>PVIW01000008.1:421975-1021975 GCA_004026585.1 Noctilio leporinus
CCCCCCCCCCCCCGCATTGTTCATGTCCATGGCTCATGCGTGTAAGCTCTTTGGCTGCTCCAGTTCCTGTACTGTATGTTACATCCCCATGACTATTCTGTAACTACTGATTTGTACTTCTTAATCTCACCTCTTCACTCATTCCCCCACGCTCCCTTCCTATCGAAACGTTCTCTGTACCCATGACTCTACCTGTGATCTTCTTGTGTGCTTAGTTCTTTATTTTTATATTCAATTGTTGAACATTTGTATTTTTTGCCATTTTATCGTTCAGAGTTTTGATCTTCTTTTTCTTAAATACATCCCTTTGACATTTCATGTAAAAATGGTTTGGTGATAATGAACTTTAGTTTTTCTTGTCCAGGAAACTATCTGCCCTTCAATTTTAAATGATAGCTTTGCTGGGTAGAGCCATCTGGACTGTAGGTCCCTGCTTTTCATGACTTTGAATATTTCTTGCCGATCCCTTTGGCCACAAAGCTCCTTTAGAAAAATCAGCTGATAGTCTTACGGGAATTTCCCTGTAGGTAACTAACTTCTTTTCTTTTGCTGCTTTTGGGATTCTTTATCTGTAATCGTTGGCATTTTAATTATGATGTTTTTTTTTTGGAATGGATCTCTTTGCACCCATCTTGTTTGGGACTTTCTGTGCTTCCTGGATTTGTTTGTTTATTTCCTCCACCAAGTTAGGGAAGTTTTCTTTCACTATTTTTTCAAATAGGCTTCTAATTTCTTGCTCCTTTTCTTCTCCTTCTGGTGCCTCTGAAAAGCAAGTGTTGGACCTCTTAAAGTTGTCTCAGAGGCTGCTTTTACTAGCCTCATTTTTTTTTAAAATGTTATTGTTGTTGTATTACATCCATCCCCTTTTTGCTCCCCTCTGTCCTCCTCCTCACCCACCCATTCCCCCCAAAGTCAATCCCACCTGTTGTCCATGCCCATGGTTCCTTTATCTAGCCTCATTTTTTTTTGGATTCATTTCTTTCCTTATCTTAGTTGGTTGTTTTTTGCTTCCTTATGCTCCAAATCATTGATTTGATTCTTGGCTTCATCCACTCTACTGTTGTTTCCCTGTAAATTGTTCCTTTTCTTTCTTCTTCTTCTTATCAATTTGATATTTTATTTACCAAAGATTTCATTTATATTTTAGATACAGAGTTCTGGTCTGAGGAACCCTGAAACACCAATTCAGAAGAACCTATGTACCCCTATGTTCATAGCAGCACTATTTGCACTAGTCAGGTCCTAGAAACAGCCCAAGTGCCCATGATGGATGAATGGAGCAAAACCTGTGGTACATTTACACCATGGAATACAATGCAAAAAGCAAGAAGGAACTCCTATTTCTTGTAAATTGGCCTTTATTTCACTTAGTGTAGCCTTCATTTCTGACTCTTTTTTATGCTGCTGAGGTCCTCACTAAGTTCCTTGAGCATCCTTATAACCAATGTTTTGAACTCTGTATCTGAGAGATTGCTTATCTCCATTTTCTTTAGCTCTTTTTCTGGAGTTTTGATCTGTTCTTTCATTCGGACCATGTTTCTTCTTGTCCTGGTTTCGGCAGCCCTCCTGTGTTTGTTTCTATGCATTAGATACAACTACTGTGACTCCATGTGTTGGTCCTGGTGCATCTGATTGGCAAAGCCCAGGACACATGACTGAGCCTGGTTGGGAAGGAGGCCGTGAAAATGAGACCCCACCTTCTTTGGGCTGGTGGAACTCATAAGGTGTTGACCTAGTCAGATTTCTGGAAATCTGTGACTTTGATCTTCATCTGTCCCCACATCCAGTTTCATGATCAAACCATGTCAATTCTATTGAAAATAACCGTCCTCCTCATGTGCTAATTGCAAAAATCTTTATGCCTATACAAATGAAACTACTTTACTGAGTAGGGTGGTAGAATTTGACTTTTTAAATTAGGTTTTATCATTTGCTCATTTATTCTCTCGTTTTAACTATTAAAAGTGAAAAATGCTCCTTGCCATCTCGTGGGTCCACCTTGTTTATTGAACTTGGGAAAATCTTTCTTTGCTTCAGCTTCCCCTTTAATTGAGAGAAGATACGGTCAGCATGTCCTCTGAGATTCTCTCCCATTGCATCAGTGTTCATTTAAACATCAAAGACTCTGGGGGAAATAAACACTAATCTGTATCCGAGTCCCTGTAGACCGGACAACCATGAGCTCTTGAATGCAAAAGATCTAGTTAGTCAAGCACCAGACCCTTTTCATCAAGAGTGGAACTGGATGCTCTTTCACTCCACCTTCTGAGGCCTTGCATGCAGTCAATCAGTGTTGTCAGAATTTCTGGTGACCATAACCTCCAAAAATAGAAGCTTATTCTTCTCTTCTCAACAGAACTGGGTCTGATTAAAACTTTACAGGGAGTCTTCAGTAATTTTTATCTCCTCCTACCTTTTACTACGTTTTTCTTCTTAAAACTTTTTATACGTAATAGAGTGTTCTTTTTCCTGCATTTCTTAAAAGGCAACTGGCATGCATTAGGAGAAATGGTTGAAATGTTAAAATGATGTTGAAAATTCTTTATTGTCCTAGTGTGCTTTCCAGAAGTTAAACAGAAAAATGTCTTATAATGACTCACTGAGGGCTGTTGAACTCAATGGGAACATTTTTGCAGAGATACAAAAGCTGACAGACATCTTTGTCATCAATATATTCTCACTTTTGGGTGAGTAAAAATAAGGAATAAAAGAACTATAGTGAAAGTACAGCCCCACAGCATTTCTACCCTGAAGGTTATCTCAAAGGACACTTGAAGATGTCTCTCCAAGCCATGTACAAAGATATTTTTAGGCTGCCTACATATTTGTAGATATTGCTCTTGTATTATTGGGCCATAAATAACAAAAATGAAATCCGACCCTGGTTCAACAAAGAACATCTCCAAGAATTTACTCCAAGAGTAAAAAGAATTTGCTGAGTATGTTGGGATTCAGGGATGCTTTTCTAATGTTTCTGTTCTCTAGAGGGGAACTTGGCAATGGGGATGAAACTGATGGAAAGAAGGTATCCCCATCAATTTAATATATTCTTAGTTGTCAAATGATTTTCCAGATAAGGATACATTGAGGATTTTAATAGATGTTGAAAATCTAGTAATTTTTCAGAAAAACATGTTACCCAAGCCTCGTGGTAGCTCCCTTTGATTCAGGATGGTCATATCTTTTCAAAAATGTCTAGTCTCCTTTTATATTTCTCTTTTGACCAATGTTTGTCAAACACCAATTATGTTCCAGAGATGCAATACCAAAGAAAAACATGGGAACTCTACCCTCAAGGAGATCATATCCTAGTGTGTGAGAAAAGTACCAATTAAGCATGTAAATGAATAAGACATTTTCAGATACTGATTAGTGCTTTAGTAGAGAGAAAGAGAGAACCTTTCTCACACTGTAACATTGTATTCTTATTTGTAAAATGAGGATTTCACTATCCACATCACTGAGGTGATATATGTAAAGAACCTGGATATAGTACAAGGGCACCAACCTTGTGGTAAAATAGACTGAGAAGGGCAAGGGCGGAGTGGGGATGTGCATCAGCAGGCTGATTTCCTCCAGTCATCCCGGAGAGAGAGCTGATGGTAGCCGGGTCCGCAGAGACTGAACTTGGTCTTTCTTCTGCAGACTGGATTCCGCGCACCTCCCTGAGTGAGGTGGCCCCTTCCTTCCCAGTCAGAGACTGCTGGGTCGCAGTTCCAAGTTCCCAGCTCAGGGTGGGTTAGGGGTTCCTTCTTGGTGCGTTCTGCCCTGGCTGGGGAATGGGGTGCTAGGGCACTAACTGTGCAGCTGGGGGCTCCACCCCACTTGTGAATGAAGCATCTTTTGGATCACCCCTCAATATGTTTTTCAACCCTTCAACTTGAACACATCTTCTCTTTTTCCCTCTACTGGGCTAGCTTTGTCAAGATTCCACTCAGAGACTCCCCAGACTCGAGTCTCAAATTCCCAGAGGTCCTTAGACTGACTCCCTTCCCTTATTCTTCGTAACTTGGGCACAGACTTAATCACTCCATGTTCAACTGTCTGTTTGGAAGTTGGCTCCTTGAAGCCAAAACTTGTCTCCTCTTCAGCACAGCCGTATACCAGCACCTAGCAAGGCTAGGCATATATTGCTAGGCGCAATGATTACTTTCATACTGAGTTAAATTTAATCTTGACATGTTCTCAGATGTATTCCCTTGCTCTGATGTTTCTCCCTGCCCTCCTCACGAAATACAAGTCGGTTTGGGTAAACGTGTCACTTTTACTTATTTTTGGCATATTCTAATGCCAGGTGCCGTGCTGACCTCTGCTGTTCTTGATTGGTGGAAGAGCATTGCTTTTGCAAGAGCCCTGAAGGGGGAGATTCTGTGCTGTATAGAACGCTGCTCACTTCTAAACGGCAGGTGGCGCTGTACGGGAGGCATAAGGAGATGCTAAACGTCCTGCATTTAGCCCTGGAGGGAGAAGCCTTCTTGTTTTCACAGCAGATAACTGTTCCCTCTCACCTGAAATGGTGCTGTGATGGTGGACCAGGATTTGGAACAATCTGCACATTCTGGCATTGGAGCGGAGCAATATTTATGTGCGTGCTGCTCACCAGCCAGGAAAGCAGGTGCTATTGAGAAGCAGTAAGTATCTCTGGGTCAGGATAAGCCCAATTTCTCCAGTAACAATGCCATCTGAATGCCTAAGAGCCAGAAAAGCAGCATTCGCCCTCATAAAGTCCAACAATGACCTTTCTTGCTGTCCGTAATAAATATCTCCCTTAACCACAGTTTTTCAGCCATAGCCTATGAAATTGGCTCAGGGCACAGCCTCGGGCCAGAGCCTCCCATCTCTGCCTGTCACCCCTGCAGAGAAGGCTGTTATGTAATAGGGAGCTGACTTTCTCCACCTGAGGGTGACCTGCCTGTGGTGGGCGTCACCCACCCTGACCTCTGGCAATGAGTCATTTACCCGGCTGACTGGCAGGAGAGCTACGGTGGGTCCTCTCTGCTCCATGTACATCAGTCCTGAGTTATTCCTTCAGTTAAAGAGGATACAAGTTCTTGAGGCAAGAAAATGGGACTCTTACTTCTTAGGGATCTAGCCCAAAAGCCACTTTTCCCAATGAAACTGTCGCTGAGTCTCTTCTGTAGTAGGAACTCAACTTTAGTGAACATTTGCAGGTGTTCAGCCTTGCCTGAGACTCTTTCAGATACCTTATTTCATCCTTGCAATGTGATGTGGTCATTATTGCCATCCCCATTTTCCCAGGGGAAACTGAGGCTAGAGAGATTGAAGGTTCTTGTCTTGGGGGACCCACCACGAGGAAGTGTCAGAGCTGGGATTAGAACCCGGGTTGGCCGACATCTTATTTTAGTATACATGTCAAGTTCCCTTCTGGGTTCCCACAGACCTTGACATTTACTTCGTTGTGGGGTTTGTTACAAAGATACCCCTGGACCCCCAGGGCCCCTGGGCCTGAGCAAAAGTGAAAGCTTAGCACATGCTTTCTGTTTCTCCTTGCCCAAATGAACGAGAGCTCTCTGCAAAATGAGAAGCCGTGGACACCTGCCCCCTGTGCTGATTGCCTGTCCTCACCCTCTTCCCGGAGCTGACTCCTGACCCATCCTCATTGAAACCCTCAACTCCCTCTTCACCGCCTTCCATTGCTTTCCCAAATAGGCCTCCCTCTCTCGAAGCATAAAATGAATGACAGCATCAGTTGTACTTGGCAATGAATCAACTGTTTATACCTCAGCCCAAAATGTGTTTTAGCTGAGAGAGAGTCTCAAATTCAGTCGTTAAAAATGGGACCAGCCAGACAGATGCTGTGTTGAGAACACTGGGTGGCACTGTTTCTCTTTAGCCAGGACATCAGTGAACCTGTCCGGGTCCCTTTGCTTCAACACTGCTGAGTCCTGAAACCTGCCTCCAATGTCCGGCCTAGTTTATTCACCCTATAAATGGCGACATTTCTACTGGGATGCAAGACAATGATTGACACGTGGGCACCCCCTCTGGTGCCCTTGATGTAATGAATGTTGGCTCTATGGCCCGGCCCTTACATCCTTTCTATGAGCACCTAATGTTCAATGCAGCTTTTGGCCAATCCTCGTTGCATATCTTCCCTGCCTTAAAAAATCTACCAATTCCATGGTGAAATTTTTCTAATTTCATGAAGGTTGGAGCTGCACCGACTGGCCACCTTGCCGTCCTCACTTTCTTCTCTATTACCCTTCCTTCTTGTGAGTTCTCTTAATTTTGTCAGAAAGTCCTAATGTTCATGAGTGCATATCTAACATTCTCCCTTCTCTCTCATTAGTCTTCCAAGGGTGTCTCTTCTCAGTCAGTCTTTAAATTCTGTTCTTCTCCAAAGCACATTCTTAGACCTCAGTGATCATTTGTAGTAATAATACAAAAACAGCACAGAGGGAAACTTGGGGATTGTCAGATCCTGTCCTGAGGAAAAAGCACAGGCTCCAGAGAGATGATGTTAAGAAGTTGGTGAGAGAGACGCTTTACAATACTGATCTCATGATACTGGACAGTATCACGATTGCTCAGTAAAGAATTAGAGATCGTGACTCTTGATGGTTTGGTTTATGAGTCGGCCTGACTGGGGCAGGGAGTGCCCGGATATTTGGTTCAAGGTTATCCTGGGTATGTCTCTGAGGTGTTTCTGGATGAGATTAACTCTCAGATTCATAGGCTGCATGAAGCAGAAGGCCTGCATGGAACTAAAAGGCAGAATAAGAAAGGATTCTCTCTCTCTGCCCATCTTTAAGCGGGACATCAGTTTTTCTCCTGCCTTTGGACTCAGACTCAGACTGGAACTTACACCATCAACAGTCCTGGTCCACATGCCTTCAGGCTCAGACGGGGACTTTACATGTACACACATGCTGGCTAGTTGGCCGCAGTACATGGGACTGCTCAACCTCTTATAGTCAGGGATTGGCTCACCTGTTATAAATGAAGGTGAGCCAATTACTTCAACCAAATCTCTTCTCTCTCTTTCTCTCTCTCTCCCTCCCTCCTTCCCTCCAAATCAAAATATTGGGACCTGCCTCTGGATCGGATCTGCACCATTATCTGTCCAGATATTGGGAAAGCTGTTAAGTCTGTCTCATGAACCAATCTTGTGTAGCACAAAGGACAGAAGAAGGTGAAAGAAAAAGTTAGAAAATAGGTAGCAACAATCCGAAATATATCATGTTCTTTCTGACCTCATGGTTCCTGTGGGTAAAAGGTAAAGTGGTGGAACAGATCAAGTACATTTTCTACAACCCTTCTGGAGCTGGGGTAGAGATGACAATCTGTTTGTCAGCCTATGGACCTAGGTAGGAAAGTTGGCTGAGAGATATTGAACATCTTCCTGTCTGAAAACAAAGGCATCATGAACACCCGGCTTATCTTTGAATGGGGTGTGAGTTGGTCTTGATGCCATACTTGTGCCTGGCCTGTCTATCATGCATGTCCACCATGGTAAATCAGCATCTCCTGCCCAACCTACCACAAGCACATTCCCACTGAAGAGTCCTGGTTGCATGCAGACAATGACAGGTGATGACACTGTTCTGGGGGAGTGTCCACCAGACAGTGGGGAGCAGGACGCTTCTGCCTGCGCAACACCAAGTGATAGAACAACTGGGACATTTTATGATTTGGAAGCAATTATGTATATGTTATCTCATTTGATCCTTATAGCAACACCGTAAGACAATGACTTGTATTACCCTATTTGTCAAAATAATAATATGAATTATGACAATGATCACAGGGTGGAAAGAGGGCAGAAAATGAAAGCATGTTGGGACCCCAAATTCCTACACAAAGTGATGACTATAAGATGAGTTTTAAAATCATCCCCAAAGCAGTATTATAAAGGTGTTTCTTGAGATACCCTACTAATGCCTTTCCCCAAACTATTCTATTCCTTTATATTCCTATATAAAAGCTAATGCTTCATACTAAGATGATTTGTCATTTTTTAGTAAATCTTAAAGAAAAAATTATTTCCCTTATATAGCTAGGCAGTGAAATGGTAAACACCAAAATGTAGAATTAGCTCAAAAGTCAGTGGAGCTTTGCAAGAATCTGATGTAATGAACCAAACATCCTTCTTCATTTTCTACCATTTCACGCAAGATGCTAAGGTTTTAGATCTTTGTGTAAATGTTATATGGGCTGTCATTAGGTATATGTTTGCTTTTGGATAATAAAAAGGTACACGCTTTTCTCCCAAATTTAATTTGATTCTATTGCAACCCTGGCCGGTGAGGAAGTCCTTGGAGATGGGTTTTGCCACATGTTCTTATAAAAGTGACATCTTGTTACATGGAAAACAACTTGCCAACAGCCTGGAAAGTATAGATTTAGAGGGAAAATATTAAAGGCCATTTCTCAGACTACAAGATTTGTTAGGAAACTCACAGACTCTGAGAGTTTATGAAATTCCATACTTCATTCTCTAATTTTCCCTAGTAGCCCGCAAGGCCTATTTCCCCTGTTCAGTTTGCACACATAAATATCTAGGGACAAAAGTACAGAGGTTTGTCACCGGCCATTCTCCATGCCTCCGACGGTGTATCCATCCTGACTTTATCACATGGAAGTGGCCTCCACATGAACATGAAAGTGTTCGATACAAAGATATAGTGGAGTAATAGCTCCACATTTTCTCTTTGCTCCCCTGTGTCAGTAATCAATTTCACAAAAGGCCACGGTCAACTCCAGTTTGTTCTTCTTCCTTCGTGTGTCTGAAACAATGCTCTGTTACCAGCCAAATGGTTTCATTCTCTCCTTGGACAAAGAGGAAGGCCATACTTCTGAGATTCCCTTGCAATTAGATTGGGGCGATGTGACTGGGTTTTGCACAAGAAAATGTGTGCAAAAGAAATATATGCCATGCCTAACCAAATACCTCCCAGGCCATGGAAACTTCTAGGTTCTCTCTCTTTCATGTGCCACAGATGGATGAAGCCTGGATACGTGAATGACTGTGTGGAGCAGAGCTCCCGCCTCCTGTATGAAGGGTACAAGCAAAAGTAATTATTGTATTAATCCAAGGACTTGCTTTTGTTACAGTGTTTGGTCAATCCTAATATACCTAATGTTGCCACCCTTCCTGTTTGTATTATTTGGAGAAACATACTGCATATATTGGGCCAACCAATTAATAAGTGGCCCCTCCAGTGACAGCATTCCAATTTTAAACTCACGAGAAAAGATGACCAAACATGAAATCTATCGGAGTTCCTTGGGTCAAAGATGAGAGACTGGCATGTCACCTTATCAAGACAGTCTCGGCCTCTGAGTTTTTCTTGGATACTTATGGTTCTGAGGCTGGACCATAAGAGAGCTTCAGAAATAACACATGAAGGACTTGGGAAGATGAGCTACCAATAACAGAAGAAAGTACAGCAGAAACTACCTTTGCTAAATACTAAGTTTTCTTTTGTTATAAATGTGCTCCCAAGTGAAAGGAATAGCTCTTGTTTAGGTGAGAGATGATTAGGATTGTTACTTTTTTCTTTGGTAAACCCCAAAGAAGTGATGCAAATCTTCGTGGTCCAGAGCTGGGGATTAAACTAAATGTAAAGATACAGTCATCAGACTTAGCAGCCATGGGTAGGTACAAGCTCCCATCATTACCTCTCCCTAACCCTTCACCGATGGTGCTGTAAACAGCACCTAGATGAAACAAAACAAAACAAACAAAAAACAGAATAAAGCCCTGGCTGGTAGCACAGTGGATAAGGTGCTGGCCTGTGAACCCAAAGGTAGCAAGTTTGATTCCCCAGCCAGGGCACATAACCAGGTTGCAAACCAGGTCTCCAGTCAGGTTTGTGGCTGGAGGCAGGTGAAACGCAAGCTTACATTGATGTCTCTCTCTCTCTCTGCCTCTCTCCCTTCCCCTCTTTCTAAAAATAATGAAATAAAATCTTTGAAAAAAAATTAAAAAAACAAAACAAACAAACAAACAAACAGAATAAAACAGGAAAAATAGCCCAAGACTCATTTCAGGACCCTCTTAGTTCTTACTCCCCACTAAGAAGACCGCTATAGATTAATTTTACAGGCCTATGAATTTGCTATAAATGGAATCAAAAAGTATGGGCTCTTTTGTGTCTGGTTTCTCTTGCTCAACATTACATTTGTGAGATTTGTGCATATCTCTGCCTATAGTTCTAGTCACATATTCTCACTGCTGCTTAGTATTCTATTATGGAACTACACTGCAGTTTATCCATTGAACTACAGATGGGAATGAATTCTTGTGTAATTTAAGGCTATTAAAAATAGTGCTACCTGAGCCTATATTTTTCTATGTAATGTAGGTATTTTTGTGTATATATATATATATATATATACACACATATGTGTGTGTGTGTGTATGTGTATATATATATATATATATATATATATATATATATATATATACATATTTGAAGAAAGGGACTTGATAGGTAGTTGGATACATGTACGTTCAATATCAATAGAGACTGCTAAACTGTTTTCCAAAATCAGTGGCAAGTTAGAGTTCCAAGAACTGTGCATGAGAGGACCATTCATTGTTCAATTTGTTGCACATGTATTGCAAGTCGACATTGTGTGTGATGTTAATCCGGGCCCCATGTCGAGTTGAGAGAAGAAGAAGATGGGGTGCTAGTCCTCAAGGAGCTTGGGGTTTAGAGACACAGACACACAAGCAGATCTTCCTGGGTCAGGGGGAGAGACCCTACTGTTTTAGGGAAGGATGAGGCCCCCACAACAAAGATGGAAATAGGAGTTTGCCTCCATAGACGGCTTTGTGGTTTACACGGTGCTTGTCATACATGGCATTTCGCCTCATATTTATATTCTCCTTCACTCTGATTCTTTCTTAGTGAAGAAACCAATCCAGAGAGGTCAAGTGGTTTCCCGTGGCTGAGCTGGTGGGTGGTGGAATCTGTGTTTTGCACCAGGTCCTGTGAAGGCAGCTCTGATAACTTGGCCTTCCAAAGACTCTGTTGTGTCAGGAAGATGCTTTTGGAGAATAATCTGGAAGCATAAGGCAGGCATGCCATGAGACAGAAGGAGCATAGAAATTGGAATCATAAAAGTTGGATTTCATGTAATAGGTTTGTGATTTCTTAGCTCCCTGGTTTTTCAGGTTTTTGTTTTCTTATTCACAAAAAAGAAACAGTAATAACTACTTCACAGACTAGTTCGAAGGGTAAACAAGTTAATACTTGGTAGTCAGAATTGCCAACAAATGCATTCTCAACCCAAATATGTGGAACCTGGCCAAAGACCGAGCATATGGTGGGAAAGAATCTGTGTCTTTTTGGACTTGGAGCCAAATATATGTTAGTCCTGAATGTATTATGTAGATGTAAAGAAGAAAACCCCTTTATAATTCTGCCTTTGCAAGAAACAGGAATGTTGTGTGTAAGAATTCTTAGATGAGTTCCCCTCCCTGCCCATTCCTCTGCCATTCCCGAAGCAGAATGTCGACATCACCACCACATTGAGGACTTGTTAAGTCCCATGGTCCATTCAGCACATGCTCCATCCCTTGAGAGCATCGAGGGTCCGTCAGGTATCACAGGTTGCTGAGTGCATTGGTGGCTAAGGCCCAACTGAGAACAAAGAACGCCATGAAAAGAGAGCAGTACCAGGAAGCCAACAGAAATGGGTGAGACATTCCTCCCAGGCTCATTAAGAGGTGGCTCAAATGGATCTGCCACTCCAGCCATTGTCCTTGCCACCCTGATCATCTTCCCACTCTGAAAATAAAGACAGGGCCAAGAAGGAGTCCTGGGCATCTTTAAGAAGACAGTGCTAAGAGAGAAATAAACTTTGCCTTGAAGGGATTGTAATGTCTACACCCCCTACCTCTCCCTATCCCAGGGGGTACAGGGCCCGGGAGAATCCTGGCAGAAGCAGGGAAGTTGGCAAGAGAGGAAGAGTGTAGCATTTCACGGGCTGGTTGGGCACCTGCTTAGGCAGTGGACTTGTTGATCTGTCCTGAGCCTACCTGAGCAGGTGGAAAGAGAACAGGAAAAGAACTTCCAGACAGAGAGTTGATGGTGTAGCTGCCTTGTCCTTCCACTGTTTGGCATCCAAGGGTATCTGAATTTCCTCTGCACCATAAGCAGACCCAGGCTGCCCTGTCTTAGGCTTTGAGAACACCAGCAACAGGAAACTATGAGGTACACCCCTGGTGGTAAGAACAGAGGAGGTGGGAAGAAGTCATAGTGGTAGAAAAAGAAAACTCTTTCATGTTTATTCCTAACCAAATTGAGACAGCTCAATACACTAATTCCACGGGGTAACAATGGAAGCTTTGGATGGGCCAGGGGTTCCTAAAATATATAGAACCTTGCAGTCAATGAAATGCTTTGAACAATAGCAGTAACGTAATTATTAGATGTGTGCCCATTTCACTGTAAATTTTCTCTGATTTTCACAGCAGCCATTCAGGGTATTTTTCAGATGAGGAAACTTGAGCTGAGAGGTATTCAGGGCCTTGAGCATACCACCCACATCATAAAAAAGCAAAGCTGGGATCTAAATCCTGGCCAAGGTTATCCTGCTTCAAAGCTCATGTTCTTCCCTATAATCCTCTCATTAATCATGTAAACTACATAACTTTTTATGCCCACTTTTCTGATGAAGGGAGGAAGCCTAGTAAAATGATTCAACATGGGAGCAGCAAAACCTGAGGCTTTAGAACATACTAGGCTGAAATCTCAGACGCTTCAAATCTCCCTCATGCTCAATGTATGCCAAGAATAATTTTCTTCTTTCCAATTAATATTGAACTGGGTGCTAAAAAAAAAGTGCTCGATGCATTGACTCACTGATTCACCAACTGGTAGCACTATCAAGGGAGGATGAATATTCTTTTCTCTTCTGGATGCTTACGGAAAAGAACAAACAAGGATTTTTCTGGTTTAGTATTCCTGTTGGGACACAGAATGATCCCTTGTGTCCCTTTCCCCGCCCCTAGACTGGATGATTCAGAACAATTTCAGGGGAAACTATTTCTTTCATTAGCAATTCTACAAGCCTTCTGTGTATCCCCCCCAAATTATGACTCTAGGTGGGGGGAACTTTAGATTACATGGAACTTTCAGAAACTTCATTGATTTTTTAAAAATGGAACCTTCATAGAAATTTTGGTTCACACACATAAAAACACATGACGAAGTGAAATTTGTCTTTTGTTTTTAATCTTCACCAAGCATTGCAAGGGAAAGAAAAAAATATTTTATGGAAGTAATAAGCTTTCCTGGGGCTCTCGCTTAAGGATTTAGTTTTCTATTGTTCCAGAGAAAAAACACATGGCTCCTGACACAACTGTCCATTGGTCTGCTTGTTCCAAAGCTAGACCTGTGGACCTTTACTGTTCCTCCTGCAAGAACCTCACAGAAACCTACATTATACGCCTCTCTGTGTCTCCTGCCTGCTAGGGAGCCCTTATCCCAGACACAGGGGCAGCAGGCATTGCCTTCGGCTGGGTTTCCAGGCTGCATGCTGGGAGAAATCACAGTTTGACTGGGCCCATTTGTGGGACCATCTACAAGCCATGGTGCTATCGATCAGGTTATTTCAGGTTCCAAAGAACCCTGGACAGGCTTGGTCTAGCCTGCGCTTATATTGTTTTCATAACCTGGTCATTCTTCTTCTGAAATTTAGGGTGGCATTTGTCACCTGTGAAGTCTGAACCCTGCAGTGTATTATTTTTAGAACCATCATTTTCAGAGAAGGCAGAAGCCCTGTTTTCTTTGGGCAGATTTCATGAATCTTCGAGTATCCAGATGAATAACACTGAAAGTGAATTCCACTCTTGAGTGATTTAATAGTTTCTTGGCTCAGTAGTACATTATTTTGGTAAGTTAGAAGGAAAACTCCCTTTTAAAATGATAACAAAAGTAGTTATTCTTTCTCATAATAATAGGAAATACAAAAAAACAAAACAAAACAAAACAAAGAAAATGGAAATGCCTGGCTGGTGGCACAGTGGATAAGGTGCGGGCCTGCAAACCCAAAGGTCGCTATTTCGATTCCCAGCCAGGGCACATAACCAGGTTGCAAGCCAGGTCTCCAGCCAGGTCCATAGCTGGAGGCAGGTGAAAGGCACCATACATTGATGTTTCTCTCCCTTTCTTCCTCCCTCCCTGCCCTTCTCTCTTAAATAAATAAATAAATAAAATCTAAAATAAGTTAGTTAATTAATTTAAAAAAAAGAAAATGAAAACATGTAATACCATCTTCTGGTGATAACTGAACTTAACTCATTGGTGTCCAATCTTGTAGTATTTTTAAATGCATATGTACACATTTGTTTCTTTTTGACAAAACTGTAGGCATGTTGGATATATTATTTTATAACACATTTGTATTAATATTATAAGCCTTTTCTCTAATATAATTTTAATTGCTACATAAGATTTAGAGATATAGATATACTACAATTTGCGTATAATTTAGTGCACTCTTTACAAGACTCACAAACATTATTTTTGAAGAATGGCCAACATTAATAGCACTCTAAAAATTATTTTATATTCTCTCCCAAAGGGCAAGTGGGAGAGTTGATATTTATGAATTCAACAAATTCTGTATTTTATCCTTCCACCTAGACTAGTGAAAACTATATTTTTCAGTCCCCCTTGAGGTTCAGTGAGGCCATGTGAGTGGATGTGAAGTGTATTGCTTCTGAATGAGTTGGGGACAAAAGCATCCTTGAGATTTTACTTGTTTTTTTGCTGCCATGGAGATCATGGAAGCCTTGATTTGGGGTGGTAAATCACAATCCGAGTATCCTTGATCACTGAGTCACAGCATGGAGCACAGGTCTCTGGGGAGAAAACTGACCTATGGCTAACTCTGCAAAAGTGAGAAGTAAATTCCTAGGGTTTAACACCTGAAATTTTGAGTTGTGCGATTCTCAGCAGGGGACTACCCTATCCTGACTGCTACAGCACATAGGATTCAGACCATTTCTTACCTGATGGTCTCAGGATAGAGCAATTACTGATGATCGTTTAGCACTTGTTGACTGAAGATTGTACACACAGGCAGAATATCAGCCCAAAAGAGATGCCAAGTGGAAAGAGACAAAATCCTACTTCCCAAAGTAGTCAGACAGGGATGGCATATGTTATTACAAAGATTAAAACAATGGAAAAGCTGTCATGGAGTATGAACAACTTCTTAGAGCGTTATGGAGAATGGGATCACTGTGGGGAAGAATCCCAAGCACTTCAAATCTTGACTAGGAAATAACCACGAGTACATGTGGTGGGGAAAGGTTGTTCTATATTCAGGGAGCAGCATATGCAAGTCACAGAGGCATGAAGATGGCATAGTGTATTCAGAAACCCAGCATATCCATTAGCAGGGAATAGAAGATAATAAAACAATATTGTTTCTAATAATAGGCAACTCATTACCTTTGGAGATTAACTGCCTCATTGCTACATGGATCTAATCAGTGAAAGAAATTTCTTATGCAAAATGAAAATGTTCCATCTCCTAATTTTTCTTGACTTGGCCCTCATTTTCCTCTCTGGGGATCTGGAGATGAAAATCAAAATTTTTTATGTAGTAATGTTGCATATATTTAAGGCGATTCTTGTGTCCCTTTACATCCTGTGTTGTTTTAAAGTGTTAGTTCTAATCTTTTAAAGATGGTGTGTAAAATCTTGCACAAAACCTGGCATATGGTAGGTACTCAATATATGTTTGATGAATGAGTGTCCCCATCAGTTCAGAGGTGATCAGCAGCAGTCTTTTCCTAGTCAAACATTATGGACAACCATTTATTATACTTATTATTTAGCATTTATTGAATACCTAAATATTTGCCAGGCAATTCACCAACTTCTCTACATGCATATGAGCTCACTTAATCTTTACAACAACTCTTCAATTTAGATCTTAATGTTATTCCTATTTTAGAGATGAGGAGTATGAGGTTTACAGGGGAGAAAGTACCTTGTTGAGTCACAAAGCTACTAAGTGGTGGAGTCAGGATTCAATCTCATGCCCGTTGAACTTCTGAGACTGTCTTTAACGGTCTTCAAAATCTCTTCTAATCTCACCTGACTCTTCTGCAAACACCGTCCAGTGGGCATTTGCACTTAAGTTTCCAGTTGGGTGCAGTGAGAGTCAGAAAATTTAAAACACCTCCTCAAGGTCACACACCTTGCTCATTTGGGAGCTAGGGTTTGTCTGATGTCAAAACCTGGGACTGCTTGATCCTTTAATTCTATTCTGCTGAGGCAATGTAGCCACCAAGAATGTAGCTGCTCGGTGTCATTTTAAAAGCTTCACAAAGATCTGTATTGATGTTTGAACTAAGGACCACCTTTTCCTGTCACCACTGTATTTGTTTATTTAATACTTCTTGAGTTCTGCCAGCGTTGAGTACAGGGGTCCTGGGGTCTCTCCCTGTTGTTGGATGAGATGACATGCAGCAGAAATCACCCTTCATTATCAGGTGGAAGACTCAGGATATTGTCCTCGAATGGTCCTCATTTGGCCTTCTGATCTTGGAGAGGTGACATGCCATCTTTGGGACCTGGTTTCTTTATCTATAAAGTAATGAGAAATTAAGCATTGAGACTATTGAAATGTAATTACCATTTATTGCTTGCTTTATATGTGTGAGGCTTGATATGTAATCCTCATGATAACCAAACGAGATGGTGATTAACGCCATTTTGTAAGTGAATAATTTGAGGGTCACTGGTGTCAAGTAATTTGCCTAAAGCCATACAGATAATTATCAGGGTGGAATTCACCATGTCACTGGTGGTACCTTTGAGTTGGGGTGAGGAGCCGATATAGGAATTAGAGGTAAATGGCTGAGGTTGGAGCTTACCCTCTGTACTCAGTCAAGTTCAATATTCTCCTTATGCCTCAGCTCTCTCGCCTAGAAGATGGGGATAACAAAAGTGCCTCTCTCGTTGGGTTATTTTCTCCAAATAAAAGAGGCTATTTGTACAATTCTGAAGTGTAGCACTTGGTGTATATTAAGTAGTCAAAAACAATAATTAATATAATTAAAGGATCCTAGAATGGTGGTTAACTGATTACTAACTATTTGGGGGGATATAAATCTGATCACAGATGTATATCAAAAATATAGACCTGAAAAATAATCTTACATAAACTTTTTAGGGTTTATAGATTTATGCCTACGTCTGTCGGCATCCAAGGGTTAATAAATCCAAGGTTAATATTTTTGAGGAAAGACATAATCTTCCATTTGGGAAATTTAAGAACTGACGATATTCTAAATCTCTCTTTCTCCATTTAGGATAATGGCTTAAAACAAAACGAAAAGATAAAATAGAACCCAAAATAAATCCTTCTGTGGTAACAGACAACATTTATTTCATCCCCTGAGGGGTCAAAGTATCCCCTGCGGCCTGGAGCTCAGGGAAATTCTCTGGCTGTGTATTTACATGTTTACAGGAGGCAGACAACGGCCATTCCTGCATTGTCTGCCTCAGCTCCTTCGGCATAATTACATCCACGTAATATTTCTACCTGTAAAAATGCATACAGCCTGTCAGTGTGGAGCAAGCAAGGCTGTCCTTCACTGCTGGGCTTTGCTTTACAGAAGTTTTGTCGTATGTGGAGAAGCTGAGTGTGGCGTGACGTTTCCTATCAGCAGGCAAGCCCTGTCCTTGGAGGACGTGATGGAGCCCCAGTGGAGGGTGAGAAGGAAAACGCTATCATTTCCACACCAAGAACAGAGCCAGGGCCTTGCAGCTCAGTAAGTCATGCTCGAATGAGTGAATTTAGTAAAACAGGCAAAGGGAACGACCTTCAATTATTCTTTGATCAGTTCTTCAGTCGCTGTCTATTAGTACCTATTGTACGTCATCACTATGTCATACACTGGAGGGTTAACTTTGAACAGACATGCCACAACTATCTAGTGTGTAGATCAGTTAAATGTAATGGACTGAAAGGGCCCAATTTTCCTTAACAAAGTAGAAGGCAGAAGCAACATGCTATCACAATAGTGACTGCCTCTATCCATCCACTCATTTACTTATTTATTTGTTCACTCAATCACAAACATTCATTGACTGTCTACTCTGTGTTGTTTGGAACTGTACCAGGCACAGGAGATGCCCTATTGCAAGATTCCTGTACCCTGGCACTGTTGACCATAGTGGTAACTCTTTGTAATGGGGGCCAGGTCTAGGCATGGGGGGGGGGTGTTTAGCAGCAACCTTGAATGCCAAAGCACCCTGGACTGTGACTTCCAAAAATGTCTCTAGACAAGAGGCATAGAGCCCCCAGTTAAGAACTACTTGCATCAAATGTAAGTAAACACCATATTACTACCACTAATACAACATCCACAATGTGTGAAACACCTTCATTTTGTCAGGTTTTGTGTCAGGTACATCATCTTATTTTATACTCACAATGATCCTAAGATAAAGTATTTATTTATGGATTTCTAAAGACTTATAATGAATAATCCTATTCACAAGGATTTCTACATGTGTTAATTATAAACTTCTAAAAGCAAGAATTAACATTTAAACACTAGAGGAAGTCTAGAAATGATAGAGGCTAAACATGGAAAGAGCATTTTTTAAACATCAATGTGTGGTTGCCTCTCACATGCCCCTAACTGGGGTTCTGGCCTGCAACCCAGGTGTGTGTCCTGAGTGGGAATCCAACCGGCAACCTTTTGGTTTGCAGGCTGGCACTCAATCTGCTGAGCCACACCAGCCAGGGCAGAAAGAATATTTTCAAAGAAGCATCAAGTTGTTGAATACAGTATAGATGCCAAAGCAAGCAATTCTTACATGAGAATACGTATGTAGCCAAAAGGTTTCCAATCTTTGTGCTTTTAGTTTACGTTGGCTAAACACTTCACTTTCTGTGTATTCCTTTGTAATATTTTTTCAGAGCACCTGTTAATTTTTTATGTTTATATTTTACTTGAGTAAAACTTGACATTGTATCCTTCTTATCACTAATAGAATGAGTGTAACAGGACAATTTCCAGGCTTCAGAAGAGTAATTAATCATTGAGTCTCAGAGTAGAAAGTCACACTAGTTGCATCAAATCCAAATCATCCAGTTTTCTTGGTGATGAATGCAACACTAAGTCAGGGAAACCGAGTTGCTCAAGGTCAGGCGTCCCCAAACTCTAGCCTTTGAACCAGATTCAGCCTGTTACTTGTGTTTGTAAATACACTTTTATTAGAACACAATCATGTTTATTCATTCATGTAGTGTGTATGGTTACTTTCAAGCTACTATAACAGATTAGTGATGATGGAGACCACATGTCCTTCAAAGGCTAAAATATTTACATACTTGGCCCTTTATTTAAAAAAAATTGTCAACCCCCACTCTAGTTCACATCAAAAACTAGGGTTACAGAAGAACTTTGAATAGATGCATCTCTTATTGGGCAGCAGTGTGGAAAATCTCTGGGCTCTAGAATCAAACCAGGATTTGAATCCTATCTCTACCATTCACAAGCTACATAGCCTTGCACATGTAATTTCATCCCTTTAAATCTTGTTTTCCAATTGAATAAAATCAGGATGCATGTGTCCTGCCATTTTGTTATGGAGGTTATGAATATTTGATAAAGTTTCTGGTAATACTCAAAATAGATGATATTAAAATACAGTGCCCTTTCTACTTAATAACTGTGACTTCTACCTATTCATTCGGTAAGTATTTACATAACAACCAATGACTCCAAGTACTTTGTTAAGGACTGGGGGCACACGGAAGGTAATGGCAGACCAGGCCTCTGAACTTTGTAAATTTCAGCCAAGCAAGGAAGAGAAGGCACCCAACCCGGACCTCACTCAAGCATGGTCTCTTGGAGGAGAGGACATTTTATCCAAATGCTTTGAAAAAGAGTAGAGATCAGGAAGGCAAAAGAGGATGAGGACAAGGTAAGGAATGGTCTAGGCAAAGGTAAAAGCAAGACTAAAGGACTTAAGATTAGTAGCCCATGATACACTGAAAGAGCTTTAAAAAGTTCAGCAAAGTTTAAATGGGGGTTCAATTTTGGTAGAAAGCGGGGAGAAAGATGCTTGGAAAATGAGCAATATCCAGACCCTCAAAATCAATGTCGCAGACACTATTAATCGCCTCTCCAACAGCCGTGGGTCTTCCCCTGTGAGCAGGATCATGACTTTGGACAAGTTTCAACATGCCCACCTTAGGGGAAAAGCAGTTACAAGAGTGATGGGTCCCTGGGAAGCTTGTGACTGGGATCCAGCCAATAACATAAACAGAATAATTTTGAGATCTTTCAGAAAAAAAAGGTTTTGCACATGAAAACCATGAAGAGAAGCCCTTTGTCTCCCTTTCCTCTCTTTTTGCCCTAGATATAAGTCAGATTATGATGCCCAGAGGAGCTGTATCGCTTTAGACCTGGATAACAGAAGTCAGCATGCTGGGGAGAAAGGAGGGAACAGCACCAGGAGACCATCTCAGGGATGCTTTGTTGGGTCAGGGTTGTCACCTAGACCAGCCCTGGCTCTGCATGTCTGGAGGCTTCTGGTACAGAAAGCAGGGGGAGATTAAAAAGGAGTTAAGGGCCAGGGTAAATTGACACCTAAGGGGAAAAGCAAATGTAAAAATGCCTTGATTCCTAATATACTCTCCACTGCAAACAATTGAGGCCTAAGCGATTAGATGACCCCTTTTGTGAATAAGCTAACCTTTGGCATTGCTTAGGGGATTGAATGAGATATTCGCCAAGGCAGTTTTGTTTTTCCCCAGACTACAACTTGTGACCCAGTAGCCTCTTGAGAATGTCTTCATTGGGAAGTTGAAAACAATAGGATGGGTTAAAATAGGTGACGTTAGAATGTATCACATGTAGTGAGGACAGGAATTATCTCATTAAAGTTTTGTTATATTTATTATATGTGTGTGTTTGGTAGCAACTGTAGAATGTATTTCTGATCAGGGACCAAAAAAAACAAACAAAAAAAAAACAAAAAAACCCTAGCCATTTTTTTCTATTGTGAAAAGACTGCTCTAAAGTTTCATGAAGCTCCGGGTTTTGTGGCTGTTCCAGATGCTCAGGCTCATTTCAGTGTTGCCTTCATCTCACACAACACTGTCACCCCGCTGACTCACAGGCAGCAGGCATTTCCCTGGTGGCTGAGTGTCCTCTTCATCCCTGCCCTCTGTGTTCCGTATCAGCTCTGTCTTGCGTGTTAAAAGGGGTGAAGGGAGGTGAAAATCTTCTGCAGAAGGGGCTCATTGCTCATCAGACAGAAATGGATGCTAAGCTGACGTCTTTAGGAGTCTCAGGTGGGCTCTTCAATCTGGGACAATAGTCATTGCTTGGGAGGAAAATGGGCCATGTCCTAGGAGCAGAGTGACTTTGTAGGGTTTATAGTTCGGGGATGGATTTCTCTGCAGGTATACGAGCCCCTTGAATTCCCTCTCCCAATTGTAATCTCTTGTGTTGACATCATGGACATGGGATTGCGGTAGCAAAGTTCTACTGGGAAAAATATCACACAACATTTACCTAGCCTTTCCCAGCACCCCAGACACTTGAGGAGAAAAAACACCAAAGCATGTAGTGCATCTACCTCTGTAGATAGATATAAATATATAAATTTAGGCAGATGATATAGACATAGACATGAACATGGGTACAGACATAGATTAGAGATGTAGATTAGTCATAGATATATATAGATGCAGATATAGCTATAGACATAGATACAGATATACATGAAGTCCCTCTGCTCGTTTGGGTGTGTCCATTGCCAGCAACAGATGATCACTTGAGTGGTGTAACTGGCACGGCTCAGAGGAATACATGATGAGAATCAGAGACCATAGAGTCTGTTCACTAATTTTGTGACCTTGGGCACGCGGCCGACTTATTCTGAGCTCCAGCTGGTAACAACAGCTGTATTTTAGAGAGCACTTACAGATATTACCTATGCACCCAAGACCAACACTGAAAGGCATTGAGGGCATCGAGGGTCAGCTTAGGGTGGCAGCCCGGTTCTGGAACTGAATGCAAGTCTGGTTGGCTCCTAGGCCCACAGCCTTTCCAATCTGTTTCTGTTTCCTTCTAAAAAGGAAGCTAAAATGAAAAATGCTTACCAACTCTCAAGGTTGTTTTAAGAGTGAAATCAGCTAAACTCAATGTAAAAATTCTGAATGCTGTTAGTTACTGATTATGACCATTATTTGTATGATCAGGGCCATTTATATAGTTTTAGGAGACTGAATAAACCTAACTGTGCTCATTGTTACTACAGCCCTTATTATGCACACACATTTATTAAACTCTGTTTTCTTATTTCTCTCCTCTGCTAGATGGTGAGCATCTGGGGAGAAGGGGTCTTGATTTATTTGCTAACAACTGATACAGTGCTTGTTGGCACAGAATTAAGTGCTCAGTTCTTGGTGTATTGCAGAGAAAAGATGTATAATATCCAGCCTGTCATTATATAGAATAGTTCTATATTTGGAACCATATCTGTATGTCAAGAATTCATATTTTAAATTGCAAAGTTAAAAAAAAAGGCCTGGAAATAGAGGTGTCAACATATTAACAGGAATTTGGGGTGAAGGATCTTTTTTTTTCCTTTATATTTCTAATTTTCTTTAATAAACATATTTTATTAGTTCAATTAAAAGATTTTTGGCGGTTGTGTTTATTTTCACTTAGAAAGAGTGACGTAGTGGTCCATGGATAACCAGATAACAGTAGCAGCACTAATTTCTGAGTTAAGTTCTGGGTTCCTGAGACTTGAAAGGTGTGGAATAGAAATCGAACAAAGACAAAGGCCTGGGGCTGGGTGTGTGGGGTTGGGACATAGAAGATGCTTGATGAATGTAAATTCAGGAGTAGGTCTAGGGGTCTTCATGAACTGCAGTTTCAGATTCTTCAGGAGGAGTTGACATGAACTCTTCAGTGGCATCACCTTGCAGAAGTTCTTCCCAGAGCCTCTGACAACAGTTGTTGGTCTTCTGCTTTAGGATCACCAAGAACCAGAACATAGGCTACTGGGAAGCAAATCCCATTTCATCAGCGATAAGAATGGATTGTGACCGTGCACCCTAAATGGAGTCCTACGCCGGCTACTCCAGTGTTTCTCCATTGCAACAGAGAACATACAGAATGTTGTTTCCCTTCCCCGAATCTTATCCAACCCCACTGAACACACCCAATATGTTCACTATTCTTCCAATGTGCCAACCCTTAGTTCTCTCACTGTCTTAGTTTCTGGTTTCTGGACAGAGGCTTTATGAGATGATAAAGGACAAAGGTTTTGGAAGCATATTGACCTGAGTTCTAATCAAGATTATATTTCCTATGAGCTGTGTCAAGATCAGCTATAGCAATAGTAAAAAACATACAATAATGAAAAACGATTGTATAATGATGATGGGAATAACAACAGCTAAAATGTGGATGCCTATTATGCACTAGGCACTGAGCAGCGGGCTTTACAAGCTCATATCAGCCTCAAATACTGAGTTTTGGTACCTCACTGCACTATGAGGAGAGTGATAGAAATCCATGCGGAGTCGTGACATAATTTAAATAATATCATGCAGATGAAGTGATGAACAACATCACGGACACTGCATAAACATATAATAATAATAACCACAGCACTCACAAAGGGCCACGGTACCCTAAAGGAGGTCAGTGTTCTGCAGAGTAGGGAGGGGAAACAGCTCTTCTACCAATACACTGGGAGTTCATGGATGGAAGCGAAGGGACATGAGGTGGAGAGGCATGAAAAACAGAGTTGCGAGTCTAGATCAGGCTGATGTGTATAGCCATCTTGTCTGGAGCCAGGGATCTTGAAGTGAATAGTTTAATGTGTCATTGTGTGTTAAATTGGTTTTTTTAAAAATTATCTGCTGGGTTCTGGTGTGTGTATAGGCTTGTGCCAAAAATCTCTTCTGCAAGTATAGCGAAGGAATCAAGAGAATGAACTCTGCAGTCATATGACCTGAATTCAAATTCTGTCTTCAAAGCATACTAGCTGTTTTTTAGGGGCAATTTCCTTAACCTCTCTGTTTCTTAATTTTTTAAAAATCTACAAAATAGTGATAATAATCATATATGCCCTCTTGAGTTGTTTTAGATTTACTGAGTTAATAGGTGTGAAATACCTAGGGTAAGCCATGAAAAATGTTGGCTATTTTTTCTTTTGGTAGAATAAAGGAAAGACAGGGTCAGAATTATTCTCCCTGGACCAACTAGCTCTTTGAAGAAAGAGCTGTAAATCAGCCTCAGTGTAATACACACACACACACACACACACACACACACACACACTCCATCAGTCACTGAGCTATAGAGCAGCCACCTCTTTTGAAGATGTCATGTCCAAGCTATTCTTGGTCTTGCCACATTGCACAATGGTTTGTTATGAAATTGCCTCTCACCACAGGAAATCAGGGTGCAGCAGGACTGAAATGTTTACATGAGAAAGAATATGAAGTGGATGTGAGAGGTAGAGCCCTAGTGAATGTCTATAGGCTGGCTCGTAATCAGAGTGCAGACCTCTCATCGTGGTAAGAGATGTCTCTTATTACCATTTCCTAAACAAGCAAAGAGACTGAATTAGATTAGGGGAATGTTCATTTATCTCCCAGTACTAGAGTTTGATCATGGATGTGTGTGTGTGTGTGTGTGTGTGTGTGTGTGTTCGTGGCACATTTTTCTTCAATGCATTTTTAAATATCCTCATGATCTTGATCAAGGTAATTGATGGTGGAGGTATAGTACATTTCTGGGTAAAGCACAGCCAAAACCAAACTCAAGTCATGCAAATTGCTTTATTTTGTGAAGGTAAAATGAAATTATTTGGCAAGGCAGGGAGTCAAAGAGAACAGAAAAGATCCAGAGGGAGTAGTGGAAGAATGATTAGTATGTTTTCCTGCTTATTTGTCAGAATGGAGTATATCCCTTCCTATTTCATGTTGTTAGCTCTATATGCAAGGCAATCAATGGCTTGATAAATAAGTCTAGTTTTGTTATGGGTACGAGACTCCTCAGAAATGGGATAGAAAATCCTTTTCCATTCCAGTCAAGCCTCAAAATCAATTTTTTTTCCAAATGACTTCTCTTACAAAACATGTATTTGTCTTTCTCAGAATTCTCCTTCATTTATAACCACCCCTCTCTTTTCTAAAGCATTTCACTTTCTCTCTTGACACTTGTGATCTGGATTATAAAATCAAGCCCTTGGTCATGTGTTGTCATTTTTCTCATCAAGACTGTATGTTCCCTGAAGGCCACCATTTCCTACACTTCTCTCTCCTCTACGGAATTCGGTACAGGCTCAGTGACAGAACGGGCCTGCAGGAAAATAATGAGCTTTGTACACTTTGTGAAACTGTCACGCAGTAATAATATATTAAACTCCAATGTGTCCTGGAGAGAGCAAAAATTATTTCTCTCATTTGACCTGCATCCATAGTGTTAACCTCTGTAATCAGCTGCCTCCTTAACCTGCCCGTCCCCAACCCATGACCCCGGTTCAAAAATTTTGGAGAGACACAGGTGAATAAGGCTTGTGTGGACTCATTTCTGAGATGCTCACAGCCTAGGATGAAAATCAAGGGGAAAGCAGAATAAAAATGACCAAATGGGTCATCATTAGTCTACTAATTAAACACTTACATGCAAAAGGATTGTTTTAAAAACTTTCAGACAAAAAAGTACAGTTGGGACAACATGAGTAGGTGTGGGGAGAAAAGGGAATAAATTAAATAAATGCAGCAATAAATAAATGTAGCAATAAGTCCTTTTTCAAAGAAAGAATGTATTAATGAAGAGCAAGCAAGTTCACTTGAATATGACAATTAATGCAAGAACAACAGGATATCACTTCCTTATGAGTGAGTCTGGTTTTCACATGATGTGCAGTCACCCTGCCCCTTGTTCTTTTCAGCTTCTTGCTCTGCATTCATCCACTGTTGATTATGCGATATAATTCCTTGTCACATTCTCCCTAATCCCAGAGCAGTCTAGAAGCTCCTTGCGTGGGCTTGCAAAGCTGTTTTGTGCCTTAATTGCTTGTGATTTTCTTTCCTTCCTCAACGCTCTAGGATGCATGTTTCTGATGGCAGAACCTCTGTCATGCTTACTGCTG
Source organism: Noctilio leporinus (assembly GCA_004026585.1). Classification (NCBI taxonomy): domain Eukaryota; kingdom Metazoa; phylum Chordata; class Mammalia; order Chiroptera; family Noctilionidae; genus Noctilio; species Noctilio leporinus. The sequence goes on from PVIW01000008.1 coordinate 448,117, forward strand.
AATCTCTGATTGTGGATGTCACAGATGAGAAAACTAAGGCAAGGGGTATAGAGAGACTGGCCCAAAGTAAGGAATTGGCTAAGTGCTGGAGACATCATTAGAAAAGGTATTCTACTCATTCATTGACTGGTTGATAATTAATCACTCACTCTGCTCTTTCAATGATTAGGAATTGAAGGGTCTCTATGCTTTGTGTGGCAACAGGCAGTGAGTGATCAGAGACACACACAGCTCATGCTTATAGTCTAATGGGAGCGGGACACGCAGAAACAATTCTAAAACATGATGACTGATCGTGGAAGTAGAGTAGGGCCACTACACCCGTCAGGGGGTTCAGGAAAGGCTTTTTCAGATGTGACGTCTACAATGAACCTACCAGAATGAATGTGAGTGAGTGGGCCAATGAGTGAGAAAAAGGAGGAAGCATCAAGAACATTCTTCCAGGTTCTGCTGGCCATATTTGGACAACAAGGCATTGTCTTCAAAGCCAAGGGGAGCCAACAAGGGCTGGAAAGATGAGTGGACTTTCAACACAGAAAGATAGAGGAAGGGAGTGAGGGGGTGCTTTCCTGAAAAAGAGAACAGTTTAGCTACCCCTAAAAGTCAGATAATATTTGTGGTTACATTGACAGTGGGTCATCTTAACAGGGTGACAGAGCCGGAGACATATCTCAGGCAACCATTGGACATGGCATCTGTCCTTTCTCTAACCCTCTCTTTGCAGAAATTTATCTGGAAAGTGCAATTCTGTTGAGATAACTGAATTTGCAGAACATTTGTCAGCTTCACTTATGTTTTAGGGAGAGGAGAGGCGGTGAGATCAGGAAACAATAGAGCATCTATCCGCAAATGACATTTGGTTTGACTTCTTCCTACCGACAATCCACCCCCTCCCCTCCCCGCCTTGCCTCACAGATTAAGCAGATTAAGAGAGGACCCTTCAGAGGCAGGACTTGTTCCGAAATGCCTGGGAAGAACAGAAGTGCCTCCATGCAGTAGGTGGCACTGTTGCCTGCATCTCAATACTTTCTTGGTTGAATCATTTGACAAATTTGTTTCTTCTTTGCTCCAGGGATCTTAGTCTCAGGAGGGTGTCCTGTAACCTATTCAAGGGAGAAGGATGGAAAAGATGCCCAACGGGTGCTGCGATGACTTGATGTGCCAGGCCTGTGCTAGGCACATTGAAATACACAATGGTAGCAGTCCGTGCAATTCTGCGACCCTTCTTCTCCATTTCTATTCTTTCCCCTCTTCTTCTTCTGCTTCCCCTCCTTCTTCCTCCCTTCCCGTCTTAATATTTATCATCACCACTGCAGCCACCATCTCCTGAGGACTTACTGTAAGCCAGGCACCAAGCCGAGCCCTATCATGCATGATTCTATTTAATCCCCCAGCCAAATTTCTCTGCTAGGTTCCATCATTGTCCTCTTTTCCTTTGCAGATAAGGGGATTGAGCTGCAGAGAGATAAGTCATTTCCAAAATCACACTTTAGTCCTTTGTTCCACACCGTAGACCCACGACTGAGTTACACTGAGCCTCAGGCTTATGTGCATCTTTGAGGTAATTTGAGGGTGTCAAAGGGCCCCTTCCCACCACACATGGGAGGCCTGTCCCGAAAGTATTGAGCCAACGTCAATACATAATTAAAACAGTTTGTGCCACTGACGCTTCGGGACAGACCTCGCATGTTCAGATCTCGAACGTGACACCAAGGTCACAGCATGTCTCTTTCTGTTCCTTTCCGTCTCCCACTTTAGCCAATCCCAGTGCTATCTGTGTACCTCTGTGTTTTCTGGTAGAATGCATGCTTGGCTGTTATTTATTTATTCATTCACTTCTTCATTTGTTAGTCAGTTCAGCTAACATTTAATGAATATCTACTACATGCCCGGTGATGTTCTAGAGAGGCATGGCTTAATAAACCAGATTCTCTGGTGTCAGGAGTTCACTGTCTGGAAGAGACAGACCAATAACTCCACCATCACAACACAGCGCAGTAAGCACTATGATGCTGGGACCAGGAGGCACTGAGGGGGCCGCCATGAAGGACAGCTCTTGTGCGCTCAGCACAGCGCGTAGCACTGGGCAGCGGAGCAACAGAAGACCATTCCGTAATTTCAAGAATAAACTCAGCCTGGGGGTCAGGTAAACCTTTCTGGCAGGAGAAAAAGCCATAATCAGAGCAGGAGAGAAGAGAGGGGAGAGGCCAGGTAAGCGGGTGGAGTGGAAGTGGGGCGAAGGGGGCCCGATTCCCATGGATGCAGCAGTATGTCCCTCTAACTCGCCAGGTTCCCAGAGTTGTGCATAGTAGGAGCTCAGTGAGACTCCAGGGACCTTCCAGGGTCTTTTATTAGGTACCTGTGGCACAATTGGTGGGCACCTTCCGCCATTCTCTTGCATTTTGTGTACATGGCACTCAGAGATTGCAATGCACACTCTGTCCCTGGGGTTGAGCAACGTGGTGTTACTTTTCTTGGAATCCAGATTTCTCCATCTGCCCTCTCAATGGCCTGGCATCTAGTTCTACCCTGTCCAGTCTCCTGGATTGCTGGACCCATCTCAGCTCTCATCCTTTGCTCCTGCAGGGTCTAGTTCCTCTCTGCTTTCTGCTTACGCTCTCTGTGACCTTTCCTCATGCAGTTATCTCTACGTAGGCCACACTTTCCCTGTTCTGTGCATCCCAATCCTTCCAGTCCTGCAGATGACACCTCCTGAAACAAGAAGATATCTCTGATAACCACAGCTCCAAATGATCTCTGCCTTCTCCGAATCCCTTTATTCACCCATGGCCATGAGCAGGCAGCTCACCAGCTGACCCTAAGTCCACTGCTGTCTCTTTGGCTCACCTATAATGACCACAGGGTCCCAGAGAAGTGAAGTCTTTCCTCCAAGTTTACACAGTGAGTCAGGACCAGAGTTGACTGGGAAACCCAATGGTTTCCATATCTTAGTTCTTTTCTGTTGCCTCCAGGGATTTAGAATTAACTTTATCACCACTGACCAAACTTCCGTCTTGGAGTGTGTCCTAGCTGGTCTCTTTCTCACCCTTTTCCAAGTCTGTACCTCTTTTCAGCTTCTTCTGGGAACACTGGACTTTCTATCTCATTAAGAAAACAAGTCAGGCACATGAAGCATGTCGCTGAGCTCCCAAAGTCTCTTCCACAGCATGTGGTCAGATCTGTGGGGGATTGTGGCTCATGTTCAAACACAAGGTAACATGGATACAGTGTGCTCACGCACATACCTACACTAATGACTGAAAACACGTCACTGCCATTTTCTCCTTTCTGATATTTGTGTCTCTGACTTGAGAGTGGGTTGTGGACAGAATCACTAGATTTAAATCTACTTGCTGCAAACAGGCTGGTGATGGAATAAATAGAATTGTCGATGCCTATCTGGGGTATGTGAGGGTGGCTGTGGAATTTGGTATCAGGCAAGCCTGACTCCTGTTCACAGAAGTTCCAATCTTCTGTGAACCAATGCTCCTATACTTTGTAATTAAAACAGTGAATTTCTAGGGAAGTGATCACACACTAGGATGGTTAACATATCAATTTGTTTCAAATGTTTCTAAATATTTATGCTCAGGTCTCACCCTTAACATGTGGACTGTCTTTGATTATAGATCTACCCTGATGGCAGCTTGGACTAGTGATGTTAGGGATGGATTGCAGTATGATTCTAAGTTATCTGACTGAGGGTTCAGATGAAGAAGAAAGAAAAGCTGAAAATCATGGGATTTTTTACCAAGAGGCAGATCCTCGCTTTGGTTTCCACATAAAGGGAAGCATTTCACTCCACAGAGAGCAATCCTGAGCACAGAGGTCTGGGCTAGACCTGGACCCATCCAGCCTAGAGGCCATTTCCGATGTCTTCTTACATTTGGAAGGGCAAATTGAGCCAGGACCTAAAAACAGCCTAAACTACAATTTCAGATAAATCTATGGCTCTTTCAGGCTCAGATTGGTTTTTGGAAGGTCCTGATGAACTGTCCTACTGACTCAATAAGGCAGTGGTATTATTGACATGTCCTCTGGTAGAACATTGTGTTTTGAAAAAAATCATTTTGAAAAATTTCAGTGCATTTTAATGTACTGGTTTCTTTTTTGATGATAAATAGCAGGAGATTATGAGGAAGTGGTGGGGGGTGGAATACAGTGGCTACAAAAGCAGAAATAGCAGCAAACATTGAACCTTGAGGGGACGCAGGGGCTTATATCTGAAGGAAAGGAAATTGGTGCTGAAAAGATGAGAGACGTGATTATCTACTGCATGACCTGCGTTGACTGGCCCCATCATCTAACCAGAACTGCAACCTAATTTGCTGGGAACAGTGCAAAGAGTATGTCTTTGGAATTAGAAAACCTGTTTGAATCTTTGTTTTGTCAGTTCTTAGCTGCATGATCTTGGGCAATTTGCTTAACATCCACGCCTTACATGCCTTTCCTTAAACTGAAATGATAATACTGATTCCTCTTTATTAACACCAGTGGGTATCAGAGGTTCCATCCACCTATCACCATCCATCCATCCATCTCTCACTGTAACTAGTAGTACAACGATAAGAAGAATAATACTACTTCCCTTTCTTTTGGCCTGACTTGCAAGATTTTTACACTTTCTCTTCAACAGTGGAAAAGTGGATCATGTGATTAGGCCAAGTTCACAATGGCCTAATATTTATATTGGGCTGAATCACCTTGTGGAAAGGCCTCTCAGCCACACTTCCTGCCCAGGTTAGGTCCAGCCATGGCTTCTTATGGTTCTATTGCATTTATGTGGGTAACACAGCCTAGAATCTAATTGTATGGGGTGGGTCATATCTTCATTTGCTTTGTCATCCGTCCATCTATCCACCTACCCACCCACTTATCTAGCCAGTCATCATTAATTGAATGTCTCTTCTGTGTCAGGCCATGGTCTAGATAGACTCTTCCCTAAAGAAACTCAGAGATTAGCAATTTGAGTCTTTCCAAGATTTTACCCCAACTAACCCTTCTTTTCTTCCATGCCAGCTACAAACTATTATCACTGCTGATCTGAAGACACAGTAGACCTTCCATTTAACACTTAGGCTTATTGAAAAGATCAAATTAGACAAAGCAAGTGGAAACCCTTCATGACCAGAGGCCTTAAACAAACCTAGAAGGCTGTTCTTTTTTGCTCAACTTTTAGATGTGAGAGGAAAGAGCCAGGCAGGCATCTTATTATTATTTCTTATTGCTTCTACAGCAAATAACTACTGACTCAGTGGCTTAAAACAACATAAATGTATTATTTTGCAGCACTAGAGGTCAGAAGTATGGAATGGGCCTCATAAAGCTGACATCAAAGTGCAGGCAGGGCTGCACTTCCTGGGGGAAGAAATTAGTGGTGTGTTTCTAGGAGGGAATCTGTGTGCTTCCCTTTCTCACCTTCCAGAGCTGCCTGCATTTCTTGGCTTGTGGTGCCTTCCTTCAACTTTGAAGCCAGCAAGAAAGTTCTGCTGATCTCCACCTCCATTGTCACATCCCTTCTCTTGATTTTCCTGCTTCCCTTTTGCCTCTTTTAAAGAAGATCCAATGAGATAGAGCAAGTAGAAAGCCTTTATGACCTTTGACTATGTTGAACCCACTCAGAAAAACCAGGATAATCTTCCTATGTTGAGGCCCTTAAGTTAATCACATTTGTGAAGTCCCCTATGTCCTATAAATAACATATTGCAAGTTCCAAGGATAGAAAAGTGGTTATCTTTGGAGCACTATTGCTCTGCCTACCCACAGGTATAATCACAATCTATGTATGCTTCCTTGAGAAAGTTGCTAACTTTCAGTTTTCTTACTTGAAAAATGAGCCTAATAACAGCACAACTTTCATTGAATCATGAAGATTTTATGTGAAAGTATAAAGAATTTAGCGCCTTGGTGACACATAGTAAAAGCCCATTAAATCATAAACATTTTTGTTATTTCTTGTGACACGATCTTCTTTTTAGCTTTCATAGGGAGTGGTCATAAGGATGGATGTAATAAGAGAGTTGAAGAATAGCTCTCCAATCTACTCCCTTTTCCCCCTAAGACTTCTGGGAAAGCCCGACAGTGTCTTTAGGATGGACCAATCTACTATGGTCCTTTCCTCAGTCTAAGGACTTGGAACAATTTTCCAAGGAAGAAAAGTAATTGTTTGCCACAATCCGAAATACAGAATGAAGTTCGTGGAAGGTATGCATATGCCCATGTGTATACTGGGAACAAGAGGGCTGGAAACATGAGAAGAACTATAAAATGTCTTTACCCAAAGACATAATGGTTTTGACATCAGAACATAAATGCTCTGTGTGTGTGTGTGTGTGTGTGTGTGTGTGTGTGTGTGTGTTGTCAATATAGGAAATATCTGAATCTGCCAGAGCAATTTGGTTTTTCATTTACAGGAACTGCAGGTATTGCTTCCAAATATTGTCCAGAATAAAACTTAATTGAAAAGGTAATCAAACGGAGAAATTGCTTATCAAGTCAGGCTCACATTTGTAAAGGGATGTTTGTTTATCCCTTAAATGTGATGGGTCTGTGCTGGCACCTCGGTGCGAGGGATGGCTGGTGCATCTGTCACCTCGCTCTCTGTCCCTGTGGGAAGGGAACCCCTCACTCTGGCTGCACTGTGTTGACGTAAAGGTTTCTTGTCAGGAAAGCAGAGAGCAAACCTTACTAAGGAAGTACCGAGATTTCTCCCTCTTGATTTCATTGAAGAGTGTCTGTTTTTGAGTTTGTTCACCTTGCTTGTCACACAATAGAGTATCCACTGCTTTAGAAGAGGGCTTGTCCTCTGCCAATTACGTAAGAGTGACTTTTCTGACCTACCTCCTTGGTGCTGTGGCAGCAGAAGCCAGGCCTCTGGGGTGTTGATAATGGGAAGATCCATGCTCTTGGGTGTTATTTGTAGAGGTAACTGTGCCATTCTGTGAGATGATTGATAGGGACAAAAAGCAACACAGATCTAGAATCTTAAAGACTATTATGGGCTGAATTACGTCCTCCTAAAATCCATATGTTGAAGCATTAACCCCCAGTATTTCTGGATATGATTGTATTTGGAGATAAGGTCTCTAAATAGGTGACTAAATTAAAATGAAGTTGTTAGGGTGGCCCCTAATCCAATCTGACTGGGATCTTTATAAGAAGAGGAGATGAGGGCACAGACATACATGAGGGGTGGCCTTGTGAGGACACGGAGAAATCAGTCATCTACCAGCCAAAGAGGGAAGCCTCAGAAGAAACCAACCCTGCAACTGCCTTGATCTGAGACTTCCAGCCCCCAGAATTGTGAGAAAATAAACTTTTGTGATTTAACCTGCCCCATCTGTGATACTTTGTTATGGAAGCCCTAAAAAACTTATACAGATTTAGGATTTGAATCCCACCTTCTTTGTGTAATGTTAAGCAAAACATTAACTTTCTCTGAGTTACGGTTTCCTCCTCTAGAAAACATGGTTAATGATAATCCTTGTCATGTCAAATTTGCAAAGTTGTTAATGAGGGTTAAATAGAATCAAAAAATTATTTTTTTATATGCATCTCACCAGCCTGAGGCCTCCTGCATCCACTATTTAGCTTTGAGATTCCCTGAGCATGGCCAGTGGTGGCACTGGGTCCATCACACAAAAGCCTTCGGTCTTGTTCCGGACACTGCCCTTCGGTTCTGCCTCTTCCCTACTCTGGTGAACCACCTTATGGCTTAGTTTTCCCCTAGCACTACAGTCTCACAAACTCTTGCCACCCCTGGGACTTTGCCTTACAACCCAAGTTAGGGATTAAGAGCAATTCCTCACTGCTCACGATACCATCTACCTGCTTCTCAAGCCTCAGAATCTATATTTGTTTTTGGTCTTTCTGTTGATACAACATTCATTCATCCATCTATGCATCTGGGTATCCATGCATCTCTCTACCTCTCTCTCTGTCTGTCATCTATCTATCTACTATTTATTGGACTCCTATCATAACCCCAGATAACACAGAAATAAGTAAAATTAACTTCTCCCTTTCAAGAAGCTCAAATTTAATAAAGGAGACAAATAAATAGACAGGTATACAACACCAACACAGTATGAGACAGCATGCAATTACTCTGGAGACAAGGAGGCATTTAATTTGGAGGTCAGAGGTCAGAGGTCAGAGGAGGCGTCATAGAGGAGGTGACACTAGAACTGGGCGTTAGAGGCTGACTAGGAGTTTGCTCAGTGGACAAGGAAGGGCACGCACCTGCCAACTGCATGTCCAACTGATAGCACCGTTCTTTCTAACTCCCAACTCTCCCAGGGAGCAGCTACTGTGGGCTGAACTGTTTCCCCTCCAAATTCACATACCAACTTCCAATGTGGTAGTGTTTAGAGACAGGATCTTTAAGAGGTAATTAAGGTTAAAGGAGATCATAAGGGAGGGGTCCTAATCCAACAGGACTGGCGCCCTTACAAGAAGAGGAAGCAACACTAGAGCTTCCACCCTCCACAATGTGAGGACACAATGAAAGTGACTATCTACAAACCAGGAACAGAACTCTTACCAAGAACCAACTCAACCAGCACCTTGACTTTGGACTTCCTGCCTCTGGAACAGGGAAAAATAAATTTATGTTGTGTAAGCCCATTTATAGGATTGATGATGTTTTGTTATGATAGCCTGAGCTGACTCACATAGTAGCTAAAGGAAAGCTGTCCTCTTTGGCTTCCAGCAGGTACATCACTGGCAATGAACTAATCCTTCCAAAATGAAAACAGGATACATGTTTTCAATAGGTCATTCACATAAGTTTCATTATGATACACTTTATTAAAAAGGGTTATTATCCTCATTTCTCAGATGAAAAAATGGAGGCTCAGGCTGGATCGGTGGCTTGCTTGAGGGTAGCCAGCAGAGCTGGGGTGTGAACTCAGGTTGGTTTGGTGCAACGTTTGAGCCTCTACTCTGCTGTCCCAATAAGGAGTATTTCTAAAAGTAGTGAAATCCACTTGCCTGTGCCCTGGTCCCATTCAGCCATGTGTGGCACCCACCCTGGGTCCACCCTAGCTACCCTAAAGGACATGGAGGCACAGTCTGGAATTTCAGGAGCGACCGAGCTCTGCCAACTTCTGAGCTCTGACAACTCCTCTGCCCCTTGCCACCAGCTTCAGGGTAGTTTGACAGGGCCCCTTCCTTCCACCATGTGCATGTCTGAGTGCACCCCATAAATCTCAAGAATTGAAATATATGCCGAAGCAAATAACTCCCCCAGCTGAGACTGTTGCTAAATAACTGAACTGGCCCACGTGATGAATGGCCACAATAGTTGTGCTGCAAGAAAAAGAAATAACAGACACACTCACCCTTTGTGACGATGCAGGTGAACCGTGTTCCTTCCAATCTCTGTCTTGAGGGCGTCGTTAAGGCAGGCTTTGGAGGAGAGGTGCTCCAGATCTCTGCAAAGCACACACGTGCACACAGACACACGCGCGTTGAGCACCTGCAGGATGTGTGATAGGCTATGGGGGTTTGGGAAAGAAAAAGACAGTCTTCCCCCTTGAGTGAGTCCCCATTTGCAGCTCCACGTATGCTGTGTGCTATCGCGAAGACCCTTGATCTGTCAAAGGCTCGGAGTGCTGATCTGAAAATGGAATTAAGAGACCCATTTTTCATAATTACCAACGAGCACAGGGGAATGCCCGGCTCCATGCTTGCCACAGAGGAGGAGCCATGTGTTTGCATACATGGGTGTGCTGTTGCATACATGGGAGAGGCAGGGGAGAGGAGCCTGGTGGGGCGCTGTCATAGAGGAAGTGAAAGGAGAGCTCAGCTCTGAAGGGAGCAGGTGACAGACCATCATAAGCCCTTCACGCCTTGACCCCTGTCTGACAAGGGAGGTGGTCCTGTTCCATGATCAATCACTTCTACGTCAGGAAGTCTGGTGATCTCCTGGTTAAATTCTACCTTGATTGGTTGTATAGCTAACAATCACACTGAGTACGTGTTCCATTGGAAGTCATCAGAGCCATTTAGCCTAAGGTCACTGCCTTGTTGTTGTGAAGCGTAAAGGAATAGGAGACAGAATGAAGATGCGATTAAAAATATGACTCAGACCCTGGCTGGTAGCACAGTGGATAAGGCACCAGCCTGTGAACCCAAAGGTTGCTGGTTCGATTCCCCAGCCAGGGCACATAACCAGGTTGCAAGCCATGTCTCCAGCCAGGTCTGTAGCTGGAGGCAGGTGAAAAGCAACCATACATTGATGTCTCTTTCCCTCTCTGCCTCTCTCCCTTCCTCTCTCTCTGGAAATAATAAAATCTTAAAAAAAAAAAAAATATGACTCAGGTCTGGAGGGATTTAATGACTGGCCCAAGGACCAAAAGGCAGAGTTGGGTTTTAGCAACAACAACCAGGAAAAAAGAATAACTTTATTGAGTTACGATTGACATGTGAAAAGCTGTAGGTATTTAATGTATATAAAGCGATGAGTTCGGGGATAAACGTATACAGTACCCAAGAAACAATCAACACTATAAACATCCGTCACCTCCCAGAGTTTCTTCCCACTCTTTCAATTATTATTATTGTTGTTGTTGTTATTGCAGGAACATTCAACACAAGAGTTACCTTCTTTGCAGATTTTAAGCATACGGTGCAGTATTGTTAGCTCTACGCTAACAACATGGTATAATACCTCTCAGAACCCATTTCTCTTGCATTAACTGCAACTGCGTGCGTGTTCCTTCGAGTACTGTGTTACTTCTCCTATCCTCCAGCCTCTGGCAACCACCATTCTCCCTTCTGCTTCCACGAGTTGTGCTATTGTGGATTCTACATCCCCACCACAGGTTGGGTTTTAAATGACAAAGGAGTACATCCCAAACCCCACAGCTCCACAATAATATTACCAGCACGGCTGTGATTTATTTGTTGACATTACCCATCAGTTTCTCCCTCTAGATTCCTTAGATGCATGACCGCTAATCTATTTATCTTGGTGTTTTTTTTTTTTTTTGTACATAAGAGCTCCAGGCAGAAAGGGTGCTCAATCAATATATTTTAAGAGAAAAGAATGAATATGCAAATTGGTATTCAAGAGAAAAGAGAGCACAGAAAGAGAGAGGGGAGGAGAAGTGTAACATTTTATTGTCTACTGTGTGTTGGACTCGGAGGCATTTTACCTGCAGAGGCCAGCCTCCTCCTTATGAGACCTTGCCCTCCTGCAGAGGCTCGGAAGCTAGAAGCTCCAATTGCAGACATACCTGCCCCAAACATGGGGTCATCCATCCCTATGTGCTTGAATGAGATTTGGGAGCTGGAGCAGGTCTTGCTAGTCCCTTTACCATGGAGTCCTTTCTTCCCATCCAGCCTCGTCTTTCACTGGTCATTTCCTTCTAAGGCTTCACTTCAGCCAGTCTTTTTTTTTTTTTTTTTTTTTCTTCTTCTTCTTCTGTTTGCCTATGTATCTAGATATTCCATGATTACTTGTTGGGGACTTTACTCTTCATTTTATTTTCTTCTTGGGCAATTCCTACTAATTCTTTATAACACTGTGCATGTGCCACTTCCTCCAGGCAGCCTTCCATGATTCTGACAGTTGAGTTAGGTGCCTTACTGTGGTAAGTGGCATTCTCAAGATGCTCCTGAATTCTGCTGCCAACTTAAGTAACTTTGAAAGAAAACCAAACCAAACCAAAACAAAAAAAATTGAAAAATAAAATCCAGATGCCCCCAAGGTGTCTATACCCCATTTATTGAAACAAACACTAATGTAGGGATCGCTATGAAGATATATTACAGATATGATTAATATCCCACATTAGTTGATATTAAAAAGGGGAGCTTTTCCAGGTTGGTCTAATCTATTCACATGTGCCCTTAAAGTCAGAACTTCTTTTGGTAAGTGACAGAGAAGAAAGGCAAAATGAGAAGTCAGAGGGACTCAAAAACTGGAAGTGCTGTTTCTGACTTGAAGATGTACTCACTGCCATGTGAATAGAATGGGAATGGCTTGTTAATTCCAAGGAAAAGTGGAGTGTTTCTTTTTAATTTTTCTCCTGCGGTCCTAATTTAAACCTTAGGAATGTCTCTATGTTAGACTCACGGAGCCCACGTCTGTCCCAGTGTCTGGTCAGCTTTGATCACCTGGTCACTTGGTGGGGATGCCTCCAGGGGACTTATCAGCCGAGGATGAAAGTGGTACCAGATGGGCACCAACAACGGTGATCTCCCCAACCCATGGCCTGCCTTTTTGACCCCCTTGGTCACTGATTGTCCCCTGATAGGCACCAAGTCATTCGCCCTTATCGTATTGAGTCATTGTACTTCCTGGTCTTCTTGCCTGTGACCTTAGCCATCCTGACTGCACCCATATCTGCATTCACCACAACACCCCTGTGGAAACCCCTGTCTCGCCTCCTGATATTCTGTCTCTCTGGGAAACCCCTCCGAGGCTGCCCCACCTCCCATGCAAGGCCAAGGTAGGTATGGATTTTTTTAACACCCAGGATTGCAGATCTCGCCAATTAATTAAGGAGATTCGGGTAAAGAATATAATGCCAAGGAGCGTAAACGTTACTAATTTACCCTGAGAAGAGATCATGATAAACTGTCCTGTTTCCACAACCCGAGGGATGCTAATCGGCAATCCAAAGCTAATTTTCCGTTGTCTGTTTCCCTTCCTGGGGAAAAAACAAATGACTGGAAAGGAGGTGGAGCAAGGCAGGTATGTTCTCACAGAGAAGCTGGTCAGAGTGAGGTGTGGGCTGAGGCCATGGCAGGGAAAGGGGGTGGGGTTGAATGGAAAGTCCTCAGACAGCTGAAGCACATGTGTCTGGAGGAAGAAGTTGCCTGCTCTGTGATTTTGAGCCAGGCAAGTTGCAGCTCATACCAGGAAGCCATGCCAGCCATCTGAGCCCTCCCACGGGAGGCTCAGGGGGCAGCAATCTCTTTCAGGCTTGCTCAAGCAGGGGCTGCATAGTCATCTGTCCCGGATACTACAGAGTGAAAACTTACGGCATGTCATTCAAAAGTCCTTGAAACTCCAAAGTCTGAGATTTGACATTCAACCTGTCCCCTTCCAAAGCAGAAAGGACCAGAGTTTGTGGCTTATTCCTGCTCGTGAGCTTAGAGAGGATCATGGAACAATTAACCTCTGGTCATATCCTCATGGCACAGAGCTGAGAGCTTGGTACCACAAGCACCAAGAACAGTGAACATTCTCCATTCTGTAACACGAATGCACACGCTTTCAGAAGTTGCCTTCTGCTGTTCCAGAATTTCCACCATTAAAAAAAAAGATCCATTCCATTTGAGACTTGGGTGCAACATGCCACTGGCCAGGCACCAACAGTGGCCCTTCAGAAGGCCACTCGATGTGACTTGAATTCCACTTCCTTATTTGCCCATTAGGAAGAAGAATGAACATCCTCTGAGGTCTGCTTCAGCTCCGAGAATTCATACAGTCTCATGATTCCATAAGTACACAGAAGGTGTTTATATTACTGGAACTTGGCGTGGGTGCCGGTAGAGGCAGCAGGCCTGGGTGAGTAACAGATCGTGGGATCGTGCATAGACGGGGACCAGTAGTGCCACAGCAGTGGCCTCCAGGCTGGGGCTGTTGGGACAAGAGGCGCAAGTGAGAGAATAAACAAATAAATAATCAACTCTGCAAGAGGGCCTCCATGTGTTTTAAAGGCTTATTATCTGCTTGGTAAGCAGGGAAGGCTCTTGTTTATAGTGGGCACGTGATGACTATACGTGGAATCAAATAATATTAAATTTCCCCATTGCTTTCGCCACACCAAGTGACTCATGATTCTCAGAGCATCGTATGCATTTTTGTACTTCCTGTGATTTCTCTGCTTCCCTGTGATTCTAATTTGGTTTTTTTGACATGTTCTTGGCAACCAAAAGTCTTTCAAGCCAGCCTAAGTCAAGGGAAGATATTAGGAAAATGTAATAGGCAAGTTCATGGACGGGAAGGGTAGAAAAAGGTACCATGGGACCACATGGACTGGAAATTAGACACAGCGATCTCTGCATCTTTCCAGGGTCACGTGGTTCCACATTTTGCCTTATTTCTATGGTATTCTTCCATTCTCCTTCTTCTGCCATTGTGCATCTTGCTCTGCTGGGTCACATACTGTAGGTAGGAACTTAGCATAATGTTTCCAGTAATGTGGGGCTCACACCCCTCCCTTCCAACCTGTAAACCTTGGTACGCTGTCCACTTCTCCAAGCTCCTGTATCTTACTCTGTATAGTGGAGGCAACACCAGTGACAGAGCGCCCACATTTGGTTGGCAGCTGGATACTAGTTTCTTGAGCATGAGGAAAATGCACAAAAAGAGCTAGAGGCAGAAAGAGCAAAACACAGGCCCCAGGAACTACCTGGCACAATGATCAGGCATTCGGGTGATTTGAAGATCAAGGAGACCTCTGAGGTCACACAAGGACATCTTCAAGTCCTGGTACATTCCTTTCTCCCTCTGCATGGGAGCTTTTCTCTTGGTCACGTAAGTGAGAAAAGAATAGCACCTATAGCTCAGGAAAGCACATAAGAGTTTTGTTTCTAAACAGCCTTCTCTGAGGGTGGGAGAGCTGCTGGATTTTATCCAGTAGCTGGTGCTGACGCAGGAGTCACTCTGCTGATCCTGTGGGTGCTGCCATGTGGGCTGATGAAGGCAAGGAGGCCGGTTCTGTCCTATTTTCATTTTCCCGATGAAGCTAAAACATTGCCAGCAGATAGGGGCAGCTGAGGTGCTGGTGGGTACCCTTGTTGAGGCAGAAAGCCAGGCTGAGCCGCCGGCCTTCAGCGTCTCTAGCAGGAAACCCCTGTGCTCCCTTCCAAGATGGCTGCCTGCAGACCCGCTTGGCGTGACCCCGTTGGCACGAGCACACGTGTGCTGTGCACCTCTGCGGCCCAGGCACTGTCCTAGGCATTTCATTTCATCTTGACATGAGCCCGGTGAGTTAAGCACTGATGTTCCCTCTTTATGTAACAAATAAGCAACCTCACCGACGTCACACTGATAGTCAGTGGGGCAGGGGGGATAAAAACCAGATCTGGTTATTTTACAAGAAGTACAAGCCCCTTCCCCTACAACAGGCTGGCCCTCTAAATTACTAATTAATCGCTTCCATGCACAGCTCTGTTCAAGCTTCGTAAAAGCAGTGGCAGGTCACTGTTGCCAAGGACATTGAGGCTCAATGAGGCTTATTAAATTAGCCAGTCCCCAATTCATGGACCACCCCCCGTCTTCATTTCTTTCCCTTCTATTTAATAAATGCCCCCGTGTCTTTTTGCATTGGGTTCTGGATTGCAGCTGGGGTAAGACAGGCATTTGTTATAGCAGCTTGAGTAGACTAATACAGCAGAGCTCGAAGCTCACTCCCAGACTCTGTGATTTTTCTGCAGGCTACATTCCGCCAGCAGGAAAGTAGGAAATAGTCACAATGCACAGTTTTCCAAGCTACTTCAATATTCTGTCTGGTCCCGCACAGATCCTTCTGGAACAGGCGAAGAACAAGCCCAGGGAAAGCTGTCTGCTTTCACTGGGGAGAAAGGAATAGACATGTAACCGACTTAAACGCTTTCATACGATACATCACCTTCCAGGGGAAATGGCATCTCGCTGACCTGGCACCTGTGACTTGGATCCGACATCCGCTGCTAGTTCATGGGTCTCAGTACACTCTCCCCGGCTGAAGATGGCTTCTCAGGGTGGACCCGCTATTGCCGAATGGATGACGCCCCTTGGGGCATGGAGGGTAGCAGAGAGAGGCCAGACGACACTTTTCCAGTGAGAACAGTTTTTAATTTTTAATTTAAAGAAATCAGTTTGGCGCATGCCCGAGTTGGAAGGGACCTGGGATTTAACTAAATCCAACCCCCTATTCTGATGAATGAGAAAACTGAGGTCCAGAGAAGGCAAGTGACTAATTCTCCAGTGGCAGGCTGAGAAAAAAATTCTAGTTTCTCCTGGAAAACAGAGACTTCGCTAAGCGTTTCAAGTAAAAGGAATTTCTACCATATACAAGTATTAAAAGGACTTGAGGAGAAAAGGTTAAGAAAAGCTGTTGACGCTCAAACTGTCAAAGAAGGAGATACACACGTGTATCAGGTGAATGCTCGCCTTTAGGCAGGCCTGGTATTTATTTACAGGGCTGTTCACAGGCTGTGCATCCCACAGGGCCCTGGGGGGGCTGATTCCATATGACCTGCACATTGACCTGAGCTTTGAGTTCTGAGAAGGACAAGGGCTTTTCCAATGCAGATGCTGCGACATTTCCCCTCTTTTGTCCACTCTGCAGCATCACCTTCTGCAAAATAATAATAATAAGACAAAGATAACAAGTCACGCTTAAAAGGAGAAGCATCAACAGATGTCATGGATATTTTTAAACCGATGACTGAGGCATTCCTACAGAAGCAGGCCCACGACAGGGACGTGCGGCTTCCTGCACTGAATCTGCTTTATTCCTGACATCGTGCCTTCCTCACAGCTCGGGCTGCGTTCCGGAGTGCTCCAGGGCCAGCCGACGGGCCACCAGGGCATTCCTGCTCGTTAGCAACCCTGCAGACCGTTCGCAGGGCAAGTCATTGCTGCCGGCGCTAATCACAGCGAGGCACAGCGCCGTTGGCTCACCGAGGGCGGGCAGCAGGAAGGACTGTTGTGACTATTTAAGCAAGTCAACACCTCCTTCTGTCCCTTTACCTTCTAGCGTTTATTCAGGGCAGGCGGGCCTGGAACTGAACGCGTAGGCCGTGGTGTGCATGAACATAGGCTGCAGCTTTGGGGAGGGGCTCTCTGAGGTTTGGGGATCCAGGGCCTGTGCCCCTCCGGGTAAAATGCTTTGTCATGGGGCCTCACTGCTTTGGGGCAGGGCCACCTGTTCTTGTGCGATGGAGATGTCCCGTTAACAAGAACAGGTATTCAGTCTACCTGTTTAACAAATGACTGCGCTTCTTATCCGTGCCAGGCCCTGGAGATGTACTTGTCAACGAGATAGATAAGGTCACTGTCCTCCTGGAATTTTTTGGGGGGTGGGGGAAAATACCATTCAACAAGGAATACCACTGCAGTGAGCATTGTGAAAAGCAACGCTTGCCCTTTCTGCCTTCCTGTGCTGAATGCAATAACTCTCAGAGTGTGGTCCCCTCCCTCGGGAACTTGCTAGAAATGCACATTCTCAGGCCAGGCCCATCGCCTGCCGACTCAGGAACTCTGGGGCTGGGGTCCAGCAGTCTGTGCTGTGACTGGCCCACCAGGCGATCTGAGGTTTGCTCAAGTCTGCGGGCCGTCATTTTAACCCAATCACCTAAAACCCATGTCGCTGAGTGAAGGTCGAAGTAACGTTACTGTCAGGCCAAGAACGTGCTCAGGTAGCCCCATAGCACAGCGTCCTAGTAAGGCATGTTGGAGACCGTGGTCTGGAGGCAGACAGACTCTGAACGGCGTCTTCCTGGCATCCAGCTTTGGGAGCTTCCCTGCAGGGAGAGGTGGGTCTTCTGACGCAGGTGACTCCTGCCGCTGGCCACCAGCAGCACTGTCAGCACCTTTATAAACTCAGCAGCACAGGGCAGCCTTCACTACCCACCCGGAGGACAACCTGAGCAGGCGGGCTCACCCCCGGAGAGTGGAACTGAGTAGAGACGGTGCCCTTCTGACAACCCAGAGTCAGGCAGTGAAAGAGCAGCAGAGGCAGGGCGAGTTGTCACAGTCACGTGGCAACTAACCCAAGGGTCCCATCCCTCAGGGAAGCGTGGGTGGGGCTCAGATTCTCATCCATGAGAGGGACTAGTCCTCAGGGCAGGAAGGGTGGGAAGGAAACGGGAGCATCTCAGGCTTCCTCTCCTTTGTTGGAGGATGGGGCAGAAATCTCATCTTCCATGGAAATAAAAGTAGGGCTGAGGCTCATGGCTTCTTCTTCAATAGAGGAAAGAGGAGATGTCACAAGTGAGATTGGGGGACAGTGTATGAGGTATGGGGAAAGCCAGCCACCTTCTGGGGCCACAAGCGAGACACTCTGTTCTGGTTCATTTGATTGTATGATTCTTCACCAATTGCATTCTTGCAGTTTCTTTTTTTCTTTCTGACTTTCTTCCATTTCTCCACGTTTGTTCCCTGACTTCCTTTCTCTCTCATTCTCTTCACTTCTTCCCCTAAACCATTGTCTTGCGCCAGACAACTGCTACTGACAGAAGCTTACATAACTCGGGAACACCAGCTCGTTCAGTCAGGGCTGTGACAGGAACACAGGGTGCTGAGCGTGTCTCAGCTGGGGAGGCGTGGCTGCAAGGAGCCGGCTGCTGCCCGCACAACCAGCACTGACCTTGAAAAGCAATCAGTAACTTGCTGAGGAGGTTGGCTGAATGGTCCAGGGTGTGGCCTTGAATCTCATCAGGGGACGGTCATGGGAATAGATGAGAAAAGAGCATCTACCTTGTGAGGCCCGAGGAGCAGGTCCCACCTGCAGCCCCTGGCGAGTGACCTCAGATTGCATGTTCAAGGTTAGGTTGGAAGGAGTTGCCGAGTTTGAGAGTCAAAATGGGCTTGCCAGTTCCTCTAGTTCAGCTCCTGCAAGAGCCCATCCGAGTGACCATTTGAGTGTTCAGTTCCTAGACCCCTGCAGCTCTGCTTCCCACTGGGCCAAGTGGAGACGGAAGGGAAGACCCTGTGACTGAAGTTCGTGACCTTTGATAGGCTATCTCCAATCACTTTAGACTTGTCCTCCGATCAGGTGACCCATTCTACCACTGTGGGAGGAGCAGATGCAGAAGGCCAAGGTCATTTGGGAAAAATCTTGCATAAGGAATGCTGTTTTAAGGTAAGAGAAGGATTTCCACACCACCAGCCTTAATACCCTCATCCCCCTCCATTTTCTCTTCTCTAAGAAGAGTGGCCCATAATGAGGCTGAGAGTTCAAATTAGAAAACCAACAGTGCTGGTAGCCTGAAGTAGGAAATAATTAGAAATGCTTCCCAGAAGAGGTGATGGATGAGGTGGGTGTTGGAAGATGAACTGGAAGGAAAGCATTCTCAGCAGAAGGGCGGCCGCCTTGAAAGTCTGGTGCAGGATGGTCTGTCTTGTTTGGGGAACAAGCAAAATGCCCAGCGCATCTTGAACATGGGGTAGGTGGGGAACTTGGGGCAGGGAGGTTTTCCTATTAGACAAAGTGCAAAGAGAGACGTATGTTGAGAAGAAGGATGGTCAAGGTCTGGGCATGTCTCTCAGGCATCATTCTGGCAGGAACAAGAATTTGAGCCTTTGGAGAAAGTGTCTTATTAATGTAGGGGCTTGTCTCTCTGGCTGTCCTACCAGTATATCTGGGCTCCTGGCCTCCATCAGGCGGGTCTTTTACAGAACATCATGGCACGTCACAGAGAAGTTGGGGAAAGATGTTACCTGAAACTCTTTGCAGGCTCTTCTGTTTTCTACAGAGATGGGCAAAATGCCAGAGCAGAAAGGGGAATCGTTTGAGAGAATAAAACACAGTTAAGGTTCATCTTTTACGGTCTAAGGAGTGAGTAGCTTTATTTTTGTTCCCAGAAATCCTTCACAAAATCTACTTTATAAGGTCTGAAGTGTCAGGTGCATCGCATTGAGGGCACTTGTGTTTTTAGCTTTGGAAGATAAAGGGGCTGTCACCTCCCTTTTGTTTTAAGGAATGGGTTGTTGTTGTTTTTTTTTTTTTATTTTCTGGTGTTGTGAAAACAGTGCTTTTTATTTTTTTAATTTTTATTTTCAGAGGCTGTGGAAGATAGGAATTTGCACAAAAGAATAAGGAAGATGTGAGAAGCAGAATGTGCACAGCAATGCTGCTGACTTGGAGGAAAACAATATAAGGAGTTTCCCATGTGTGCCAGGTATAGTATTGGGCAATTTAGGCCCTTTTTGCATTTTAAGAAATAGGATACAGTTATTCCCTTTAGACAGATGAGAAAAGTGAGGCCCAGGACTCTTTAGTTTATGATCTGTGTTCTTTCCCAGGGACTATACTTGCTCTCTGGAACACAGGACTAGAAATTCACTACAAACTTAAGTTTTAATTTTTTTCTTTTCCTACACTTAATTTCTGTGTTTTTTTTTTTTTTTTTTTTTTTTGTCAATGGCTGAACTTCTTTTTTGTCCTTGGTATTCCTGGGGAGAAATATTCAAGGTGAGACTTTAAAAAAATAAGTGAGCCCTAGCTGGTGTGGCTCAGTGGATTGGTGCTGGCCTATGAACCCAAGGGCTGCTGGTTTGATTCCCAGTCAGGGCACATAATCAGGCTGTAAGCCAGGTCTCCAGTCAGGTGAAAGGCAACCATACACTGATGTTTCTCTCTCTTTCATCCTCCATCCCCACCCTTCTCTCTAAAAATAATGAATAAAATATTTTTATAAAATTAAAAGGAAAAAAAAATATTTCTACAAAATGTTTTAAAAATGAGATTGTCCAACATTCCAAGGTTTGGTGTCCCAGGACAAGTTCTAACTCACATAATCTGTGGCTTTATTATTAAACTGTATTAAACTTTATAACTTTCAGGACCCAAGGCCCCAGAGGCCTCCAAACTCTCAAGTGAATGTGATGCTCTTTTCTGTTATTCTTTTTAAAAAATCTACAGCCTTATGACAACACTTACAGCACTTTCCTGAGGAATTGCTCTTTGGTGTATGAAGCCTGCGGAAGCCCCACTACAGGGTAGCTAGAACTCTTCATGTTTAAAAATCCAAATTCATATATGCTCCCCAAAATTCAATTTTAAAAGTAAAGATTGGGAGAAGGTAAAAATAAACATTCTTCACATTTCTACTAACTTCCACAGTAATACTGACATGCCTCTTTGCCAGGTTTAATGATACAACCATTTCTGAACCAACCAAGACATTCAGACTCAGACCCCTTTGTCCATGAGCTGAGCCCATGTGACATGAAGAAGTCATGTCACTTCTCCACGCTTCATTGTCCTGCTACTCCTGTGCTTGGCATGAAGATGAAACGAAACCCTACGTAACAAGTGTCTGGCACAGTGCCTAACATGGAATTAGTCTTTAATAAATAGTGGTCATCACACTGCCATCCAAGTTTCGGGACCTACACCTTGTTGATGATGAACATTATTAGCTGAGTGAAATTAAAAGTGAGTATCTCACACCTGAAACTGACAGAGCTTCTGAAAAAAAGTGGAAGAGAGTTGCTGTGTTTGCCAGAATCATAAAAGGATGTCACATAATATGTAATTTTCTTCCCAGTGACCCACTGACTTTCTCTCTGGAGTTTTGGGTCTAAAAATAACCAGCGGACCACCATGTGAGCCGCATGGGCAGGGCCCTCATCTCTCTGCTTCATTGTACCTGGGGAAGTAACTGGGACGTAGTAATTTCTCAGTAGTTATTGTTGAATACATGAGTAAATAGACATGCTCAACAATTTTCTAAAGGGACACACACACACAGTGCCCATATGGTACTTTCATTCAATGTGTTCATTGAATGGTACTGTCTATTCAATGTGTACTATGTTCCTGCCATTAGAACACATTGCTGTCAAGGCGACAGATGTACACTGGGCATGGATCCTGCCATCCAGGAGCTGCTGGACCTGGAAAGGAGGTGAACTCCAAGGGAGAAATAACAAGTGACCAGAGAGGTAGTTAGACCTTGCTATAAGAGTTTTAAAGAGGGACATATCACTTATAAAAGCCCCTGGGACCAGGGTGACAATGACATTTCAACAGACCCTCGAGGATGTTACTTATTTCCTCAGTCAATTTAGGAAAATAACCAGCCACTCAATTGATAAATGAGTCGAGAGCTTAAAAAATAATGCAAGCGAGTGGACAATTGAATTGATCTAACTATCAACTGTCTTACTTAACCGAGTCCTGGATTCAATCAGCGAGTCAGTTTTGTTTGGTTCCCAGCAGATGAGGAATTATACCAGCCGCACCCAGGATCTTGCTTCCTTCAGCTTCATCAAAACCCTGCCATGCCCTCCGCTGCTTCCTTTCCTCCTCCCTCCTTCATCGAACAGCGATTACGCAATCCTCTTTCTCCGCCCAGGACTCGTTCTGAAAGTGTCCTGGGCAGATGCCGCCGCTGCAGCCCAATGGCGCGGGAAGCAGGCAGCAGGAGGCAGCAGAAGCCAGCAGGGCCTCTTCTCCTCGTCCAGTTCGGCCAAATGCTCTGTCAGACATGAGCCGAGGGTCAGGCCCAGCCTCAGCCGCATGGACGAGGAGGAGTCAGAGGGAGAGGAGATGGAAGGCAGTGAGAAGAAGGCCAGGTGGCCATTGAGTGTGACAATAAATCATGGGCTGTAGAGCTCCTGAGAAGCTTTGCACCCTGTGGTCTGATATGGTCCTGGTGCAGAGGAGGGAACTGAGGACCTGAAACAGGGGCCAGCGTTGCAGATGAGCACACAGCTGGTGGTAAGAATGTCGCAGGTGGCACCATGCTTTCATTGTGCTCATTGCCACGTGTCCCAGTTCCTTAATGGAGAGGTGGGAGATGGGCAGGTGCTTGAGGGAGGGCCCTGGGACACTCTAGTCACAGGTGGGGCTGCTCTCTGCCCAGCTGTCTCCTGGCTGATGGACACCAACTGGACACAGTGTCCAGAGCCCAGAAGCAAATGGTGGACCCGGGGTGGGGGGCCTCTGGTTTGGGCCTTTGAGAAACCAGCACATGAAGAAGAAAACATGTGTGTAAAGGGATGAGGGGCCTAAAAGAAGCAGCGGTCCTGTGGCCATGGTCACCCTCTTGAAGTCCCCTGAACTCAACCAAACAGAACAGCCTCTCACATTTCAACCTCCCTCCAGTGTTTGAAACCCCTTTATTCTCCCAACTGCCACAAATCCCATTCACATCCTGATTTCTAACCTCCCAGAAACCCACAACTCACACCCAAAAAGACTTTGATGAATTGTCTCCAGTTTGGTGGTGGTGAACTCTCTTCTCTTTGTCCCCAGTATTATGGCTGTTCAAACACCAGACTATTTCTTCCCACTTCACATTGCCCCTTGTGGGCTCCTTGTGCCCCTCGATTTCTTTGCAGCTTCAGAAGACCAGCAGGGCCACTCAGGATCTCTCCAGCCTGGCCCTGTCCCTCTCTGGGTGTGTGAGGGAGTCATTTCTGGGGACACACTTCCTTTCTTAGATGTCCACTTCTGCGGGGGGTGGTGAGTGCAAGGGTTTGGATGAACACAAGTCCCTTTGAAATCCTTCCTCAGTTTCCTCCCTCTGTATTCTGTTATAACCCCCTGCTCACGCTTGGAGCGAACTCCGTGGGGGAGGGCGTGGGACTAGCTCCAGATGTGGGTGGGAGGTTGGATGAGGGGAACTTGGACTGCATCATTAAACCCCACCTCACCCCCACCTAGGGGAGACTCGACCTCTGGTGTGCTGACACCCCTGGGCTACAGAAGGGTGATCATCATCCCAGGGAAAGAAGGGCAACGGAAGGGCATTTCAATAGAGCAGAGCTTCTTGTAGTCAAGGTGTCACGTAATCATAGCTCACACTCACACGGGGCTTCCTACATCCTGGGCACTGTTCTGTGCGCGGTGCAGAGTTCACCTGGATACTCACAGCAATCTAATGTGAACGGGTGTCTATCATTACCGAAGGAAGACTGAGGCAGAGACAGGTGACATAACCTGTCACAGGTTAGGCAGAAAGTTAGGTCCCAACAGGAGCTTAGAACTCAAGCAGACAGACTTCTGAGTGATAGTGCCCTCACACCACTGCTCATTAGCCTTAGACAAGGAATGACAGAAAGCCCCAACTGTGATGACAGCTCACTTCATAGTAAAGCTGCCTGAGGAGTGGAAGAACTCTTCTCTTATACCTAACCACGTGCCTGGGCATCCACTTGGGTTTTGAAAGAAGGATTTGGTGTTAGGGTGGAGGGAAGCAATGCTATATTAATAAAATACCTGCTGCACGCCAGGAATCATGTTACGTACTGTTTCATATAATCTCTCCTGTTTCTTCCTCTGAGCCCCATTATTACCCCCTGGGAGGGAGACTGGTGATTCTAAGGTCACCCAGCTGGACAGCAGTGGAATTAGAATTAAAAGCCCACTAGTCTGTCTGTCCATTCCAGGAAGTTAAAGGAGAAGACCCTTGTCCAGAGGAGAAAAAGGAAATTGGTTTGTGATATGGAACTCTGGCAGTGTGCCACTTGAAGGACTCCCCTGGTGTCCAACCTGAAGGTCCAGCATCATCTCCTAGAGTTAGTAGGACTTGGGGAGGGGCAGTGAAACACTGGGGGTGGGACAGCTTGGGAATATGAACTCACTTTTGCAGAAACCAGTCATTGCCACGATCTAGGACTATTCACTCCAGTCGGTGAGCTAAATCAAGGTGTTGCAAAAAGACAATGAAAAATTCCAATCTGAAACAAATCAAACGTATGGAAAGAGAAAAGGAATAATAACATGTAGAAGCCCAAACTCCAGACGATCTTTCATGTTGAGCTGCTTTCTGCCCCTCAGGGTGAGATCAGGGTTTCCCACTCACTTTATTGGGAAGTAAACAATGACTTCTTGGAGGCTCTGAAGCTCCACCATTGTTAGGACTATGATCTCATGGCTCAGAAAGAGGGTACAGAGTGTGGTTTGGGGAGAAAGTCCATGTCCCTGAGCCCGTCTTGACTTACCTTGACTTTGACAATCTTTTTCCCTCAAGCAGGCTCCGGTTTCTGGCTGGCAAGGTCTCGGGCTTTTCTCCCTAATTATGAGGTCAATTGAGGGGCTGCTCAACATCTCATTCTCAGCACCATTAAAAATTGGATTCCCCAAATCCTCTGACTTATCCTGACTCTATTGATCCAATGTCTCAAAGATGTAGTCCATAGAGCATGATGTTTGTGAAAACAAATTTAAAGAGGTCATCGAAGTTCGCTTCACTTTCTGTCCGTCCATTCACCCATTCGAACTCATCACAACTCCCCTGAGTGTCTAGCCTGTGCTGGCTGGAGCAACACAAGGCTGAAAGTCCAGGGCCTGACCTCTAATGAGCTTGGCCTATCTGAGGAAGAGAAAGGAGATGATGTGTTTGGAAGGCGGGAAGCTAGAGGAATACCACAGAGCAAGTCAGGGGCCGCTGTGGTGAGCATCATGGGTTGAATCTCACCCAGCATATGCCTTTGCAGAGTTCCAAGCAGAAGGTGCTCTGAGCTGACTCGGTCTTTAGAAGATCAGTCTAGCTTCTGCTGGAAAATAGGTGACAGGGGCAGCCGTATCCACGGGGAGGCTAGTTCAGAGGCCGTTGCAGCACCCCAGGCAAGACGGTGGCTTGACCTGAACTAGGGAGCAGCAATAACATCTGCAATAAGTTGTTCCATTTGGGATATCACGTGTAGGTAGAGCTAACAGGGCTTGCTGATGGGCCAGGAAAGAAGAATGGTATCAGATGTTTGGCCTGGGTAGCTAAGCAGCTGCTGGTGCCATTGTCTGAGAATGGGTTAGCTGGCGTTTGGGCAAGGTTAGAGAACCCAAGGTCCTTCCAGCTTTAACTGTCCTTGACCCTCCTGCTGTCCAAGAGCAGGTGCAATGATGGCTCCCCTTTTAGCCTAGACTTTATTTTAGGTTTCTCTTTGGCCAGCAGCTGCGGCCGTCACAGGAGCAAAGCCTGGGTGTGTGGGGGGTCCTGCTGAGGGCTGAGAGGCAAGGACCTGGGCACCTGGGCTGAGCTTGGGAGCAGATTCGCTGAACCAGCACAGGAAGAGGCAGCTACCCTCTCTAGAGCCACATCTCACACTGGGTCCCTCGCGGCCATTGTAATCACTTCTGTTTATGTAATGGTTCACTGTGCATGTTCGCATACATCATCCCATTTGCTTCTCGCTGTAATTTAGAAGAAGCCATCCCCAAGATGCAGTGACTCTTACTGGAATTATGTAACATGCCGAGGAATAGTCAGAAGGTTATGAAGAAGTAGAAAGATAAAGGGAAGGAAGGTAGAGAGAAGAGTTAAACATTTAAAAAAAAAAAAAATGGAAGTTGAGTGTAGGCACCGGAAGGAGGGCTAATATATACTTTCAAAGATTTTAGAGAGGCAAATATTAGCAAACATATTTGGAACCAGACGGGAGGGAAAAAAGACCCAGGTTGTCACAATGCACTTGATAAACAGTTTAAGTCTCATGCCTCCACATGTCTGTCTCCTCCATCCCGAAACATCTCCTTTGTTCACTTTGAGAATGCCTCCTTGAAAACCTGGCTCAGAAAGTACAAGCTGATAGGCTCCAGGGCAATTATCTGACTTCAAAGTCCTGTTCTTTCAGAAATTCACCTTCCTTGGAAAAGAAACAGTTTTAGGGAGTCAGATTTTACCACTTCATCCTCCTTAGCGTCAGCATGAAAACACCTGACCTAGGAAGACTCATTTATCAGCTAGTCAGTGAGAAATCTTTCTCTTTCCTGGGAGTGTGAACCGAGGGGACCCAAGGGCTCTGCCCGGGGGTGATGACTTCAGAGATGAATAGTCATGGGGAGGTGAGCTCCAGTCAGCATCTAGTGAGTCAAAGGCCTGTCTCAACCGGGACTTATTTGGAAATTGGGAACCATGAGCAAGCAAAGGAAGTCAGACTCCATCCATCATTAATCGAGGAAGACCGGTTGAGTGTGCAGACGCTGCAGCCGGGCCCATTCAGCATTCACCCTCACCCCCTCCCAGCCTGTCTCCGCTCTAAAGGTACCTACACACCACATTTCCAGGTTTCTTTGAAGGCCAGGTCATGCCATTGACCTTGGTTCTATCAAGCTCATGAAGGAGGCTATAGATTTGGAAGGAGGAGGAGTGCTCGGGGAGGGGTCTGCCAGGGGTCTGGAGACTGGATCTTTTGGCACCCAGGGTGATTGACGTGTTTGGCTCTGCGGGACCTGAGGACTTTACTTTCTGGACTCTTGCAACAGAGATGCTGAGCGGTGGACCGCTGAGATATCAGGGCCTTCAACAGAAAAATCCTTCCTTTGTCCCGGCATAGTGGTTTCTGTTAGAATAACAGGGATGCTTGGAGGTTCTCCGAGCGACTTCATGGTCTATAATAACTTCCTTCCTGCTTTAACTAGATCAAGTGAACTCTTGTTTTCAACCACTCACCCTGCGGCATGCGGGGATTAACATCACATGCATGGCAGGCCACAGACCTTCCCAGTAGAGACCCTGGGGCTCAGGGGCCTGGCCAGCTGGGTTTGGAGGCAGCGAAGACACCCTGGATGAGGAACACCGGGGATTAACCGTGCCCAGTGGCTGCCAAGGTGGTGAGGTTACCCTAGGGGTGGGGGGGTAATCTCAAAGGAAGTGATGTTAAAGGATAAACTGGGCTGGGTTTACGGGCTGATGCTGCGGGGACCATCCTGAGACCTGGCTGCCTAAAGTGTGGCCCATGGACAGTCAGCGTCAGCGTCAGCTGGGAGCTTGTTAGGAACACAAAGCCCCGGTCCCCTCACTTCACCTGGGCAGCCAGAGCCTGCATTTCAACAGGATGCAAGTGTTCCATAGGAAAGCACAGTGTGGGCTTCTTCCTTGACACTCAGCTGCCCCACTTAGAAGGAGACCAAGAGGACAGGGGTGCCGTCTAACGTTTATACAATTTTGGTCTCTTTCTATTTTTTCACCACATGCAATCCTGACTACAAAATTCGGTGTGCAAATATATGTATGTTTCGAAGGAGCCCCAACGCTTAAATTTCTTTAGCATCATAAAAAGTGCCTCCGGCTCCAAGCTTTCAATTTTCTGTTCGGGACTTTCTGCGACTGCTCTGAAAAGTATATATTTTGTGGCTTCCCTTACTGTTAGCCATGGCCTGAGGACAGCAAAATGCAAACACGGAGACGGACCCTGTGGGCTGCCCTAGTTCCCGGAGGATGGAAAGCAAGGCCTGCAGAGTTCAAGCTCTAGCAGGCTTCCATCTGCTCGGTTGCAGTCCGGGTCATCCAACTGGGCTGGCCCAACAGAACCACTGGGGGACCTTGAAAATGTACCACCATCCAAGCCTTGCCCTCAGAGGCTCTGAGCTCATCTGGCGTGGGGCCTGGGCATCAGGCGGTGGAAAAGGTAACCTCCTTGGATCTGAGATCACTAAAGGATAATCAACTCAAGAGTAAGCCTAATCTTCACACCTAAAGAGGGGATTGCCCATCTCACAACTGTCCCTGGGTCCTGGCTCTTAAGTACAGACCCCGTGTTTTGAACTCTGGTTGAGCGTCCTTGGCCTAAAGGGACAGATGTTTCCAGAAAGACCTTTTGTCCTTTATCATGAGGAGCAAAGACCTTTTGTGTGAAACCTGGAATATGAGGCACTGACAAAGAAATGGTTTAAAGAGGCCCTGGCGCCTGGCTAACTTCTTTCCTGCGTGCCAGGACTAGTCACTGAAAGCCTGCTGGTGCCAAATTCAAATTCTTACCCATTCAATTGCTTTGGCTATAACCCAAATAAGCATATTTTTAGCCATTCAGAGCCTGCCAACTCTCCCTATCTCACGAAGGGGCACCCAACGCCCAGGCGGAAACATGGCGGACGCTGTGGCTCTAAAACACCTTGCTGCTGACAAACCTCACCTGCATGCTGAGCGCTCTCTCCCCATCCCGGCTCCCTCGGTGTCCCTGAGCGGTGGCTTGGCGCCAACTATCTCTGGAAGGCGGCTTGCTTTGAGGGACTGCCCCTCTCTCATGAACCCAATAAAGCGTTACATAATACTGCCACCGTGTGTTCGCATTTCGTCTCCATCAGCCCCCAAATCCTTGAACCCACTACAGACACGTGTGTGGGCCAGTGAAATTGGCTGCATTTGCAGTTGTCACCGGGAAGGTCTGCAGTCTAACCCTCTTGTGGGATGAGGGCTGTGATGAGCCCATGTCCATCCCTAGGAGCAGAGCTTTGATTAGCAATAAACCTCGGATACTGCTATCGATGGCCCAGCCCTGAACCAGGAGGAAGTATAGAACTCTGTGCGGACAGGGACGCTGTATCACCCAACTCCATAATACTTCAGGTTTTCATAAACTTGGAAACTATGCAAATGTTTACTAATATATATATAAACAACAAAACAAACAAACAAAAAACCCCAGCTGTTTGCCCCAAAATTTGAATCCAACAATTACGAAGAACAGTGAAAATTTGGAAACAACCAGTATTCAACTACAGAAAAATGGTTAAATATATTACTCGTCACTTGATTTTGTGAAAAGTATAGAAACTAAAGAATCCGATTAGATTATAAAGTTAAGTGATAAAAGCATAGTTATAGGAGTCTAGCTTCAATGTGGTCTTAATGACATTAAAGTTTTAATAATCCAACCCTTGAAATAAACTATCGGCATATGACTCTCTCAGCATAAGCTTGAGAAAGAAAATAGTACGTGGATGATTTTTTTCCTTCTTCTGCAACCCTTTTACTTTTGTTGTTGTTGACAAATTTTGAGGTTGAACATGTTTTAATTTTATGATAGAAAATAAGCATTGATAACCTTGGCGTGGACTAAACATTCCTACTCTGATATATAATTGTATTTTTTTGTGGAGGGACAATGCCAATGACATCTGATAAAACCTTGTATGTGCTATCAAATATCATAAAAATGTGACAGGCACATCTGTAGTTTTGCTCAGTTTCCCTCCAGTTTTGGCAGAAATATCTAAAAATGCATACTTGTCATGATTGCAGTTCTATTTTTGCTGGTTGCCTTATTTAGGGATTTTGTTTAATATTTATCTTTGTTATGAGAAAAGAAAGCCATATTTTTTAAAATCACTTCATCGAGGTATAACTGACATGCAAAAAGCTGTTCATATTTAATGTACACAATTTGATGAGTTTGGGGATAAGTATTATACCAAAAAAACATCAGACATATTTTTTCTCCTGAAATGGCATAAAGTACCTGCTTTAAAATATGTTTTCTTGTTGTTCCTCTTACCATTTTTGTCCTTTAGAAAAAAAAAATTTTTTAAATTCCACATGGCTTCTTCCTCTCAATTTTCATAATTAAAAATCTAAAACAAAATTATTTGGCATTTCCTCTGTGCAGAACATGTGGATGGTAAGTGACTGAGACATTGCCCTTGCTTTCTGGAACATTCACAGGTAGGAAAGACATGGACCTAGAGAAGGAACCAATGGTCCTGTTTGTCAGCTCCATGCTAGGCTTGGGCTGCATACAATACCTGCTCTTTACCGGAGTATTCTCAGGCATTCTTATGGCCCTGAAACAGAAGAGAAGCTGAATGATATTGTTCAAGGTTGTATCTCTAGGATACAGAGGTGCTGGGATTCAAAAAGTGTCACTTAGTTTCACTGACTCTCAGCTCCAACGAGCTCACATAGTTGAGAAGTACAGTGCGGTGTCACCTGACTTGGACTCTTGCTGGTAAATTCAAGTCACACACCAGGATGTTAAAAGGCCCCAAATCATTAGCATACCACATCAAATCCTATTTTCCCAGTCACCGCACATGTGGCCTCCTGTCTTCCTCAGTACCTGGCAGGAGTCAGTGGACCAGGAGGGACCTTGGCTCTATTCCTACTTGAGGCCTTTGCCTGCCCAGTGAGAGCATGACCTGCAGTTTCAATGAACGGAACCTCTGGCTCAGCGATGCAGCAAGAGAGCACCTCTGTTTCTCCTTCCCTTTTTTATACCTGAGACAGACATGATGCTAGTAGAGGGAAGAGAAACATATACATGACACCCCCTAAGAGTTGGCCTGATTGTGGTCTCAAAAGACTCTCATAAGATATTTCCTTCTTTCCCTCATTGCTTTTCTTGAAGGGAAGGCAGCTACTGCAGCGCTGCATTTCATATACTTTCAGCTCTGTGACCAGAAAGGCTAGGCCTCTTTTCTTCCATCCCCAAACTAAACGAATGATCCTATTGAGCTTTGCTCGGGTGCCATGTTTACCCCTGGACCAAACGCGGCGGTCTGGTGCATTGGGTCCTATGCTAGGCTGGGCCAAGGTCACGTGTCCTCCCAGGGGTCAGGGAGGTAGAGTATTTTAATTGGGATGCAAGACTGGACAGGTGGGGAGAGGAATACAGCAAAGGAAGCCTACGGCTCACTGGCCGATGCAACAACATCAAGTTTGTCACCTAAGTCCTGACCACGAGCACACTGCACTTTACTCACTGTACCCCAACTTACCAAAGAAAGAGATGTGATAGGAGGGCTTAGTGGGGAGCTATTCATGGAAAATAAGGTAAACCTGTTTCTGCTCCTTAAGAGACAGGAAATCCAGCTTTTCATTTACTTGTTCTTCTTTTGAAAAGTCACATCCCTGAAAAATGGATAATTGAACTATATAAATAATGGTCTATAGGGTTGTCTTTAAACTTGTTGAACCAATATTTTATAGGTTTTGGAGGGAATTATAAAGTTTTCTAGGTTGCCCAAAGGTAAGATTGTGTGTACTTTTTTTTTCTGGAGGACATAACATTGATGTCACTTACATATAAGTTTGAATGTTTAAGGACTGTGGTGCCCATGCCTGGGGCCTGAACGTCCACACCCTTGTGTGTCGGTGAGACTCTTGGTCACCAGGAAAATGCTTCTTCAGGCTGCCATAAGAAATGGAGGGGCCTTGGGGAAGGCTCCTACTGGCTGGGATGAAGGGACTGCTATTTTCTGTCTTTCTCACAAGCCTCTCTCTAGGTTCCTCCATTTCTCCCCATTCTCTGCTCAATTCCTTTCTCATTAGTGGCTGACAGCCTCCACTGCAAATTCTGGAGGGGCCTCCTGTAACAGCTTCACGAATCATTCTCCCCTTTCTTCAGTCTTTGGCTCCAGGCTCCCTCAGGGACCACGAATCCACCTCTGGGTGACATCTCCTGGGCCAGATTTCCTTCTTGGCTCAATAGAAAGCCTTCTTTGAACAGACTAGGGTAGTGCTGGTTCCCTGAGCAGGGGTTGTGGGCAGGTCAGTAGTTTGAGGCAGAAGTAGTGGGAGGGAGGATGTGTGGTTGGGTGCTGCACCAAGAGGGTTGCATGGTCCACTAACATGCGGGGAAAGCAGGAGTCTGGGGACGCACCCTGCAGTTCCCGAGTCTGCGTTCCACAAAGGACGAACCTGTAGCCTCTGGCTCCGGTGCACCCACTTAGGTTTCTTTATGAGAATGGAGAAGTGCGTGCCCGTTTTAAACAGATTCACACTCCTGTATTTATTTCTCTCCTGGTTCCATCCCCTGGAAAGTCACCATGCATGCTGTGGAGAGGCAGCAGATGCTGAAGTCACAGGGAAACAGCCTGGCAATTAGAGCAATTCTAGAATTAGCTGATACAATTTGTGCTCCTCCCTTTATAGAGGAGAGCGTGGTGGCCTGGAAAGGGGACTCGGGTTAGCCAAGGTCACCATTAATTCGAGACAAAGCCATGAGTCACATCCAGGCCTGCTGATGCTTCGGGGTTCTTTGAAC
This sequence comes from Noctilio leporinus, assembly GCA_004026585.1. Taxonomy (NCBI): domain Eukaryota; kingdom Metazoa; phylum Chordata; class Mammalia; order Chiroptera; family Noctilionidae; genus Noctilio; species Noctilio leporinus. The sequence continues at coordinate 480,497 of PVIW01000008.1, forward strand.
CTCCTACTGTGGGCCTATTGGGAGGGTGGAATGACATTGCTGGGGAGAAATGTGGGCTTGAGGGAGCCGGATTTGGCAGGCCCTCCCTGGTCTTCTCTGTTGACTCAGATCTGGGACAAGTTTCCCTGCTTCACCGCAGCATGGGCCTGGGCCAGCTGTGGGTCCCCACTGTGCAGTAGCCACGCGGCGGAGGTGGGCCAAGCATTTTCATTTCATAGGCCATTAGCTCTCGGAGCAGTAACTATTTTTTTGTATCCTTGGCCTCCTGTGTCTTCTGTCACCTGCTAGGGCGCGGAGGAGGCTGCAGTCTGGGAATGTGGTTCAGAGAGCCAGCTAATGAAGCTGAATTTGCCCGCTGAAGACTTTCCACTCGCTGCCGAGAAGCTCACCTAGAGCCACGCCGTCCTGGTTTTGATTATTTTCCCTCCTACGGCTCCTGTTCACACGCTCTCCTTCAAGGCGAGAAAGGCACAGGCGGACAGAGGTAGGCTTCAGGACAGAAAGGAAGACAAAAATACCAGGAGACAAAGCCACAGAGAACCTGTGAAACAGAGACCTTGCAAGATGAGAGAGAGACAGCCCAAGGGACCAAAAAGGATGGGAGGAAACTGCAGAAAACGGGCAAAGGAAAAGAACAAGGCATAGAGATGCAAGAAATGGAGAAGAGTGAGCCCGCAGAGTAGAATTTAGGGGTTCTAACCAAACCCTTTCCTGATGCCACTAAGGAGATCAATCTACCACCCTAGGTCACCCTGAACCAAGTCCTGGAGCCAGTACCCAAAACCAGAATGTCTAGTTCTTTCTGTGGGAAGCGTACCCTTGCAACCAAGGATACCTATTTACTGAGTAAATACCAGAGAGCTGAGGCGGCCAAGAGGCTGTGGCCATGTGAAGTGAGCAATGCTTCAAGTTGGTAAGAGTCTGGGGAAGAGAAGCCTGCAGGAAACCTGACAATGATCCTACGGATTTCGCATACGTGAAGGGCTCCGAAATCTGGTTAGATTTGGTATATTTGCTCTTTAGGGATCAAACTAGGACTAGTGGGTGAAAGCTGTGGGTATTAATAGATGAACTGGGGATCAAGCCGAAGAGCCTGCACGTTGAGCGAAGCACATTCCTCACGTCGGTAGGGTCGTAAGAAACATCTGAACTGCCAATTGGAAGGAATGCTATTGCTGGAATTGAAGCATGAATACGCAGCAAAACAAATGGTTTTGTGGGGCAATTTCTACCTAATTCTGAGGGCTCCTAATTGGTGGTCATGTGTAAATGGGTGGCAGGCCATCCGTGTCTCCTGAAACTGGATTTGGAGATGTGTGTGTGTGTGTGTGTGTGTGTGTTGGACTAGCTGTTGTCAACGCAACACAGCATTATCTTTATTCGTGTAAGTGCTGGGCGGGTGTTCACCCATGGGAGGGAGCTGAGAACAGGGGGACAGTTTGCAGGAGGTTGTGGTGGCCAGGTGTGGGGCGCCGCAGGCCTCTGTAGGAGCTCTCATGTCATGGCGGCAGCTCAGATTCCTGAGCCACACTCAGGAAAACTTATCATATCAGAATTGTAGAATCTGAGAAGAGCTCGGAAGGAAACAAGACCCAGAGTAAAAGTTCTTAAGAACAGCAGGATTTGGGCAGTGGGAGGGAAGGAAAAGGCAGCTCAGCAGTGCCATGGGAACCACTGATGAGCCCTGGGCTTGTTCACTCTGGTTTTGGTTAAGGGTCAGCCCTGACGATCACCCCACACACGGAGCACTTGGCTTTGAGGCCTGGGCCCGAATCCTGGATCCCCACTTGGCCACCTGTGTAAACTTGGGGACGTTCTCCAACTTCCCTGATTCGCTTTTCTCTCTGAAGTGGGGACAGTTGTGCCACTTTCACAGGATTACTCCCCCCTCACCCCATTTATTCATCCATCCATCATTTACTGATGCAATAAATAGCCCGTTCAGGTTAAAGCGCAGGTGCCGTTGCCTTTTTCTTTGACCTGTCGCAGGGCGGGCTTAAAGGTCAAATGTGACAACGTTTGTATTTCCAAATCCATTGCTGTTCAAAAGGGGGAGCCTCGCATATTGTTCGGCTCCCCGAAACTTAGAGATGGACACCTGCTTCAGCCTTGGCTGATCCCCAGATACCCTCCTCTTAGACAGAGTGATTGCATGAGGGACAGACATGTGGCCCAAGTCAAGCCGGTCAGATCTATTTTCTGGGATTGTTACGTCGGCATTGGGAAAAAGATGTGTGCATTGTCCTAGAGTTGCCAAACTGGGGAGAATTAAGTCAGGGGCTGCTGGTACCACATTTTTAGCACATGGAGAAAACTGGACTGTAGAATGTTGAGGGGATGGTCATTTTTTTCCGTCTCTGTTGCTATGAGGAAGGCATTTGCCCCAAACATGTCTTTTTTTTTTTAATTTAAACGATGTTAATTTGGCTCTCTCTTTTTTTTTTTTTTTTTTTAAGATTTTATTTATTATTTTTAGAGAGAGGGGCAGGGAGAGAGGCAGAGAGGGAGAGAAACATCAATGTGTGGTTGCCTTTCACCTGCCTCCAGCTGCAGATCTGGCTGGAGACCTGGCTTGCAACCTGGTTATGTTGTCCTGGCTGGGAATTGAACCAGCGACCTTTGGGTTCACAGGCCGGCACCTTATCCACTGTGCCACCAGCCAGGACCCCAAACATGTCTTGACCTTTCTCCATCCTTGACTCACTCTGCCCCTGAGAAGCTGGGTTGAGCCATGTGGCTGGTAAATGTGACACAAGAAACCTTACATTGAGGATGAGTTTTTATTTGCCATTCTTTTAGTTTATTGTTGTTGTATTACATTTATTCCATTTTCCCCACACTGTTCTCCCTTGCCCCATCCCCCCTCCCACAGTCAATCCCACATGTTGTGCATGTCCAGGGGTCATCCATCCTAGTTCCTTGATTAAACTGTTCCCCTTCTTTGTCTCTTTCTCTCCCTCCCCTCTGTACACTGAAAGTCTGTTCTTTGTTTCCATACCTCTGGTTCTATTTTGCTTGTTCATTTGTTTTGTTCCTTAGTCTCCTGTATTGGGTGAGATCATATGGTATTTGTCCTTCACCAACTGACTTATTTCACTAAGCATAATACTCTCCAGTTCCATCCATGTTGTTAAAAAAGATAGGAGTTCCTTCTTTCTTTCTGCTGCACAGTATTCCATTGTGTAAATATACCAAAGTTTTTTGATCCATTGATCCACTGATGGGCACTTAGGCTATTTCCAATACTTGGCTACTGTAAATAATGCTGGTATGAACACAGGGATAACATAGGTTCTTCTGAATTGATGTTTCAGGGTTCTTTGGGTATAATCCTAGCAGTGGAATCGCTGGGTCCAAAGGCAGTTCCACTTTTAGTTTTTTGAGGAAATTCCATACTGATTTCCATAGTGGCTGCACTAGTCTGCATTTCCACCAACAGTGCACCAGCGTTCCCTTTTCTCCACGTTCTTACCAGCACTTGTTGTTTGTTGATTTGTTAATGATGGCCCTTCTGACAGGTGTGAGGCGGTATCTCCTTGTGGTTTTAGTTTTCATCTCTCTGATGGCTAATAATATTGAGAATTCTTTCATATGCCTATGGGCTCTTTGTATATCCTTCTCAGAGAAGTGTCTGTTCAGGTCCTTTGCCGATCTTTAATTGGGCTGTCTGTCTCCCTGGTGTTGAGTTGCCTAAGTTCTTCATGCATTTTGGAGATCAAACCCTTGTCTGGGGTATCACTGCCAAATATGTTTTCTCATACTGTTGGTTCCCTAGTAATTTCGTTGGTGTTTTCTTTAGCAGAGCATAAACTTTTCAGTTGGATGTAGTTCCATTTGTTTATTTGTTCCCTTATTTCCCTTGCCCTTGGAGAGGTATTGGTGATAATATTACTGCATGGGATCTCTGAAGTTTTACTGCCTATGTTTCCCCCTAGGGCTTTTATGGTGGCACAGCTTTTAAAATACTGTTTGCTAGTAGAAATTGATATAAAACTTCTGAAGGGCAATTTAAATTTTTTAAAAATATACACATATTTTTTAAATGAAATAACTTTAAATGCAGACATTTGTATCCTAGACACAAATTTATCACGTGTCCTAAAAACAAAATTACCCTAAAATAGTCAGTGAATTCCAAAATTAAATTTTGTACACCATTGCTATTCTCATTCTGTAGTTTGGTCAGTTTTCTCTTGATTTATTATATATAAATATCAATGTCTTAATGCTTGCAAGCTGCATTTTCAATAATTGCTATTTCATGACATCTTCAAGTATGAAAGTTTTGGTACTCCTGTTGTTAATAGGTTGATTGAATATTGCCAGTTTACTTTGAACTAAATGCAACTAAAATTTAAAGGTCTTTCAAAGAGTATAAAACCAAATTGATGATAGATTCAAAGAAAGAAATAGTGCTGCTGAATTATTTTCCTCGTATATTCAATATTAGCCCATGTTGGGGCACCTCTGTATTTTGGTCACTTTCTGTGTTTATATAAATTTTTTAAATAAAAAAATAAAGCCTTGAAAATATTTCAGTGATTATTTGAAATGTTTCAAAATGTTGAAATAATGCATTAAAAAACTGATTAAAGTACATGACTACATATGGAATTATTTATTCTGGTTAATTTTCAATATTTAGATAATAGAGAAGCTATTATAATGCACATGAGCATCAATTTTCATTTTTATAAAATTTCTCTTTGAAAATGAGTTCTCAAATAGCATAATTTTATGTCTGACACTTCTTTATCAAAATAAATATTTCAGCACTGGCTGGTGGCACAGTGCATAAGGCACTGGCCTGTGAACCCAAAGGTCGCTGGTTCGATTCCCAGCCAGAGCACATAACCAGGTTGCAAACCAGGTCCCCAGCCAGGTCTGTAGCTGGAGGCAGGTGAAAGGCAACCATACATTGATATTTCTCTCCCTCTCTGCCTCTATCCCTTCCCCTCTCTTTGGGAATAATAAATAAGAATTTAAAATAAATAAATATTTCAAAGCACTAACCCCTACTCCACCTACCTGTCCCCCAACCCCTACACACATTGAGCTCTGCTCCTCCAGGGGCAGGGTGGGGAGGCCACTTTCTCCTTTTCTGCCCCTTTTCCCCTTGGAAGGCAGCTGCACAAAGAGACAAAAAGGCCTGATACACCTTCTTGCACCTTTTTTTTTTTTTTTTGCAGGGGAGAGGGGATCTGCCTATATCTTAAGTTCAGTCTCATTTGGCTTTCATACTAAACAGCATTCTCCCACCTAGCCTTTCTCTGTAATGAAAACAATCTTTAGGTATCCCCTAAGGGTTTGGTTGTTGTTTGAATTCCTCATTTTCTCAGAATCCCAGAGAAGGAAGAAAATTGCTTATGACTTGGGAGTACCCAACAGAGACCCCTGTAGAATGAGGCAATGGAGAGAGAGGTCATGCAAGTCCCTGAACCTTTAGTTTTGGAGACTCATTCTTGTATTTCATAAGCTACCTGGGCATTTTTTCTAGCTATGCCAGCTTGTATATTTCCATTTCCCTTTCCCTAGTCAGAAGTGAGTTTCCTTGAATAGAAATGAAATAATCCTAGAACACTTCCTTGCTTGCTCTTCTTGAAGTAATATTTGCCATAGACCCAGGCAGGGCAGGTGATTGGGATAAAGTTAGCTTCCTGACAGAGAGCTCAGCAGGCCTGGCTTTGGGGAGTGGGCAAGAAATAATCAAGTCCTTGGTCTTTCACCCAGGACTCTCATGTCCTTGTTAGCATCCAAGTGAAGACTGGTCCTTCACTTGTCACTAGGGCAAAACCTCAGGGCCTTCAAGGTTATGGACAATTGGTGTCACGTATTTACCAGAGAATCATTGAAAAGTGGAGAAATTTAATGAAATGTCCAGAAACTCAGTCTGAAACTCCTTTTTCCATGGTCATTGGGATGAAAGTTGATTCCCTGTAAAGTGGGAGACCATCAATTGAAGGTCTGCGATGGATTGTGAAGGATGCTGCTCTTCATCTCTTTGATTCCATACATGGCTTCAGTTTTCAGCGCTGAGTAGCTACTAGATGCTAGACATGGTGCTGAATTAAAGGCTTTTATGCACCTGATACAATTTCATGGCTACAGCAATCCTGTGATATAGATAATTATCCTTGACTTAACAGGATTAGGGTATTGTGGGAGGCTGCTGAAGTTAAGGGAGACCAGGTGACTCTTCCAAAATAATAAGTGGCAGGACTGGGCTGAGGGAGCTCTGTGGCCAAAGCTCGCAGTTTCTACTGCCCTCGTGGCTCCCACAGGGGCTGCATGATTTGCTGGAGGTAACCAACTCACAGGGTTTATTGCGGAACAGGGGAGAGTCCAAGGTGGGGACGCTCACCCAGAGGAGCTCTATTTCTTCGCTTTCTACTTTGGGATTCTGCTTCTGAAGACTGCAAACCAGGCCTGGTGGCCCTCTCACCAAACAAGGGCACAGCTCCTAGAATACAGTCTGAGACTCTGAAGGCCAAGGCAGCTGATTTTGGAGCAGAGAGGGAATGGCCTTCTTTACTTCTTCATTCATTCCCCTAGTAAACAGGAGGAAAAGAAAAGAGAACAGAGTGTGCCAACTGGCAAGCCACCCGACACTGTAACTACAGGTAGTGACCAATAGCATAGCAATAAAAACATATGTTCTGAAGCCGAATTGCCAAGGTTCATATCACAGATCTGCCCATTTATCAGATTAAGCACTTATCATGTTTCCATATAGTCCTGTATTTCATCAATTTCCTAACTACTTGGTTAGAAATGAAAATCTATGAGAGCAGAGGTCATAATGTCTTGTTTACCATTATATTCCCATAATCAAGCATAGAACTTTTCACAGAGCAAGCACTAAGACATACCTGGGTGATGGAAAGACTGAACGAATATATGAACTGGGCTGGCAACTATGGACATACCATGGAGAGTGTGAATGGTTGATGGTTTTGCAGCCACCTTGATATAGTATTGCTAGGCACTTGAATTATTTCCAAGTTTCCACGAATAAACCTTGTGGAATAGGTTTTATGGTTACTCCCATGTTTACAGATGAAGAAACTGGGACATAAAGAAGTTGAGTGATCTGCTCAGCTCAAGGTCACTGAGCTGGTAAGCAAGCACCAGAGGCAGGATTTGAACCCAAGGACATTGTGACACCACAGTCCCTGACACTAATCATGGACTATGCTGCCCCTGTTTTATAGATTAGGGAACACACGCCCAGGTGACTTCCAGGACACCTTGATCCAGAGCTTTGATCTTGACACCACAGAGACCTTCTTGGCTTATTTTCTCCAGGTGTTCCATTTTTATTCTTTAAGTTCCAAACGGGATTCAACTACCAGGAAACTCAGGATCATTTTTCCAACGTCTCACCTTCATTTCTGTTTCTGGGGAAGGAGCATTCAGGAGCAAGCCAGCAGCGTGGAAAATGAAACCTTCCGCTCTTGCCTCCGCACACAACTAGGCCCCGCCGCAGCTCAAATCACTCTTTGTGCTGCTCGGCCATAAATCCCTCCACACTAAATTGGTGTGAACATGAATGAGAGAGCTGGGTCTGGCCATAAAGCACGGTGATCCAAAGCATCAGGCCACTGGAAAAAAACCTTCTGCCCGTTGCTTCTGACGCTGATTTAAGGGGAGGTGATTTATTACTAAGAGGCCCCACGTACCATGCCCCTTCCAGCAGACGTTTTGGCCTGAGGACGTAACAGGTTCTTTGGCCTCCTTCTCTGCATCCTTCTGATGCTGTGGGCCGGGCAGGAATGGGTGTCTTGCATGTTGTGGAGACAGGCTTGCGAGGCCAAAGGCACAGTCTCTCTCTGGCTCTGCCACTTGGTCCCCATGTCACCATAGGTGAGGAATTTCCTCACCGGCAACCTTGGTTTTCTCGCTCATAAAATTAGAATTATAGCACTGCAGCCGCATTTTTGGGGAACCCAAGAGCGCTTTTTGAGAATTCTCATTTTAACTTTCCCTACATTATGACTGCAGCCTTGCTCTTTCCATAACTCAGGGGCTTGAGGCTAATGCATGCTCTGTCCCCGCTCTGGACCACAGCACGGCCTGATGGAGTGCCGTGGGCACGGCCACTCAGTGATCTAAGTGAGACGGTGATGAGGCAGAAGTGAGGTACTGGCCTCCTCGGGCTGCTGTAACAAATGACACAAACTGGAGAGCTTAAACCAAAGGAAATTTATTCTCTCACAGTTCTCGAGGCTAGAAGTCTAAAATCAAGGTGGTGGGAGGGTTACGTTCTCTCTGAAGGTTCTAGGGGAGGATCCTTCTTTCTCACTTCCTAGCTTCTGGTGGCTGCTGGTGACGTTTGGCGTTCCTTGGCTGGTAGATGCATCAGCCCAGTCTGTGCCTCCACTGTCACATGGCTTCGCTCTTGTCTCTGGGTCCAAATCTCCCCCTCTCATAGGGACATCAGATGTAGGAACAGGTCTCATCCTAATCCAGTATGACCTCATTTTAATGTTTTAAGTCTGCAAAGACCCTTTCTTATTTCCATGTAAGGTCATATTCACAAGCATTGGTGGTCAGACCGGAGCATGTCTTTTTGGGGCGGCACAATTCAACCCACTGTAGAAGGGTTGTATCAGCCACCCTGGCCCAGTCTTCGTGTCAGGCCAGGAGGATGGATGAGCTGACACAGAACCCTAAAACAAAAGGGTTAGGAAAAACGATCACAGTTAATGGGACACCATATAGTTACACGGTGCTTCTGATGAGTGTTTCTAGGCATTTATTTGGCTTTTACAGAAAATGTAATGGGGTTGATAAGGCAGGAACTATTATGTCCATTTTACAGATGAAGAGGTTAGGATGCACAGATTTAGTACAGACATCTAAGCACATTCATATGGGGAGCTGTGGGTGGGGAGAGTGGGGATGGGTGGAGAGGTGAGGCCGAGGGGAGATTTGTAAAATAACGAAGAGAGGGCTCTTCCATGGACTAAACGGTAAGAGTGTGGCAAGACCAGAAGGGTCTGATTAGCCCCATTCCTCAAACACCAACACCAACCTGCTAAGTCTACCCAACCCCATTCTGAGACCCAGAGTGATGTATCAAAAGTCAACTAATGGGTAAAACCAGATTTTGATCTAAAATTCCTCTTTTCCCACCCCAAATTCTCCAGATATTTTCTCCTACGAAATGCAATGTTTAGGTCATTCGATTCATTCCTGTGGGAGGACTCCTCACTTTGCAGCCACCCCAGTAAGCAAGGTGTCTGCTTGGGAAGCAGCTGGACTCGTCTTCATCAGGGAGGCAGCCCCCCAGGGCTCGGTCATTGTCCTCCAACCCAGTGAGGCCAAGGGCAGGGCTGCAATTGCACTTGGTCTGCAAAGAGCTTGTGAGCTTCCAGAGACAGGCTTTCTGTGCCCACAGGACATGCTGGTCCTCAGCCTTAACCTCTCCCGTGCGGAGGCCTGGGTGGCACAGATGAGCTTGCTAAAATGGTTAGGCTTGCTGGCAAAGTAGGTGTCTTGCAATGGGGCTGGTAAATAGTTTCTAATATTGATATTAAACTTTCTACAAATGCTGATAATAGCTCGCTGTGCCTCACTGGTCTGTAGGAACAGTGTGGTTTCTGCTAAATACCTCCTTTCTTTGTGAGAGTCTGGGATTTGGACACATGCTAAGCAGAGGGGCCTCCATGACCACCCCCTGTAAAAGCCTGGGGTGCTGAGTGTCTAATGAGCATCCCCAGGAGACAACATTCCCCATGCGTTGTCACAGCTTGTTCCTGGAGACAGTAGACACATCCCATGTGGCTCCACCGGGAGGGGACTCTTGGAAGCTAGTGTCTGATTTCCCCCAGACTTCATCCTACAGAAACGTTCCTCTTGTCCATTTGCTTTGTATCCTTTCACCGTAATAAATCTCAGTCACGAGTACAGCTATTTCCTGGGCCGGGAGAGTCCTTGCAGCCAATCACTGAACCTGGGGCTGATCTCGAAAGCCCCCACGCAGGGCCCGTCCATCCCCAGCAGCCCCGCCATGCTCTGTCTTTGGGAAAATGTTTGAGGAAAAGATGACCTAGCCTGGAATTACACCACTACAGGTGATACCTGAAAACTGCTAACTTGTTAGCTCTTTTAGTTTATGTTGCGTCCAGAGCTCGGTTATTTCGTCATGTTTCCTTCCTTCTTTCCTTCCTTCCTTCCTTCCTTCCTTCCTTCCCTCCCTCCCTCCCTCCCTTTCTTTCTTTCTTTCCTCCTTTCTTTTTTTTTTTTTTAAAGATTTTATTTCATTATTTTTAGAAAGAGGGGAAGGGAAAGAGGCAGAGAAGGAGAGAGACATCGATGTATGGTTGCCTTTCACCTGATTCCAGCCACAGACCTGACTGGAGACCTGGTTTGCAACCTTGTTATGTGCCCTGGCTGGGGAATCGAACCTGCAACCTTTGGGTTCGCAGGCCGGCGCCTTATCCATGTGCTACCAGCCAGGGCTTTTTCCTCCTTTCTTAATGATTTAATGTAGGGGATGTTTTCCTCAGGAAAAAGAGCTGCTCTTTGCCTTTGGCCTTAGTTTGGCTGAGAAGACAAACCTGAGAACACTTTGGTGAACAACATTATTTGAGCTCCAAATATACACATCAAACCTCTCTCTCCTGCCGTCCACCATGTCTGCATTTGTGACCATCACCTGCACTAACCCACTAGCTCCATGACCAGCAGCTGACTCGAATGGCCACCCACCTTCCTCACACCCACTCTCTTGCACACCTGTCACCCCCTTCATCATCACCGCAGTGAGCCCACCACCATTGCCACAACCCGTGCCAGCTGCATCTCTACCACAAGCCCTGCCATCGCCACCAGTGCCAGCACCCCCGTTCCATCCCTTCCTCTCCTCTGCCATCTCTTTGTCACCCCACCTCACCACCAGGCTGGGTCAGCGCCCATTCAGTAGCGTGGTCCATGCCTGATCATTCCTGCTCAATCCGTTAATCAGTAATCAGTACTCAATAATTCAATCACCACCACCACCACCTTTTTTAACGAAGTCACCACCAAGATAACCATGCAAAAATCCAGATAAATAATAACAGCTGTTTTAAAACAGATTATTTATTTATTTATCCCACAGAGGGAGAGGAAGGAAGAGAGTCAGAGAGAGAGAGAAACATCCATGCATGGTTGCCCTTCACCCGCCCCCAGCCATGGCCCTGGCTGGAGACTTGGCCTGCAACCCGGCCACGTGCCCCAGCTGAGGAATTGAACCAGTGACCTCTGTGTTTGCATGCTGGTGCCTTATCCACTGTGCTACCAGCCAGGGCCAATAGTAGCTTTTTTTTCTTTTCCTTTTTTTTGTTTTTTAAATTTATTGTTGTTGTATTACATCCATCCCCTTTTTGCTCCCCTCTGTCCCCCTCCCCACCCACCCATTCCCCCTCAAAGTCAATCCCACCTGTTGTCCATGTCCATGGTTCCTTTATACTAGGTTCTTAATAATAGCTTTTTTTTTTATTCTTAGAAAAACATTTGAATGCTTAATGGTGATCTGAACTGAGCACATTTTTCTAGATGCTAATAAAGGCAGCCTGGCCTCCAGTCACAGGTGAAGGAATGGAAAAGTACTGGAGGAAGCAGACGGAAGAAATTAACAGCTCCTCTCAGAATAGAAATCAGACCCAGTAATCAGTGCAGTCTCCCTGGGCTCGGGCATCAAAGGCATTGGTCGGGTGTGTTGAAAGTCTCACAGCAGCTGGTAGAGAATTTAAATCAACTCTTCTCACACCCAATTTGGTTTGTATGAAAACCTACTTTTGAGAGAAATACTTTAGCATTATTGCTATTGGAAGGTAGTTTAGCCAGCAGGCTGGGAAATTGTAGTCGTAGTGGGAATGGCTGGGCTGAGACAGTATCGGACTAATACACATTTGCTAGGAAAGCCAGATGAGCTGGTTCTAGTACTCTCCTTACCTGGACTTGTCTCCCTGTGAGATCAGTGGCCCTTTGCTCAGGTGAGCTAAAGTAGAACAGATCTGGCTTCTAGACTCTGAGGAAGTTTCATTATCTCTCAATGCCCACTAGCATGTGGGATTCAGCCCTGCGGAGCTCAAAGAAGCAAGTACCTACAAAGGGTCTTGATAACCTAAAAGTAAAGGTAAAGTGAGAGGTAATATGCATTTATTTGAGATGAAAGAAAGAAAGAATGAAAGAAAGAAAGAGAGAAAGAAAGGGAGGGAGAGAAGGGAAGACTGAAGGAAGGAAAGAAGAAAGGAAGGAAGGAAGGCAGGTAGGTAGGAAGGAGGAAGGGAAGGAAGGAAGGAAGAAAGGATGGGAAGCTATTTGGGAAATACCGGTATACTGATTCAGGCATAAATTCCAAAAGTGCTCTGATGAGAGGGTAAAGTCAAAGGGTGTTTATGTGAAAGATAAGAGGAGCAAGTAGGTCATTAGAAGGACGGTGTTTCATTGGTGCAGGTAAGCTAACACAGTGACGCTAATTATGAACAGCGTTGTCAATTTTCTGTCCAGTAGCCACGGGTATGGTAGTCCAAATATCTTCTCTGGTGTTACCTTTGCAGTTAGCTCTTTGGGAGTCTGTGTTGCTTTAGTTTCCGCAGTTCCTGTATTTCGCCCTGTTTGAGCACGCCAAGGTTTGAGGAATACGATGTGCAGAGCAGTTCCCCTGACCGGCTGCTCTGACTCCATTTCACGTGGCTCCATTTAGATTATTTGTATAGTCTCCTGTGGTTTGAGCCCTTTCCCAAAGTGCACAATTCCCACCCTGTTCGGTTTCTCCTCATTCTTCGGCATCCCCACCCCCCGATCAGCTGTGATGCTTTGGGGAGAAAAGAAAGGGGAAGAGATGACAGTAAACCTGGCCAATGCTCCAAGCAGGGCTTCAGCTGTGAAGGGCCTCGGGCACCTGCCAAAGGAACTCGGGTTTCATTCTGTGGGCAGAAGGGAGCAGAAGAAACGATTTAGCAGAAAATAACATGGTGGGATCTGCACCTTAACCTTAGCTTCCTATTGGAAACTACATGAGATGATGTCACTTCTCACACCCTCAATGGTTCCCTCTCTTTCACCTGGGTCTCATTTCATGCCCTCGGCCTTTGGGTCATTCCAGAGGACCCCACTGCTACTCCTGAACATGGCAACCCCTTCACCCCCAAGGCTGCCCCTTATTCTCTCTGGGCCTGTGTCACTCCCTCTTGTCATTCTTATCTCTGCTCAATGTCAAGTCCTGGAAGCTGTTCTCTTCTGGAGTCCGTTGGCTCATTGGCTCGTTAGCTGAGTCCCTATTCTCAGACAAGCTCAACTCCTCTTAGACATCCTTTGACTCTCTCTCTCTCTCTCTCTCTCTCTCTCTCTCTCTCTCTCTCTCCCCCCCCCTCTCCCTCTCTTTCCTCCTCCTCTGTTCTGTCCTGGGCCAGACATGCCACCTCTCTCACCTGAACTAGCTCCCCAGTTCATATTGGAAACACAAATCTGCCTTGCTTCTCCCTCCAATTCCTTCTGTGGTTTCCCTGCACATTTCCTTCGCATGTGAAGCTAAGCTCTCAGCAACACGGTCCCTGCCTCCTTCCCAGCTCCATCTCCTCACTCCTTTCCTTAGTTCCACCTTAATCCTAGCTGTCCACAAGGCCCTTCTTCCCTGCATCTGAATTTTTCAAAGATCTGCTCATAGCCCAGCTCTTCTGTATTCTTATCAAGATGTGTGCATACTTTACAAGGAAAACTATTCACATAAACAAATAAATAAACAAAACTGCCGAGCAATAATTGCAAAATTAAAACAAATGGATCATTCTTCATGCATTGGAGTGGAGGAGGTGAAGACACATCTTCCATTGGCTGCCCCCCACAATAGTGAATGCCCCCCCCTTTATGAAAGCCACTCCTGCTCGCTGTCCATGTACCCTGCCTACTGTCCACATGTAACGTGACCGATCCCTGCAATGATTCTGCTGTAACTAGTCACTGGTAAAGAAATGGAGCCACAGCTAGAGCTGTGGTGCTAGAGCCAGGGTTCAAAACCAATGAGGGATGCCTGGTGCTCCAGCCCGTGTGTGTTCTTCCAACACGATCCCCTTCCAGCACCGCCTCCAAGTTCAGGAGCCTGCATTTCACATTGTGGCTCACGCCAAAGGCTGCAGGTGCCTGTCTTTAAGAAAACCAGCACAGCTCCTCGGGAAAGGGAATCGGAGCCTCTCATTTCACAGTCAGTGAACCAGGAGGCACGTAAGCCAAGTGTCAGAAGACTTGGGTCAAGTCTTTTGCGGCCCTGAGGTCTGCTTCCACTGGGATGATAGTTTTCTCAGCCAGCTTCACCCCCACCTGGCCTCTCAAAACTTACTGAAGCTCTCCAGCTTCCCAAAATAGCTTAATATTTTAGCTTTACTGTTTTTTTCCACCAAGGAACTTGGATAAAATTCCTCAGCACCAGGCCTTGGGGCATTTGGGGACATGGGCAAGAATGTCTTCTGCAAGGACATTCTTTATTCACCAAGCAATGAGAAGGCACCTCTGCCTTTGACACCTCTGCCCTGGGACGTCCACACCACTTGCCATTCTGGGGCATTCCCGCACCTGTGTTTCAGAGCAGCCAGACTATCCCGCACCATCTCACCCTCATGGGGACCTATACTTCTGAGTCCCCATGTGGCCACTGAACTAAATTTTTTGTCATTGTCTAAACAGAACTGGTTTATCACTTTATGATTCCTTATCTTCCCACATACTGTTTCTGCTACCAGGGTGCTTTCATTGGGTAACATGTTAAGCTACTGAAAAAAAAAAAAAGACGAAAACAATAAAGTCTTTTGAACAAGACAGACGTGTTCTTCTAATGAGGCAAGTGGTCCCAGGCCAGGGGACAGCTCGGTCTCATGAGGCCAGCAGCTACCCCCCACTGCCGTCCTTGCTTTGTGCTTGGAGCTGGTTCCTCCCCCAGGTCCATGTTCCAGTTCAAGTGCTTTTTGCTTCCATGAGGATGACCAGGAAGGTGTGCTCCCATCTCATTGTCATATGGTCACACCTGGTGGCAGGGGAGGTGAAATGCAGACCGCCCGTCACCCCCTGCCCAGCTAGAGCCCAGGAGGTCCTATTGCCAAGGGGAAGAGGACAACAGAGACTGGAGTGCTTGTCATCTTCAGTCTTTCTCACTTGCTGTCCATCCCACTGAGATGTCACTTTGATTCTGTAAAGCTTTCTCTGACCACCCCAGGCAGACCTGTCTGCTTCATTTGGGTCCTACATTGCTCTCTCTCTACACTGATAGAGCATTTTCCAAACTGCCTCCAAACTCACATGTTTGCTGCCTCCCTGCCCCTCTACACTGGGAATATTTTGAGAATAAAAATTTTGCCTTATTCATCTTTATCCATCCTATGGCCCTAGGTCATCAGCAAGTTCACATGAGAGAGAATGAATAATTTAAACTTAGCTGAGAGGAACACCATTAAATACGACAGGGTTTCAAATGATAAAACGTTGGTTCAGATGGAGTTTTGATAACAATAACTCACATTTGTATAAAGCTTAAATGATGACTAGGTCATTTTCTCAAAATAGTATTTCCTTTTGATTCTTATCCTCACACCAAGCAGTGAGGCTGACAGAGCCTGTAGTATTTCTGCCAACCTGCAGCTCTGGAAACCCGGGCTTGGAAAATGTGAGGTTAGTGCAAACCACACCCGCCAGGAAGTGGTGGGGCCTAGATGGTAGCTGGTCTAGTCTACAGCTAATGTCCTTTACCATCAAGGGTCACTCTCTTGGTGGACACATGGGACACCAAGGCCCAGAGAGTGTAAGAGACTTAGACAAGGCCAAAGGGCTTGGACTGGTGCCCGGAGTGCAGCATTTCTCATTCCTTCAAGGAATGTGCACTCCAGCTGTGGATTCAAGGTCATTTGTGTCCTCATAAAGTTAAGTCATCTGAGCCTGAATTTCCTTTTCTATAAAGTCAGGATAACAGTATTCTAAATTTATTGGGAAGGTAAATGAGACATGATCCAAGTGCTGTGGCGTACAGACTGGACTCAGTTAAGTGTTAGCTATCAATCACATTGCTAGTCGTATTCTGAGTGCTGGAATCCAATTTAGAGTCTCTTCAAAATAATAATAATTTCCTCTCACCATGAGCCAAGAATTTTATATCCCCATGATAACAGTCCATCTACTGTGCCTGGAATCTAACCAGCAACACCCCCTTTTCTGGATGAAGAAATTGACCCTTATTTGTTCCATGAGCAGAAGGACTGAACTGGGAAGCATGTTTCCCCTTCCTGAGGACGGTGGAGGTGACGAGAGCGGGACACAGAATCAGATTCTTTTTCTTAGCGGTTTATATTGGAAGATTCAGAGAGGATCAGCAGTTCCTGGAGGGAAGGGCAGAGTGATTCATGGGCTAGTAGAAACTGTAAATGAAGCTGAGACATGCTATGACATCCCTGGAATGAGGAGCCATGAGCTCTTGCTCTGGGAGGGATCATAGCCACCAGATGCTGCTGGTGTAGGATAAATGGAGCTTCCATGAATTCTGGGTGACCTGTCCACTTTGCTGTTAAAGAAACTCTGGGATTTATAGGTATTCTCAGCTTCCTGTAGAAAGCTTCCTTTTTCTATCCCATTTTTCTAAGTTTCTCTTAATATGAGGCAAACTAAAGCCATCTAGCTATTTTTAGTAAAGAGACAAACACAAGTAGCCATTATTAATTTTTATGAATAAGGAAAAGTGAGATTCATAGAGACTGGGCATTGTCCTAAGGCCATAAAACCAGCTAAGTCTGAGCTGGGATTCAATCCAAGACTGTCCCTACATTATTCTCTTCTAATTGATTGCACTTATAAACCCAGCACTTGTTTAGTATCCTACATAGTCTATGGCTTTTTTAAAATGAATGTTTAAAACAATAGGACTCACTTTTTCATTAACCAGATGGGATATAAGATCAGATAGGTGTAGGCTAAGCTTTTACATGAGATAAGTATAGAGATGTGTCTCATGGGCTTTGTAGATGAACTTGCACTTTCAAATATAGAAGCTGAGAAAGCATTACCCATTTCAGCACACCTTGTTTGAAGGAACTTCCAAGGCTTGTGAACCACAAAGGTGCTCTGACAGCATTGTTGGGACCTGCCTTCTACAGAAGTGATTCCACCTGAAATTTCTCTGACCACTCATAGAAGCATGTGGTCAGTTTTTAGAGAATTCACTTCTAGAAGAGAATGCTCAATAATGTATATGGAATTACTTTTCATGCACAAACAAGATAAAAGTGTAAAGAGAATTAGAGTTAGTTAGAGAGTGATAATATCATTAAAAGCATAGCATCATTGGAAGTAAATAGATGTATCTTTCTTACCTTGGCTGGAAATGATGGGGGGCATTTTCACAGTGGTTAAGAGAAAAGGTTTGGCATAAGAATTCCACCTTTGCCACTTACCTGCAAGACCTATGGGAAATTATTTAAATTCTCTAAGCCTCAGTTTCCTCATAAATAAAATGAAAATTATAACAAGAAGTACTTTGTAGGTGATGAAAATAAAGTCTTAGCCCAGTGCTTGGTACAGAGTTCTAGCAAGACAACTGATGTTGTCTTAGCATGGCATTTTAAGTTATTTCTTTATAAATGCAAATCTCTGAAAATTCCACCGAAGAAAGTCTTTGTGGAAATCTCTCAATGTCAGTGCTTCACTTATAATCTCTCTCTTCCTCCCTCTCTCCCTCTCTCTCCTTCTTTCCTTCTCTCTCATCTTTCGTCTCTTTCTTCCTCCTTCCTCTTCCTTCTTCCCTTTTCTTCCCCTTGCCTCTAGTTCTATTCAACTGGTTCAAATTTCCTGAAAGTCATTCACTTCTTTTTGTGAGATATAGTCAGGACCATGGTCAGCAGCACTCCATTCTGGATTTAGGCTTCCATTTTACAGCCAATTCCTAAATTACTTTAAGGTCTCCAGGATCTGAAAATAAGAATGTAAGATTGCCTCCAGGAATTGAACTGGGAAGTTAATATGCAATTAACAAGTGAAATCATATGCAAAGTCATTTTCCAGGGACAGAATGTCTATTAGGCCAAAAGATCTTGACTCAAACCTAATTGAAATCATTAATATACCATTCAAGAGACACTACGTTATGCAACTGAAACATTTCCTGCTTAACCATCACCTCTCCATTCCCCTTCCCCAGCTCCTGGAAAACACCATCCTACTCTGCTTCTGCTTGAGTTTGACTTAAAAAAAAAGAAAGAACTACAATGATTCTCAAAACCATAGTTATTCAGTTACTCCAGGCATAGAAAAGGAAAAATCAAGGAATAGATGCAGGCATTGCACCCCTACCCCAATCCTCATCAGAGGAAAGGGTGGCTGGTTCCTGGAATTTTTTCTGCTTATGTAAGGGTATAAAGGCATCTTTATTGTGAAGAAGAAGACATGGGCATATTATTTAATGCCATTAAACAATCAATTATGTAGAAAAGTTCCTTGAGATGATTCTTTGTTCCCCCAGGCAATGTTATTTGACTTTGTAAGTAGCTTGCATACAGAGAGAAAATGCATCATCTTCTAAGTATGTGTAATTTTCATAGTAAGTAAGTTAATGTGCTAATATGCTGATTTTAGAGTTTGAGGAGAGGAGAATACATTCCCCATAGAGAGTGACAGTGAGAGGGGCCATTTACTTCTAGCCCTTGGTTCATGGCCGTGTGTATTCCAGCTATAGGAGACCCAGAAATATTTGGTTGTCATTGGTTTGCTGTATGCATCATGTTTGGAGACCAGGACGTCAACCCTATAAATCACTCCCAGTGTTGTTCTTTGGAGAGTGATATGATCTCGGCAATTCCCCTGGGACATGGTATTGCTTCTGAGGCACCATCTTGGCAGGGAAGGGGAGCAGTTTTAGGACTTGCATTTAGACACATACAACATATGGATCTTAATCAATCATTATGAGGGACCCACCAGCTAGGATGTATATGTTAGTTACAGATTTGGGAGACAAGAAAATAAAAACAAGGGTCCATTTTGCCAAAATGTCATTGATCACCCACCCTCCATCAGTCTTTTCCTTATGAAGCATGTTGACATTTAGGTCTGATCTGAGTGCCTGGACAGATATTTAATCTAATATTTATGGATAGATATCCTTTCCTCAAACCATGGCTAACTTACAAATGACCACAGGTTCCCTCAGAAAGAAGGTTGGGGACTATTTATTTAATACTCATGTGGTAGAGTTGTAAACTGTTCCTTAAGGAGACTCAGCCTCCTGCATCTATTAATAGGTTCTGTACTTGTGAATTAATTTAGATCTATACGCCGGTGGAGGGGCTACAATTTTTCATATTAGAAGCTCTTATTAGCTTTTGGTTCACTACCTCCATTTTTTCTCAACATGCTAGTCAGCCCTCCATCTATGTGCCTTGAAGGAATGCCATGCTTCTATGGGTCAAGGCATCCTGAAAAGCCACTCTGGCCTTCTACCCATTGTGGTCATTATGCCACTCAGCCTTCAAGCATTAAGTGCTGCTATCAGCCTATCCCACCCCATCCTGGGCCCACATTATCCCCATGAAAGTGACCCCCATAGTCAACTGTGACATCCAGAAAGCAGCAATACCAAGTTTCTCACCAGTGCATTTCTTCCTTTCTCAATGAAGTTAGTGTACTCTGGGTGCTCTTAGGGAGTGGAGTCAGATATGGACTTGCTGGCTCTATACCATCATTTCATTCTAGTATTTTTGCCTTCCTGAGCTTTCCCATCTTGCCTTCAGTACTGCATCAAAGATGCTCTGGGTTCTCCAGATCATTAAGTCCAGGCTTTGAGATGCTACCCCAGTAAACTGTTAGGAATAATTTCAAGCATTCTTCTGAAACATTAAACATTTTGAAAAGTGGGTGAAGGCTCTCAAGTCAATAATTTTTCTATTCTGTTATATTTGCCCCACCAAATGGATACAGCTGCTATGAATACTCCCTGTATTCTCCAGGGTCTTGCAGATACATATTAGGAAGTTACTGCAATTCTCTTGGAATATAAGGGATTTATTCCCAGATGATTTATACTTGTTATTGACAATGGAGATCTCAGCGAAGGTGATAGTATTGTCTGAGATGCAGGAATCCTCCCTGAGGGGGTGGGGGTGTAGGTAAGGGAACCTGAGATGTGCATACAATTTGTAATATGTTTCCATATCCTATGTTTCTTCCAAGTAAACATTATTTAGGTTACCAATATGAGAGAATATATTCTTAAATATGTCAAAAGGTAGAAAGTAACAGCGAAACACAACAAGCATTTATTTTTTCATCACAGTTTCCCACATGTTGAAAGTGTAGCATCTTCAAGGATTTGAGTCAACTTGATTCAAACCTCCTTTATATTTCACAAACTATAATTGTCATTGCTCTAGATTGTTCCATGTCATTGATGCAAGTTTGTAGATATCTTCTGGGTGGCCATTTTTCAAGATCTTTTTTCCACTTCCAAGCATGAATCCAGGTTTTGTGGGTGTTGAAACTTATATACTATTGGAATCACATTTTGTATTTGCCAGGGTTCTCCAGAGAAACACAACAACTAGAGGAATCCTATTGGTTACTCTTGCTATTCTCTCTCTCTCTCTCTCTCTCTCTCTCTTTCTCTCTCTTTCTCTCTCTCTCTCCTTTGATTTATTACAGGAATTGGCTTATATAACATGAAAGCCAAGAAGTTCCACCATCTGCCATCTAAAAGCTGGAAAATCAGGAAAGAGAGGGGTGTGATTCCATCTGAGTTTGAAGGTCTGAAAAGCAGGGGCACCAATGTCTATCTGAGGCAGGATGAGATGAATGTTCCAGCTCAGCCAATAGGATAAACCTCACCCGCCTCCACCTTTTTGTCCTATTCAGGACCTCCAGGGACTGGATGATGCTGACCCACATGGTAAGAGTGATCTTTTTACTCAATCAGCAAACTCAAAAGCTAATCTCTCTGGAAACACTTTTACAAACACACCCAGAAAAACTGTTTATCTGTCTTCTGATCACCCCTTATCCCTGTCAATTTGACACATAAACTTAACCATCATACTCTCTAAGGAAACCTAAATTACAAATAGAAATGAGTGTTTCAAGTGAGGGTCCTAAAAATTGAACTTGATGAGCTTCACAGTTAATCCATTTCTGCTCCCATCATCCTGAAGAGCATATCTCTCAGATTCTTGGGACAGCACAAAAATCGATGTATGTGGCTGATAGACTCAGGTCCCTGCCATCCTTCTTGTTCCTGCCATGCCCACCCCTGCTGCCGTCATAAACACTTCTGTTATGGGGCGTGAGCCTGGCGCTTCCTTGATTTTCCTTGATCCAATTTTACTGCACACTTACCAGGAGGTATCATAACAAGCCTTAGGACCACAGCCAGGAATCATGTCCTCAAATGGTCATCGAATGATTTGTTGATTAAAAACATGGAGAGGCTGGGGTTGTCTCACGGTATCACCAGGAATTAGCCAGTGACTGTGTACATTTGCAGGGGACATCCATATCGCACCTACCGCCTGGCTCTCTGGGACAGCAAGACTGCTCAGTGTATATGAGTGACCGGTGGGCCAAGAACTCACACCTACGTTTTCTGACTTCTTTTTTCATTATTAAAAAGGCTTTGGAAGGCATCAGCCATTGGTGCTGTGGATTTCTGGGGTAGAAAAGAGACTTTTTGGGTGGCAGGGATAGAGAAGACTGCCCTAGCAGGCCTGCCCTACCCGAAAGAGATTGGGCCTTTTGTCATTTGCCAGTTAGTTAAAGCTCTTGGCACCCCAACCCGTCATACCAGAAAGATACAAGCCTCTTTCTCTGAAACCGCAGTGACTGACAGTCCTCCCATTTCTGTTCATCATTTCACAGATCCAGGTTTGGCAAAGGTAAATATATTACTGTGTTCTGATTATTGGTAGAATTAGTGTGGAGGTGGGAGATGGCTTCCTTATTATTCCGATGAAAGTCCTGAGGGGAAGCCAGGAAATATATTACTTCATATACTTTGATCTGTGTGCAATTTTAGATGTCTTAATACATCTCTACTATTTTGATCCAGATGACATTTTCATTTGGAGTCATTTGACTCTGTCTTGAGAGAGGGAGGGAGGGAAGAGGAAGACAAGGTAGTGCTCTGCAAGGTGTCACTTTCAGTGAGCCCATCACTGGGACATCAGACAGACGAGGAGACCCGTGTCCTTGAGATTAATCCCAGTTTTGTTGCTCACTAACTGGGAGAGACCTTAAGCAAGTCCTTTCACCTCTCAACCTTTGACCCCTCAACACCAGGAATCTAATTCTTGTTTGTCTTTTTGTGATGCTGGTACGCTGTGCTATTTTTAGGTAGAGAAATAAAGGTATATTTGTGGATTCGCCATATAATTTTAGTATTCGAAGACAAGAAAACCTGCAACTTGAATTACTTATGTCTTGAGGTATACCCCAAAAACTCTATTCAACATGACAATGTATGCCAACAAGGGTATATTTGTTTACGAAGCGTTCCGGCCACCTTCCTCTCCATTTCAGCCCTCCTGGAGCATCTTGTTTGCATTTTCATTTCCTGGGTCCTTAGTGATACTGAGACTGTTTTTAGGGCTTTTCAGCCCTTTGTTTTTCCCCAGGAGCCAGGCTTGCCCCACCCAGCTAGCAGGTCATGAAGGGGTTGCTTCCAACAAGAGAGGGCTGGGCTCTATTAAGGACAGCAGCGGGCAGGGTGGGGCTCAAGCGAGAACCTGGAGAGAAAGGGAAGAGATTCTGAACAGGTGTCATTTCCAGCCTTTTCTTCAGAGGCTGCCCACCTCCTCCTCCTCCCAGGGTGAGGTGCACTCTATTCCCAGCACACAGTTGGCTCCAGGGCTGAGTCCCTGCCCTCTGCACCCCAAGGATGATTTATGCTAAGCAGTACCAGTTCTGCTCAGCCCACCCGGAGATCCTGAAGCCCTAAGTTCAGAGCATCCTCCACCTGGAGCTTGGCCGCCTCTCAGCCTGAGGACAGAGTTAGCGGCTGACGATGGCTGCCTCTTGTTTTGTGAAGGGACACGTAAATACAGTAAATACCTGCTAGGCCATCTGCCCCTGATCTCAAGTAATCTCCACTCACTGGTCTGGTAACTGACGCTCTAGTTTAGCTCAGATTCCCATAGCTTACAAGCTGGAGGACTGGGACTTGAGCTCAGCCTTGCCCTGGGCTATGCCATGGGGAGTAGGCTAACCATCACCCCCAGACAAATGGGGAGGGTGAGCAGAACTCTTCTCTCTAATGTCCCTGCGTCTATTGAGTGAAGCAGAAACTTCTTCTTTGTCAGGAAAGCACTAGCAAAGGGCATTTTCAGTCCTCTCACCAACTCTTACAGGTTTTGGGACCCTTACAGAGGGTGAAACCTTCAGGAGCAGATCAGGTTCATAAAATATTTGTTCTGGGTGGGGAGAGTTGAATTGATAGGAAAATGCCAGTAGATTTTATGGGCAAACCTATACATGGGATCTTGGGCAGGTGCTACTCCGTAATGATAGGAAGCATCCTATTCATTTTACCTGCAGTGGCAGCTCCGGGCAACTTGCTAAGAATAAGGAGCTCTAGAGTGATCCCAGAGTTTTATCTTTGGTTATCTTTGGAAGGGGGTCTGTATATTTATCTTGGGGGGGGGGGCTGTCCTTGCCCAAGTAACTGTACTTTTGGTGTCTCAATTCTTTTATCTGCAAGATAAACACATTTATTCTTATCTTTACAAATTGCACCAGGCTTTGGCAAAGACAGATGAGAGCATATATATGAGAAAGAGTTGCGCATCTTTAGAAAGGAAGGCAGCTTTCGACTCCAAGGTATTTATGTCGCTCATTTTATTTAAAAATTAAAAATGAATTAGGAAGATCACAAAGGCATTGTGTTGCTCTAAGTGGCTAGGAGGTTTCAGTTCAATGAACTCATTCAAGGTTTTCTTTAAATGGACATTAAGCTTAATTTTTAATCAATATGGATGGTTTCTTTGCCCAGCACCGTGTTTAAAACCTCATGGTGTCAATCCACACATTTTGCTAAAGATTACATAAGATGAGTTTCTAAAGCATGCAGAAGACAGGGCATGGGGCTAATTTGGTTGGGATTGGATTCTATGGCAGAAAGGTAAAGAGTTTGCCTTTTTCGGCAAATAACCTCTATCTAGAAAATAAGGAAATTATAAGCAGAAAACTTGCTTGTTCTAAACATATTATAAACATGACTTTAGATGTAATTATATATATATATTTTCTCATTGATTTTCAATGTGGCTTATAGCAAAGAGCAGGGACAGTAAGTCATAAGAATGTCAGCTTTTCATGGACCAGTGAATTCAACACACATACAGATCATTTCACTCCTCACCTTCAGGCTCTGCCTTTGTGAAATGGAGATATTGGCACTACGTCTATTAGGTTTTCATGAAGTGTGACAGAAACTCTTAAGTGCCTTCCTAATAGCTACTCTTTTTTTCTATGTAAGAAACATGCTTATCTGTTCAGAGCAGCAAGTGCCTAGCTAACTACTGCAAACTCAGTCTTCCACCTACTAGGAATGGTAAATGGGAGCTAGGTGGAGCTCTACTATGGGCCTCTGGAGTCACTTTTGATTTCAAGAAAAGAAGAGGGAAGAAAAGTCTGGTGCATCTTTCCTCACTTGTTTCTCCTTTGAATGTGGAAGTGATGCCTGGAGCTGTGGCAGCCATCTCTCAAGCGTGAGATGAATACTACAGATGATAACACAGAAAGATAGCCAACTACAGGGTCCAAATGGCACCAACAAAGAATAGAAGTAACACTGGAAATTTCCCATCTATGGCATGGAATGAAAGTAGATCCTAGTTATATAAGGATCTTTTAGTTGGCTTATACATGGACCTGAATGCATTCCTTACCAACAAAGAAAGTAAACAACACAATAATCATAATTGCATACATGACTCTTGGTGCATCATGAAAATTTATCGTGTTACTTCCGCCTCCTTGTGTTACCCAGTGAGTTTTGAACAAGTGGAACAAATTACTATTTCTTTTTAAAAATTGGCTTAAGAAATATTGAATACCAGTCGTGTGCCAAATATTTGTAAAGCTCTGAAAATACAAAGATAAATGAAACTGAGCCCTGGCCCTTGAGATCTTCCGAATTTCAATGGGAAGGAAATGAATACAATTCAAGGCAATAAGCACTGTTATAGAAAAAGATGTATGACACTTCAGGAGCATGGAATAGAAAACTGAGTGTCCGTAAATGCCACACAAACACAACAGAGAAGGAGACACCTTCCATCTCAGGAGCGGTGACAGCATGCAGCTGTGTGTGATCCTTGGAAAGTCCACCGCCAGATTGCTATCATTGCCTGCCATGGCACTGAGTTGCACAAGAATTTGAACATAGGTCCCTGAAATTAAATAATAAAATCGTAGTAGTTAACATTAAAGATAATTTTCTTGGTGTCTGGTGAGTATTATTTCATTTAATACTCACAACAACTACCTGAGAGAAAAACTGTAACTACTCCCTGTTTCACAGGTGATGAGGAAACTGAGTCTCTCTAAGTGAAGTAACCTGCCCAAAGCTACGTAAGGGGTATAAAAAGTGGAGCTGGGATTGGAGCCTTGTAGATCTGACTCTAGACCCTTGCATGATATCATAAAATCTACCCCATTAAACATCTTGGCAGTGTGTATGGCATTGGGTTCTTTTGCTCCCAAGACATACTTGCAGTTTAACTTGTAACATGACTTTCACGGTGAGGGGCTGCTTTCTGTCCATGCCGGTTAGAAGTGGAGGTCAACAACTTATTTTTATTTCAACTTGTCCTATTCTTCTCTGTTTGTTTTTATGTCTCCACAATGCTAGTCACCTCGTGGAGATCTGGAACCCTAGGGATGCTAGGGTTGGGAACAAATTCAGAGGAGGGTGAGAAGGCTTCCAGAGTCTTGTTATGGTGGTGGTTTGGGGGTCAGTTTGACTCATCGGCTTCAGGACAGAGATGGCATTTGAGCTTCATCTAATTGGACCGTTCATATTATTACTGTTTGGGGCAAGGCACCACATCTGGCATGGTGATGTGAAGTCTAGCTTTGCAAAGCTATTTCCAGTGTCACGGCTTCATGTGGGCTAAGCTGGCCAGGCTGGGGGAATGAGTCAGACTGGAAATCCTTTGTAAACCTGGGGGATTGAAAAGTGGGGTGGCGAAGATGCACTACTTTGGGATGACCATCAAATACTTGCAGTGATCTCATCTACTGTGATCTCTGTACAATAAGCTTCAGCTCCATGTGCATCATAGCCTTGCCTTGTATGTAAAACCCTGCAAATGCAGTATGTATATGAACTTAAGAAGTACAGGAGCTAGAGAGAGATGATTGTATCTATTTCATTGTTATGAAACTGAGACTCAAAGAGGTAAAATAATTTGCCTGTGGCCACCTGGCTAGAAATGGACTTAGATGGAGTTTGTAAACCTCAGCTCTGGTGTCCTTTCTAGGACACCACGATGCTTTCCTGACCAGAGCACAGGAGCCTGACCCAACCATGGTTCTTAAAGCAAAGGTATATGAATGCCCCTCATCCTTCACCCCCATTAAAGTTGGCATCTGTGAGAAAACCAGAAGAAGAAAGGAGGAGGATTAGTTGTACAGAAGGGCCACAGAAGCTGGTGAGAGCAGGTGCAGTGGGCAGGCAGGGAGTGGCATCTGAAAAGTGGGAATGCTTGCAAGAAAAGCCAGAAGGTACTAGCAACCCTGATCTTGGACCCTGGTCCCAGAGCAGCGGCATCTTCTGTGAGATACAGGCTTTGACAGTAGGTTCATTCTGCATCTATTAATGAGATGCCAGGTATATGGGATGCACCAGGGATAACGGTGGGCAAGACAAGTTGTCAGACTTGGAGAACTTGCAGTCTAGCAGGAGAGATGGACAGTAAATAGGTACCTACCTACACTCCCATGTAAGAGGAGGTCACATAAGATGTAAAAGCTGCTTACGGGAGGGGACTTAACTAGAAGCAGGAGGTTTCAAATCAGAAAAGTCTTCCTGAAAGAGGCGGCACCTAAGGTGAGATCTCATGAAGAGTCGGGAGCTAGCCAGAAGAGTAAATGATGAAAGACAGAGGAAGGATACTTGACCTACTCCCTTCCCTACTTTGTTCCCCTATTTTCCCCACACCTTGCACCCAATAATTCTGCAGTTTAATAGAAATGTACCCTCTACAGGGGTCCCCACTCCCTGTAAACCCAAAGCACTTTATCTGAGCATCCCCCGGAAAATTTGAGAAAGTTCTTCTTTCCTTTAATTCCAGAGGACTTTGTACATGCCAAGGCAGCTGCAACGGCTTCTGGTGTTGTATGTTCTGCCTATGCATCAAGGTGATTGATGAGGGAGAACTTGAGTAATCTTGATTCCTGTTTTCACAAGTTCTGACATTTGAGGTTTGCTTCTGTGTCTAGGGACTTACCGTGAGATAATTTTTTTGTGCTCTGGGAAGATCTCTGAGGGGCCTCTCTTGGTTATGTTAATGAACTGCAGACAGGTGTAAAGTTACATGGGACCTTTTGATGGCTTCATCAAGCTACCTTCTCAATCCCCTTTGATCTGAAGAGCTCTAGTTTCAGGGAATAAGGTGGCAAATTTGCATCTGGAGTTGAGTAACCTGAAAGGCACTAAAGATGTCTAGAGATAATCTCCACTGAGTTCTGCCTAGGAAGGCAGCAGGGAGGATAAAGGGAAGCTCATACAACGACCTGGGCCCAACACTGGAGCCTAGAATTTTTGTCTCCTGGGGAGAGCTGGTTCTGGCACAATGGGGAGATGGGTTGGATGTCAGTGGTGTGCTGGTAACTGCTCAAGAACTGATTTTGGAAAACAGGTATGCATATATAAATAGGTATAATATTCACAATATTTATTGACATAAAGGATGTAGAGTACACATTATAAATAATAAAATACACTTTTATTGTCACTTTTTATAGTACTTTTTATTTTTAATTTTAACTTTCTTTTTTTAAGATTTTATTTATTATTTTTGGAGAGAGGGGTAGGGAGAGAGGGAGAGAGACATCTATGTATGGTTGCCTTTCCCCTGTCTCCAGCAATGGATCTGGCTGGAGACCTGGCTTGCTACCTGGTTATGTGCCCTGGCTGGGAATCAAACCAGCGAGCTTTGGGTTCACAGGCCGGAGCCTTATCCACTGTGCCACCAGCCAGGACCTTATTGTGAATTTTATATAGCCAGTTGATTTTCAGAAAATGTTTTTGCTTGGTTTTTCTCTAATTCTTGACTCTGTAGCCAACTTATATTGTGATTTATGATGCAGTGTAATCTCAATATTATCATATATTTTCATGTATGTTAATGAGTAAGATCAAAGTGAAAAACTTAATGATGAAAGTATTTTTAAAATGAATTGGATAATGGGTTTTAAATACTGGAGGAATATTTTATCAATTTTTATTTCTTTTTATTGTTTATGCTGTTGCAGTTGTCCCAATTTCTCCCCTTTGGCCCCCTTCACCCAACACCCCTCTTCATAGTCAATTTCCACACTGTTATCCATGTCCATGGGACCTTCATATATGTTTTTTGACTAATCCCTTCACCCTCTTTCAAACAGTTCTCTTCTTCCTTCTTCCTCTTACTGCTGTCAGTCTGTCCCATGATTCTATGCCTCTGGTTCTATTTTGCATATTAGTTTATTTTGTTCAATAGATTCCTCTTATAAGTGAGATCATATGCTGTTTTTCTTCTACCGACTGGCTTATTTCACATAGCATAATAGTCTCCAGTTTCATCTATGCTAGAATTCCTTTTCCTCCTTCTTTTACTTTTCTTTTATAATGGCTACAGACATGACCTATTTTTAAGTTTAATTTTCATAATTATTTACTCACTTACCTAACTATGAGTATGAAGGCCTAGAGTCATCCAGATTGCCAAAAGGAAATACTCCTGAGAATGGAACCAAAAAAGAAAGTGGTGAGACAGAGAAATGCAGCCAGTGAGAGAATTTGGTGACATTGCTTTGACCTCTATACCCAGCTGTGCCTATAGATACCCTAACTCCACAGTTTTGTTCCAGGAGCCAAAGAACAAAAATCCCTTTTTGTTTTCCTTAATCAGAGTTGTGTTTCTCTTACTTTTGACCCAAGGAGAGGTAACTATACATTAGCATCCTTTCAAAGGGAGAACTCTTGAGTATCTGGTTAAGAAGCCAGGAGTTTGTGGAAACTCAGTATTCAGTGACGCATTGTTTACCATTGTATTCCAGTGCCAAGTCCGTTACCTACCATTTCAAAGGCCCCAATTATTTGTTGTCTGAATGTCTGAATGTCTTATTTTTTAAAATTCAGGTTTTTCTTGCTTTTCATGATTCGTGAACCTCTAAAAGCCAATCAATCCCATTTTCTCTTTTGCTTAGGACTTGAAGCTGGTAGATTAGAGAAGATCATCCAGGCCTTTTGGGACGCCCGTCCGGGTCCCAGGTCAGGCAGACCCACACCTGGGCCATGCATGATGCACAGGACGGAGCTCCCCTGACTGGCGGGGAATTAATCCATCAGTTACCACGGCTCCCAGTTGCTTCCACCTGAAGTTTGTTTTCAAGTTCCCAGGAGCCTTCTGGAGCAGACAGGAATTATTTTTGGCTCCGGCCCATCTTGTCAAACTCGCTGCCATCTCCAATTCACAGGCTGGCACACCAGGGGCAGCGACCAAAGCCTTGTGCCCAGTGGGCAGCTATTCTGGGACGTCTGTGCTTGATATGCACCGAGGGCTTCCTGGCTGACTCACTCCCCAGTTGGGCCCCATTGTGCTGAGCCACGATGGCTTGACAGGCTGTTTTTCTGCCCCTAATCAAAGAACAACATCCTCAAATCCTGCCGTCAGCCGTGCAGACTGGACTCGGAAGCAACTGAGAGCTGCTAAATTTAAACCCAGCCACTTTAGGAAATGAGATGCGGAGAGATTTTGAGAATGGAAGCTCTCTCGCTCTTTTGTACTTTTCTTCTGATGTTTGAATCCACCAGCTGAGTTAAATCCTGATGAAGTATTATTAGCTTTGTGATTTGGGGAAATTTACTCTCTTACTATGACCTCCAGTGCTCTTCCCCTGCCCATCCAATGTAATAATAAAATCCAAATAATAAGGTTGTTTTAAGGATTAGAAATAAATAACTTGTGTAAAGTGTCTGCTACAGCGCCTGGACTCTTGCTGATGTTTATGTCATTCTAGCTTCCCATTAAATTTTTACTATCTAGCAGGCCTACCACCT
Source organism: Noctilio leporinus (assembly GCA_004026585.1). Classification (NCBI taxonomy): domain Eukaryota; kingdom Metazoa; phylum Chordata; class Mammalia; order Chiroptera; family Noctilionidae; genus Noctilio; species Noctilio leporinus. The sequence continues at coordinate 510,765 of PVIW01000008.1, forward strand.
ACTAGGTGCTCATTAAGCGCTAAGGGAATAAATGAATAAAATAAAGAATGAATGCATGAATTAGTGACATTATAACCCTTGTCCTTTCTTTTCCGTCCTACTTTAACCCTTTAAATGCATTTGATCATCCTATAAATGCCTGCTGAGGACATTGGGTGGTCTGCCATCCCTGCAAATGCACCGAATCCAGCTGGGCACCTCCCATGTCAACCTGTAACTGCCCCCACTCCCCTCTCACTGGAATTCAGCCCTGCCTAACGCACACCTGAGCTCTGACCCTTCCCCACAAGCCCACTGCTCTGAGGATCATTTTGCACATGGCACTCTGGCTCACCTGGGCCCTCCTAAGACTTGATTTGGATGCACTTTCTTTCTCACTCCCATCTGCTTAAAGATGATGCTACTGTTACCCTGGGATAGCCCCAGGGACTCACCTCCCACTCTCCCCTGCAGGGTATCACAGCCTTCTGTTCAGATCCTCTGTAATCACTCAATAAATATGCATTGAATTATTAACAGCTAGAGGTGAACTCTCAGGTCCAGGAGGTTCTTTCATTTGCACTTGGGAGAAGGGGGAGGAAAAGATCTGACTCAGTTTCAAGATGCAAAACATTTGATGTCTAGAGACCTCAGGAAATTGGAAACCAGGCCATTTGTAGGAAACAGGATGAGATTTGGAAAAATGGAGAGATAGCTTATCCAAAGGGGCACCGCCTTTACTCTTCTCTGTTTTCAGCCAGTTGTGTAAATGTACCTGCCTTTGGGTTTTTCTGGTCCTGTTGACTGGCTTCCGCTGAGAGGGGATGAGATAGGGAAAGTGCATCAAATTTGGCAAGTAAGCCGCCACAGCACTCCAGGTGGACTGCAAGCAGGCAAACGCGTGGTGTCCATCTGGGACAGCAATAAAGGTTTCCTGAAAAGAGAGGAAAAACGCAAAGGGAGAGTGATATGCGGTGACAGGTGCACCGACTTCCTCTCTCCCTCCTTGAATTGAGAGCTGCAGACAGCTTCCGTCGATGACTATTCAGTAAGAAGTTACTGAATACCAGCTATGAGTCAAGTCCCACATTAGACCCTGGGATGCAGAAACGAACAGCTCACGGTGCCTGCTTGCACGAATCCCCATTGTATGCAGACATACATGTAGGCAATTGTCAGAATATGCCATAACATGTCCTGATGGAGCTATGTGCAAGGAGCTCACATCGACAAACACAGATAGTCCCATGTAGTCAGGGATGATAAGGGAGAGGGAAGGGCTCACAGAGAGATGATTTGGGTTGGGTCTTAAAGGATCAGTCGGAGTTTAGGGAAGGGAAGTGCTGGGCCAAGCATTACCAGCAGAGGGAACAGCATGTGCAAAGCACAGATGTGGGAAAGGCACCAGCAACTAAACTGAACTTAGTCAACTGTCTACGGATGTCCACTCCTCTGGAGAAAATGCTGTGTTGTTGGCATAAATATTTTCTTGCACTCTTGTGTTTGCTCATTTGCTTTTCTTTGTCTTCCTTTTTCTTCTCCTAGATCACCTTGCACCTAAGTGGCATCATTCCTGGTTACAGCTCTGAAGTCAGGGGTTGTAGCTTCCACACTCACATTGATATTCGGCACCCAGCACATGCACAGTTCGCCTCAGTAAATGCTCCTGAAATGGAGTCGGAGACAGAATGCAATTCCCCAAAGGAAGTCAGAGACCGGAAAGGTGCCACAGGGAAATAACCTCCCATGGCCAAGAAATTCCAACAGCCGTTTTGAGAAGAAACAAAGGGCTTTTACGCCATTAAAATCCCTCCCCAGACCCTTGCCCACAATGTCACCCACCCAAGTCTGTCATCCTAAAGGCCCAAGTGTTTTTGGTCTTGACCCAGGATGGCACTCCTCATCTCAGGTGGAAAGGTTAGGAGGAGGTCCTATGAGCCACAAAGGTTAGGGCTGCATCTCTTATTGTGTTGCCACGTGTCTCATTTTCTTGTGACTTAGACTTCTGGATAAACAAACTCCTGCCATGGGGGTGGTTTGAATGTATGGCAATTCCTTAAGCCGCATAAACAAGAGCACCCTTAACATCACCCAAAGAACGGACAGAATTCTAGAGGCTGTGGGCGGTCATGCAGGGAGCGCTCTTTTGCCAAGTAGGGTCATTGGCAAACTCCGTGCAGTCACTGAGACAGCCAATCTGTTGCATCTGTCCTTCAGAATGATGAGTTCATTGAGAGCTAAGTGGATCTTAAATCCCAACTGCTTCCTTCAATTTGTATTTTTGTCAGATAAGTTATATGATTATTGATAATCATGAGCATCCAAATATTTGTTTAAAGAGCAATTTAAAGTCTTTGATTTATATTTATGAGCTATTAAGTAACTACGTAGTTCTTTTTTTCCCCCTTATCATGATGATTCATTGAAGTTTTAATGCAGATTTAAGAGGTTCTGTGTTTCAGATCTTGTTTTTTGTGTTTTTTTTCCCTGATATAACTAAATGATCCAAGGCAAGTTTCCTAACATGTGTTGAAGCCGGTTACAGGGGACTGAGCCATGGACATTCTCGCCCCGAGGTGGCTGGGCAGTGTGAGGGGCTGCTGGACCCCCTCAGCCAGTTGACTGGGGGTACATCACCTCGATCTGGATTCTAGAATGCTTCACAAATGTCATTTTTAACTGTACCATGGTCTGAATAAGGCTGAGAAGCACTACCAAGGAACCCATCTGATCTTTTTACCAGAAGAAATCTCAGTGTTCTGGTAGACTTTTTCATTCCCTGTGAGGACATATGTTTGAAGTGCTTAGAAGGTGGGGAAAGCATGTGTACACACATGAACTCACAAGCATCTCCATACATGCACCTTTTGCCATTATAAGCTTCCTAGGGCCTTGTGAGGGGCTGGTGACTGAACCATGAAAAACCACTCTGGTCCTCAATCCCAAGCATTACCGCGGAAGTAACTCAGGAAAATACACATTGCAGCACATGTTACTATCCTAAACTCTTTGTGTCAGACTAGTGGGGTGCACACCAAATCCATTTGCTTTTCTGACTGTGCAGAAGGTGGTGACAGGACTGAAGTATGATGAGTGGAATAGAAGGAGGTGATATATGTCGCTTTCATGTTTGGTCATAAAATGCAGGCAATTCTTTATATTCTTGCAGCCACTTACTTATAGGACTGAGTCCCCAGAGGGTGATGTGGCTTGAGTCACTGAGTGACTATAAAGGAGAAAGTTTCTCCCAACCCCTCACCTCTACCTCAGTGGACTGTGAATTGAACCCCCCCCCCAAAAAAAAAAAAAAAAAAAAAGGCACTTTGCTCTGTATTAAGATGCAGTGTTTGCGCGTTGCTTATGTGACTCCTTTTTGGCTAATCTTGGTTTCTGACACCCCTCGCCTACTAGTGAAGCCAGCCAATGGACACCACAGGAAGCAAACTGCCAGAACTAATGAACTAATTCAGTGAGGCTGCAGGACACAAAATCAACATACAAAACTGGTTGTATTTCTACACGCCGACATTGAATAACCTGCAGAGGAAATTAAAAACTCAATTTTATTTACAATAGTATCAAAACAGTAACATGCTTAGGAATAAACGTAACTGAGGTGAAAGACTTGTACACAGAAAACTACAAATCCTTGCTGAAAAAAAACTCAAGAAGACATAAATAAATGTTTATGGGTTAGAAGATTCAATATGGTTAAAATGTCTGTACTACTCAAAGCAATTTAAAGATTCAATACAAGCTCATAGTTACAGAGAATAGACTAGTGCTGGCCAGAAGTGAGGGTGGGGATGGGTGGAATGGGTGAAGGGGGTCAAAGGCACAAACTTCCCGTTACAAAATGTCTAAGTCACGGGGAGGACGCGGGCGGGACCGTGGCTGTAGTCAATAATACTCCACTGCAGCTCCAAAGTTGCCAAGAGCCCAGCGGAGAGCTATTAAAAGTAGGTTCTTGAGTTCCTCTTATTACAAGGTCAAAAGGGCATTGTGAATCCTGAATGTCCCCAAACTGCCTGCCTTCCTGTCTCTTTACAAGAAACCCCCCATTTCTTGAGGTAACCTATGCGTTTTGATCCTTGAAATCGAGTCAATACATGAAAAGTTACTGCTTTAATATTAAGCTGTACTATATGCAGCTCAAAACGGAGGGAGATCTACTTCTCGTTGTCCTCATTGTTGAAAGACAAGTAGGAAAACAACAACAAACAGCGACAAAAGTTGAAAAAAGAAAAAGGAAAAGGAAAAGACAGGTAGGAAAGCTTTCGACATCAAGAACATGTCCTTTATTCTAAGTTAGAGGTGCGGGGGTTGTGGAATAACTGCCCTGGGGTCCTGGAGCCCAAAGTAGACTTTCTGCAGGAGAAATAATTCTGCTGCCTTAAGCCAGTGAGATTTAGGGGGCTGTCTATTACTGTTCCATATTCTGGCATATCCTGCTCATAAACTTATCTCGGGTTTCCGTTGCTGCAAGCAACAGAAACAGACTCTATTAAAAGCAAAATATATTACACACTAGATTATAAAATAGCAGTATTATAGCCAAAAAGTGGATACCACCTAAATATGCATCAACAGATAAATGAAATATGGCGTATCCATAGCACCTTCCGTGGCCCAGGTCTTACGCCAAGTATAGAGGAAAAGGAGGCTCAAGACCAAACTAGTGCTCCTGCTCCCAAGGCTCTGACACCCCAGTTTGTAATAAGAAAGGCTAAAAACACGACTACCCTACAGAAGGACTAGTGCAGCCCTAGCATTATTGAGTAAGGACAAAAAAAGCCACAGAGAAGGGTGTCTTAACCAGTTCAGGGACTGGACTCAGCTTCCCAGAGACCTGTGGGCCTGAGTTGAACCTTGAGAGAGGAATGGACACCAGTAAGAAAAGGCAGGGGAGTGGAAGAGGAGATGGCAGGCGTCAGGGAGGGAGGAGCCCTGGAGCACACGGGCACCGCGAATCCCAGGAGGACAAGCTGTTGGTGCTCAGAATCAAACTCCATCAGTTTACTCTTTAAACTCCTTCAGTTTCCTGAAAACCCCTATCCTCTACACCCTCTGCCCAAGCGCGGTGAGCAGAGAGATCACGTTAATATGTGTCAAAATAATGTGACCAGGGCAGAGCAAGACAGGAGGAAAACACAGACTCTAGGATTATTGGATGGAGTTAGGTAAACCCGTTCTTGACTTAGGAGCTAAATTATCTTGGGAGGAAATTAGCATTTCAAAGTCGTATCTGTGAAGTCATGATAGCTAAAACACCTTCCTTGCAAGGAAAAGGACAAGTATGTTCTTTCTAAACTGTTAAGCATTATATAAATATTTGGTGAATCTGTCATCTCTTTCTGTTTCCTTAGTTTTCCTTACGCTCCAAAATCTTAAAAAGATTAAGTGGATCCACCCTCCTGCTGGTTATGGAACCTGACTAATGTGTATTTGGTTTCAACGTTTCAACCTTATGTATATTTATGAAAAATAAGAGAGGAGAAAATTACTTCTTGCCCAGTATATTCCAGGGAGAATTTGATAAGCAGAACAATCATTTAATGGGTACATTTCTACGACTGTCAGGTGGAGACAAGAGGCTCCTTATGCAAATCAAGAGGATTGAGGGGACACAAGCTGACTTGTGGGTCACCAGTGAGAAGTCAACACATTGTTTTGACCTTGGGAACTCAGCTCAAAAGGAAAGGTCAAAGGCACCAGCTCCAAAATGAGGCTGAATAGAAAAGTGGGGCCAGGCTGAATTATTGATACTCGAACCTACTTAGTGCTCTTCTACGTGACTATAACAGAATATTCCACAATTCATGGCTATGGACTGAATTGTGTCCCCTGAAATTCACATGTTGAAGTCCTGATTTCCAGTGTGAATGTATTTGGAGGTAATTAAAATTAAATTAAGTCATAAGGGTGGAGTCCTAATCAGATCCAATCAGTGGTCTTATAAGAAGAGAAAGATTCTCTCTCTCTCTCTCTCTCTCTCTCTCTCTCTCTCCCTCCCTCCCTCTCTGTCTCTCTCTCCATGTCTACATGCTCAACTCCAGGAAAAGCCACTTGAGCAAACAATGAGAAGGCAGCTATCTGCCAACCAGAGACTCTCACCAGAGCCTGACCGCACTGGCACTCAGATCTTGGACTTCCAGCCTCCAGAACTGTGAGAAAATACATTCTTGCTGTTCACACCTCAGACTATGGTCATTTGTTATGTTCTCTGTTATTTATGAATTCAGCAAACGTCTATTTTTGTGAATATAATCTGCACCAAATACTGTGCTGGCCCCTGGGTTAATCAGGGTTATTAGAACCTAGTTATCACTTTTCAGTTCAGCAAAATGGACACGCATAATTGAATCATTACAAGTCAGACTTTTAATGTAAGTAAAAACAAAACATGGGTACACAAAGGGGAACATGCTTTAGTATTCCTGGAAGGGTCAGGGGATGCTTATTTTAAGACATTTAAACTAAGACTTGAAAGATGTTTTGTAAGCATAATAATACAATTCCCAGACAGGAGCAATAACATATGTAAGACAAAGAAGGAAAAATGGAAACTTTGAAGAAATTTAAACTGGTTTTTAATGTATGGAGCATAAAATGGTCAGTGCAGTGGTAGGAGGGAAGTTGAAAATGTCAACAAGGAGGGGAATGTCATACATTATAACCATTCTAGGCTCAGAAGTTTGGATTTTATCTTGAAAGTAAATACGGATCTTTGAAGTTTTTTTCTTTCATAAATTTTGGGGTTCGGTTGTTAGGTAAAGATAGATTTATAATTATGTCTTTCTAATAGTTTGATACTTCTTTTGTTACAAAACATCCTTCTTTGTCTCTGGTATAAAAAAGTTTCTGTCTTAAAGTATATTTTGCCTGATGTTATGACTACTGGAGCTCTCTTTTAGTTACTGTTTCATGGTATGTCTTTCTCCATCTTTTTATATTTAACCTATTTGCGTTCTTAAATCTGAAGTATACCTTTGGTGGACAGGATATAGATGGATAAGAGTGTTTGTTTGTTTTCCTTCCACCAATCTGCCTTTTGATTTGAGTGTTTAACTCATTTACATATTATATAATTACCGACAGGGTAAAATTTACATCTGCTGTTTTGCTGTTTGTTTCTACATGTCTTACGTCTATTTCTATATTCCTTAACTGCCACATTATTTTGTGTTAAATGGACTTTTTACTGCATCATTTTATTTTATTTTATTTTCAAAAATATTTTATTTATCATTTCCAGAGAGAGAGGAAGGGAGAGAGGCAGAGAGGGAGAGAAACATCAGTGTATGGTTGCCTTTCACCTGCCTCCAGCTACAGACTTGGCTGGAGACCTGGCTTGCAACCTGTTACTGCATCATTTTAATTCCCTTGTTTTTTATTTATTTACTATATTTGTTAAGCTGTTTTCTCAGTGGTTGCACTGCAAATTCTATTTAACCTCTTTATTTGAAACAATGTAGGTCAGATAAAAAACAGCTAAATTTCAATAGTATATAAAACTTTGCTCCAATGTAGTTTCATTTCCTCTCCCTGTTTTGTGCTAATATCATACAAATGAAATCACTACACAGGTTAAGCCCATTATCATGTTTATAATTATTACTTTATGCAGTTAAATTTTAAATTAGATGTAAGAAAGAGCATTATAAATTAAAATAAAATTTGTACTAAATTCTTTCATAATTATCTATGCATTTTCCAGTGCTCTATATTTCTTTATATTATTTAAGTTTCTTTCTACTCTCTTTTTACTTCAGCTTGAAGAACTCACTTTAGTATTTCTCAAGGGACAGATCTACTACAGAGTTCTTTTAGTTTTTGTTAGTCTGGGACAGCCTTAACTTTCCTTTATTTTTTGAATGATGATTTTGCTGGAGATAGAATCCTTAGCTAATGTTTTTTCAACACAGAAAATGTGTCATCCCACTGCTTTTTGACTATCATGGTCTCTGATAAAAAAAAATCAGCTGTCAATCTTAGGGAGGGTCCCTTGTATATGATGAGGTGTTTTTCTCTTACGTGCTTTCAAGATTCTCTCTTTGTCTTTTAATAGTTTCACAATAATGTGTCTAGGTATAGATCTTTCTTGAGTTTCTCCACTTAAGATTTGAGTTTCTTTAATGTATAGATGAGTATTTTCCACCAAAATTTAGGAGACTTTTGAAGCCATTATTTATTAAAATATTCTTTCTCCCCTTTCTCTTTCTTCTCCTTCTGTGTCTCACATTATGCATATGCATATATGATACTATCCAATTTCCCTCAGGTTTTATTAACTTTATTTATTTTTTTCTTCTTTTACTTCTCACATTAACTAGTTTTAACTGATCCAATTTCAAGTTCAGCATTTTTTTTTCTTCTGACAGTCTATGTATTCTGCCAAGCCCTTCCAATAAATTTTTTATTTTACCTATTGCATTTTTCAACTCCATATTTCTATTTGATTCTTCCTTATGACTTCTATCTTTTATCTTTTTGTTGATAATTGGTGAGGTATTGTTCTCATACTTTCCTTTAATTCTTTTGAGATTTGTTTTAGTTCTTAAAACATATAAAATAGATGATTTAAAGTATTAGTCTAGTAAGTTCAACATCAGGTTTCCTCAGGAGCAGTTTCTATGGGCTGTTTTGGGTTTTTTTCCCTCTTGAGTATGGACCATACTTTGTTGTTTACATATCTCTTAATTGTTTTATTGAAAACTGAATATTTAAAGTAATACAGTAACTTTGGTCATCAAACCTGAAGTTCGTTACTATTACTGCTGTAGGTCATTATTATTTTTTTGCTATGGCTGTTTGCTTGCTCAGCGAATTCTCTGGACTCATTTTGTAAAACCCATTTTCTTTGTTGTGTGAAGGCCCTAAAATCTCTACGTGATTAGCTTTGTGGGTGGCTAATGGTTAATAAATTATAACCTGAAGTGCTCTGTACCAATAAGCATCCTCTTGGTCAAGGGGTTGTGTGTTCGTTAGCACAGGGCTGCTAAATTCTGCCAACTGCAACATGGCAGAGCCCTCAGTTCAGTCTTCGGCCACCCCACGTAAACAAAAGTTGTTAGCCGTGTTGCAGGGAGTCCCCGTGCTAGGGGAAGCCTGTTGAAACTGATTGTGTGCGAGGCGATTGCTGGAATATGAGACTCTTGCCCGCAGAACCCGTGGGAAAACTTGCCAGATAGGCTGAGGGCTCGTCGACCCTCCTGGTGAACAAAGGGAAGGCTGCTTCCTTACCAGTCAACACCGTTGCCACAGCTTTGGCGAAGGCCTTGTCCCAACTGGCAAAATTCCTTCTCGGCTGAAAGCTGCTCATGCATATTCAGAAATGCAAATGAGAATGTGTGTCCTTAACTGGAAAGAAGTTAATAACCTGTAATAGCTGCCTCTGGCACTCCAGCCCTCTTGTGTTTTCATCAAGTGGTGGCAAAGAAGGGTGGTTTCTCAAGGTGACCGGTTGTGTCTTCTGACATGTGTGTACTAATAACCCGAGGGTTTATGTCTCTTCTCGGGCTTTTAGTTTTCATCTGAAACGTAAAAGATTAAAACAATCAACTTATACTCTTTAAATGATAGGGTCCTACCTAGAGTTGGAAATCCTGTTCAAACAGTCTTCTCATTTCATTAGCAGAGGAAACAGAGGCCCAGAGAAGCAGAGCAACGTTCTCAATGTTTCACAGCCCACGCTGGGAATTCTTTAGCTCTCATTTGCTTTTCTTTCCCCCATTACACACTATAATCTCTCCTTTCATTGCTTTGCATTTGGGCCACATCATCATTAAGCCTCAATACTTTAAAAATGATGTATTAAGAACTGATTCTAGACCTATTTACTAGGTCAACCCTTCAGAGTGATGAGATGCAGAGGTTCATAACCAGGTAGGGGAAACACAGGAAAGTTCACAAGTAAAATTATATATTTTTCTCTCATGGAGTATATCTGCAAGGTCAGATGAAATACCTCATTATTTTTGATTTGTTGAACACATTATATAAATGTGACAAATGTTCTGGAAGGCAATAATGTGAATGAGACATACCCCTGACTGCCTAAAGCCTTCAATTTGATTAGTAGGTAAGTAGATATGTTAGTGGTTGATGCCATTACACACCCAAACATGCAAACAAATACATATACTCAAAACTACAGGTGACCTTGCTGTACACTGTTTCCATATGTCTTATTATATGTTTTCATTATTTCAGCCATTTTCCTCTATCTTTGCCAGTCTGACAGCTTATCCATCTTGCATTGTACTCTACGTACCTTGTGAGACTGTCCAGCATAGTGTGTAAGCATCGGGTGTAGAAGCCCCAGGGCCTGGTTATATCCAGGCTCTCCTGCTTACTGACTGGTGAAGTAAGTTAACCCCTCTGTTCCTCTCTTTCTTCATTTGTATCATCTGGCGCTATGAAGCACACATACAGATGATGATTAAATCTTGCAAATTGATTCCAACTTCATGAGCGCCCAAATGCCTCCTGAAAAATTTGATGGGGGCATTTGAAGAGAATTGAATTCGATAATCTCCAAGGGCCCATTTCAGGTAGACATTTCTAAAATTTTCTATAAACCAACACTTTGTAGAGAAGGAAATAGGGCCAAGTAGAGATAAAAGACTTGAGTTATCTTATATACTTGGTTTTGCTATGGTGCTTTTTTTTGCCTCATTTATAGTACTCACCAGCTTTGGCATGGACATGGGTTTAAGCCCTCACCCGGTCACTTAACAATTGTGTCATTCTTGGCAACTTAACTTCCTGGAGCTTCAATTTTCCCATCTACAAAATAATAATAGTTGTACCTACCTGATAGAAATTGTTCTAAGCATACAGTTAGATAGATGATACATATATAAAATTCCTGGTACGTAAAATGTATCTAAGAAATATTGATTTTCCACCTTTCTCATGTTCCTTCTATTTCTTGTAGTATGGTTATTAATGAAGACCTTTCTTTTCCTGAAAGAATATTATTGTCCTAAACAGAAATTCCAAAGCTTATTATCATTTGCATAATCTTTTAATGATTATTTCAATAGGTAGCACATAGTAAGTGTTCAATAAATGGTAGTTGTAGGAATGGATAATGAAATCCTCTTCTGAAATTCAGATATTCTGGGGGATGAGGTAGAAGTAAACTTGGATAGCTTAATAGTTCATTGTTATCAGTTATTTCTTAGCATAAATTGCTTGATAAGATTGCTAAACTTCAGGACAAATTACCTAGTAATCTTATGCAGAAAAGGCAATAGTTAGTGATTAACAACAATAAAAATAATAATAACCCTCTGGTCTTTCATCTTTATCAATTATCCAGTGAATATCTTTTGAATTTCTACTCCATACCTTTGTGTACAGAAATATAAACATAATTACAGTAAGCTCCCTGTTCTTAGCTACAGTATAACAGGGAAGATAGACGGCACGGTACAGAGTGGACTATGTCATTAGTGGATGCAGTAATATTATTAACTCATCTAAGTGTTTCACATGTACTGAGCAGTCTTCTAAATGCTGTTCTTAAATTAACTCACTTAACACTCACAACCGTCTCTTTTAGTAGAAAATGTTAACATTTCAATTTTACACATATGGGGAATAGGAAAAAAGTGAAGTAACTAGCTAGAAATAACAATTAGTAACTGACAGAACTGGGGATTGAATCTCAGTGGTCTGGCTCCGGAGCTTCCACATTTCATAAAAGGCCGTGTTCCAAAGGGGGAGCTCTGCTGAGTGGAAGGTCGAGGAAGGCGTTATGGATGAGCAGTAGCTCATCGGTAAAATGGTAGAGCATAGCCATTCAAAGCAGTGTCTCTGGATTGCACAGACTAGATTTAAATCCTGCCTCTGCTCCTTGTTGACTGTATTTTGGGGAGCAAGTTATTTAATCTTTTTATGTATCATGTTCCTCAACTAGAAAATGGGACCAATGAATGATACATACCTTGCAGATAGGTATGTAAGTACAGGTGTAGATCAGATGATATTCTAGGAAGAAGGAACATTATTACCTAGTGTTGGAGGCAGACAGAAAAGTGTTGGGTAGTCCAGGGAGCAAAGAAAGATTCTCATTGGGTCTCCTGAGTGTCCCCAAGGTGAGGAGGAGGTGACTCTAGGGAACAGTTACTTGTTCCATAGGCGCCTTGTTGTTAGCCTGGTAGTGACTTTGTTTCTGAAACTTAAGTGTTCCATCCATGAAAATGGGCATGATCATATTGATCTGTAAGAATCTAAACCTGATCATGGTCAAAGTGGCTAAAGAGTCATGTAGCATACTCTCCTCATTTTATTAAAGAGGAAATAAGCAAACAAACATGAATATGAAGAATATATGTATTATTTGAGGACCTGAATGTGGAAGGGAGAATAAGCTTATTTAGAATAGCTTTAGAAGACAGAACAAAGATCATTGACTCCTCCTTTCAACTACTTAACCCCTGCTTATCCTTAATCAAAAGTCAAATGCCATTTCTTCCAAGCAAGACTTTCTTTATAATTATATTTTTAAAGATCATTCCTATAGCTGATTATTGAATGTGTCTGGTTACATGACTGTTGTTCATGTCCCCACTCAACTATAAGCTCCATAAGGCTGAGGCCTTGCTGATTTTCCTAATCATATGCCCAGCCCTCAATGTGGAACTAGGCACACGGTAGCCCCTCATGTATTTGTTGAATATGGTTCCTGCCCTCAAGTCTTCCTGTCCTGTGAATGGGCCTTCAGAGGAAACAGTGATACAATGCAGCTGCCACCTCAGGACAGGTACACCGGAGATGGCCCCAAGCCAGACTTTAGCAGTCATGAGCAGCAGAAGCCAACCCATTGAAACCGGAGTACCTGGTGCATTCTCATCCAGTGGTCCAACTCTCCACCTCCAGTTCTGGATACTTCATAGGGTCTTTGAGCAGGTGGCTGTATTGCTGAAGTAAAAGGAGAGAAATAGCTTTGCCCCTCTGAGGACATGTTCAGAGTGAGCGAAAAGCAAAACAGCAGGGTGAAACAAGGTCGCAGCCCAGGCCAGGCTCCCAGCAGGCGAGGACAGAGGGTCGCATTTGATTAGGAGGGCGTCTTCATCATGCCAACGAATGGAAAGGAACTGAGAGAGGGTTACCTTGGTGATGAGCAATGATGGCAAAGGACTGGAGACATATGGCAAAGGAAGAAATGCAAAGTTATGTCAGCCTGCAGTGATTCATAAATAACAGCAAGAGGTCTGCAAAGGCAGATTGAAGGCAACCAGGGTGTTATGTAATCAAGCCCCAGTGAGGCATGAAGGCATTAAGCATTCTGATGCACACCGCGTGACCCGCCTGCTCTGGTCGAAGAAGCCTCAGATACTGCGGCTCAAGGGACGCTGTGTGTACAGCTTTAAAATGTGTTAAAATAATGTGCTTAATGCGTTGATCTAACTTTGCTGAAATCTCTTAAATGCCTCTGGAAGCCATTTCCATTTCCACCCATGCTTACTCATCACTCCATTTATTAATTTATGTATCCCACAAATGATTTAGTGGCTAGTGTGTGCCAGCCTGTAGGCAAGGTGGTGTGTTACTTTTCACTGCCACTGCTCATGTTCAGGTGACAATCATCTCTCCGTGCGATTGTTGCGACAGTCTTCACATGGATGCCTCTGTCTCTAGTAATATGCCTGTCTAATCCTTTCTCCATTCTTCAGCCCTGATGACCAATCTAAACTGTGAGGCTAAATGTGTTTCTCCCCTGCTGTAACGCACATTCTTCTGTCTCTCCTAAACAGCATCTACCCCCAGCTCATCCTCTGCCTCACTGACATTTTTGACATTATTCCATATGAGAGCTGCTACTTACAAACCTTCCTACCTGTTGTTATTCAAATGACAGGTCAAGGCGTGCATGGCCTGTCTGGGCCAATCAGAGAGTCCCACTCTACCCCGGCTGTAGTGATTGGCCCAGGGTAGGCCTAGCTCCAAGCCTGTTTTCTGAGCACCCGCTGGAGCTTGGGCAGAGGCAGGATTCAAGAGGTGAAAGTTCTCCCTGTTAATTTTCTATTTCTCTGTTACAAATTACCAACACTTTAGTGGCTTAAAAAATGATGATTTATTAGCTCACACAGTGTAGGCAGGAAGGCTTCGTGGCATAGCTGAGTTCTCTGCTCAGACCAGAGAAGTTGGCATCACAGCAGAAGTTCATCCGCACAGTTGTAGGACTGTTTCCAGATTCCTTGCTGCTGGTTCACAAGAGGCTGCTCTGAGTTCCTAGAGGCTGCCCACATTCCTTGGGACCTGGCACCCTCCGTCCTCAAACCAAAAATAGTGTGTCCGATGTCTCCTTCTGTTCTCTGCATCTCTTACTGCCTCTTTTGTCAAACTCTGGAGAAAATTTTCTGCTTTTTAAGAACAACTTTTATTGAATTTATTTGGATGACATGGATTTATGAAATTAGATAGGTTTCAAGTGTACATAACACATCATCTGCATATTGCATCCTGTGTTCACCGCCCAAAGTCAAGTCTCCTTTCGTCACCATTTATCCCTCTTTTACATTCTTCTACCTCCTTCATTTTGTAATCAGCATACTGTTGTCTGTGTCTGTGAGGACTTCTTTTTTGCTTAATTCAGTCACTTTTTCACCCAGCCCCACACCCCTGCCTTCGGATAGCTCTGTCTGTTCTCTGTTAGTACTGTGTGACTGTTTCTATTTTCATTTGTTTGTTTTGTTTATTAGGTTCCACAGATAAGTGAAATCACATGGTAAATGGCTCTGCTTTTAAAGAGCATGTGTAAGTAGAGTGGGCCCACTTGAACATCTCTTTATCTTAAGGTGAAGTGTGCTGTATAACATGACCTACTAAATGTTGGGATTCTGCCTACTACATTCTTCTTTTTTTATGGGTTTTATGGCTGCAAGGGTGGCGCTTTAGCATGCATAGCTCTACCATGCGAAGAGATGTGTCTGCTGAAGAAGAGGAGGAAAAAATAGGTATCGGGAGAGAATAAGTAGATCTAGTGGCTTTGTGGTGATTTTGATTTCAGTTAGGCCCCCCTATTCATCTGCCCTCCCAGCTACCTGAGCCAACAGCTTCTGCAAACCATTCTCAGTGGGGTTATTGTGACTCGCAGAAGAAGAACATCCTTACAGATAAACGTGCTACAAAGCCACAGATTATTCCTTGTTCTTGGGACAAGGACCAAACATTGCATACAGGACCATTTGGTATCTGGTCCCTGACTATCTCTCCACTCATATCTCACTGTCTGCTGCCTACACATGTACACATGCATACACTACTTACTTGGTCATGAACATACAGACTGGCACACATGCATGCACACATCATGCACACACACACACAGCTCAGTGCATGCCATGCACATCCCTGAGCACGTCTGAATTTCTCTTATACAAGCTTCCTCCTTGGCCTCGAAGAGTCTTCCAAACCCGTTCTACCAAAATGACTCCTACTTTTCATGGTTCCTCTAGAAACCTTCCTCAACCATGCAGTAAGAGTTTTTGGTGCCTTATCCAGGTTTCCCACAATACCACAAGCTTTCTTTATAACAGTACACAGCACAGTGATCGCAAATTTCTTTGCCGTTTCTCCAGGCAGACCCAATGTTATGAAGGAAGAGCCCTGTCTCATTTACAGTTCCATCTCTTGAACTTAGCTCAGTGCCTATCACACAGTGATACTGCATTAATGTTTGTTGAATAAAAGAATGATTTGAGCATAATATAGCCAGCATCTAATAAAAAATACAAAATTTTCCACTTAACAGAATTCAGGTTGTACCCCAAACTCTCTCACTATATCCTTCCTTTCTGCTATTCTAGATCTCTTGCCTGAATCCATGAACATAGGCTTAAAAATCTTTTGGGTCTGAAAACCAATGATATTATTTCCTTACTGGCTTTAATATGTGCCCTCTTGTTCTTTTTTCTTTTTTTCTTTTTTCTTTCTTTTTTGATGGAGCTGGCTCTGGCTTCTCTAGCGATGCCTTGGCAATAACACAGCTGGTCTCCCTGGTTTGTGGGTCCAAACGGGGATGATTCACATGGGTGCCAACTTGCCAGATTGGACTTGGCTCTGGCAACAGGGAACAAGGCATCAGCTGGCAGACTATCCTCTCCAGTCTCTTTGAACTGGAATCAATAATTTTTTCCTTCTCCATGGCTGGTTAAAATAATTTCCAGCCAATTCTCACCAGGACAGCAGTTACATCATTAGCTCCAGTCCATCAGGGGCGAAGTCTGGGACTAGTATAGAAAGCTTGGTATCCAGTAAGACAGATGAATTCAAGTGCATATCAAATTATAGCTTCACACTACTTGGTTGTTAACTAGAGTCTTTCAAAGGACTATAACTCATCGCTTTGCCAAAATACCATCACACCCTATTACTAACATATGCCATTTTCATTTATGTGTATTTCCTGCCAGATTGCATGTGAATGTATTGCTGGTCCATTTTCATACCTCACAGCAGTTGGATCCAGGCCTACTCCTCATGGCTGTGTATTCTGGAGGAGTTTTGATGATAACACAGATTTGTACAAACGCTAACATCCAGATTTCATTGGAAATTGACATCAACTTGTAGCAACCTTGGTTGACAATATCTCTTTAGGGCTAAGTAAAAGACGTACAGGTAACTGTTTATCTATCTCTGTCCCTTCTGTCACCTTTGCTCAATGGCCAACACTGCCGAAGGTTCATATATGTTGACTACCTTCCTGCCTGTATCAAATTTCATTCCACTCCTTTCTTGGTGGGAATGTAGTTGAAGACTCCAAATATCTCAGGTATGAACTCAAATAAGTTGAAATACTGATTATATTGTTACCAGTGGTCAAGCAATGTTGTCTTAACTTAACTTTTCCCACCAGTAAAATTAACATATTTAAACCCAGAACTCTCTCATGACCCTACTGGTCTCCAATTCCTAAGTTTCAACTGAGTTCTGACCTTCACGTTCTTTAGATTAGTTTTGTTATTCATTTTCTACACTCTTCAATACATTACCTAATTTTCACTCGTATTTCTCATTAAACAAATGATGCTAAGCTTCAATGGCTGAGTACCACTGCTTCATCCAACATGGATGAAGTGCATGGATTCAACATGTACTACACTAATTATCCTATCTTTCTAACAGTCTCTAATTTGGTACTTAATTTTTTGGGTCCATCAATGGCTTATTTGGAAGTTTTTGTGTGTATGTGTTTTACTTTTAAAAGAAAAGTTCTTATAAGGCATCAACCTATCAACCCAAAGGGCATTGGTTTGATTCCCAGCCAGGGCACATAATCAGATTGCAAGCCAGGTCTCCAGCCAGGTCCGTAGCTGGAGGCAGGTGAAAGGCAACCATACATTGATGTCACTCTCCTTCTCTGCCTCTCTCCCTTCCCCTCTCTCTAAAAATAATAAAATAAAATATTTTTTTAAAGTTCTTAATAAAAAACAATTAAGAGAGAAAAATCAGTGAAACTAAAAGCCTGCTTTTTGAAAAGATAAAAAATAAAAGATTAAATTCTAGTCAGGTGTATCAGGAACAAAGAGAGAAGAAACAAATTACTATTATCAGAAATAAAAGAAGGGCTATCACTACTGATGTTATGGACAGGAAAAGGATCGTAAAGAAATGTTATAAATAATTCATGCCCACAAATTCAATAACATAGAAGACATGGATCAATTTCTTGAAAGACACAACTACCAAAACTCACACAAAGAAAAACAGATCATCTGAACAGACCTATATCAATTAAAGAAATTAAACCAATAGTTACTAACATTGAAAAAATACAAAGTGCTATGGTCTGAATGTTTGTATCCCTCCAATTTAATACATTAAAGCCCTAACACCCAAGGTCATGGTGCTAGGAGGTAGAGCCTTTGGGAGGTGATTTAGTCATGAGTGTGGACCCTTCATGAATAGGATTAGTATCCTTATAATATTCTCAACAGAATATTAGCAAATTAAGTCCAACAACATATCAAACAAATTATGCATCATGACCAAATGGGACTTAGTCCAGATATGCAAGGCTGATTAGACATTAAAAAGTCAATTAATGTAATCACCACACCAAGACAAAAAGAAGTACTGCATGTGACTTATAAACTGATACAAAGTATTTAACAAAATCCAATATGTATTCAAAATAACAAGAAATAGGCTCTGGATGGTGGCGCAGTGGATAGGCACCCACCTGTGAACCCAAAGGTCTCTGGTTCAATTCCCAATCAGAGCACATAACCAGGTTGCAAGCCAGGTCTCCAGCCAGGTCCATAGCTGGAGGCAGGTGAAAGGCAACCACACATTGATGTTTCTCTCCCTTTCTTCCTCTTTCTCTGCCCTTCTTTCTAAAAATAATGAAAAAAATATTTTAAAAAAATAACAAGAAATGGAATGAACTCCATTCTACATAAAACTTATAGCTAACATAATGCATAGTGGTGGAAAACTGGATGCTTTCTCCCTAAGATTGATGCATGTCCTCTCACACTGCACTTTCTCAACATTTTACTAAAAGTCCCAGCTAGAACAGAAAAGGGTGAAAGGAAGAAAAACAAGCTTTAATGTGCAAAAGATAGGACTGTGTATTTAGATAATTCTAAAGAATCAGTGAAAAATCTTCTGGAACTATTAAGCAATTATACCTACAGAGCAGGACATATCAGATACATGGTCCTGAAACCCATGACTGTCCATTTTAGGGCCAGAAATTTGAATTTGTGAATTTGTGAGTTTCTGTCACCTTCTCTGACATTCTCCTGCCACTGAAAACTACCTTTCCTTCTTCTGTAGTTTCATTATCGCGCCATCTCTAGTCCTTCAAAGTTTCCATGTATGAATATGGAGGCATTTACTAGGTCAGCAAAGGCTAAGGTAAGGGTTATATAGAAGGTGTCAGGGTAATAAACAGCCAGTCAGTGTCTGTCCCAACTGTAACCTCTTCCAAGGCTGAAGAACCTGGATTGATGGAGCATCATGTGCTGTGAGTGCTTTGGTTTTTATTCTCTGGAATCCTCCTCTGCTTGGTTAAAAACACCCTGATAGCAACCTCATAACTCACAGGATGCTGATGGCTCAGATACTCTGAGATAAGCTTCACAAACTTTACCTTGAGCTGACCATATGCTCAGAAGGACAGCGCCTGTCTGGGTTGTGCCAAAATTATGCTCATCTTCTATTTGGCTACTATGCCCCTAACATGCAATTAAAACTGACATTTATCAGAGGATATTTTTAGGTTTGATTTCTCCATGTCCCCCTTTTAATTATCCAAAGACAAGGAAATACTTTCAAATAGTTTGTGTTTTAATCACGTTCGCTATTAATCTCTGAAGGATGACAAAACAAATATCTTGAGAGATTTGGGGTCATTGCTTCAAATTGATACAGCTCCTGAGAGAGGTAAGATACTATTTTCACATTTTTCCTTTTAGCCAGAAGTATTTAAAAATAACTATCCAATAAATTCTTAGCTTTTTCATCAATACAGAAAAATTTTTTTTGCTGTTTTATTCTTTGTTGTATCCTCAGTGCCTGAACCAGTCTCTAGTACACTCACTAGATCTTTGTCAGAGAATAAAATCTCTTATTCAGTGATTTATAAGTAGTCACATGGACTAATGAATGAATGGCTCTCTGCAAAGTTCAGGAAGCAGTGTATGATTTGGGGTTCACCATGTATTTGGGTTTTATTCTTGTCTCTTACCAAGCAATGGGGGCACAGGGACCAGGGAACTGCAAGTTTCTGCGATTAATTACCATTCAAATGGGTTTACAAGTTTTTACCTTGGAAAGGAGCACATTCTTCTAGCAATTACTTCCCACTTGAATGATTCAAGAAAACTAGTAACTATATGAATCATACATTAGCAAGATACACATATAAAAAGGCAGCTGTAATGAGCTCACACAGTTAACAAGTCTTCCCCTCTGTCTGTCCCTTTCAAAATCAAGAGCAGGGGCCCAGGCCCTCTCTTCCATTCTTATATGCAACTGAATGGAAAACAGGTGTTCAGCAAGAATTTGTACATGGTCGTTAACAGAAACACTATTCATAGTAGCCAAAATGTGGAAATAACCCAAATGCCCATCAATTTATGAATGGATAAATAAAAATGTGGTATATGCAGCCAATGGAAGGTTATTTAGCCATAAAAAGTAAAGTACTGGCATAAACTCCAACATAAATAAACTTTGAAAGCATTATACAAAGTAAAAGAGGCCAGTCACAAGACAACTTCATACTATTGTGAGATTGTATGTATATGAAACATCAGAATTGGTCAATCCGCAGAGACAGAAGCATATTAGCAGTTGCCACAGGATAGGGAAGGAAAGGTATTGCTAAAGAGACACTGGGATTCCTTTTGAAGAGATGAAAGTATTCTGGAATTAGATGGCTCCAAACAATGCCAATGTACAATGAATTTGTACGTTTTAAGTTAATTAAAATGGTAAATTTTAGGTGTATCTCATCACAATAAAAATACTGAAAATTATAAGACAAATTAATTAGAATCCTTATATATCATAGGATTAAGAAAAGCCTTTCAGTATACAAACTCTTAAAGCTATAATATAGCTACTTAAAAAATTCAAAATTTCTGTTTGGTATAATGTACCATAATAGTATTCATGATCCATTTGAGATGTATTTGAGAACCAAAGTTAAAAACTTGAAAATATAGATATATTCTACAACTAAAAAAAAAAAAAAAGATTGAAAAACAATATAATTGTAATGAATATAAAGGAACTTTACAAAATACAAATCTTTTAAAACATAAACACACTTCACTAACATTTTTAAAGTGCAAATTGAAACGAAGAAATAGTTTTTACCCATATAAATTTAAGACATTAAAAAATCCTAGGTAGACAAGAAAGTATAGAAATGGGCACTCATATTCTGCTGGAAATTTAAATTGTGCATAACCTATGTCCTTTTAATTGAAGTTTAAAATGTGCTCAATCTATGTCTTTCCAATTCCATTTAGATAATTTTAAACAATAGAAGTTTATATTATAGAAGTAATAGAATAACAGTGTTTATTGTAGCCATATTTATAAAGTCAAAAAGAGTAGAGACAACCTAAAGGACTGCCAGTGTGGTGGGGGTTATTTAAATTAAATAGAATATAGCAAGGTGCTCTACAGATACTAAAAGTAATAAAGTAGAGCTAACAAGGAAGTACCAAACTGGAAAGATTTCCACTATATACAATTGTGTGGGGAAATAAGGAAGGTACTGAAGAGTATCTATAGTATGATCTCAAAACTTAATATGGGACATCATAGATAGGAGAAGAATGTTACTTATTCTATAGCTCAAAATATAATTTTGTCATCATGATCAAAGTTTTATTTATTTTTGCAATGTTTTGTATATAAAAAGTCATTATATCTTTCTGTCTTTATAATTTGGGGAACAAAGGTTCTTTATTTGGCACTCTAGGAGCAGTGAAGGAGCTCCTGCTATGTCTGGGCGCTCTGCTGTTTTGCAGAGAACCGTGTGCTCTCCTGAACTCAGGGGAACCCACCTCCCTGTACCCCACCTTTTGGCTTCTGGTGTGCTTCTTGGTGCAGCTTAGATTTCTGAGTGAGCCACCACCTTTGTTTTCACACAGCTTAATGGGGGGATGAGACTTAAGAGTTGATGAAATGTTACCTCATTTGCATGGGCCCTCTAAGGCTGAGGTTCACCTTTATCATTTTTTAATTTGTAAATGTGCTACCAGGAATAACAACAAAATATGTCTCCGGACATCAGAGTCCGGTTTCAGGGTATGAAATTTAAGCACGTGAGAGCAAGGTGGCAGGTGGCACACAGTCTGCTCCTATCTTCTCACTCTGTGCCCGTAGATTGCTCAGTTGTCTTTCTTCATTCCTTCTTCACCTGTTGCCTTTCTCCTCTTCTTCACCCTCCTCTTCATACAGACTGGGTTCTTGTAAATACAGTGATTCCTTAAAAAGAATGGCTTCCTATTTGTATTGTAGACCAACAACATACAATAGCCAGGTAAGACTGGAACTTGGGTGACCAGGAGCAAGAACAATCCTGTGATGTAGGTTGATTGCCGGAGCTGTGGGTGTGTGGACAAGATGAAAATGAGTGATTACATTTGGCTCATGCCCAACTTGAATTTCAGAGAGAGATTCAGGTGGAATCCACAATATATGGGGTATGAGAGAGACAGGGGCTGCAGACACTGGGTAAGGAGCTACCAGCATATCTAGGATTACCCAGCTAGTAGGTGGCAGAGTTGGAGGCACACCCAGGTTGTGTGACTCTCAACCCCTGAGCATAGCTAACGTGCACTATTGCTGAATTTAGATGACCACAAGGTCTGTCCCAAGGTTGAGATGACAAAGATGGTGTCATTTCCATTGGCTGTCCCTGCCATGCTTCCATCTGCAGAACCTCCTTCCCCCACCCCATACCCTTAAGGGACCTTGAAACCCTCCAGCACTTTGCTGTGCTAT
Organism: Noctilio leporinus; assembly: GCA_004026585.1. Lineage (NCBI taxonomy): Eukaryota > Metazoa > Chordata > Mammalia > Chiroptera > Noctilionidae > Noctilio > Noctilio leporinus. The sequence continues at coordinate 533,232 of PVIW01000008.1, forward strand.
TGCAGGTCGTTTGCAGAAATAGGCTCTAGGCTCCTGCAGCTTCAGTCCAACAACATTTTGTGAGTGTTAAGCTCATATTGGCAAATATGAACAGTAATCATATTCCAGGTAAAAACATTGGTTTTTCATCAACCTAAGAGCCAGGTAGAATGAATAACAAGTTAGAGAGTGTTTCTTGACAGCCCTTTCTTTATTAACATGAACAGTAAATGGGTAAGGAAAGAAACCTGCTATAGGTGTCGGGATTCCTTAGTTCTCTGAGAGATGAACCAGCTGGGTATACCTTTTCAAACATGGAATTTCTGAGCCTTGAGCCTGTCAGAAACAGCAGCCTTCTGGCAAGAAGTGTGAGTTGCAGCTGGTGGGAGCTGGGTGGGTTCTTAAGGGCTATTTATTCCCAAGGTGTCACTTTGCAGATGATGAGAAACCTGATCCCAGGAATGTGATGTGATTTGTCCAAAGTCACATAAGAACAAGATGGCAATGGATACTGGGCCAGCTTTCCCCACCACGTTCCCCAAAATGTACGCTGATAGAGCCTCAAAGGTAGGTGGCAATCATCGAGTGATTTTAAGGTAATCTTAAAGTTAAAATACTTCTACACCGTCTATCCATTTAACTTCCTCTAAGATACCCCAGGTAGCATAAGCCCCAAACTTGCAACCATAGAATTTATTAGATCAAACAAAGCAACCACTTTATAGAAGACCAAGCCTTGGTGATAGGCTGAGAATCAAAGGATTCCTCCCTGATTGTCTTGTTCTGCACAATTAATAAAATAGGCAATTTTTTATGCAGGGCAATGGAAAGTCACCCCCATGATGAAGTGATCTTGTCATCTGTGAGGCGTGGCCCATGAACACCCCATGCTTAGGAATCTCCAGACATTATAGTGAACTGCTTTGCAATCGCACATGTTGGTTTCCAGTCCTGCAACACCAGTTATTAGTCGTGTGATGTTTGTGAAATTATTTATCCCTCAGAACCTCAGTTTTGTGATTTATAAAATGAGGATTAAAATGGCTAATACTTGTAGGACTATTGAGGGGGATTTAAGAGGGTAATGCATGAGTACTTCTCAGCTCAGCGCCTGACACCCGGAATGAGCTCAGTAAGTGGTTTTCAGAAAATGTGGCATCTGAAAGAATTTGCTGGGTTTCTAGGTTGTATGTAAAGCAAAAAGATGAAAAAATGCCATGCTTTTAAAGGAATTCCAAGAAATTATTAATTTGAGATGTTGGTTGATAAAGCAGTGAGAATTTTTATATTTCTCTAACTTTCTCTCAAATCTTACCCATATAAATTTAAGATATTAAAAAATCCTAGGTAGACAAGAAAGTATAGAAATGGACTCTTTCTCAAGGAGTCTTCCTAGATTGAAAGAGATGTTTTCTTTCTGAAAGACTTAAGAAAACATCTTCCTTTCTCATAATTTCTCAATGACTTGAGTCAGTATTTACATTTATTCATTCATTAAAAAGGAATTATTAAGCACCGTTGTGTGCTAGGCACCTTCTTATATGAAAACACAAACTGGAGTCATTCTGTCTGCCTTCCAAGACCCAGTTTGACTCCTCTTCCTGCCTCAGTGTCAAAAATGCAAGGAAATAAAATGGGCTTAGAAGTTACGATCCAAGACTTGGAGCTGATCTTAGTGAGTATATACAGACAGTCCTCAAACTCACCATGGTTTGGTTTACGATGTTCAGCTTTCCGGCTGGGTGAAAGTGATACACACACACAGCACAGCACACAGTTTACTCTACTGCACACAGTAGAAGCCACTTTGAATTTTGAGTTGTGACACTCTGTGGCTAGCGGTAAGCTACTCACATGATGCTGGACAATAGCAACCTTCTTCTGGGTTGGTTTCAACCTGTTTGATTTTCCTTGTAGTCCAATAATAGTTGCCAATAATTTCCTACCACGCTATGTCTTCATTTTTATATCCAACAGGAGAGAGAATCTTTGCTCCAACATTTGTAATATTATCTGACATTTACTGTGACTGCCTGGCTTTGATCACAAACTTATCTTTAGTCAATCTATGTGGTCAGAGGGAAGGAACACACTCATTGGCTTAGCTCAGTTTTCATGATCCAATCCTGAGAGACAAAGAGGTAAAGCCACTTTTTTAAGGTCCCAAAACTATCTACTGGGACTTTAATTGTGTGTGTGTGTGTGTGTGTGTGTGTTTGACACACCACACACTGCTAGTTATTTATAAATGCAATGCACTCTTTTATTCATTCACCAACAAAGAAGTTCAACAGTTTGTATCTAGTCTATCCGATCATCTCTCTAATTCCACCCATGGCTTTTCCATTGACCATATTGCTGATCCTCAAGCAAGGCCTACAACCTGTGCTAACCTCAGTTTTCTCATCTCTAAGGTAAGAAGGGGCATGTGCTCTGCATTAAGGCAATAGCATTAATGGCCACAAACTGCAAACTCTCTGAAGACAAGGATCAGGTCTGTTTGGGGTAATAATATATGACCACAGAGCACAGTTCTGGCCACATGATATAGTACTTGAGAATAATTTGCTGAAGGAATAATTTAATCCAGATTCCTTAGCCTGACATTTAGAAGCTGGAGCCTTTCTTCCACCTTGGGCAAGTTCAACCACAATGTGCTTCTTAGTTTTCATCTAAAAAAGGGGGTAACAGTAAGTTGTAAGAGTCAAATGAAAACATACATGTAAAGCTCCTAGAACAGTGGCTAACACACAGGAGCACTCAGGAAGTTGACTGTATTTATCTATGATATACTGCTCATTTTATATGTTTAGAACTATTCCAAGTCAAAAAGGATAATCGAGCCAAGCGTCACAGAGTGCTTCCTATGTTGTTGGTCCAGTGTTGGTCATGGGATCTACTGGGACAAAAGACTAACATTCTACTTCAAGAAGATCTTAACTGCTGAGCCACTGGGAACCAAGCTGGTCCGGGTACCCTCTGTCCTGTGACCGCCAATTTCAGATTCTACAGGAGGATGTTTTTCTCTGTTTCAAAAGACAGCTGGGCTTTCAGGTGCTGAGATGAGTTGAAACTCAAACATTTGGTGAGGGAATGGAGGGAGTCTTTATAAATAGAAGTTAAGTAGGAAGAGATTTTATTGAGGGAATAAAAAAAGCTCCTGGACAGCCTTCAAAATATGGCAATGTCATAGAAATATGCCACTTTGAAATGGCTTGTTTAAAATGAATTGCCCCTAATTTGGAAAGTTTTACCCATTTTGATGAACAGAATCTTAAGATCTCCAGCAACTTTTTTTCCTTTCCCTGGATCCAGGGGCTCAAAGTCTCTATTTTCCATCCTATCCAGAGGCAAAGGAAGCAAGCAGAGGACTACACAGATGCATAAGCAACCATGAGGTCATTTGGGGGTATTATTTTAACCAGGTTACTCTAGAAATAAAAATTTCTTGGGGAGAAATGTACTAAAAACATACATGTTTTAAAAATAAACCTGGAAGAAAGGAACTACAGAACTTGTAGTTCATTTCAGTTCAGCTCCATAGCTAAGACATTTTCTAGCATCTGGCTTAAATATATGAAATGTAGAGGAATTTGTTGAGCTCATATTTGATGATTAAATCCAATAAAAAGGGAGCCAGGAGAGAATAGATCAGTAATTTTTCCTAGGAAGCAATTCCAAACTAGAAGTGGTCCCAGTCCACAAAAGGACAGTCTTTGACGACCTTCTGAAGATTCCATTCCTCTGCTCATTATGCTCCTTATTGACTTGGTTTAAAAACATGCTTAGGCTTTCCTGGGGAACACAGCTATGTGGCTATGTATAGCCAATCCAGTGTGACATTCCCACTACCTAGATCATGCTGAATTTTTCCTCAATACTATACCAAAGACCTTTTCATGTCTTCACTTCAGTTACTGTAGGTTATTGCTGTATCTGAGGTTCAAGGTGCTAATTAAGCAAACTATTATCTAGTCCTGGGGTGTCAAACTCATTTTCACCAGGGGCCACATCAGCCTCGTGGTTGCCTTCAAAGGACTGAATGTCTGTCATTTTAGGACTGTGTAAATGTGACTACTCCTTAACAGTTAAGTGAGATAGGTAGAAACAAGGTGCCGGGCCAATGGTACTAGGTGGATAAAACAAGGTGGAGGGCTGGATTCGGTCCTGGGTCTTGTGTTTACCACTGGTGATCTAGTCCTTCCCAGAACATCAACCTTGAATTATGGATGAGTCCTCCAAGTCAATGACTTTTGCAGTCATGTTTCCCCAGTCCCTGTGGTACATATCAGACTAGTACCGTCATTTTTTTTTTTTAATGTAAGGTCTACTTTGACTTGGATATAATGAGGGACAATGGGAAAAATCTTTAAGGAGAAAAAGTCATCTTGGGAGGCATCCGACGGCTATTGGTAAAGTCATTGCATATGTCCAGGCAAACAGAAGAAGATCTACTTTGGCAAGATAGGCTGGAGGCCTCGTGGGGACAGTCTGGCCATTATGCTGGGGTGCCAATTCTCCTTTCAGAGTGCAGGACGCTAACACTATGGAACTGCCCATGTCTCTTTTTTAGGTGATGCTATAGGTGTGGCTCCTTCTAGTGTTGGCCATGGCAGCATTAACAACCTGGGTGACAGCCAGAGAAACATAGCGAGCCACTGAGAGGGGCCACTCAGGCCAAAGGGGCAGAAAGTGTGCTGGTCTGAGGTGATGGAAAAAATCAAATCCAATCAAAACCCCTTAGTTGGTATCATGCCACGGACATTTTGGCACTTGCACTTTATCTTACTGCAAGTCATCCTTAAGTCCAGGCTTTGAGGAACCTTTCCTATAATCAAACTATTTAGACTGGCCAAGGTATCAGATTCCAAGTCTTGGGTAAGTGTCCCCATGCCAGCAAACACTCCCTGAGTGTCCTAGTCTGCTTAGTCTCAAGACCTCCTCCCATAAGTGTTCTGGTTTCTGCAAGAACATACTAATTTATGGCTTCCTCAGTGTTCCAAATAAAGTAACAGCGCCCACTTGCCAGAGGCTAAGGGTGGTGCTTGTTAATGCTACTCTACAAATCAAGAAAACTAAGCTTTAAGAGGCCACATGAGGTGCCCAAGATGCTACAAATAATTAAGAGACCAGTGGAGTGAAATCTAGGTTTCAAAACTCCACATACATGCTCTTTCCTGCAAACAACCGGTTAACTTAAACATCAGCCCCATCAAGAGGAACCGAATGGATTATCCATTGTAAACAGAAATTTCTACCAGATAATATAAATCAAAGTCATGTTAAAATGGACTTTAATTCGTTGACTGTTTCAGATGATGGGAGACAATGTGCGCCTTTGAAGACAAAGATGCTAATGATTCTTTTGAAATCCTTGGTGTCTCTGCAGCCCTGAGCTCACAGCACCCCTGGGAGGTTAGTAGGGCAAGACTCAACACTTCTACTCAGCTAGGGAACACGCAACTCAGGGAGTATGACTGGCTGGAGCCTTACAACTCTCTTTTTTATTCTTTTTTCTTTTTTTAAAGGTGTTATTTATTATTTTCAGAAAGAAGGGCAGGAAGGGAGGAAGGAAGGGGGAGAGGAGCATCAATATATGTTTGCCTTTCACCTGCCTTCAGCTGACAACCTGGCTGGAGACCTGGCTTGCAACCTGGTTAGGTGCCCTGATTGGGAATCAAACCAGCGACCTTTGGGCTCACGGGCTGATGCCAATCCTCTGAGCCACACCAGCCAAGTGGAGTCTACAACTTTCAGTGTGGGGTTGCCATTGTAACCCAGTCTTTTCTACTCCAAAGCCCATGCTCTGCCTACTCATCCTCTCTGAGTATTTTAACCTTATTCAATGACTTGTTACTCAGCCTTCTTCAGGTTTAGCTATGACTGATTACCCTTCTCAGTTTCCTCTATTTTCTACTCATATCCTGTTCGTCATGGGTTACTCTGGAGACATGACATATTACTGGTCTCTGTAGGATAGTGACCTGGCATATTTAAAAATGTTCTGTGTTTCTTAGCAACTCAACCAGGATTACCCATCATTGCTTCTATGATTTGTTCCTTTGCTGCAGCAGATGAAACCTGGATGATGGCTAAGCTTCCGGGGATGGCGATGGAGCTTTTAGAGAAGAAGTGAGCATTGCATTTATCAAATAAAGACCCCATTCCATCAGCTGCCTCAGCAGAGGCTACTGTGATGGGAAAGCTGTGGGTGAGTAACTAGAAACGAGGTGTCTTACATGATTGGATAGGGCTACATGCTTGTTGGCCTTCCCTGCTTGGTCCTATGTTGGAAGCAGGGACAAAAGTTAGGAAAGCTGACAGCTGGTAATCAAGTCTGGCCATTTGGGGTCAATTATTGTAGACACTGTTGTTTAGAGTTCTGAATTGTCACAGAGATGACAGTTTAGCTTCCTGCCAGTCCGACTTACCCCAGGCTGGCTTTCTAGATAGTTTATTGTAGAGAAGAGGCTGGTTTCCTAGGCAGGTTACTGCAAGTTGTGGGTCAGAATTCTGTTTTTATGTATGAACTGACCTCTGTCTGTTTGTATAGTCAGTCAGTCTCTCAACATATGTGTCTACCAAAACTTCTTGAATCCAAAAGACAGGGCTGTGTAACTTCAGTGCCTAACACAGTGTTGGATAAATGGTGGTGGGTGGGTGGATAGAAGAAAAGGCAGAAAAAGGAGAGGAAAACAAGGGGCAAAAGGGAAAGAAGAGTGAAGCATAAAAAGGGAGTATTTCTGTAGAAAGGATGATATGAGCAACAGGGTAGAAACGGAATTAAATATGAATACATATCAGAAGGAAACAGTAAGTTGGCTTTGTAGGAAGCAATGATTCTGCAAGTGAATAGCGCTGGACCTAGCTGATTCGTAATAACTCTAGCTGCAGAGAAGCTCTGGAGTGAAGACAGATAGGGTGGGTCATACAGCGAGGGACAAAGGTGACACAGAAAATCATGGCTTTAATGGATCTCAAATACTTTAAAATGCAATTGTAGCTATAAAACAACTTGTTTTGAAATATACTGCAGCTTTATGGAGCTTCAGGGAAATAATCTAACACACTACAGTGCCTCTCCTGAGATTTTCATTGGTTTTCTCAAAAACGTTTGTTTTATAAACCTGAAAAGATGATCCCTTTGCTGGGTGGGACTTGGTGCCAAGTTTCCTGAAGACATCATGTCTCTGGGGACTCCTTTCCTGAACCCCTTTTTTCCAAAATATGGCAGGTGGCAGGTGGGGTGGAGCAGCATCAGGTTTATTAGCTAATTCCTCATCAACAAGGTCCTCAGGTCAATTGCTCTGGGAGAATCTCTGCCTCTCTCACCCCTCAGACATGGGTAGTATGGCACTGCCATACCGGAGGCTCAGAATCCACTTGGGTGTGGCTGGTTTAAATTTTAATTTTCATGGGTGCCAAAATTCCAGGGAGAAGACAATAGCAAAATATGTCTGCATGTCTACACACTTGCTTGCCCTCACGCCTCTTTTGATCCTCAACTTTCTAGTGAGATAATCAAAGGAGAGATCATTTCCCCCACTTTGTAGTGGAGAAAATGGAGATGCAGAGTGGTCCATGTGGCTAAAAACAAATGAATGGATGAGGAATTGAGTGTATCAGAGGGCTGGACATTTACTCTTTGTTTGGAGATTTCTCCAGTTTTGATGGATGTGTATATGTGTGTATGTGTACATATACTTTTATTTTTATTATTAATGCATCCCCCAAGTCCTGTCTAAGACCTAGAAAATCAGAATCTCCCAAGGTGGGTGTTGAGAAGATCCCCCAGGGATTTTAATGCCCACTGATTTTGGAAACTGTTGTAAGATACGGAGGCTCATGGAAAGGTTTTATCAGAGGAATGATACATTAGACAAGTTCCTACTATAAAATGTCACGGTCTGCTGGTAATAACTAAGTCCTAAACTACTTACATTTCTGCCAAAGGTTGTATATTCATTTCTGTATCTTACCCAGTAACCAGCACAGAGCTAGACTCCCAAAACATACTCAAAGTTGCATCATCCGGTTGATGTATTAATGTTCTTTCCCTTCTAAGGGCAGGTTCTATTCAGTAAGGACCCTTTGCAATGGGACACCTTCCTGTCCATTCAGTGTCACCTCTTAAACACACCACTTTTTTCTTTTGAATGGTCTATTGTCTTTCATACCTTGGAGCCTCTGCATTTGAAAGTCTATCCTGAAAGTTTCGAGCCAATGTCAATGTAATTAGAACAGTTTGCTTGTCTGATACTTTCAGGACAGGCCTCATATGCAAAGTTTTGGGAGGAATGTCTATCCTCTCTCCCATGTACCCAACTAGTAAATTCTGACTGTAAAACTGGCACACTTCACACAGCTCAGGCAAGAACTTTTGGCTCCTTGCAGGCTTTGTAAGAGGTTCCATGATACTTTTCTATCTATCATGATCATTGTTTTCTCATTCATAGCTCAACCTGGCTGTGAGATTCTCAGGCGTATATGTTACCATATTTGTCATCTGATTCCCAGCAGTGGTGGCTCAGGGTGGTTGCTCCATAAATGTCTTCTGTGTGAATAAACAATTGCATCATTCAGCCCCTTACTGTGCCTTAGCTGAACCTCAGTATACTAGACATATTTGTTACTTAGATTAATACAGGGGTGGGCAAAGTAGGTTTGCTGTGACATTTGACATTCTTTTGAGTTAACAGAGCTATTGCAATAATCATAACCTGCTTGTCTTTTCCCATACGAACAACTGCAAACCCACTTTTGCCCAACCTGTATAATCAGCAGTTCAAATCATACCCACTCCTCTTGACACAGTTAATATTGTCAGCAAACTTCTGAGACTATGATGTCAACAGCTAATCTTTCCTACCACCTATTAGATGGTTAAAGTTCCAGTTCCAGGAGAGGGGAAGACCAAGTCAGAAGTCCCAACTCAGCAGTTGGGCAGAGAATTAGCCCTTCATCACCTTTTGGTTTTATCCAGGTCCTCATGGGTTGGGTGGTGCCCACTCACATTGAGGGAAAGAATCTGCTTTGCTCAGCCTTGTTAATCTCTCCTGGAAACATCCTAACAGACACACCCAGAAATAATTATTATATCTGGTTTATAGCAGATATCTGGACATCTGGTGGCCCAGTTAAATTGACACATAAAATTAACCATCACACCTTTGTTTGCAAAATTTCTCCTCTTCCCACCTCTATTTTTTTCCAAGTAGAGAGTAGATTTTTATTTATTTAGATAGTTATTGTTAAATCAAATCTTTCCAGAAAAACCTGGGCTAGAAACTTGGCTTCATTACTTTGATTACTTAACCCCTTCTGGGCCTCAGTACATTGTTTCTAACTAGGAATAATATTTAATTGACAGGCTTACATGAAACATCCAACACAATGTTTGACACACAGTTGAATCACAAGAAATTCCTCTTTTCCCCTATATTTCGTCCTTGTTACACGCCCTGCTACAATTACTTTGATAAATCTGGGCTCAATATATATCTCTCTTCTTTCCACTTACAGAAACCTTTCTTTTTATTATTATTATTTTTAAAGATTGTATTCATTATCTCCAGAGACAAGGGCAGGGAGGGAGGAAGAAAGGGAGAGAAGCATCAATGTATGGTTGTCTTTCACCTGCCTCCAGCTGGGGACCTGGCTGGAGACCAGGCTTGCAACCTGGTTATGTGCCCTGGCTGGGAATTGAACCAGCGACATATGGGTTAGCAGGCTGGCATTTATCCACTGAGCCACCAGCCAGGGTGAGAACCTTTGTTTTTATCTTAACCCAGAGTTTTGCCACTAATGCATTTCCTCAAGAGAACTGGTCTTGCTAATATTGTCCTGAGTGGTTAAGAGTAGAATTGGATCACCCAGGAAAAATACACTTAGGTCTTCAATAATTAATAATGAGTGGCTAAGCAATTAACAAGTCAAGGTACATTTACTGGGAAGCACATGATGTTATATTTTTATTCAGTCATCAAAGCAGCAATTCCCAAACTTCATCTGACCATTCTGAAGTGGATGATATTATTCTCCCAATGGCATATTAACATGATTCGTCTTTATAGTCCATGAGGCTTAACAAGTTATTTTGAAATCCAAGAGCTCTTGGTATTTCATTGCCTGGTACTCACTCGTATTCCAGGCAATGTTAATGGCACCTACAACAGAAAGCGCCATACAGTACAATCCTGGAGTGATGATTTGTGAAACACTTATTAACCCCACGTGAATCCACTAAAGTTATTTGTTCAGTGTTACCCTCAGAACAGTTAAAATTTTGTTTTGTTTTATATATTTGGAGAATAAATTGATCATCTTTATCAGAGGTCTTAAATGCATTCAGAACTGGGAAGTCAGAAGGCGGGAGTCAAGTAGATAGGTGTAAGGAAAGAATTGTAGCCAAAGAAATAAAAATAAAAATAAAAAGCTGGTGAGACAGTGGCTGCTAGGAACCTGTCTGACCCCTGTGAAGAGGTACCTGGTGTTCAGCACATGAGGAATCTTGGACTTTTGAAAGAGAAACCACAAGTCTGAATTTTTTTTGCTATACTTCTTATTTTATTCATGTTGATAATTAATTCAATCTTTTTCTAACACTGCAAGCAACAAACAAAATACCTTTGCAGGCTGGACACCAGTTTAAACCTCTGATCTTAAGTGCATCAGAGAGCAGATGACCGTACCTTATTGTTTCTCCATGGACAGTGAAAAGGAAAATTACAGAGCGTTTTCTTGCCCTTGATCGCTGATCGTATTCATCTTCAGGTACTTGCATCATGATGACTCTGGTGGCTTCCCAAGCACAGGAACTTCAGCTCCTCTGGTGGAGGATGGAAAAAACAAAAAAGCAATCAAAGGAAAAAATACACTCGAACCAAACAAACCATAGGAAAGGACCCAGTTCTTCTTCCTGCCTCTGGGCGTCTGGCTTAGGAGATTGCTCCTGCTTGGGATAGCATTTCCCCTGCTCCTCTGCTCAGCCCTCCGTTCTCAAACCAGACAGCTGCTCTTTCCACCCGCGTCCTCGACATCCCCTACCTGTCCCCACCCCGGTCCCCTGCTCAAGAAGGCGATGCAGGATAGGGGGTTAGAGCTCAGGTTTTGGAATGAGGCTGACGCTGGATTCTCAGCCTCAATAAGGATGAGGGGGCATCATGGTCTTAAGCTTCTGAGTCTTGCTTTCCTTCGCTGTCAAGTGAGGGTGCAAATATACAACCTAGAATTGCTGTTTTAAATGAGCAGAAAGGTTGTACAGTACCTAATGGAGTTTCTAGCCTATCATACTGGCTTAGAAAATAATGGTTTGTGTGCTTACAATATATGTTATACATATAATTTAGTGTGACAAGTAATACAATGTATGTAACGTGTAATATAATACTTAAACTAAATACCAATTATATCTTTTTCCCTCAATATATATACACATACACACATATACTTTTCCCCTCTCTCTCTATATATATATACATATATGTGTATATATATATATATACACACACACATATATATATTATGACTTCTTTACACACTATATGTATATACACATATATAAGCAGGTATACATGTGTATGTATGTATACATTTATAAGCAAGTAATGTGTGTATATACTGATCTATGCACACACACATATACCTTCTATATGTGTATGTATATATGATTGTGTGTGTGGGTGTACATACATATAGATAGAAAGAGAGAGAGAGAATATATATAAATGGCCTTGTTATTTTCTTTTCCCTCTCTATCTCTTTTATTGTTTTTACTATATGCCAGTACATCCCCTAAGGTTTGATGGGACTTTGGAGTGCAGGGGCTTATTAGCAGATTGCTCTGAAAGCTATCCAACCTGGTTTGCAATAAAAACTCCAAACATAGGGAAAAAGCAACAAATCTGAAGGCCAGAGACCAGTCACCTTTCCCCCAGCTGCCAACAGTACGAAGGGTGAAACTGAATTTGCATAATAAGGTGTTTTTAAATTTTTGCTTTAAAAGTTTATTTACAATGATTCATTTAGGTAGGAAATGAGGTCTGTCCCACAGATATTTTATGATGAATTTAGGGCACATCTTTCAGAAGGTAAAATAGAGTCTAGTGTCCCTATTAAATGTTTGACTTCAAAATGCATCATCCCCAAATAATTGGTAGCAATCTGGCCTGAACTTGGACATGAAAGTCTGAATGGTTCATGGTCTTCCTGGATCATTAACATGCCCAGTTCCGAAATAAAATTCAGAAATCTTTTTTAATTTGGATGTTCGGTGTTCATCCCAGTGAGGACAATGTCTCTCGTCATCCTTGTCACCCACATCCTGTCAGCTGTGGCTTCACGGCATGACATTCCCCTCCATCTCTTGTTCCAAGTCATGCCCAGCCCATGTCCGCATGCCCAGCCTGAGATGGACAGTGAGCCTGTGCCTCAGATGGGGGCCGCGTTTACTGGTTGCCCCTCCAGACCTGAACGTCCGCCCCCCTCCTTACACATGAAGGCGCTGACTGAATGCGCTGGTGGGTCTTCGCAGATGCAGTCTGGACCTGGACCGATGGGCGCCTCCAGGTTCTTCTGCTCTGCCTCCAACCCGGCTCACAGTACAAGGTCGGCAGCCCACCTCTCTGTCACCTGTGCCCATAATGACATTTTTATTCTTCTTCTGGTAAATCGCCATCACCTGCTTGGCACCTGGGCCTGCGCATGTGTGTAGGAAAGGAGCCAAGAGGCTGCCTCCCAACCGTGCGGCTGGAATTACCCACAACGCGCAGTAGTGACTTGGGGTCCCGCTGGCTTCCTGTAGCAATGAGCAAGGGTGGACCTTGGACAGCAACATCTCCCCCACCAGTTTCTGGAGAAACAACTGGCATCTGGGTGAACAGATTAAATGTTAAAACAAAGGCCTTGACTCAGTAAACAAAATGCTAACAGAAACAGATCTCAGAAATCCCGTCTCCTCGTTCAGGAGGCCTGGCCGTTCCTTCCCTGGCATGCCTCTCTCAGAATACTCAGAGGCCATCAGACTCGGTATCCAAAGTTGGAAAGCTGTTGTTCCCCTTTCTGCCCAATACGGTGCTCTGCAAGTGGGGTACTCTTGAACTTCGGGGTAATGATTAGCGTACTTCTTAGGGGCGCAAGATGGGAAAGGTATGTGTACAGAGAGCATTCCGTGAGTGAGTTCTGAGATGTGTTTGAATAATGTCTTAGCTTGAGTCTCTAGAAAAGAGAGCCCAAGACAAAAACTAAGTGCTATAGCTTTCTTGGGAAGACCATCCCCAAGCAGTAAAGGTGAGCAAGTAGGAAACGAGACGAGTCAGGATGCGAAGCATGTGCAAAATGACACGCTGCTGTCACCGCCACTGTTGAATGACACCCCTCTGGGAGGCCCAGTCCCTCCTTCCTCAGCGGCCCCAGCTTGGCCATACAGCCTGCCTCTGGATGGCAGAAAACCATGTTCAGCACCATACCGTGAACAGAAGAAGAGAGAAGAATTTACCTTTTTGAGTCTTTCCACCCTTTTCCTTCCTGTCATCAAAAATATGCCCTGTAGGTAATTCACACTCCAGCACCTCCTGGCCTCTGCAAAGCCACCATGAAGGTAAAAGAATGGATGGCATGTTTCAAGCAACAAGAGTAATAATGATTATCATAATAGTTAAAACATATTGGTGTGTAGGACACCTTCAGGGGCCACTGAATAGTCCCAGATGTCCAGAGACAAAGACGATTGCAGGTAGCTGTGGAGGAGTGGGGAGCATTAGACTATGGATGCAGCTGAATGACATGGGAAGGAGCTTAGAGCAAAGACACCTTTAGGTTGTCTCCAGCAATGTCATCATCATGGGAGCTCATGTCGTGTAGGTGTCATGACGGGCCCGAAAGGGGGAGAGCCAGGGCCTGAAGAGGAGGTGTAGCCCTCCTCCCATGTGTCATCCATGGTATTCTCATAGACGGGGCCATTCTAGCAACTTCATAGGCATCATAATAATTGCAGTTCCTAGCTTAGGGCGTGAAAGTTCCCCACAAGAGAGGAAAGGGACCGATGTTCCCTCATTTATCTTGTGAAATGTGCTTACTTTTCTCTGGCCAGAGATGACAGCATAATCCACCAGGCTGCCTCCTGACTCACATGTGCCTTGTGTGTAGATGCACAGATGGGGCTGGAGAAGAGCCGAGGGAGTGGAAGTGTGGAAGGGGAAACTCTTCCAGGAAGGGCAAAGGAAATCTCAGGGAAGGGTCTCCATGTTCCGGCCGAACTCACTGGAGTAGAAGAGGTGACGAAGAGTTGAAAACGTCATTGGTTCAACACCATGACCGTGATGGGCGCTGCTATGCCCGCTCTGCCCATGTTCTGGGCACAGCAGGGGCTGCAAGTCAAAACTGGCATCTATCTAGCTTTCTCAAGGTGCAGAGCTCATCTTGCCATTCTCTGTAGCATCCTTTGAGTCTTCCCTAAGAATTCCTTGGAAATTGTCCAGGATAAATTAATCTTATCTTGCAGCTGAGAGCACTCAGGTCAGGCCTTAATGTAATTGGAAACCTGTGTTACTTGGTTCTCCCAGATTTTATCAAGGGGCAGGAACAAACAACTCCACAGAACTGTTTGAAAAGGGTTGAAGCAGGAAAGCAGGCAGCTTCCTTGAGCGTGAATCCTACCAAGGCTTAACTTTTCACTAAATACCATAAATATTGTCAATATTATTTTTAGGAATCTAGTCACTGGGTGAATTGGGGTGAGTGTCTAGGGCCCCATGTAAGCATAAAATAAAAATAGAAACTTTATTAGAATCAGAAATGCTGAGGGTGGTGAAGGTGGGATTCAGAGTCCGTTGATTGGAGGTCAAATGTCAATGGGTCTGAATGCTTCTTCCTTCTTTAAAGCCTTGGGTATAACCCCCCTCTTTCCCCCAACTAGGGACAATTGGCCATGCCTTCTTTGTCCCCCATATGTCACCCCATATGTATATATAAGCCTATTTTTCTATTTAACTATGAGTCTCATCTCAACAGTAGACACGATAATGAGGTCATAGCATGTAGTCCAGCATACTAAAATAGCATATTCGAGCTATAAATTATTCCTAGATTAAAAAAACAACAACAAAGTGACAAGACCCAGTGGGGCAATGTTGGTCTTGGCCATGCTCGGAAGCTTGCAGTTAACCTTAAGGCCTTTGGGGAGGACACTGAAAATTTCTAAACAGAATTGCAGTATGAATATTGTTTGGCTTTAGAAAGATTCTTCTGCTTCTTGGGAAAAAATGAATATTGTAAAGTGAAGTCTACCAGTTGCCTGAATCCTCCACAACATGCCTCTTACCCTCAGTGGAAAGCTTGCAGCTGGTTGCTCTTTGAATCATAGTGGCCACTCCTGTTGTGTCTGTCACCCTGCTGAAATCTAGGGACATCGCTTCCCTGTGAGCCTTCCCTAAAATGTCCCCACCACAAGTAGGCAGGACACTAGATAATTTATATTCTGCCAAAGTGATGCCTCAGGCAAAACTCCTTCACTCCATTCTCATTCTCAGGCTGTCACTTAATACAACCCTTCTTCTCTAGGCCTTTGCTAAATTCTTCTGCAAACACAGCATAGTTGCTGAGAACCCACTCATCAGACCACTGTTCCCGTCCCAGGTTTATACACTGTGTAAATTAGGACAAGTTATTTTACCTTTCTGAGTGAATTCTGGATAATTCTAGATGGTTCATCTTCTCAGTTTCCTTTCTATAATGAAAATAATAAAAATAAAATTGACTTCCAATTTTTCAAATAAAACATAGAGATGCATGGTTCAATAGAGTTACTCGGCCAGGGAAGTTACTCTCTTTGCCTCCTGTCTTCCTCTGCTGCCATCCCTCTCACTGCTGATGCCCCTTCATATTTCTTGGACAAGCTTCCACCAGGGAGGCAGCCCTCAAGTGGGTGGAACAGGGCCCCAGGTTGCAGAGCTTGGAACTGAGGGAGATTTGAAAGCTTAAGTTAGATGTGGACAACTAGTCACTCTACAATAGCAATAACCTGAAAGCTGCATAGCTATGTACATTGCAGTTATTTACAATGACAAAGATTAGGGAGCAGCCCAAGTGCCCACCAGTAGATGAGAGCATTAAAAGAGCTGTGGGACATTTTCACAATGGAATACTACTTGCAAGTCTTACATTTTGTGACAGCGTGGATAGACCTATAGAATCTGATGCTCAATGAAATAAGCCAGTCGGAGAAAGACAAGTACCATAGGATGTCACTCATATGTGAAATGCAATGAACAAAATAAACCAGCAAACAGAGTAAAAACAGACTCATAGACACAGAGAATGACTGACAGCTGTCAGAGGGGAGAGGGTTGGTTGGGGGTCTGAGTGAAAAAGGTGAAGGGATTAAGCAGAACAAAATCCTCATGGACACACAACAGTATGGTGATTACCAGAGGGAAAGCAGGGTTGTGGATAGAAGAGCGCAAATGGGGGATAAATGGTGATGGAAGGAGACATGTCTTGGGGTGGTGAACACACAATACAATACACAGATAGTATTTTATAGAATTATACACCTGAAACGCACATACTTTTATTAACCTTTTTTTTTAATTTTTAAATGATTTTTTAAAAATTTTATTGTTGTTGTATTACATCCATCCCCTTTTGGCTCCCCTCTGTCCCCCTCCCCACCCACCCATTCCCCCCAAAGTCAATCCCACCTGTTGTCCATGTCCATGGTTCCCCCATACTAGGTTCTTGTCTAAGCTGCTCCCCTTCCTTGCCTCTGCCTTCCCCCTCCCCCCAACCCCTTTCCCCCTGACCACTGAAGGCCTATTCCTTGTATTCATATATTTGGTTCTGTTTTGCTTGTTGTTAGTTTTGCTCATTACTGTCCCATAATGGGTGAGATCATATGATATTTGTCCTTCACTGACTGGCTTATTTCACTAAGCATAATACTCTCCAGTTCCATCCATGTTGTTGCAAAGGGTACGAGTTCCTTCTTTCTTTCTGCTATATAGAATTCCATTGTTGACCAATGTCACCCCAATAAATCCAATTGAAAATGAGAAAAAAGACACAATCAGGAGCTTGGCAGGAGCAATGGTAGAGACGCAAGGTGTCTCTACCTGGGCTACTTGGAAAAAGCAGGGCTTAGCATGGAACGTACCTCTTGCCTCTTCTCCCTCACTGGTCAGTGTTTGTGCAGAGGGCAGCTGCTCCAGCAGCAACTCCTCACCTCGGATAGGAGGACCCGGTGCGGCCTGGGGGGTCCATCAGCTGAGACAGAGTCTGCGGGACCAAGGACAGGAATGTCAGACAAAATCGGAGACCCATGAGACACACCGTGACAGTTCTTCATTCATTTTTCTCTTTCTTATCTTTATTTGGACACTTCTTTTCCTCCTCTACTTATTTGATAACTATATATATGTTTATTTTATTAATTATCCTTAAATTTTTTAACATATATTTTTGACTTAGTAAAGCTAAAATTTAAATGATAACTCTAATTTTCATCCAATCTGACAAGGATTTCATGGTGCTTGACTCCAGTCTCCTCTGGTCTTCCCTGAGAATGCTGTCTATTAATTTTCTATGCAATAACATCTAGTATTATAAAAGTGAACTTTAAGCCCTGGCTGGTGGCTCAGTGGATAGGCGCTGGCTTACAAACCCAGAGGTCGCTGGTTCGATTCCCCAGCCAGGGCACATAACCAGGTTGCAAGCCAGGTCTCCAGTCAGGTCCATAGCTGGAGGCAGGTGAAAGGCAACCATACCTTGATGTATCTCTCCCTCTCTGCCTCTCTCCCTTCCCCTCTCTCTAAAAATAATAAAATCAAAAAAAATTTTTAAGTTAACTTTAACATAATTAACCAATGCCTTTGTTATTTATTTATTTTTTTCCCTTTGTTATTTTTAAATAGTTTTTTGCAGCCCTGGCTGGTGTGGCTCAGTGGATTGGTGCCAGCCTGTGAACCCAAGGGTCGCTGATTCGATTCTCAGTCAGGGAACAACCAGGTTGCAAGCCAGGTCTCCAGCTGGAGGCAAGTGAAAGGCAACCATAGTGATATTTCTCTCCTTTTCTTCCTCCCTCCATGCCCTTCTCTCTAAAAATAATGAATAAAATCTTTTAAAAAATAAAATTAAAATAAACATTTTTTTGGTAAACATTGACCCACATTCTATTGTTTCACCTTATGTTCATTACTTTATTATTGTTAATGTGCATATCTGACTCTTGTTTATTTGCCCAACAAGTATCTACGAATAGTTTATTTCTTCCATTTTCATTTCTCCGAAGCTATCTTCACATTTTCATCATTGTTGAATGGTATTTTAATGGGATCACCAAGTGTAGATGGGACAGTTACTCTTGCAAGTGGGCTGCAGAGTCAGACTTTCTGGGTTTGATTCCCAGTTTCACTTTATAACAGCTGTAGCAAATGATTTCTTCAAAACTCAATTTTCAGGTTATTTGTTTTGTTTCTGCTGTATATGAAATTGCAGTCTGTATATTGATCTCGAACCCAGTCACCTTATTTAACTTTATTACTGTTTTAATAATTTGTTTATATAAATTCTTGTGTGGTTTCAATATGAAGATGATAACATCCGCAAAAAGGTCACTTTAATAATTTTCAATCTTCTTGCAATAAAAACCATGACATCATAATATTTAATATTTATTCTGAATACAAAAATAAAGTCTAATAATACCGGATGTTAGAGAAGAGGTACAGTGACAGGTTATCTTATTAACTTCTGGCATGAGGGTCTAATGTCTACATTTGTTTTTGAAAAATAGTTGACATTATTTGAATATATATTCACATTCTCTAGGGTTGAGTTATTTTCCTTCTAAATTCTAAGAGGAATCTAGTTTCAAGAAATACTCATACATGTATTCAGGAGCTACTTATAAAGACAGTCAAGTAGACATCTTCTCTAGGGCCATTTTGCTATAATAACAAAATGAAATAATATAAAGTCTAAATGGATCAGCTACAGATGTAAACAAAATGAAGGATTTCTGGCAGTATAATACTGAGTAAAAACATTATAATTCATAGTGTAATATTCATTACAAAATAAATTACAAAACTGGTCTTTATAAATTACTATAATAGCCTTTTCATGAACCAAATAAAGACAAACAATACATTTTTCTTAATGGCAATAAATGCAACACAATGGTCTTTTAAAAAGCAATATTTGGGATAGTGGTGTTTGCACTGGATTGGTTAAGTAGGGGGTTGAAATGGCTAGGACCAAATAAGTAGATGTAAGTTGCAACCAGTGTACTACTAGTTTCTGTGTCCATGGTGGGTCTATGGTAAAACAGAAAAGCAAATACATACATAAATAAAGGAGGACAACATATGGGCCAATAACATTTCTTTTGGGAAATAACTAGCCTTGGGATTTCTGGGTTGTGTGATAAGAGGATGCTAACCCTTATAGGAAATGGTCAATCCACTTTCCAAAGTGGCTGCACCGTTTGTACTTCCACTAGAAGCTTGTGAACATTCCAAATGTTCTTCGACACTCGATGTTGTTTTTGTTAAAAAAACTTCAATCCAGTCTAGAGGATGGTATTTCTTTATAGTTTTAGTTTGCATGCTCTAAAGCTGGATGGTGTTGACCATCTTTTCATTTGCTTATTTGTCATGCACATATCTTCATGGATTCATTTGTCTTCTTGTTGAGTTTTGAAAGACTTTTGCATATTGTGGATACCAGTCTTTTATCAGATGTGTGTTTGGCAAGTATGTTTTCCTAATCTGTGACTAATCTTTTTTTTATCATCTTAACAGTTTCTGGAGAAGAGTAAAAGTACTTCATATTTATGAAGTCCAGTTTATCAAAATTATTTCCTTATGGCTTATACTTTTTTCTGTCCTAAGAAAAGTTTGCCTAACCCAGGGTTACAAAGACGTCCTCCTGTGCTTTCTTCTAGAAAATAGATGGCTCTTACATACAGATCTCTTGATCTATTTTGAATTAATTTTTGCATGTGGTATGAGGTAAGAATTAAGGTTCAGTTCGTTTTTGCAAATGGACATCCAGACATCCTAACATCATTTATTAAGTCAACTATCCTCTTTTTAAAGAGTCACCACAGAAAATCTGTCGACAATTAATTAGCCACATGTGGGTGGGTCTACATCTGAAATCTGTTCTATTCATTCACTTACCTGTCCATCCTTATACCAGTGCTGTATCATTGAGGACATTTTTAATAGCAAAAAGAGAGAATAGGATTTTACATTTTCATTTAAATCTCCACAATGGACTGAAATGTAGTCCTTATATGTTGTAACTTTTTCAAACCAGTGCTGTTTTCAGAATTAATGTTGGGGGATGTCTTTTGTTTTTCTATAACTACAGAAAGAAGGCCTGGTCTCTCCTTATAAACCTTCTGATAGTTCTTATAGATTTTACTTGGAAATCAATTGGAAGGCATATCAAAGAGGAATAAGAAATAAGCCTAATGATATTAAAATGTCAGAAGAGAATATTGAGAAATGAACTATAAAGACTTTTTGTATGTAAGTATCAAGATAGGGTAGCTACTCTTATTACCTGTTGCCCATTTTTCCTCTTTCTAGTCCCTCTGTTTGGTCAGAGTATGATATACATGGAGATTGTTCAGGAAAAACTATATGAAATTAAATATAGGAAGGCTAACTAGTAAGTGAATGACTTAGTGCCCTGCTCATTTTCTCCATATCATAAGTAAAACTTTTTCTGATGGTGCTTGCTAGTTAAACTTTGATATGTTTCTCCCCCAAAATAGTGACAGGCCCTGGCTGGTAGCGCAGTGGGTAATGTGCTGGCCTGCGAACCCAAAGGTTGCTGGTTCGATTCCCCAGCCAGGGTACATAACCAGGTTGCAAGCCAGGTCTCCAGCCAGGTCCTCAGTTGGAGGCAGGTGAAAGGCAACCATACATTGATGTTTCTCTCCCTCTCTGCCTGTCTCCCTTCCTCTCTCTCTGGAAATAATAAATAAAAAAATCCTAAAAAAAAAAAATAGTGACAGTAATTTATTGGAATAGATTTTTTTTTTCAAAAAGCCAAATAGGAAATCATACCTCAGAGTATGCTTAAAATGTACTCTTTAAATCAGCTGCTGTTTGACTACTGGAATGTGAAGGAATGTCAAAACTAAAGTGGAAACTAAATAATGGTGTGGGCCAACCCACTCATCCTATAGAAGTTGGTGATAATGAAAATAAGAGCTATTGAGGTGCTCCAATCACTTAGATGTGTAAAAATAATAAGGGAAGGAATAATACCTTGTTATAATGTAGTGCTTTATAGTGTAAAGAGAAATTCTGCCTCCATAATTTTGTTGGAACCTAATGACAATAGTGTGAAACAGCACTATTATTTCCTTTCTCCTAGCAACAATGACAGCTTACATTATTGGGTGTTTACTGTGTTTAAGACACTTTCACAGTGCTCTACATAACTCAGCTTATTTAACCTTCACAATGAATTCTGTCAGTTAACCATGGTTAATGTTTTCTTTTTTTTTTTTTAAGATTTCATTCATTACTTTAAGAGAGAAGAGCAGGGAGGGAGGAAGAAAGGGAGAGAAACATCAATGTATGTTTGCCTAAGAACCTGGCTGGAGACCTGGCTTGAAACCTGGTTATGTGCCCCGGCTGGGAATCAAACCAGTGACCTTTGGGTTCGCTGCAGGCCGGCACCTTATGTACTGTGCCACCAGCCAGCACCTAATGTTGTCATTTTTAAAGATAATGATAACAAAAATTAGACAGGGAAATATTAAACAGTTCATAACAATCACCTAGCTAATAACTAGCAGAATTAGGGATCAAACTTACCCAGCCTGACTTTGGAGCCTAATTATTAAAGACTCTACTAAGTAAAAAGAAAACCACGGCCCTACTAAACCAAGGTGTTAGCTTCATTCTCCTGGCTAAGAAGTGGCCAACCTAAGATTTTCAACCCCAGATGGAAGAGAGTGGGTTCTCTCTTACCATCCTGCATTCATATGCAAAAATTTAGCAATTTAAGTCAAGAAATCCACAGTTTAGTCTTTGAGTTCTAAGTTACTATGTTTTCGTAGGACATCCACTTAGGCTGTCTTCATCATGCTGTGGCGGACTTTGGAATCAGTAAGTGTTGGTTAAACCCAGCAGGCACACCACTTAGTCTGCAGTGCTCTTCTTGGCTGGACCTTGGCCTTGACCTCTGACAGCACAGGGGAGCCATTGAAGGGCCTCATCATGACAGTTTCCTGGGGCAGCTCTATTTTTCCTTCCTCCTGCACTGTGAGCCAGGATCCACCTTGGTTTCTTCCTCAGAACAAAGGAATCCATGCTGTTCTGCAGAGAGGAGGATTTTGCGAAGGAAACATCTTGATGCTAAAAGCTATATAACCTTTTAGGGATTTCATTTATCTACAGTCAGAAGGCTACATGAGTCTACATTTACAGGCAACTCCAAAGAAAGTAAACACACAAAAAAGCAAAACAAACAGCCCTGCCCACCAAGTCTCTCCTGAGAATAGTTGCTGCTCCTACTGGACAAAAGCCATGTCTTACGTTCATCTTTGGGAAACCATATCCTGGGACTATAACTGCTGTGTATAAATTTTCATTAGCGTTGGGTGATGGAGGGGGAGATATGCAGATTACACAGGCTAGGTACTTTGCATACATTAGGTTATTTAATTCTTACCTCGGTATCCTGAATGGCATTATCCCCATTTTATAGATGAAGCTATCTCAGAGAAATGACCTTCTCCAAAATCATAAAATTCCTTATCGTTAGCTGCGGATAGAAAAGGAAGAAAGGGTGGAGGACAAGAAGGGAGAAAGAAGGGATCAAAAGAAAGGGGAGGAAGCCAGTTTGTATATATTTGATTTTTCAGTAAGTGAATACAAAGAAATATTAATTGCTGTAGTCATTATTCTAAATTATTACAGACTTGTAACTATATTAAACTGTTAGAATAAATCCAGGGTTTAAGGAGAAAAATATGAGTTCTTTCTGGTCTCCTCCATAATTTTATGTCTGTGATACTTAACTGCAGAAATTTGGCCCCAATAATAAATAACTTTCAGAATCATACACACTGTGTGTATGATGTACAAACTTGTGTTCGCATCGCAAACAAAAACCCCACACGTTATCTGTAATTGTCACTTCAAGTCAAATGGTATCAAAATGGTTTTGCTGGTGAAAGCACCAGTTTGGGGACTACATAGATTTGAGTCTACTTGCACATTTCTTGGTTCATTGACTATTTGTTGTTCAGCACCAGGTACCAGGCCCAAGACTTACAGGAGTGAACCAAATACATCCAGTTTCTGCCCTCAAGAAAGCACGGGGCCCTGGCTGGTAGCACAGTGGATAAGGCGCCGGCCTGCGAACCCAAAGGTCGCAGGTTCGATTCCCCAGCCAGGTCATATAACCAGGTTGCAAGCCAGGTCTCCAGCCAGGTCCGTAGCTGGAGGCAGGTGAAAGGCAACCATACATTGATGTCTCTCTCCCTCTCTGCCTCTCTCCCTTCCCCTCTTTCTAAAAATAATGAAATAAAATCTTTAAAAAAGAGAAAAAGAAAGCACAGGCAGGAAGTGAGACAAAGCTGCAATTGTCACAAAGCCAGTGAGTGTGTGCTGTGGTAATGAATTTCTAGAGAGTGTGGAGGTAACCAAGAAAATGAGAATTGAAATGAGACCTGGAGAATAAATGAAAGGCAGCTGAATCTGGATAAGAAAGTAAAAAAAAAAAAAAAAAAAAATCAATTCTGGGCCCACAGAGAGGGTTAACTTCAGTTTCTATGTTCCTAAAATGAGTGTATCATTGTTAGGACCAAACACTTATAAAATGGGGGTCATCGTCAGAGTTAAATGAGATAACACAAATGGTGCTTACTCCCTGGTTGTTTTCACTGCTCAGCACATTCACTATAGAGGCATGTCCCCTTCTACTGGCTGTGTTCATGCCCTGTTGTCGGAAAACCCTGAATTATTACCCCTGTTAACTCACAGCTTTGTAAAATTAGCAAAATTCAGGAACTGAGAAGCCATACCAAATGACATTTTGCAGAATGCTGTGGACAGTAAGACCTCAACCATAATAAGCATATGTGTCCTTAGTACCAAAGACCATGTCCAACACACAGGTGATATTTCATAAGTGCTTGCTAAGTAAATAAATCAATTTATACTCCCTTATCAAGAGTTCATATCTCTTTACAAAGAACTAGTTTTACATTTGTAATGTTCATCAGTTTTGGTTAGGAAATAGGCAACATACACAGCTATTTCTGGCCCGTCGGTTGGGAAAACATGCAAAAATTATCTTCTCTGGAATATACAACTTTTTAAATTATTCAGATAGATGAATATAATTATTTCTATAGTGGATTGATTTTGCAAAAGTAGGAGTTTATGTTTGCAGGAGAAAGCTAAACATCAGAAAATGCCACCTGGCATTTTTTACCTGCAATTTACTTTTCGTGTAGTCTATTTTTGCTTTTTATTGGGTTTGCTTGGCCAAGCATACCATTATAATTAAATTTTGATTTAAGTAACAGAATTAGTTCCACCATTGTGTCAAGTCTGAAGGAGGAGTGAATCCATCCCATTGACATTTATAATTTTCATAGCTGGGATCAATAGTAATAAAAGTTTAAACTTTGAAGGCAAAATGTTGGTTCATTGTGTTGTACCAGGGAAATGCCTAAGAAGTTTTACTTGTTAAATGTTATGAAGGATCTATCAATATTGCAGCCTGATTTGCCAAATACTGCACACTCATATAAATGTACATGAAAAACTAGTTAATTAAAGGTAGAATTCGATGTCACTCATTTAGTATTACTTAAAATACCTATATTTAGGTCAGTTTTAGTTTCCAAAAATCTCAAATCATAAAGTATGGACTTGTGGCATAATTTCTTATGTCCATATAAAGGGAAGATATTTTATATTTGGGCAAGGTATTTTGTCTTAATTAATCTACAATTTCAAGAAGCCCTACACATTCATGGTGTAAATAGACAAATAGTTCTAAATTTCTCTGCTACCCAGTTGATCCCTGTTCATCTCCTTCAAGGCTGCAACTTCAATAGTGCTAGATTTATCCCCTAATATTTATCTACATACCTGCAAATAACATGATGAAATTTCATGATTATTATTTTTCTTTTAGAAAATAGTTCTTGACTCCCTGCAATGATAGAGGAAAACAAAGCTTTTCTACAAACTTCTCCGTCCCCTTCTCAACACCTCCCAGTAGCTAAGTCACGATGCTTTGTTAAATTAATAATCAAAATTTACGTGACAATGACAATACAATTGTTCTTTGCTGAAGTGAGTAGTGTCATATGATTATATCTCCTCTCTTGACAACCATTCTTTATCTACAGGCTAGGGCATCCTCATATCTTCTATACACCTGTACTACGTTCCACAAAACAATCTCTAAGTCACCATTCCCACCTGGCCTACTTACCTGACTGCCTAATGGTCACCCATCAATTTCTGCTGCTTGTCATCACTGGACCTCCCTATCCTACCTTAGGATGTTGGATTTCCTAGAGCCAAAATCACATGCTTTCTTTCTTTAGATTGCTGGTTATTTTTTCTAATATCTTCCTAAGGACAGATTGCAGTAAATACATTTTTGTATCTTTGCCTGTTCGGAAACTTCTTTTTGTTCCTTTCACATTTGATTGATAGGTGGACTACTTAGAGAATTCTAGACTGAAATTCTTTTTATTCAAAACATTGAAGTCATTTCTATTCTGTCTCCTCTTTCCTGTGTTACTGTCAGAAGTATGACTGCTTTGGGAATTTGGAGGCGTTATATATGACTTGCCTTTTTCTTTGGGACAATTCTACATCTTCTCTTCAGCCTCACTACTGTGAAATTTCTTAATGGTATGCTTGGTGTATGCTACTTTTTTTTTTTTCACTGCTAGACACACAGTGTACCAGAAACTTGTATTTTTAGTACTGGGTAATTATACTGTATTTTTTGTTATTGTTGTTAATTTCCTCTTTTCTTTTTACTCTGTTCACAGTGTTTGACTCTTTTTTTAAACTCCCATTTGTTGGATATTGTACCACCAGGAGTGGTGCTCTGATTTTCATGTACCCTATTTCTTATCTTTTGGCTTGTTTTCTGGAAGATTTTCTCAATTTTATTTTCTGACTTCTATAATGATGTTTTACTTTTACCTATTGACTTTTTATATATCAAACATTTTTTTTAAATTATCTGATTGATTTATTTTTCTAGCATCCTGCTCTAATTGCATGAAAGCAACATCATCTTTTAGCTTTTTCAGGCTATTAATTTCAGTTGGAGTTATATTGTGTATGGGAGGGGAGTAGTTAATTTTTTTCCTTATTTGGATATTATCTTCGTTTCTTCCAGTTTCCTTTTGTTTGATTATTTTGATCTTTTGTATGTGTTGTATATTTTCCTTAACTATCTGATTATCTGATAGTTTATAATAAAGAGAAGGGACTGAAGAGCTGATTGGCATCCTTGTGTCTGTAAGACAGGCTTGTCTGTGGTAGTCTTCACTGTAAAGTAATCAAGATGAGTATCAGTTTCCTGCTCAGAGAATTTTGGGAGCTTGACAACCTTTTTTCATTTTGTCAAGTCTCTGTCCCTTTGAGTCCAGGCTGGCAGCATTTCTGCTGGTATAACATTTTCAAATACCTTATGGATCTCCTATGTATGTTACCCAGATTTACACCATTTGACAAGACAGGCCTCCACAGATCCTTCCTGAATAACCCCCATTATTTCTCATCTCAATTTCTGGTTTCTGCTGAGATGACTGATTGGATTAATTAACCACACACCTATTCTATTCAGTGAAAAGTTATCTGTGCACACTGTTGGTCATCTCTTCAAACCAGTAAGTTTCCTAATTTTAGCATCCTTGGCAATCTGAATAGGCAGGAAGCCTTCCAAACAATTAAGTGCTGGTTCCTTTTTATTTAATAGTTTCTTCTTCAGTTTATCTCTTGCCTCTCACATTTTGCTCTACACAGCAAGGAGAAATAAAGCTGCATTTTCAGCAGTTCCAAAGCCACTTCAACATTTTTAAGTTGTTGCCATAGGATTTCTCTCCTCAGTGCCAAAATCACTGACACTCTTCTCATATTCAGTGATCTCAAGATTTGTTTTCCTCTAAGACTGTAGGTTCCTCCACAAAGTAATCAATAGTCTTCCTTAAGAGAATGAGGAGAAGAAACTGCATTTCTACTATTTTATGGGGGAGGGACAGATTTTTCCCAAATCCCTCTCCTTTTAGTCATCTGTCTTCTACTCCCCCTTTATGCTGCCGACTCTCCCTAAGCCTCATACTTCTCATATCCGATTTCTGCAGAAGACAAATCCACAGTCTCCACTGGGGCCAGTGGGGTGGGAGGTAGTATCTACCTGGCTTCGTAAAGACAGACTTTCAACAAGTCTGTCAGGCCCCTCACCTCTGTCTTTGGGGGTGTTTTGTGTTTTCAAATTCTTATTCTTGTGATGCGTCTGGAGGTGAAATGGGGATCCTACTCAGTACTCCCATTGTAACACCGAACTGTAGCTCTGCTCTGCTCTGCTCTGCTCCTGTCGCCACTGCCTCTCTACTCACCATTTTCCCAAAATACTCAGCGATTTTCTCTTGACTACTTCTCCATCTTCTCTTCTTGCTTTCTGGGGTTTTTACATGTTAAAAAAACAACAGTATCCTATGGGGGAGTGGGCGGGTAGGGAAGGGGACAGAGGGGAGCAAAAAGGGGATGGATGTAATACAACAACAATAAAATAAAATAAAATAAATTAGTATCCTTTTAAGGAGCATCGCAGGGAAGCGGTAATAGATGTATATGGTTAGTCCTGAATATTGAATTGCAAATCTAAAAAATTTTAAGACAACCATGAATATAACCATGCCCTAATAGCATAAAGAGTTGAAGAAAAAGTTAATAATTTATCTTTATAAATAACTGTAAAATAAGGTAATGTATTTATTTAAATATGACAATTCTCATTAGATATCTTATTAGCATCCCTACCAAAGAATATCCTGATGGGCAGGAAGACAAAAGCACTAGAGATTTATTTAAATAACCAACTTTTACTATTTTTTCGGGGCCAACTATAGAGATTAAATTATGTTTAAGCGCATGGCTCCAGGATTCAGTGTTAGGTGTGACTAAAAGTAGTTATCTTTACTTTCTGTTACATCCATGCCTGGGTTACCCAGCAGGTAAACATAGTAAGTGCTCAGGGCACCGATGAAGCTGAAACACACACATATACATGCACATGTATTAGTCTGGGTCCTTTGGGAAGTAGATATAACTAGATGCACATGAGATTTATTGGGGGAAACACCTGTGAATGTTAAAGAATAGAGTTGGAGAAGGTCTGATACTTTTGAAGCAAAGGGGGAAGGAATGGGTAAGAAGAGTATCAGCCGGTTGTATATATACTTCTAAAGAGTCAGCCAAGTTGGTTTGGTGTGAGTCCTCCAACTTAAGTGACCCACTGGGAGTCTCACTGGGATTGTGTTGGTATTGCTGTTATGCTCAGTCATTGGCTAAACTTGGCCTTAATGCAGATACAATGGTGGACCTGTACTGATTAATTCAAGTGGATCAAGTGGATCCACAGCCGAGACCATTAGCTGCCTGTGTTCCCTGTGGCAGGGGATCTGTGGAGCACGTTTTCATGACCTCCTGACACAATAATTATTTAAGAGTAGATACTTGATTCATGCTGTAAATATTTACACAATTTTCATTAAAATCAGTTTGCTTTTCTTACATTTGTTCTATAGGCCTTTTTTTAAAAGTTATATAAAGATGTGTGAACCTTGGGATTCATTCAGAGGTCCAGGGCAAGAAGCCACGTAACAAAGCCACTCTTTGTTTCCTCAGCCTAAATAAGCTGTTATTTTTCCCTCTAGTCAATAAGAATAAAATAGGGTTAGGGTTAGGGTTAGGGTAAGGTTTAGGGTTAGAGTTTTCTCTCTTCTCAATAAGAATAAAAGTAAGATTTTGCATAATCTCTTGCGTCTCCCCAGCTTGACTGGTCTGGGGGCCAACTAAGGCTGGGTAGCTGGAAGGGGAAGCTGTTTTCTCCCTGATTGCTTCCATTCTCTGCCTTGGCCACACAGCTCGTAGGCAGAGGCTCCGGGGAGCAGGAACAGCTGGCGGGGCTGCAGAGCAGCCCTTCATGTTGAGCTAATGCTAAACTGCAGATGTTGTATTTTTTAAATCTCAGCTTCCTGCAATACAAGAGCATTTGTTCACTTCCCTGTTCTTTCTGCTGCCTGTTTCCCTTCCCTCAATGAGATGCTTTATAAGCTCACATCTGGAAAACTTAATAAATATGTCTTGATGGATTATTCAGACAACACTGAACACTGTTAGCACTGAAGCCCCGAGAGAGAGAAAGAGCAAGAGAGAGAGAGAGAGAGAGAGAGAGAGAGAGAGAGAGAGTCTGTCCCGAAAGTATCGAGCCACTGTGTCGCTATAATTGAAACAGTTTGCGCTCAATACTTTTGGGACAGACCTCGTCTAAGTTGATGTGTTTATTAAGTTGGTCTCTATCTGTACTTTATTATATACAGAATGAGGGGTGGGAGGGAAAAAAGCACCCCTTCAACAATTCAAAGAGAATCTGTCATTTCTCCTTTGGCATTGATCACTTTGTATTGCATTTATTTGTTTACTTGTCTTCTCCCTAAATAGACTGTCAGTGCCTTACGGTCAAGAACTGTGTCTCATTTATCATGCTGTTCATGGCACCACGCAAGTGCCTGTCACAGCACACGCTTGGTTATCTCACTAAGCAACAAGTAAATGCATGAATGAACTTAACTAGGAAGTGGTTAAACATTATTGAATTACAGTTCTATGAAGATTTCCAAGGGATCCTGTTTTCAGACCTGTTTTCCTCATGGGAACCTTCTTGCTATTTCCAATAGCCTATTAACAATCTATAGATAGTATTGAGCATTTATTCTGTTACAAGTACTGTTCAAGGTGGTAAGGGTACAATAGTAAATTTGAAAGTTTAGGTTCTAGCAGGGAGTCAGAAAAATTACCATGTTAAGAATGAATTAATATAATTTCAGGTAGCACTAAGTGCTATTCGGAAGACTGAAGCAGGTTGTCGTCATCATGAATGGTTTTTATCAGTCTGAGTGCCCCCTCTGGGTGTATGTTAGAATGGCACCTTCTCGCCCTGTTGCTCTTATGGCTGCCTCTGCCACTTGCTTTGACCCATCAAATGTGAGCAGGAATGACAGGCCTGGCTTCCGGCAGAAGCTGTAAGAACCAGTGCTTCGTTTTCTATGTTGCCGTCTCCCTGCCTGCAGTTACTAGTGATGTTTAGATGGAGGATGACTGCCAGCCGGGCTCTGGGAGTGAGGATACAGGAAGCAGAGCCCACAGCTGACTTGCGATGGATACGTAAACTAGGTTCCAGGACCTGGAGACGGTGTCAGGTTCACAGATCAAGGGTTCAGTCTTACCCGCTGGTCTTCCACCTCTCCGGGGGCTAGTCCCAACTTCAGATTGTTACTGTGCTTCTGAGCAACAGGCTACAAATGATTCCTTGGACTCAGGATAACCACCCCTAGTGCAGGTTGTTACCAGTACATCTGCCTTGAGCGGCTATAAATCAGAGATTCCCTCCACCCCTTCATTGTGTTCAATTAATTTGCTGGAGTGGCTCCTAGAACTCAGGAAAGCCATTTACTCGCTGGATTGCCAGTTTCTTATTAAAGGCCATGACTCAAGCATAGCTGGGTGGGAGAGAGGCACCGGGCAAGGCATGAGAAAAAGATGTGGAGCTTCCATGCCCTCTCAGAGCATTCTACCCCTGGATCTCCAACCCTGAAGGTCTCCGAATCCTGTCCTTCTGGGGTTTTCTGAGACTTCATCACACAGCACGATTGATTAAATCATTGGCAGTTAGCAACTGGTTCAACTTCCCACCCATCTCCATATGTTCTAGAGCAGCCAATGCTGTCTCTGGTGGCTTGCCTCATTCATGAAGGCTGAGTTAGGGACTTTATTTTTTATTTTATTTTATTATTTTATTTTTAAAAAATATTTTGTTTATTATTCCCAGACAGAGGGGAAAGGAGAGAGGGAGAAAGACATCAATGTAGGGTTGCTTTTCACCTGGCTGGAGACCTGGCTTGCAACCTGGTTATGTGTCCTGGCTGGGAATCGAACCAGTGACCTTTGGGTTCTCAAGCCAGCGCCTATCCACTGTGCTACCAGCCAGGGCTGGGACTTTAAATTGTCATGTGTCCTGCACACAGTAGCAGGTGAAGTAAGTGTACATAGCTCCATCTCACCCTTAAGGAAACTAAAGTTTTCTTTGGAATCTGTCAGAAGCTTTGAGTGACACAAAGTATTAGTTAAGTGTCAGGTGATATGCTAGGTTCTGGTCTACAAAATAAATATTTGATCATGCTTCTCAAATAATAATGACAATAATTCATTTGTTAGGTACTTCCTGTGTGACAGGAGCTGTGTCAACCATTTTCCCTTCATTATTATCTCATTTAACCTTCTTAATGATGTTATACAGCACGCACTGTCATTAGTTTATTTCACCCATGAAGAAATAAAACATTGAGACGGTAGCTGGACTGAAGTTGGGATGACCAGGAAGTAGGGAGTTGGGGTGTTGGGACTTGAACCCCAGCTTGTCTAGGTGCCTCCCAACTCAAGCACTTCCCAGTAAGTACCTGCCATGTTGATAGATGAATCCCCAACCTCACTGGCTCTCTCCCCACGACACATGGGGAACTGGAAACTCCTGGATCCAATGCAAAGTTCTTGCTTCTTTGCTACCAGAAAGCCCCGTAGTTGCCTCCAAGTCTACATCATCCAGAAAATAGAAATGAACAAAAGACCCTTCTTCACTGGGTCACTCAGACATGGCAGTTCATTATAGTGTTGCCTGGCTGTCCACAGAGCAACCGCACAGGCCGGCAGCTGATTATCTGAAGCATGAGGGCCCGGTCCTGGCTTTTAAGATCAGACAGTTGTTCCTTAACTCTCTTCCTCTGCCCTTCACCCAGAGGCCAACCCAGCAGCAGGTCCTCCTGGACACCAAATTGATAGCATATGACTCTTTCACCCAACCTTCTGGGGCATAAGAGTAAAATACAATGGCATTTGGAATTTCATGACAGTGCACATATTGGATTGGTAGGTATATGGGATTAGGACACCGATCAAGCTGATTTTGCCACTAGTCAAATTACACTCCTGGAAAGTAAATGTGTATGTTTCTGTCTCTTTCTCTGTCGGTCCATTTCTAGCTATCAGAATGTCTTCTTCTAAAACATGAGTGTGATCATTTGATTAAAAAATTGCACCAGTCCCTCTTGACCTCAGATAAATATTTAAACCTCTGAGTGTGGAATTCAAGGGGTGACAACATGTGTCCCCTGTTTTAGTTCTTGTTTCTCCCCTTGTCCCCCTTTCCAAATCACTTGGCTCTCAGCAAATGTGTCACACACGTCCACATACTTGTGACTATAAACATCTCTCCCCTCTGCGTGGACCACACGCCCTCAACCTTCTCAGTTCCCCAGAAGTCATTCTCATTACGCCCATCCTTGGCCTCCATCAGGCCTCGCCAGTTCGCCTCCTTGAAGAGGCTGTATCTTTCCATGTCTCTATCCAAAGGACCTACCCCAGGGTCTGGAGAGAAGCTGTGAAATTAATACTAGAGAAGGGGCTCAATCTTTTCTATTTATGTGTCTCTTTGTGAGTCTCTATTTCTGTGTCTCTCATCTCTACCACCACTTCCTGGAAAACCAGGCCTTTTCTCCTCCCCCTATCCTGTTGGCTTTGTGCTGGTTGTTCTTTTTATAATTGATTACCTCTATGACTTCTTCTTTAAGCTTCCTGTAGGCTAAAATATTTGGCTCATTCACTTGCTAAATCAGGGCGCCAAGCGGTAAGTTAGTATTTTTTAAGCCTTCCCTAGGAACATCTTCTCTGAGGTCAGCTAGAATATTCAATAGAAGAAAAGAACCGAATTTGCAACTCTTTGTTGGGCTATAGATGGTTAACTCAATACCATCCAGCCCACCAAGGCCTCCAGCTGTAGCTCGTGATGCAAGAGAGGCCTGTCTGAGATCCATCGGCCGGAATGGTTCATGTCAAGAACTGACTGATGCATTACCCGCATTTTACAAATACATAGATAAGAGAAAGTAAGGCTGGTGGAAAGAGCATACAGCCTTGAGGGGAAATGGGTTCCGTAAGTATGCGACACCAGTTAAGAATGTCATGGCTCATTCGCCAGTGTAAACCATATGATAAATATTCTCTGGGCCAAGCCCTGTACCGGGTACTGTGGAAACACAGATGAATCACACATCATTCCCTGGACTTCATGCCATTCCCAGCTCAGTAGGTGGGCTCATCAGGGAAACTTAACAATTATAGCATGATGTGGTAACTCCCACCGAGATGCTAATGCTGCACTGGAGTGTCTGCAGAATCACCCATCTGGGTCCTACTCGCTCCAGGGGTCCAGACTGTCCCGCTGGACAGGGTCATCCGGGAAAGCTGTCGGTGCCATCCTGTGCCTTCTCTGACTTCCAGCAAATCCGAAATTGAGGATGAGCCCTCTTGACACAAAGTTACTTTAAGAAATTTGTGAGTTTTCGTTTGTTCGCTTTTCTTGTTTGTTCATGTGGTACTTTCAGTTTTATATCCCACATATGACTGAAATCATGATGCTTAACATTTTCTGACTTATTTCACTTAGCATGATATGCTTGGGGTCCATTCGTATTGTCATATGTGGCAGTATTTTCTTTTCTTTTTTATGGCTGAGTAGTATTCCATTGTAGATATGTAGCACATCTGCAAATAAAAACTCACCACCATGGACAACAGTGTAGAGGTTGCCACCAAAACCAGAGGTGAGGGAGCAGTAATGGGGCCAAATACATGGCAGAAGATGATTTGACTTTGGGTGGTAGGCACACAAGTGCAGTATAAAGATCATGTGTCATCGAAATGCTTGTTTGCAATTATTATCTTATAGATGGGGATGACCAAAACCAGGGAGGCTAAGAAATCTTGCCAAGGCAACCTTGACAATGAATAGAAATAATGGCAAAGACATGCAAAACCTGGTGTTCCTGACTGAAGCCCAAGGCAGTTCCCAATCACACAGCATGTGGGATGGAACCAAGGCGGGGTTGGGGGAGGGTGGGGGATGGGTGGGTGGTGATCAGCTGGTCTTCTTGACCTGTTCCTCCAGCCCCCTGGAGGATGACCCTGATCAGAGTCTCAAGGATGACAAGGGCTCAGCAGCATTTTTCTCAGCTGGATTTCTGCTTGCTCCTGATAGTCTTAAATTCTGCAATGCATGCAGCTCCTGAATGGAGACTGGTAGGCTTCTGAGGAACATGCCTACATTTTACCTCATAAAATCTCCAAATTCTTCAAGACAAAGACTATTGTTGGTTCCTCCTTATCTCCTCAGCACTGTGTGATTATTTTCACTTAAAATCTTCTATTTACTGCCCCAAAGGGCCTCCCACGTTCATTTTCTGATTGTCACACCCACACAGATATTGTGCCAAATTCCTTCAGTCCGACGCACATTAGCTGACTCTCTTCCGGATGACTTTCCCCTTTAGATTGTGGTTTCACGCTGCTGTTTCGTCTCTGCGGGTGGTAAGCAGACCATCCTCCATCCTTCTGGAGCTGGCACTCTGGATATTTTTGGCTCAAAAGTTCAACAAAGGGGAATTCAATTTCTGTTGGTCATTATCTTTCTTGCTCTCTCCCTTTGCCTCTCTGACTAGGTCCATGTGTGTCCGTTTTCCATTTCCATGGGTCTGGAACCTGTCTTATCCCTGAGTTGCAGCCTCTGGTAATTGTTCAGAAACCACGAGCCAAAAGGGAGAGTGGAAGGAAAACAGAAGGACTTTGTGAGTACAATTGTTTGAGAAAACAAATAACTCATGGGAACATATTTCGCTTGTTCCAACTTGGTTTGCAGTTGGTTTGCTCATCAGAAATAACCAAAAGACACCCTAAGAATGAACATGAAGTCTGCACCTTTACAAACAGGCTGTATTCAGGCTACGGGAGCCTGTACTCCCTGCCTACTGCTCATTACCTGATTTGTCCCGGAAAATTGTTCTTTCGTAAGAGTACCATCAAATAGACGAGAAAGAATCAGTTAGAAAGGCATGAATTCTTGAATGAAAACCACAGAAGAGGTACTCTGAGACCCTCATGTTGCAGATGAAAAGGGAGCAGGTGTGATGGACCGAAGTCCCATCAGCTGTTGAGTGGCAGCCTCTACCAACACCCAGCTGATGACTCCACTGACTGTGCTGTGTTGGTGGACTCAAATAAAAATAAAGGATATCTAGAATTATTGTTTGATTTTTCAAGAGTTGGGATCCAATACATAATTTCAGCAAAAACAAGGATTTGACCCAAAATAGATGTAAGATAATTTTTATCTACTGGTTCCTAAACTGCACCCCATGGAGCCTCGGGCATGCCCAGAGGTGCCCCTGAGGCTCCGGCAGCAGAGGGACAGTTCAAGTGGCTGGAACTCTGGCAGACTGTCCCCCGACTCCTCCCTTGCCCCAGCCAGCCAGCCATTATTTTATTAGAATGGCTCAGTCTTTATTGTTTTATTCTTTCCTTCTTAGACTATAGTTTAGAAAAGCACGTTGAGTAGATTAGGTTCCACTAGCGCATCTGCAGGTGAGCAGGGAAGAAAGTAATTTTCTCAAAGTCATTAATTGAGGTAATGACAAGACTTGAACAAGATCACAGGTCTTCAAATGTCTCATCCAGGGGATCTTCACTTAAACAGACTGCTGTCGAGGAGTCATTTGATAGGCGCTCAAAGAGTTGGGGAAGAATGTCAACCCTTGCTTGCCCTCTCCGGCCTGGGGCAGGCTGCCAGCTGAACCAGATAGGCCAATCAGGTGAAAAAAGCCTAGTTTTAAAAGGCCCATTCAGGGCTGAATAGAAAAATCATGAAAGAATGGAGGGTGGGTCTTCCTCAACCAAGAAGGGAAGACAAAACAAGTCCTAAAGGGGAAAAGACTCTAATCCCACCTAGAAGGCATCAGATCATAAAGGAGATAGGAACAGGGTACCTTTGGAGCCCATGAGTAGAATGCAGGGTTAGGATCTCCTGGCAGCAGTGAGCTAAGACTCAGGTGATGGCAAGGGAGCTAAGGAAGATGGTGACTACAAGACAGGGTTGAATGAAAGGACCGGCAAATGGCCAGCACAAGGCCAAAGGGCTGGGTTCCCGAATGGTTAGCTTTTGGCCAATTTCTTCAAGCCTTTGGACACACAACAAACTTCTCAACAATCACTATAGCTGGGGGTGCGCCAGTTCACATGTTTCTTGGGGTATTGCCCCTCCCGTTGACTTGTTCCTTTTATTTAGGTAGCCTGTGATTCTTAACTTTGGCATAACTTAGATTTTTCCAATTCTGTGCAGTTGATGTCATATTGTCAATGTCCTTGGATTTTTTTTTATTGAACTTCAAGATACCACCATCTAGATCATCCTCAGGGCAAGAAGCACCTCATCCCAAAATAAACCAGATGAGTGAGTGTGGTGGAAGTAAAGGGCTCACAGTGAACCCTTGTGTTGTCTCCTTAAAACAAAAGTGAAGGCCTTGGCAAAAGGTCTTTTTCATCTGACCTCTGATGTTCTCCAAGAGTGGATCTTTGTTTGTGTTCTTCATTTCTTTCTTTCTTAAAACTAGACATTTTCACCCTGTGCTGTATGACTTTGCGAGTATCAATAGCTGTTATTAGAGTAGATAATACCAAGGATGTTGGGTTTGGCCATGGGGCTGGTTTTGTTTTGAATGTTAATGGACCTGTCACAATGGAACTTGTCAATGTATTTGCATTAAATGCATTGTGCTACACACTTTAGACTATTGGGTTTCCCCTATTTGTGATAAGGACAAGCTCTGATTAGTGTGTTCAGGTAAGCTGGCTCAGGTAAGTGGAGGCTGTAGTGGACATGAACCCAAAATGTATCCTAATGCAAGCCCAGCTAATCCTCAACGAATGAGATCAGCCAACCTACAGAATCCCACCCAACCTATCTGGCAATAAGAAAAATCAGTGTCTGTTGTTGTCATTTGCTGAGGTTTTACATATCTTTGTTACACCTCATTATTGTTGATTGATACAAATGTCATTTGATCAAAAAAGTACCGTATCATAGGGGATAGCACTGCAGGTAAGAGCTTAGCTCTGGAGTCTGAATGTTACTGTGAATTCTGACTTTGTTATGTATGAGCAGCACTGCTATAGCAGAAAGAGTAGCAGAAGGGAAACAAAGGCAGGACTCTCAACACTGTAATCCAATAAAGAACTGAACAGGGGAGGCTAGGAGCAGAGGGGGACATGTCTCACCTGCTGACCCGGCAGCCCTGAGCTGGGTTCGATAATATTGCCAGGTGTTCCAATATCATAAGAAACACTGTTAGCACAGGACCTTGAAATTCTACATGTCCTTTCCACTATCTGGGAAGAAAAGACTTGGAAACTGCTTTCATCCCCAGGCCTGGGAGGGGGAAAACGGGGGTCCACAGTGCCCAAAGAAGCAGCCCATAAAACAACTTTGGTTCGTTGCCTACCTCTGGTCACCGCCTATTTCACGATGGAGTTCCTAATGCTTACAGAAAGAGCCCGTAAGTAGCTTTGGGTAGCTGCCCCAACTTTCATTAACGGCCCCCACACACCTAAGTTTGGGTAGTCACATCGCCCCAAGAAAAGCTGACACCACCTTTGTCCATCATTCAATATGTAACTTCTTCATTCCCATCCCACCCACTATAGATGTCCTCAGAACAAAGGACTCACTCTCTTAGCGCTCTTAGAGCCCTTAGTGCTCTTGGCTTCCTAGGCCCTTTGGCCACATGGGGGGATCCCTGACCTTTCGGCCTCTGGCCATGATGATCTGGGCGCTCTTTTCCCTCTGGTCACCAGGCCTCTGGCCACCCTAGGTCAAGCTTGCCACCCCTGCCTTAGGCCACCCTTAATTTTGCTCTCCCATTCATTAATAAACTTTGGGTGCATGCTAACAGGCTTGCAGGTCTGTAATTCTTTACTGCATCAGTGGGATTAACCAGGGTTTCTCTGGTAACAATATGATATTAAGAAAATAAATTAACTACCCCATGAAAAATTGGTGTGTAAGTGCCCAATCCATCCTGGTGGTGCTTCTGCCCTCATGCATGGATGTGTGCAGAGTATTAAAAACTTGGACTCACCTGACCTGCATGTTCCCAGCTGAGGTTGAACCGGCTTTTTGTTTCAGCTCTATACTAAGAATAAGAATCCTTCCTGGGGTCTATTTAGTGCCATATCTCTTGCATTCGTGTGCTTTGTGTTGGTGATTTCACAATTCAAAATGGTTCCCGACTCTAGTGCTCAAATATCAGCTACTGCTAGTGAGTTCCAGAATGTTGTGATGTGCCTTCCGGAGAAATTGAGCTTTATTCAAAGCATAAATTGTAGTGCTGTTGGCCATGAATTCCATGTCAATGAATCAACAATATCTATCAAGTGAGATCCCTTGAAATGACAAACACACATAAAACAAGGTTAGATATTGATCAGCTGAGAAATACATTATAACCAGAGACTCACAGGAACCTAATCTTGTGTTTCCCTCAGAAGCCGCAAATGAGTATTCGCTAATTCAGTGAATAACAACTGCCCTGAATAATGAGAATCAACTTTCTAGAACATAACTTCCCTAGATAATAAGAATAGACTGGTCTTACCTCACAAGGTTCTTGTTCAATTTAAACAAGGTAATACGTTATGTGACATACTTAGAAAGGTGCTTTAGAGCCAGGAAGTGTTTATAAATGTTGTCTATTATTTAGTTATCCTCAAGAACCTATAGGGTAATCATAAGAAACCAAAAATTATGTGAGATGAACAATAATGAGGTAGGTAGTGTTACTGACATATTTATAGATTAAGTTTTCTTTGGCGTTTTCTTTTGCTGAGCAGATTTTCTGTTGGCTCTAGTCCCATCCACTTATTTTTGCTTTCACTTCCTTTGTCTTTGGAGTCAAAAATATCCGTAAAACCTTCTTGAAGACCAAGGTTAAGTTTAGCACCTATTTTTCACCTCTAGGAAAAATAATTTAAGGCAACAATGAGAAAAATAAATAAATCAGACAGAAGGTGATTATCAGGTAGGACCAATACAGAGATGGGGAAATCATGTCATCTGAAGACTTTTATCCAGGGACTCAAAGAGATCAGCGGATATTTTGAAAAGAGTTCAGACCCTGTCACCACTATCATGGATAATCTGAAAGCTGAAAGGGTTTGGCTCACTAGTTTAATTTCTTTCATACTCTGCCACATTGGTTGAAGGATCTTAATCAGTGAGTTTTTCTGGGTGGTCACAATGACAGGAAAGAACCTGGAGTTCTTACTTCTGGTATTTCCTGTCCACTAATTCTTCTGTTCCTGGCTGAGAAGCCACATCGTTAGGGAAGTGATCTGGACAGCCCTGTGCCTCCCCTGGGCAAGGTGACATTACATAACATCACGCACACACTTGTGATGATCAGTTTTGTCATTACTCTATTAAGATCTATTTTGCCAGCTGGATTTTTTTTTTAAGATTTTATTTATTATTTTTAGAGTGAGGGGAAGGGAGAGAGGTGGAGAGGGAGAGAGACATCAATGTGTAGTTGCCTTTCAACTGCCTCCAGCTACAGACCTGGCTGGAGACCTGGCTGGAGACCTGGCTGCAACCTGGTTATGCGCCCTGGCTGGGAATCGAACCAGTGACCTTTGGGTTTGCAGGCCGGCACGTTCTCCACTGTGCCACCAGCCAGGGCCTGCCAGCTGGATTTAGAGCTGGCTATTGAATGCTGAGTCCAGCACAGTGTTGCACTGTGTCAAAAATGTTGCTTAAACTTGGTTCAAATAATACATCCTTGAAAACTCTATAGTGATGTTAACTTTACTTTAAAATGTGAGAGAATTGATTTTGATGCTGTTGAATTGCAACACTGTATTTCAGGATTGATGCGGTTTGATTTTTTAACCTCCCACTGTAGGCAAGACACACAGGGACCCGGAAATTGGTCAATTTCCTCTTCATCTTTGCAATATAAGTGCAAAAGGAAGGAAATACAAAATCTCATGATATTTGAGCATACCAAGGAAAAATTATACATTAAATCTTATTTAAGATGAACATTCCAAATGGCCATCCTAACAAGGCCATTCTGTTTGTTATGTTTGGCAATTTAAATTTAAAAAAAAATTTTTTTAACTCGAATGTGTTTATTTTAAAGTGTGTGACATATTTTGGGCAACCTTCTTTTTTCTGATAGGAGCATCAAACCCTGTTTGGAGTATATGCAGTCATCTCAAATCTTGTTTATAACACCAAAATCTCAAGAAAATAAGAAGAAAAACTAGTTAAAAAGGAACAGCTTCCATGCCCAAAACCCCCAACGATTGTTATCTTGACATCAAGAAAATCCACTGGCTTTTTGCCTCCCTTAGTATCAAGACTCTTATTAAACTAAGCAATTTTAAGTGGCTTAATTAAAGAACGTTTTAAAAACGGAGTAACAAAATAGGCTGGTAAATCTGGATAGGCTAGAAAATTGAGTTGGGAAGATAATGGTGAGCCAGTCTTTTTATTCATTTGCAGGAATTGTGTGAAGTTGAACAAGCCCTACTTTTGTCTTTCTGTGCCTCATAAAGTCATACTTTACCAAACTAGAGACTCCTGTGTTCCAATTATGTTGAGTTTTTTTTGTTTCTGTTTTTTTAATGAAATCACATCGCTCTGGGGCCCTAAAGTGTCATCTAGAGACTCTCACCTTACTCGACAGGGCACTGGGCCCAAGCACGGACAGATCTGAAAGGATCTTCTTCCAGAAAGTTCCAGAAAGCTCCAGAGAGTTAACGGTGCTGCTGAAACTAAAAGCCAGGTAACCCATGTTCCAGTTCAGTTTTCGTTGCTTAATTGCTTTATCTGTGCTTTTGTTTTTGAGGATGTATAGAAATAAAGGGAGAGGAGAAAGAGGCCTGAAAATAATGTATTTCTTTTCCAGGTTATTCCTTTGCATCCTTCTTTACATGCTTAAGACTATATTTTATTCATTGTATTTCAGCCCAGTTTTAAACTTATTATTGTAATAAAACCACTTTTCATGTTATCTATAGACTGTACCTACATTTTTAGTGGTTGTACACTGTTTCGTTGAGCGCAGGTGGCATTATTTATCAGATTGAGCCTTGCGACACTGCCACTTATGGTCACTTAAAAAGGACCCACATGAACTATTTCTTATCTTTTAAGTTACAACTATCTATTCCATGCTATAGGCTCTGTTTATATTTATAAATTAGGTGCAATTGATATTTTGAGGGCAAGTCACCTTTGATTGACTCAGTTTTGCCACAAATATCACCCACCTGTAGAGTGTTAACAGCTACTTTTTAGGGGGGACAGAGAGCCTTGGAGCCGGGGGCTCAGGGTGGCTGGTAGGCCTCAGTCCAAGGCTGCCCGGCCTGCGGAGAACAGCAATTGTTCCACAATGTTCTCACTCCCAACTTGTGGGGCCCTGGGGAGGCCGGAATCACAAACTCCTGGAATTCAGATGTGGCTGCACCTATCTGCAGAGCTATTATGTCCTAAGTTGTGGCTTCCACCTGCATTAAAGGTACCGGTGGTGGCTTTTGTCCTTATCTGTTACCACCTGTCTGCCAAGTCCCACCCCAACACCCTGCGACAACTATGCCAGTATTTGGGCACATCAAACAATTGCTATGTGGAAATAGTTCCTCCAGGGGGATTTCTGAAAGGAGTTTTTCTGCCAATAAATAAAAACGTTTTGAAGGCCCTTTCCATGTGCTGCCAGATTGATTTCAAAAGGGCCATTAGCAGTGTTACACCCACCAATAATGGATCAGAGGGCTCCTTTGCCTGGATCACCACCCGCGTTGGGTGGTATGTTAGGAGGTTAAAATCAGCGCTCGCTCTTTTGGTGACTTAGTTTGGTGCCTTGATGTCATCTGGACTGAGGGCGTGTTTCCGGCCGCCAGCCTCCCACTTGGCAGAGCTCCAAAACTGGAGGACAAATACTTGACAGGACTCAGGAAAGAACACTTTGCCTGTGATACTCCTGCTTTGCATCTTCAGCATTTTTTTTAAGCACTGGCGCTGATGATATTAGAAGGCAAAATAACAGCTTGACTCTTTCTTGACTGTTCCATTTTAATTCAGAAATGAGGAGAGATTTTTAAAAATTCTCCTTGCCTGTAAGCTGAGGGTGTACTGATAAGACTTAAGGTTGGGGAGAAAGCTTGGTGCTTTTTAAATGATTGTGAGTTACTATTGGGGTGATTAGCGAATATTGATCTAATGCTGTCCACTCATGCCCATGTCATTTTACGGCACAGGAAGAACCCAGGAAAGGATTCTCAGGGATGAACTAGCTAGGCTGTTTAAGAATTCAGGCAATAATCTGAATCCTGGTGCTGGATGGTACTTATCTTGTGTGGTCCTAAACTGGTTAGTGTGAAATAGTTTCCCCTCCTCAAAGGCACCACTGCCCATGTTGCACACACTACAGTTACGCTTCAGACTAGATGTGTGTTCCTGTATTCTATAATGGGTGGTTCCTTTACCCAATGTGCCTAGTCCAACTTTTTTTTTCTCCAGTCAAATCACATCATGGGATCCAACGTATAAATCCAGTATTGCATGTATTGTGCGTAGCTGTTCTTAAGGAACTTTTCTGTACCACATGAACCAGACAAGTGTACATTGCCATATAATGTAAAAAGAAAAGTCTTCATATAAATAATGCAGCCATTTATCCAAATGTCAAACCAACTAAAATGCCAAATAAACCTTGAACAGTGAAAAAAAAAAAGAATTCAGGCAATAATGTGGAGCAGTGGGAGGAGTTGAGGGTGTGGA
This sequence comes from Noctilio leporinus, assembly GCA_004026585.1. Lineage (NCBI taxonomy): Eukaryota > Metazoa > Chordata > Mammalia > Chiroptera > Noctilionidae > Noctilio > Noctilio leporinus. Next base: position 576,222 of record PVIW01000008.1, read on the forward strand.
ATGGCCTTGCCTGAGGCTGTAGTGGCTTTAGGAAACCCTCTTTTTATGACCGAGCCCCAGTGTCCTCACCACTGAGCACCGTGTGGTGGAGAAGACTCCTGAGATCACGAATGTCAAGTGCCTGGCACAGTGGAGAAACCGAGCAATGCTAATGAGGAGAATACAGTTCTGGCTTGGGAGTAAAACCTGTAGGCACACACAGATCTGAATTCCAATACTGGCTCCATTAGAATAATTTTTAGCACTTCTGGAATTCGGTTTCTTCACCTGATAAAGGAGTAATGCCTTCCTTTACAGACATCGTGAAAGATCAAAAGGAGATGATGGGTGTGGATTATTTAACCTAGTGCCTAATAGTAAATAAATGAACCGAGCTTATTCATATTATAAGATGATCAAAGTTCCCCTCTCTCTGCTTTCGAACGCAGCCACAGATCCTTTCTCATCCCAGATACCAATATGTACCTCCATGTGTTTTCCAAACCCTAGCTGCTTGTCAAAAGTGAAGACTGTGTGTCACTTTGATCTACTGTTCTTTTCAGAGTGCTGTCATGGTGGCAGGTTGTTTTTCTGTACGTGTCGTAAAATATGTAATAATAGATGTTAATCCTTAAGGCGCTCTTTCTATGAATAATGTCCAACTGCTTGCGTTCTGAAGCTGCCATTTTTTCAGATTCCTTCAGCATTCTTAATTAGATTCCCCCTTTCACCCGCTGAAGGTCTGACCTTGAAAATGAAAGGCTGACCAAAAGAAAGGTTGTGTATATTTATACACTTGGGTGTACAGATAGACCTGCATAATGACGTTCGTTCGATATAGATATAGATAAATGTTGACTAATTTGTCCAAAGTTACACAACTAGTGAGTGCAAGTGTAGAATTTGGGAAATCTGGCCCCAAAATCTGCTCTTTATCAGGTGTTTATTTTCTTCATTCCTAACCATATAGGAAGTTTTCCTTTAAGGGTTATTACAATTGATTCATGTAATATATGTATTTTCAGAGGGTGACCTCAGGCATTCTCCACAAATCCCCTGCTGGCATTATTACCTGCTTCATTCAAGAATTCCTACACACTTTTATGTGGCGGGAGACCTAGAACAGGCAGCCCCCGAGAGACAATGGGGCCCCAGGGAGGGAGCAGCCCCTCTAAAAAAGAATGGTTTCAGAGTTAGAATATTTTTTGAGGTGGAGTGCTCTACACATTGTGTGCACGTAAGGCAGAAGAATCTTGATGCTGTCTTAACAAAGACTTTGGGAAAAGTCCAATGTCTGAGAAGAGATGACAGAGCTAGCTTTTGGCACCATAGAATGGATAAAAGGAAGACAGCTTCAGGATACACTTTTCTTCCCCTCTTTTCAAAGTTTCTGATGCCCTTGGTTAAAAAAAAAAAAAAAGAAAGAAAGAAAGAAAGAAAAGAAAAGCACGGTGCAGTCCTCGTTTCACCAGAAATTCTGCAGGCCTGCTTGGACCACTCTGGAAGATTGGAGGTAATTAAAAATATAAGTTCAGTGCAGCTGATTCAAAAAGCTCATCAATCTTTTTAATACTTTCAAATGTTCACAATTTAAGATTTTGATAACGCACTAAGGGGGATATTTACATCACAAAATATTTCTGGGGCAGAAGTAGTTTTAGAATGTTCTACATAAACATAAACTCCACAGAACAACAACAACAACAACAATGGCCATGGAACAGCCATGTGATTCCAATGTTATTAACAATGCCTCCTCCTCACAGCACAATCATGGTTAGATTGGGTGAATTAGGTAGCGTCTGCAGCCCACAGACAGCCAAATGCACGCAGAGTTGAGCTCTCCGCCAGTTCAAATCAATCAGATTTCTATGATGTGTTCTATAAAACTCTTCAGGAATACTATTTAAGTAAGTTTTTACCAAACGTTTTTACTAAGGCCGAATTGACACGCAGCGAAATCTCCCCCTTTTATTTTTAGTGTTAGGTAAGTTTTGAGAAGTGCATACACCACCACAATCACAACGTGAAGGTGCATGCCCATCAGCCTCCAGAGCTGCTCCCCTGCAGTTAACGCCTCCACTCTGTGGGTCGTATTGAAGCTGACGTTACACAGGCTTCTGAGTCCCATTTCCTCACTTGGCGTCATTCATTTCAGAACCCTCCGTGTTCTTGCGTGACATCCTTTCCTTCCATGGGCAAGTAAGAGTCAGCTGTGTGGCTGTACCAGCTTGTGCATCCACGCATCAGCTGAAGACCACGTAGGTGTTTCTAATATCTGGCTAATAACAAAGCCATTACAAACACAGGCATAAAAGTTTTTGTGTAAACAAAAGTTTTCCTTTCTCTTGTTTGAATATTCCAGGATAGACCCAACTTCTAACTTTTACCAAAAGGCCGCACTATTTTGTATTCCCATGAAAGGTACATGAAAATTCCATTTAGGTGCATCCTTGTCAGCATATGGTATTATCATGTATTTTACCTATTCTAATAGATAATACTGTCTTACTGTGGCTTAAGTTGCATTTCATTAATAGCTAATAATGAGCATTTTTTAAGTTTCAGCATCTGTTTATACTTTTTTGTGTGTATATGCATATATGTATATTGAGATTGGGTCATTTGTTGTTTTTATTGTAGAATTTAAAGAGATTATTATATTTTCAAATACTTTCTCCCGATCTGTCTTATCTTTCCATTATCTTAATAGTGTTGATCAACAAACTGAAGTTCTTGATTTTAATGATATTCAACCCATTAATATTCTTACATAAATTGTCCTTTTGGTGTTATATTCAAGAAGCTTTGCTTAATCCAAGATAAAAAACACCTTCTCCTATGCTTTCATCTAGAGGTTATATAGTTTTAGGTCTTACATTTCAGTTTATTACCCAATTTGAATTCACTTTTGTGTAGAGCAATAGACGTCATTGATGAACTGAGACCTTCTTTCCTGGGGGGATTTTGGTGATGACAGACCATAAATCCCAGTGGGCTCATGGAAGGGTTCCTGCGACAGAGGAGGGATGGCAGCTGGGTCCCCAAAGGGAACGGTCACAGTTGTACAGGGTGGAGGAGCCCAGAGCTGGAAGACATCCTGGAAACCTGGTCTTCCGCTGGGGCTGACATCAAGAGGTACAAAGTGTGTAACAAGATTCACTGTGATGGTCTCCAGATTCACGGTGAGAGGAGAGATGTGGGTGTCAGGGAGTTTGGGGTGCAGAGGTTGGCCAGGATCTTGCAGCGATGCCGGTGGTCCTGGTCTGCCACCTGAAACACTCATTGGGTTAAGCCAATGTCATTTTGAGTTTTTCTGCAATGTGCAGCCAAACCAGATTACACTGGATAGAGTTTGCCTCCTGCGAGGCACCGTGAGACCGGAAACCTGAATTTAATCTGTTGGGCTACAGTGTGTCATCCGTGTTGAGCTTTGACAGTGAGATGAATTAGCGTAAGATCATTCCTGGATCCAGATATTTCCCTTCGTTGGCTCCCAAGAACTTAGAGTTCCTTTCCCAAAGGGACTTTAGAATTTTTCAAAGAAAGGGATCAACTGGAGCCTTCAGAATATGACCCTGCTACCTCTTTGGTTTCTATTTGGTTTAGCAAAATTAATAGACGAGTCATTATCTGGTATCTTCAACGCCAGTCACCTCTCTTGCCTTGTCAGTTTCCCTAGGAAAGGGGGTTATTATGTTAAATTGGTAATTAAGCTGAAGATTCTGTCCTTCAGGATTCAGTCCCCAAGTTGCTATATGCAGGTAAACAAGCTCCTAAGAAATAGCAAGTGCACAAATAACAGCGGGATAGAAGCCCGGCAGTGCTGGGCACTGGCAGACGAAGCCAGTGGTACCAGTGTCTCGGCACATCTGTTGCCTCTCAGCAGGGCCATCCGTCATCGCCTGCCTGAACGGGGCCAGGCACCTCGAGTCCCGTCCGTCTCTGCTCCCAGCTGCCTCACTAACCGCCGCAATCACCGTCATGCCCGAGTGGGTGACCTCCCTCATCTCAGGCTGGTCTGAGTGCTTGATGGGTGTGTTCACCTTGGCCCTGATGAAGGGCATCATACGTTTCAATGAAAATGCAGCCGGTTCCACCCCCCAACCCCAAACAATGTCACAGAGGCAGTAAACGTAGAGGACTTGGAGTTCCGTGACTTGTGATCAAATCCTAGGTTTTGCAAGTCTGGATAAGTCAATTAGCTACTAGAGGCCTCTGTTTCTTAAGGAATGATTGAGCCAGATTCACTTAATAGTTGAGGGGCACCTGCTAAGAGCTAGAGGCTGGGTTAGGAGGAGATCCAAAAACAGATAAATTCGGTTCTGCCCCAAAGGAGCTCATAGATCAACGAAGAAGGTGTAGCCTGTAGTGGGTATTATCTTTCCTTGGAGGGTTGTGGGAGGGGGTTCAATGAGATGACATATATGAAAGGATTTTAAAGCTAAAACACTCAGTATAAACTGGTGCTACAGCTCTTGAAATGATATCACAAATCACTAGGGGAATATTTAATGCAAGCTTACATTTGTTAGAGACGTCCTAAGACTTGGCACGATAGAGGTTTCCATTCTTCATTTATTTTGTTCTCCAATGCTTCCTGGTCATTGGGAGGTTTCCGCTTCACCCACTTGTAGTTAGGGCAAGTCATGACACTAGCTCCGACCAAAAGAGGTGTCAGAGTAAGGTGCATTATTTTGGACCAAGGTACGTAATTGCTGGTGAGAAGTTCTCAGTAGCCTTGTGCTCATCTCTGGCAATCAAGACTTAATTTTGAGGTGGTGCTTGTGGCAGGATCCCAGGGTCTTTGTAGGCTTGAATTTCCTGGAGATTTTTCTCCATCTGTAGGGAATTTTTCAAGAGAAATAAGTGCATTTCTGTTGGTTTAATCCATTCACTTTGGATTTTTTAAAAGGCCCTCATCATAGATTAGTTTAACCTAATACATTTAGTAGCTTTCAGGTCTTGATTTGATGAAAGGTACTCTACATAATCCATCCCACTCGAAACGAAGATGCAATTTTTCGGTGTTGTAATTGGACTGTTTTTATTTTCATGAGAGGCCTGAGTTGATCCTTCATCTGTCACCCATGGCCAGTGTCACATCTCAGGTGCTGAAGAGGCAGCCTTTCCCCCTGGTCCCTGGGTTGACCAAGTGTTAAAGGTTCACAGTTCTGAAGCTAGGTGGTTAAAGGTTTAAATCCTGGCTTTGTCATTTATTTGCTTTGTGACCTTGCATGACCAACCTAACTCTCCAGATCCCAATTTCCTCACCTAAAAAACAGATGCTCGCAGTTCTTACCAGTCAGGGTTCAGATGGGGATTAAACGAGATGATTCATGTAAACCTCCTGATATTTCGTGATTAAAATCTGGTTCATTGTTGTTGATGATGTATTATTATTCCATGGCAAGCTCGAAGGGAAGTGCACGTCTCTCCTTGTCTGGCTGTCACCGTGTGCTGGGCTCCTCTATCTCTGTGGACACTGCAAGTTGCCGGAAGAAAAAGGCAATAGCTGGGAGCTACCCAGCAGTCCCTGCACAGGCACGGCGTTGGCTGCGGGGGGTGGGGGGGGTTGGGGGGGGACCGCAGACTGCCTGTGAAACGCGGGTCTTTATTATTGTTGCTATCATTTTGGGTCTCCTCAACGTTGCTACTGTGACTCCTCCAGCTACCTTCTTGGGGTTGTTCACAAAGTCACTGAGTCAGAAAGGCTAACGCCACCTGCGATGAGCGAGCAGAAAAGAACCCGCCTTCAGGGCGGAAGCTGACACAGGAGCAGAAGCCTACGCGTTATCCGCATCCCGCCCTGACCCTTGTTCGGGCTGCTTCCAGAACTCCCTGGCCACGGAAGTGGCCTCCCAGTCTCCCTCTCTTGGCCACTTTTGGGGGGGAACACTGATGGGCAAAATGGCTCTGACGTGCCCTGCTCAATCCTGTTTCCTCCACCTTCCTTTGCCAGGTGTTTGTTTTCAACAAACATTTTCCAGTCCAAACTCCGTCCTCAGGGCCTTCTTCGGTGACTAGAAAGAACCTTCTGCCTCAACACTTCATCTTCTTCTTCTTTTTTTTTTTTTTTAAGATCTTATGTATTATTTTTTAGAGAGGGAGAGAAACATCCATGCATGGTTGCCTTTCACCTGCCTCCAGCTACGGACCTGGCTGGAGACCTGGTTATGTGCCCTGGCTGGGAATCGAACCAGCAACTTTAAGGTTTGCAGGCTGGCGCCCATCTTCTTATCTTCCCCAGCACCTGCCAGAGTGCCTATCATGTTACAGGTAATCATACTCTCCCAATTCAATTTAATAAAAGCCTGGGTTCCTGCCATGGGCCAGATATTGTTCCAAACATTTGGAATACGTAAGTCAACAAAAAATCTTGACCTCAGGATTTCACATTTTTGAACAGTCAAGAGAATCTCTATGTTGTTTTTAAATTTAATACATAATAAGGTAGTAAATATGTGAGAAAATGTAGGAAAGTGTAGGGCAAAGGGTATTGGAGATGTAGGTGGTGAAAAAATATAAGTGTTTCAATTTTATGTATGGTTTGGATGGTCATGTTCGGAAGATAAGAGCTAATCAGGGCTTGAAGGAAGTGATTTCATTGTACTTTACACTACTTAATGGAATTACTCACTCATCAGATCCTAAAGTATTAAATTCTATTTCATTCATGTACCTTAGGTTTGCGTAAACACAGAATACTCACCGAACTTCTGGAGGTACTAAGAGATGCATAATGTTCTCTGCCTCCGAAAAGGAGAAAAAAGATTGGAAAGACTTGTGACATCTATTTTACCTGTTGAAACAAATACAATTAGCATTAAAATTCAAATAGCAACAGTGGAATCCCACTAATGCAGAAAGAACAGAGTCCTATTTGATATAGGTTTGTGGATTTGATTCAGCATGATCATGGGCAATGACCAGACCTCTGATAAGAAATAATTATTTGCCCTGGCTGGTGGCACAGTGGATAAGGCGCAGGCCTGCGAACCCAAGAGTCACTGGTTCGATTCCTAGCCAGGGCGCATAACCAGGTTGCAAGCCAGGTCTCCAGCCAGGTCTGTAGCTGGAGGCAGGTGAAAGGCAACCATACATGGATGTCTCTCTCCCCCTCTGCCTCTATCCCTTCCCTTCTCTCTAAAAATAATAAATAAAGTCTTTTAAAAAGAAAAAGAAAGAAAGAAAGAAAGAAATCTGGCTCTGAATTTTCTAAGCTAAATCCTTTCTTGCTTTTCCAGATCTGCCCATGATACTCAAATTTCCCTATTCTTTACTTGCCCCAGAGACTGGTAACAAGAAAACAATCCAAAGTAACTCCTTGTAAAAAAAAAAAAAAAAAAAAAACAGTCTTTGCGTCTTCAACACATTGAATGGGGAAAATAAACCTTTCTTGCAAATCTGCGGTGCGTGTTCAGTGAATTCATTCACTGTGAATTCATAGAAGTGTTTCACCAGGTATGCAGACGTTCACCAATCAGAACTTGTAATAAAGCTGTCCTGGTTGTTAATCCTGGGATCACCACCTGCTTCTGCTTGAGGACATGAGGAGGGAGGAAGCCAGCCGGGGCCTGAACCCTGGAGCCTTCCTCTGCCCCGCCCACCTGCTGTGGAGATGACACTAGCCACCAGATCCCCCGCTGCCACTGAGGCTGAAAACCTTCCTTGAAGCATTTAGAAGCCTGTTTGTTTACAGAGAGCCCTGAGAGGGAGGAAAAATCCAGGTTGTTGAACAGGACAATTGTCTTCCTTAATTTCCCTTCTTCATTTTCATGTCTACTTAACCCGACCTCTCAGAATGTTTGCATTTATTGGGCTGGGCAAGGAACATATTACGGTTTCCTTTGCGTGGCTGGAAAAGGGCCCGCAAAACTCAACCTAATTCCATGAAAGTCCTCAAACCTATTAGACAGTCACCTCCATCCGCCTCGAGTATATTGTACGCGTGCAGAATGGCAGGGAAGAGATGGCTTCGAATACCTGAAGGACTCTTCTGGGGGAGGGAAATCAGGCTGGTTCCATGTAGCCCTCCGGGGTGGGAAACAAGTGACAGGGAAAAGTTTAGCAAGCCGATTTCTGATCAATATTGGAGTACTGTGGGCTGCAAAGTACTGGGGCTACAAAGATCAACCATACATTGTCCGTTTTCAAGGAACTCAGAACAGAGTAGGAGAGATGACTGTGTGGACAGATACACAGAAAAATGTGATGGCTGCAATACTTCTATGTAACGTTCCTGTGCACATCTCAGGAAGAATAATTATACCCCAACCCACCGCTTCTTCACCCCTCAGAGCACAGTGGATTTCCAAAACCCAGCTCTTTCTCCCTCTCCTTTGTTACCAGCCTGGTCAAAGGCACTATACGACTATCTCCTGGATTATTGAAGTAGCTTGCTGATTCCCCGAGCCTTACCCAAACAATGTTTATTCGTACAGCAGCCCAAGGAACCCTGTGAGAACATAAGGGTAGGGTTTTCATATCTAGCCATAGTGGAAGGCCCGATACAGAGCAAAGCCTCTGGTTGGAAAAAAATATATGAAATGACTCCTTCACTCAAATCCCTCCAAGAATTCCCCATTTCAATTGGCATACAAGTTCTTACAAGAGTCTATGAAATTTTGCGAATGTGGTCCCTTCCCATTCCTTCCTTCTCTCCTTTTCAACTCTGCCCCACGCGGGCCTCTCTGGGATGCTTCCAACTTCATAGGCATTGTCCACCTTGGGAGCTTGCAGCTTCTATGCCTTGGGCGAGAAATGCGCTTCAAAAAGTCCACCTCCAGTGTGCGTGCTCAGGGGGGTCTTTCTTGATTCCTTAGAATTGATTCTTCCATCCCCTTGCACTCCACACATCATTTCTACTTTCCGCTTCTCTCTAGTGTTTATAAGAATATAACATTTTGTATAATTTGCTCACTGACATAACCTTTTGGTTTTCTCCTACTAGAATGTGAGCCCCCTGAGAGCAAGGATTTTGTCTTATTTTCATCACTTGGAACCCTACCTGCTGTGACTTAGCAGGTGCTAAGTTTTTATTTATTCAGGTATAAATAAGTGGGTGTATTTCACTTTTGCAAAACAAATTTCTCAACATGGTATGATTAATTTATTGTTATTATTCCCAAGAGGAATTAACACAGATTTAAGAATACATATAAGATTTAGCATCTCTACTTAAGTGTCACCTCCATAATGTGGGTCTCCTTCATGTCATATCTCAGATAACATCCTCGTCATTCTATATTCCTTCATCTGCTTTAGCTTTGTTTATAGCGCTTCTGTTACTTTATATTTTGTTACATGTTGGTTTGTCTGTGTATACTCTGTCTTCTTTATAAGCTACAATGTCATAAGGACAAAAATTATGTCTATTTTTGTTCATTGTTATTCCAATTCTGGTAAATAAAGCTAAATAAATGCATTAGTTTTTAAAGTGATCGATAAAGAAAAACCTTTTAAGTTAATGGCAGAGTAATAAAGTGGTGTCATGGCACTTTCCACAGAAGAACTTAATAAACCTCTGTAATTTAAAAAATACTAGGCACTGGCTGGTGGCACAGTAGATAAGGTGCCAGCCTGCAAACCCAAAGGTCGCTGGTTCAATTCCCAGCCGGGGCACATAACCGGGTTGCAAGCCAGGTCTCCAGCCAGATCCTTAGCTGGGAGGCAGGTGAAAGGCAACCACACATTGATGTCTCTCTCCCTCTCTGTCTCTCTCCCTCTCTGTCTCTCTCCTTTCCCCTCTCTCTCAGAATAATAAAGTCTTATAAAAATAAATAAATACTAGTTAATAATACCAGAAAGACTTCAAAACATCTAAGAAATCTTTGGAGCATTTAATTTTGGAAAAATGCAAATGTTTTTAAAATCTCCTCTAGGTTATGAGGTACATGAAAATAGGGAATGGATCTATGTTCATTACTGATACCCTAGAATCTCCGAGGAGCCTTACACATGATGGTGATGAGAGTGATGATGATGATGGTGGTGGTGGTGGTGGTGATAGCCCATGTTCAATACATATTTTTGAATAAATGATGTATCAAGAGACTATTGATGACGGCTGTAAGTCTTAGAGTGGAATTGTGAGGAGGGAGGTTCTTCATAAAACTCAACACGGGGATCCACAAGTGAGGGACGGAGGGTAGGCAAGATGGCACAGAGCATTGATCTTAAGTGAAGGGTCCATTGGAGAAGATGTGCCTGAAGCAGCCAGTCAGCCATGTGTGGGTGGGAGGAGGACAGTCCTGTGGAACTGGGGACCTTAGCAAACTCTTCACTGAGGTGCTGGGTGTAAGAAAATAATGCATAAGGGGATAGAGTCTGACACCCATGCATGTCAGTGGGCGTAAGGCCTGGAGTTTGCAGAGCAGTGATCTGAACTGCGGTATCAGCCAACCTGTGGGCTACAATCAGTTGTCATGCGTCATTTGTCATTGGTAGTAGTGCAGACTATATGAAGGATGCCCTTTGATGTTTAAAAGTGAACTGGATTCAAGGGTAATTTTGTAGTAAAGGTGCTCTCTCTCGCGTGCCTTCTTTATTTTCTCGAATGGGTCAAAGAAGTTGGAGATTAAAATGTAGATGCATACTTTGAACATACATGTACATTCTATTGTATTGCACAGGAGAATGTCTCTGTCATGTGGTGGGTACCGTGGTATAGGTGAAGTGCTGCTCTGAATTATGGGTGAGCACCTGGAAGAGTAGAAGGGGTTCCTTGAGGCAACAATGAAGTTGGATTTTCAAGTTCAGTAAACCTTGTACTTGGTGCTGCAGTGACCACTGTGTTCTCCCATTGACCTCAACTGTCTCACAGTAAGTGGCAATTTCTAGGAAGACTAAGATGAACTCGAAACAGAACCTGTCCCACAAAATCTCAAGTATTTCAGGGAAGTCTAAAATTCTTTTTTCAGGCTTGACTTTTATGTCTTTTTCTCAAAGGGCGACTTGTGAAGGGCTTTATCAAAGTGCAGTACATCCTCTTTGTTCTTTTTCCTCCTGCCCTCTTTCCCATCATTTGAATAAGGAGAAATAGTTATACTTGTTTATGTAGCACCTTCCCTGTCCCGTAAGCTCTATGAGAGCAGCAACCACTTCTCTTTATTCACAAGGTGTACTATGGGCTGTGATAAGAGTCCCCAGCAGAAAGAGAAACTCCATTAATATTTATGGAACAAATGGATGTAAGGGTAAATGGGAAAAAAAAAGTGAGCAAATGAATGAATAAGTATCTCTTTAAAAGCTCAAGAAGATCTCTGGTGGGCAGAGGTTATTTTCAAAGGCTGTTCAGAGGGGCCAATGAGAGGAGCTGAGAAGTCTTTCCAATCAGTCTGCATTTGTGCGGCTGCACCAGCTGTGGCTAATTCCCTCTTGTTATCCAGGGTTTGGCTTCTGAGCTCACGTAATGACTGGCTACAGGGCCTCTAATGACAGCACTCCTTGGGCCCGATGAAAGACCAGCAGGCAGCTCTTGAACAAGGCAAGGGGCAAATACCAGATGGCCAGCCTTTCAAAGCCGAAGAAGAGCTTGCACCAATGTCAACACAAACTGCCCATCATTTAGACAGAAACCATCACGGATGTCCTACAAGTGCCAACGAGGACACTAATAACTGGACTCCCAACTCGGGTGTTTACATGCACACCAGGTGGACTTGGAAACTGCAGTGGTGTGTGGTTAGTACCGTGGGCCAAGGGAAGATCCTTGGCTGGAGGGAAAAGGTTAACTTCCCAGTCTGTGGCTTTGGAAGGTCAATAATCTACCTTGAGCCTCTGTTTGTTCATTTGTTCATCTATCCTAGAGTGATACAGATGATTCCCCAACAGACTGCGGAAGATGAAATGAAATGAAGATACCTGTTGGTGTTACTATGAGTGTACACATATAGAAATGCATGCCCACAGATGGGCTTCATGTCCGCTCATTTTTTACAGTAATAGTTAAGTGTTCTTTTATTTTTAGTTAAAATAGTAAAAATGACTAAAGACATACAAGAAGGTATAACCTCATTTAAGAAGATATACAAGGAAGTATAGAACACAATCTAATGAATATTTGTGAATCTACCAGCCACTTTTAATTACAGAGTAGCCTTCTGTATTTATCACACTAGTTTCATCCTTCTTCTCCCCTCAACAGAGGAAATAAATACCTTGAATTTCGTGTTAACCCCTCTCATGGATTTCTTCATAATTTACTACTGCACTGAGTACTCTTAGGCTATATAAATTATATCATATGGCATGTATTCTGTAATTTACTTTTCTTGCTACAGATCCTAAGTGAGATTCTTCCATATGGATGTGTAGTACTTGGCTCACTCTTTTACTCCTACATCCTGGTCTTTTAAGTGACTATATGACAATTTATACACACTCTGCTACTGGTGGACATTTAGAATGTTTCCAGGTTTGTTTTTTTTTTTTCTTTTGAATACTTAGATGAATTTACTAGATTTTGCCAAAGTGTTTCTTACACCAGTTGTAGCAATTTATATACCCACAAGCCAAGCTGTGGATAAGAGCTTCTTTTGTTCCATGTCTTTGCCAAACCTTGGGATGGATATAAGGCACTGTTTTTATAAATCTGTTGGGCATGGAATAATTGCCCATCATGGTTTTAGTTTGCAGGTTCCTAATTACCAGTGAAATCATGAAGTAAAGCTTTTTTTTTCCCTACATATAGTTACAGGCCATTTTTTTTATTTCTTCTCTACAGGTTACCAATTTTACTTTTACCAGTTAGGAATGTTTTAAATAAAAGTAACAACAACAACAAAAAACTAAATACTTACTTTGTTTTGTTGTATATGTAAAGAGAATACAGATGAGGGCAGGCCAGAACTGATGACCATACCTATGTTCCTGTGAGTACTCCAAGCAGCTCCAAATGGTGAATTCTTATCACTTAGCGTGACAGACCTCTCATCTCATGGTGGCAAAACGGCTGCAGAGCCTCCAGCAAAGCACCCATGGTCTCAGGCAATCAGAAAAACCCTGTTTCAGAAAAGCAAAACTTTCTCAGAAACCCTCAGGATATCTTGGTTTGCAGTTTAGTGGCCAAAACTATGTCATGTGCCACAAATTCCAAGTGAAACGAGGGAACTGATCTTAAGCTGATAAAATTAGTCCCTAGTACAAAATCAAAGTATTCTCAGTATGTGAGGAGGGGTGCAAGGCTATTGTCATTAAATCATTTCTGTACCTTATTACTTTTTTTTTTTTGTCTCTTTTCTCTTGATTTGTAGAGGTACATGATAGGTTATGGATTTAAATCCCTTGTTTCTTATTTATGTTATACATCTTCTTTAATTAATAACATGATCATTTCGATAGCTGCAACAAAGCATTTGATATAATTAAGTACAAATTCATCATACGTATATATATTGAAACCTAATCCCCAATGAGATGAGGCCTTCAGGAAATAATTAAATCATGAGGGTGGAGCCCTCATGAATGGGATAAGTGCCTTCAGAGAGCTCCCTCATGCCAAGTGAGGACACAGCTAGAAGACTAGGAGATGGTCAAGCAGAAAGTGGGCACTCATTAGACATCGAATTTGCCGGTGCCTTGATCTTGAACTTCCCAGCCTCCAGAATGGTGAGAGACAGATGTCTGTTATTTTTAAGCCACCCAGTTTACGGTGTTTTGTGATAAGACAAGGTGACAGGTAATTTTAGCTTTAGCATAAGCCTGTAGAGAGTGATCTGGGAAGTGGTAATGAGAAGCAGAGTGAGCATTGCATTTGCAGGAGTATTTTAAAATGTTGCAAAGTCATCTGTACACAGTGGGACAGCGCAGGTGCCGGCAGCGTGTGCACAGGAAGAAAAGGCTGGGTTGGCCACTTACTGTCAGACATCTGCTCTCCGGACCTGGGCCTGGCTGCTACGGATGTGCCCTTGCCCTGGAGCTGGCAACAGACATGAATGCAACAACCACCAATGTGGAGGGTTTTCGCGTGTTCATATTTCATGTTTGGGAGTCTCTCACGTGTTCAGGTTTTTAATTGTATTCAGGCCCCTGTGCAATACCATCTTTATAATAAGGACTTTCCTGAGCAACATATTTAAAACAACATCCCCTGATCAATCTCTTTACTTTCATGTTCACCATTATTCCCACCTGACAAAGATGGTTCCCTGCACCAGTCCTAACATCTAAGAATAGTATCTGAAAGTGGACTAAAATGTTCACTTTTTTATAATTGGGACTAAATTGTCTTAAAATTGTGCCCGTGACTCACTCAGACCACTGTCCGCTTTGTCAAAGGTTGGGCTAGTTTCTGAAGGTCTCTCAGATGCCCGTCTTCTGCTGCTGGGGTGAGAACTGACTAGTAATCGCCCCTCCCCAGCTGGGCAACAGGACCCCCCCTGCACGGGACTGCTGTGTCGCTCACACCACAAGCGCTTCCACCTGAAGCTCTCATAAAGTGGCCAAGCCACCTCGTCCTAAACATGTATTTCTCCAGAAATGTTTTATTCTTCCATTTTTCCCTTTGCACTCTGATCCGATTAAGCATGTGGGAATGACCAAAGTTACATTTAAGTTCGCAGATGAAGACCTAAACACTAGCAAAAGTGCACAAAGCCACGGAAATGAGATACCCAAAGGCTTGTGCTCGTAATGAGCCACTTAACAGATTTGGAAACTTGTCAATTTACAGTAACACACCTCGAAAGCTGGAGAAATGGGCAAACCACATGGGGTCATGCCAGGCTTCCCTGCTTTAACATAGAAGACTACTTCTATGTAGTGTAAAAAAAAAGAGAAAGAAAAAGGCACAAAATCAACCCTATGACTTTGGATCCAGCAGCTGCTTTTGAAAATGGTGAATGATTTATTAAAATGAAATACAAAAGAGAAAAATTGGCCGTAAAGCCTCAACAGATATTAAAGACGTAATCTCTTTGGGGCCATGTTCTCTAACCATAATGAAATATGTTTCTAGAAAACAACGGAAAGCTATATTCGAAAACATTAAAAAACAAAAGAGCACTTGAAAATAATTTATTGGTACAAAAAAAGTACTCTACTAGAAAATATAAATGTTTACGAATAATTAGAAGAGAAATGAAGAATTAAATATCTTGCGGGATGAGCTGAAGTATAGAGAAAATGCATAGTCTAGATGCATATATAGGAAATTTTAAAAGATTGACTATTGTACAAAAAAGTTCAAATGAAAAGCAACGATAGAGACAAAATAAGGCCAAAGAAAATACAGAAAGGAAAGAAAACAATGCACACACAAAAAAATATGAATTAAGAAAACAAACTTGGAAGATGATCAACTAAACCAAAAGTTAAACCTTTCAAAAGATTATTTAAGGAGACAATTTGGAAAAACAGGCCAAGCAAAAATAAAGATCCAGGAGAAGGAAGAGGAGAAAATGAGGGAGGAGAGAGAAAGGGAGGGGAGGAAAATAAATAAGGAGAGAAAGGAACAAACTATTCGAATCAAATATAGGAAATGAAGTCTATAACTACGTTTGCTGTGCTTCATTAAAGCAGATAACGGAGATTGGATTAGAGTTCGCAAAGGAATGCAAAAAGCTTTGAGAAAGCAAACAGCTCCATGGCTGTCTCTTAGAGGCTGAGTTGGGCTGGCAATATCTGGAGGTTGAGAGATGGCCTTCCGGGGAAGCAAGCTCCCCCCTAGCACCTGCTGTCCAGGGCCCGGACATTCCAAGTAAGAGGTCTTCCAGCTTGACAACCAGGGACTGCAGAAATCAAAACAATTTTTTAAAGGTTTTATGTATTATTTTTAGAGACAGGGGAAGGGAGAGAGGTGGAGAGGGAGAGAGACATCAATGTACGGTTGCCTCCAGCTACAGACCTGGCTGGAGACCTGGCTTGCAACCTGGTTATGTGCCCCGGCTGGGAATTGAAAAAGCAACCCCTGGGTTCACAGGCCAGCGCCTTGTCCATGTGCCACCAGCCAGGGCCTTAATATATTATTTAACCAACCCCTTGGCCTTTGGCTACATCACAGGTGTCTATGGATTTAACAGTGTCATTTTGAAGAATAAGAGTTAGGATGTATAAAACATTTAAGTGCTTGGCACCTAGTGAGCTCTGGATAAGTTTTCTTATTCCTATAAATCCACCTACCACCTTGCATTCAGGTGGAGTTTGAATTTATAAAGCACATCCCCACTTCTAACACCCTTTCATCAACACAGAATCCTATGAGTTAGGCCAGAATTTTTAATCCTCATTTCCATGCGTGAAGATACAAATGGTGCCTATTCAAGAAGACCAAGTAGTCAATGATAAAACAGTACTACTAGACCCCAGGTGGTGTGACTGCCAGCCCTGTCATCTTTTTTTTTTTTTTAACAATCTTTTTTTTTTTTAAGACTTTATTATTTTTAGAGAGAGGGGAAGAGAGAGAGGCTGAGAGGGAAAGAGACATCCATGTATGGTTGCCTTTCACCTGTCTCCAGCTACGGACCTGGCTGGAGACCTGGCTTTTCAACCAGGTTATGTGCCCTGGCTGGGACTTGAACCAGTGACCTTTGGGTTCGCAGGCCAGCGCCTTGTCCACTGTGCCACCAGCCAGAGCCCTGTCATTTTTAATCAACACCAGGCTGCATGGCCAATGAGATTAAATTTAAATATTAAGGTTCCATGAAAAAAAAAAAAAAACCAAAAACCCCAGTTGGCCATGACATGGAGCAAATGAAATGCTTAAGTCCGGTCAAAACTTGAGCCGAGAGAATAATGAGCATGATCGCATTGTTTTAGACTCGCGTCATCTTCTTTTCGGAAATACAGTCTGTCCTTTGAGGCTGTGGTGGTCCTATTAAATTGGTCAATAATACGGTATTTCTGAAACCTCTTCAAAGGAGATGATTGAAAATTCCATGGTTGCTCAGACCTCCTAGAAATTACGGGAGGAAACGTGATGACATTATGTTTGCTTTTGAAATTCACCCAGAAGTGAAATGACTTCTTTTTGTCTCCTTGAAGGCTTTCAACGCGTGGCTGAGTTGCGGACTGTTCTGCGTTTGCAATGAAAAGCCCTGTGGAGAGAGAGCCAAGGAGTCCATAGAGCAACATGGGAACCTGTCCTGCTCCAAACAACATTTTCCCAAGTTCACTGAAGATTAAGAATGAATAAGTGTGAAATGTTCACTTATGCATTCCAAGGGAAGAGGTGCCTCTTTGCCAGGTACGTGTGAATTTTCTCGCCCTGGAAATATTGAATGTGAACTTCTCAGATTCCTGGAGAATGCAGTTCTAAGCAGGAGTCAGTTAGATGGAATAACTGCATGATGGGTTTTCTGCGAAGGTAACTTTCCTGTCATTTTAAAACATGAGGAGGTAGTGTGAAGCCATGGGGGAAAGGGTCTGACCCAGGAAACCTGGGTTCCAGGCCCCTCTCTGCTTCTTTTTTATTCTCATCTCATTGTGAGTGTGGAGGTCCCTTCCCTGTGCCTCAGCTCCTTCTCTGTGAGGAGCACAATATGACAGCACATGAGATAGGTTAACAACATTCCCTCAGTTCTATGGTTGAATATATCTATAGTTCTTGGAATGAA
Organism: Noctilio leporinus; assembly: GCA_004026585.1. Classification (NCBI taxonomy): domain Eukaryota; kingdom Metazoa; phylum Chordata; class Mammalia; order Chiroptera; family Noctilionidae; genus Noctilio; species Noctilio leporinus. The sequence goes on from PVIW01000008.1 coordinate 593,756, forward strand.
ATAGTCACATTATTAGTCAGGGCTTTCCAATTTGTGATTTCTAAGTCAGCACAATCTAAACAAACAAAGGAAAATGTCGATAAACAATTACCAAATTTTGATTTTTCCGAGTAAAGATGTATTTTTAAAATTCTATCTACAAAAATCATAATTATTTCACATAAAAGAGAGGACAATTTAGGACCAAATTTTAAAGAGCAGGAAAGATCATCTCAAATACAGAAACAATCATTGACAAATTTATGGCAACTATAGTGCACACACGTATTTTTCCATGTTCTCATTTTGTATGATCTGGTGAGAATTTTATCTTACATTAGCATGTGTGAACCTCTGAGGAGTAAAATTAGTAAGGGTAAAATTGACAACTCTATAGAATAATTAAATTCAAGTAATATTTTAAAAATAGATTGACGACCAATTTGTCTTGCACACACAAAGTGAAAATAACCCAAAATACTTGGGGAAGAGTAAATTAGGTGACTCGGTTTAACATCCATTGGTGTCTATATGATAGGTCACAAAGTGATAGGCAGATCTATGTAGAATTTTAATTACAGAAAAATTATAATTTAAAAAATTTTTGGAAGAATTCAGCGAGGAAGGAAAGGCTTTGCAGCTGCAAAATGAAATTATCTAGTCCAGGGTGTTCTGGCCCCATCCCTCCAACAAGACCTGATTAACTCTGGTCCCTGCACACATCTTATTTGTGGGGGAACCTACCTGGAGCGACAGAACAGGTAAGAATGGAAGGAAGAGTGGTTTTCTTGTTTATTTATTTGTTTTGTGACAGTATACAAATCCAGGCATGTTTGAGAATTTCTGGGGAAGTTCCAAGCTGTGGCTTCTCATACTAATTCCAGGGAAGGAGAGTGAGGTTAATGAACCTTGTTCCTGTGCGAGTACATTGCCTCATTTTTTCTGCCCACCAGGCAGCGTCGCTGCCTTGAGCAGAGGTGGGGAGTTCACCCCTCTAATGCCTGGGTTGAGCCAGAGCTCTTCACGCCAACAACAATTGAAAGACTTCCCCAGCCTGTCCTTTCTCGGAGGAAGATCCCTGAGCAGGCAGGGAAGGAGAACGGGAAGCCAGTAGGAGAGAAGGTCATGCACCTTTCAGCACTGCTCCTTACGTTTGGCCTGGTTCACTGACTCCACACTGCTTGCTTGACCATCACCACACAGCAGTCCTTGTTCCTGGCCCCGCAGACACGGCAATGAATAAACCAGGGCCCTGCCATGTGAAAGCTTCCAGAGGATGGGCAAGAGCACAGATCGAGCTATAATTACAAGGCAGTGTGAGGAGTTATCATATCGGAAAGTGAATTGGCTTTGGGAGTGAATAATCCAAGTTCCATTTTGGCCTGGGGTGGGACATGAAGGTGGTGTCCCAGGCACGGGGAAGGAGCATATCTGTTTGAGTTCCTTCTTTGGAATTTCTATTTGCCCCCATTTCAGTAGGCTTCTCTGGGGCAATTTCTTCACTTCCTTCATTGTCTTCAATCCATAGCCGTCTCTGTGAAATGCTGGTCAATGGAAACAGAGAGGCAGCTGGCCACAGGCTGTACACTTGCGCCAGGGGCTGCTTCTCCTCCACTCTAACATCGTATGACTCACACTCTGTCCTCTCTCACAGGGCCTTTCTTTCATTTAATACCAATTATGTCCTCAGCGTTCAAGGCAATGTGTCCAATGAGATAGGCGGTTGCAAAAGCTTTGAAAGTCACAGAGCCCTGTGTGAGTAATTGGGTCAAGTGATTGTCCCTCTTAGAGGGTTTGGAATGCCTTTTAGCAGTTCCTTAAGTCTCTGCTTGTGCATGGCCTGTAGTATCGCGAAAGCTCACCAGTGTGAGCAGCGTGAAGTTTCGAAATACCCCAGACCGACTCAGTGCCCATCAGTATGTATTTTAATGAAGACTATCCATTAGTATAAGCACTTGATTTACTTACTGGGGAAAATGAACTCCTTTGAGAAGATCATACGAGGAGTAAGCTCTTTGCCCAGATAAACTGCTTTTTGTGTTGCTATACATGAATTCTTAGATCTTTGGGGGCCCAGCCATCAAATTCGTAGTACCTGAGAACTCAGATTAAGTACCCTGATTTGTGAGAATCCTGTAATCTTTTACATCGGCAATCTAGCTCCTCACCAGGAAGGGCCTTTCTGGTAACACCTGGTGCCACAAAATGAATTAAGGCCTCCCTCTGGCTCTGACCAATGTCTTCCCCAAGGATAGCACTCCAGTTGCTGTCTGAGGTCTAACTCCCAGGGTCATGATTCCTGAAACCCTCCAAGCTTCCCTATCCAACTGAAAATCTCACGTATGTTGTATGAGTCATAGATGACAGATAATTGGATATACAGGATAGTAGATAGATTGATAGATAGAATTCCTATGCCAGACCTCCCAGAATGATCTACCATAAATAAGAAACATCAGCTTCCAACCCTTTAGTAATGTTCATCACAATAGCACATAATGATGCCCAACTCTCATTAAAAAGGGGTGAGTGAAATTTCTACCTCCTAGAAGGGAAGGAGGAACAGAAGTGAGTAAGCCTAGGCAAAGAGGAGCAGGAGAAGATGAGCAAGATCTCAATATCCCCAGAAGTTCTTGATTCGTGTCTCTCTGGATTGAGTCAATGAAATGGATACCAGACTGCCAGGAGGTTCCTGGAATGCCTGTAAGTCCTGTAAGTCCCAGCTGATCACATACCACAATTATCCCCATCAAGAGTCAAGGTGATGTAGATACTGATATCTTGTGGCACCAAATTGCAGTGAATACAAAGAAAGAATTTTGAGTGCATAAAAGGTCATGCGGAACTCCTGCCCAGCTAGTTGCATGGGGCTGTTTTGCTCCTTTCTTTAAACTCCTCATCATAGAACCATGCATCAAATTAAAATTTTTAAACCTGTATTTTATATTGTGATGGGGTTTTCCCTATATTACTACTGCTAATAAATACCCTATTGGCCATCATAACCATGTAGCATGTACCAGATTCTGAACTAGCTCTTCTACTTATTTCAGGATCCTCCTTCCTCAGTCTAGAATTCAGGCCAATGCGCTGAAACTTTTCCAAGGCCCCCCACCAGGCAGTCCCAGATCTGTGATTTGAACCCATGCCTGTCTGATTGCAAAGACCATTGAGCTTTTCTCTTCACGCCATTACGTGGGTTACCCCAAATGTGGCTTTCTCAGAATAAAACAAAAATGATTCTCTATGTTCTCAGTCCTGGTCATGTAATGAGTGATTAATAAACGTTGATGGAACTGAATCCGAGTTGCAGAATGAAGACACCAGTTTCGGACCCAGGCTACTGGCAAAATCCCACGCTTGGCAATAGCACCATGTATACAGATCCCTCCTCTCCTGGGGTCAAGCTCAGTGTTGGCCTCCCAGGGCCTCTGGGAGGCTGGCCTGGAAGAAAGTCTGGAGCAGGGGTACTTTCCAAGCCTGCAAGATGTTGGGGGGAAAGACACCGGGCTAAATTCTGCTTTTGAAAGAGGCAATCTTGAGCTCTGAGCATTTAATTACTTATGCCAAAACAAAAGAGCCAGTTTAATAGGATAATTGCCCATGAAAGGGAATTAAATGGAATCAAAAGAAAAATTGAAGCCACAATATTCTGTTGCCTTCTGGAGGTGCAAAGCTAATTGTTTTGCCTCTGAAGCTCCCTTTCGGTGTTCCCTCCCAGCTAATTTTTCAAGTTCTTTGACACTGCAGATACTCATTTTCACTACTTAGGAAGTAAGAGCTCCCTAATTCTGGCTGTTAGGGTTGATCTGTTTAACTCAAATGTAGTGCTTGGGTTGAAAAAGTCTACGTCAGGCATAGGATAGAAAAAAAAGGCAATGTGAATGGTTGCAGAGAGCTCAGTTCATGCATAATAAACCAGTTCGACGGTGCTGTCAAAATTCACCTTTGCAATAATACGGTCGTTAAAGGGGTATCACATGTAGAGCAAAGAGATACAGGTCTGTTTCTTTCAGCAGGGGTCATAGCACACTTACCATACCATGATTAGCTACTAGCAGTTGATGGTGTGAGGAGCACCGGCAAATTGAAACAGTTCCCCAGAGCAGGTAGGTGACTGACTTGCATTGTTTCAAATGATAGCATGCAGGTTAGCATGCTGTGGGGGACACAGTCCCTCCCATGCACTGCTGAAGGGGCTGCTGCTATGTTTCGGGACACCTCGGAAACACACGCAAGGGCCTCAGAAGTCTATGTGTCTTATGACAAAACTCCTAGACATGTCCTCCAAGAGAAGAGTTGTCCATGAGCAGCAAAGATGCTACTGGTATAATATTTCTTTAAACTGGAGCTATTGGAAATGATGTACATTTTGTAAGTGGGTATTAGCTAAATATGATGTTCACAGGGGCATACACTATAGCCATCAGTGAAAGTGTAGATTATTTGTTGGCTTGCCTCTTGTATATGGTTATTGAATTGTTTGGGAAGAGAAATGAAGTGAAGTGGAGATTATGGAAACTTGTTTGTAAAATCTGTGCACGAGCACCTTTTTCTAAATTTTACTTGGTCTGGAATGTAACCCCTGTACCTGCTGGGTACCATGAGCCAAGAAACTTCTTTTAGGGTTCGCCTGCCTGGTCTCCAAATTATTCTGAAATAATCTGAGGCCCAAAGGGCTGTAGTCATTGAGAGATTAGGTCATAATAACAATAACACATTTCTTATGTGGTTTTTTTTCATATATTTTTAAAGATTTTATTTCATTATTTCTAGAAAGAGGGGAAGGGAGAGAGGCAGAGAGGGAGAGAGACATCAATGTATGGTTGCCTTTCACCTGCCTCCAGCCACAGACCTGACTGGAGACCTGGTTTGCAACCTGGTTATGTGCCCTGGCTGGGAATCGAACCAGCGACCTTTGGGTTCGCAGGCCGGCGCCTTATCCACTGTGCTACCAGCCAGGGCTTCTTATGTTTTCTGAGGGGCATTCTAGAGCTTTCAAATGGAAGTAACCCCTGGAACATCTGCTAAATGGGTCTGAGACTCACGAGGGAGTTTGGGACACAGGAATAAATGATGAAGAAAGAAAGCCGTGGATGTAGACGAGACTGTATGCAACACATGTAGAGTGGGAAACAAGGGGGCCTGGAATGAAGCCCAAAGACACTAAATACAGGGTGGACATCGCATATTGGAATCAGAGCCGGCGAAGCCAACTGAGTAGAACCAACCGGTGGCGAAGAAGAAAGGAACAGCATTAGAACTAAGCAAAGAAACTGTCCAAGTCAGAAGAGAGGAGCCAACCAGCAGGAAGGAAGGGTGGAGATAAACTGAGGCCTGAAATACATTTACAGTCTCTAACCATCGGAAATTGTGGGTGACGTAACTGAAGTCATTTTAGGGGAGAAGGAAGGGGGAGACCACATGGGAGCGGTCAAGAAAAGGGTTTGGTGTTATTGTTTTAAGTTCGATTACACAGGGACGGGAATAGATAGAGAGAAATAACTGAAGAGAAATAAGTTTCTGGAGGTTGGGCTCCCCCCTACCCCACTGTCTTTGTTCTTGTCTTTTTCGCAAAGGGAAAGGACTTAAAGATGTTTAATCTTCTTGGAAGGAGCTAGTTTATAAAGGGAGAGGGGATTATGAATTGCAGAGGCTGGGTAGACGCCATGATGGGCATACGGAAAGATCATCAGATGGGAGGAGAGCCTTGCTTCCCTCCAAAGCAGGTGAGGCCAGAGGGCAGGGTGCCGCTCCAGTGCAGAATTGGGCGTGGGCCCCAGGTGGGCTGGCTGAACCAGCTGAGCAGACCGGCCTGGGGGTACTGCCATGGAACAGGGGTGCTGCAGTCCATGAAGGCCTGCAGCCACCAGCTCCCAGTCTCCCTCGTTCTGTAGCTGCACCTAACAACCCAAGTAGCCAGAGCAAGACTGCCGGCTCTTTCTCTGCCCAATGGAGCTAAACAATGGTGCCAATACCACACAGTGAGCTCCTTCATTTAACAAATATTTATTGCACATCATTTATGAGTCAGGCAATGTTTCCCAGCTCCTGCGAACAAATAGCCTGCCTCCCCAATGCTCAAACTTGTGGAGTTTACACTTTGGTGGACTCGGCTTTAGAATCAGGTTGATACGTGCATAAATTGAAAATGTTTCACTCTCTTAGTGATGAATCTCTTATTAGCTTCAGGGGGTGGAGGGATATGAAGCCTTAAACTTTTCAAGTGGATCATATTAAATATCAGAGGAATTAAAGTTTATACTATATACTTACATATGCTGCTCAGTAAAGAATATAGTCTTAGACTCTAAGGAACCATTTTTCTTTTAATGCATAAAACTTTGACATTGGTGTTTCTTCCCCTAGACTCTGTGCTCTTTTAATTAAAGGAATGTTTCTTATTTATGTTTATGTTCCCAACGCCTAGCACCATATCTCCATATATTTTATGCTCAATAAAACTTGGTCGAAATAATGAATGAATTAGTTCACACATGACAATTAGATAAATGGAAACAGTGATCTATAATAAGAAATTGAATGTCACATCAATGAAAAATATGATGCTTCAGGATTATCTTCCATCATGTTAAGTGCTAGAAATAGAACTCATTAACAATGCCTGATACACCCATCATTACCATTCAGTATAAAAACAACCACAACAACATAAAAACTCAATGTGGTGGCCATAAAGCATATGGAAAATTGACAAGATGAATTACAGCCCTAATGATACTAATTTCAGCAATTTTCACCGAAGCTGCAGGTTTCAGGCTGTTTTATTATTAGATTATAATAACCTTCAAAATCTTGCCGCAAACTTCAATAAATTTTGAGTGGAAGACCCACTTACCTCTGAAATGCAGTTACAGTCTTGATGTAGTCCAGGTAATTTGGGGCCATAAAACTTTGGGAAACAGGGGGGGAAAACAAGGTTGTTTGTGGTGGCTGTTCATCTCGAGAAAGTGAAGAGCAAAAACTGCTGAAATAGAAGAGGCCTTATCTTTGTTTTGTTTAACCTCTGCAAATTCTCTGTTCATGAATTCGGCAATGCTCTGTCTGGTTATGTGTAATGAGCATTATATTAATAATGGATGTAATAGTTGTCTGACAAATGCACAGAGCACAGAGTTTTTGCAGACAGGAGACCTGAGTACAAATCCTGCCCCTGCCACTGATGTGTGTGCGTGCGATTTATTGAGCTTCTCTTAGTTTCTGTTTTCTTAGGGTAACACCTGCTAGACATGGCCATTGTGTCTTTCACAGCTCTCTGTGCAGCTCCTCCTTAAAGGCCATTTTTCAAAAAGTCTTCTCACAAGTTGCAATGTTTGGTATCCTGTGTTCCTACGCATTAGACCAACAGCTGATTAAACCAGTGGGGAAAGTAACTCCATTAGCTGCCCGCACCAAAAGGGACCATTCTGATTGTGCGACCCAATCAGATCTTCCTTGGCAATGATTTTAACTTTGATGTGGGACTTTGTGAACTATAACGTATGCAATATTATGTTAAAATAACAAATTTACAAAGAAAAGCAAGTATCTGTTATTACTTGACAGATAAGGAAACAGGTCCAAAGAGATTGGAAACTTTTTCAAGAGCTAAGAATTGAAAAAGCAGCCCTGGCTGGTGGCTCAGTGGATAAGGCACTGGCCTGCGAACCCAAAGGTCGCTGGTTCGATTCCCAGCCAGGGCACATAACCAGGTTGCAAACCAGGTCTCCAACCAGGTACATGGCTGGAGGCAGGTGAAAGGCATCCCCTCTATAAAGATAGTAGATAGAATCTTTAAAAAAGAAAAAAGAAAAAGATAAAAAAAAAAAAAAAGAATTGAAAAAGCCAGGTTTTATTCCCAGGCATTTTAGCTTCAACTCTGTGTTCTGAACTACTAGGCTATACTAGACATAAATGTGACTCGTGAGGAGAAAAAGATAATTTGCCTCAGGTGAAGAATTTAAAATGTCCTATCTGATTAATTTATTCATTCAGAATAGTTACTGAGAGCCAGCTGTGTGCCTGGCACTCTGCTAAATTCTGGGGGTGTGGTGGTGACCAACAATTAAAACAGACACGTGCCGGATGTCAGAGCGTTAACGGTGCATGAGGGGAAGATTGGCAACAATTTAGGGTCACAAAAATAGATGTTGATGTTGGGGCTTTGAAATGAAATGTATTTGCGTGCATGCCTCTCTCTCCTTCTGGAGAGATTTCTATAAGCAACCCTCAAAGGTAGGGACAGTTCCTGTTATAGTAGAGTTTCCATGAATATCCCTTGAATGAAATTATACAAGAAACAAAATCATATTGAAAACAATTGGCTTTGAGAGAACAGAATGTATGTGTTTCAAAAATAATAGATGGCCCTGGCTGGTGGCACAGTGGATAAGGTACTGGCCTGAGAACCCAAAGGTTGCTGGTTCGATTCCCAGCCAGGCACAGAACCAGGTTGCAAGCCAGGTCTCCAGCCAGGTCCCCGGCTGGAGGCAGGTGAAAGGCAACCACACATTGATGTCTCTCTCGCTCTCTGCCTCTCTCCCTACCCATCTCTCTAAAAATGATAAATAAAATCTTTAAAAATAAAACAGATGGGAGATGTTAAGAATAGTATAGGAAAGGGTGAAGCCAAAGAACTTGCATGCATGACCCATGGACATGAACTGAAGGGAGAGGGATTGGTGGAGGGAAGGGGGTGCTGGCAGAGGAGGGCAAAGGGAAAAATTGGGGCAGCTGTAACAGCATAATCAATAAAATAGACTTAAAAAGAAAGATGTAGATTAGCTAATATTAGAAGACAGTTTGCAAAAAGAAAAAATGCTAAACTTTAGTTTCCTGTCATCGTACTTTATGTGAAACGTCTTGTTTCTTTACAATATATGATGTATGTACTCCGCTCTTTTCAATGTCTCTATGACAAACAATAAAAATAAGTAAGTGGTAACGTTTGGAGCCAAGTAATGAAAATGCACAGTTTTATTCTGAATATAAAGGAACAAAGATTCAAACCATGGAGACTTGTCCCATAAATAAAGCAAGCATAATGGCCTAATCGTCTCTGGGAACAAAACTAAACCACCAAGCCTGCTTTGGGAGAACCCACTGCCCTGCGTGTGGCCACCTCTCTACCCTGGCCTGCATGTGCTTCCCACATAAACCTCCTCCTCTGTGGCTCCTCTGCTTGGCTTTGGCTCCTGTCTCATATGGTCCGTGAAATTCGCACCATTTGCCCATTTTACTGTCTTAACTGTCTACTACTAAAGCCAAGCACAGTTCTTGGTTTGCTTCCATCTCAGAAATCCATTGCTTCTCCCTTGATTCATTAGTTCCATTTTGTGCTCTAAAAAAAATGCTCTACAGAGGGGAGCCAAAAAGGGGATGGATGTAATACAACAACAATAAAAAATTTTTTAAAAATGCTCTGCTCATGCTATCTCATTGCACCCTTCTGTGTATCTGGTACATATTGGCCATATAGAATCCTCACTTTATACCTGATAGTCATGCCCTTTGGTTCACATCATGCAGGAAGCTTTTGTATAACTCGAAATCTAAGTTATATGTTCAGTTGTGTGGCAGATGAATATCCCAGTCCTGTTTCTTCTTCCCATTTTCTATCTCCCTCACAATACTCTTGGGTCCCAGGACGGAGTTATGGTCAGAGTGAAAGGTAAAAGATCTTATTCTCTCTCTGCTCCTTCCTTGCTCCTGTAAGCAAAGGATTCTGAGTGGGCAGAGACACATGAAGGAGAAGAGAGAATCTAGATCCTGAGTCACTAGACCTTTATAGAACTATGACATGAGGGAGAAACAAAACACAGAAGAGGATGGTCATAAGCCACTAAGAGTTTAGGACCAATAGCTAGTGTAAAGTGTTCTGACTAATTCAGAGTGAATAGAAGAGTGGGGGTTGAATCATCATCATAGTTACTATTACAATTATAAAACCAACTAAATATAACATGTTTTGGTTTTTATGTAATAAATATTAAGCGTAATTACTTATTTAATGATTTTATTTAATTCCTGACACGGAAAATCTACTACATCCTAGATGTTCTGCTAAGTACTTTTGCATATTAACTAATTTGATTCTCTAAAATATGGAAACGAAGTGGATTTTTTTTAAGTAAAAAATTCAGGCTGGTTGCAGGGTGATGAAGTCAGGAAGCTGACCCAGGGCTGCCAACACATCCCTCTGCAAGGCCTAGACCCTGGGGTCTCACCTTCTCCAGGAGGAAGATCAGAAATATATCGAGATCAGGACCAGGAAGATGATGTATCAGTCAGGATAAACTAGATCACACTGGGTAACAAATGATGCTCCCATGGTGTTTCTGAAAGACACAGAGCTCTCCCATCCAAATAGATGCAAGAAAGCCTCTGTTTGGGTGGGAGACCTCTGTGTCTTTCCATTAAGGTGTCCCTGAATGGAAGCACCATGACAGAGGTCAGTCATGTGGCCAGACACTAGTCTTTTTCATGGGCCAGCTTTTTCTAACTTGAAATCACACTAGATGTGTTAACATCTCTGATGATATGCATTCAAAGTTGTTGTTTATTTTTAAAAAACTGGTTCAAATCCAAAACATTCCAGCCTTTTAAAATATTTTTATTGTTATTCTACTAGAGTTGTCCCAATTTTCCCCTTGTGCTCTCCTCCGCCCATCCCACTCTCTGCTCCCATAGTCAATTCTTTCCTTCTTTTCTTTTGGGTTAACCTATAATTGACATATATTACTTTTAGGGGTAAAACATGATTTGATATATGTGTATGTTATTAAATGATTACCGACCACCGTAAGTTTAGTTAACACTCATCATCACCATAGTTACAATTTTTTCTTCCGATGGGAACTTCTAAGATTACTCTCTTAGTAACTTTCAAAAATACAATGTAGTATATTCACCATAGTCTGCATTATATCCCCCAAAATTATGTATCTTATAACTGTCCCAATTTCTCCCATTCACCCCCACCCCCACCTCCGGCAACCACCAATCCAAAACATCACAGACATTTATTTTCTTTCATAAATAGCATGTTATCAACCGAAATCAGGCATTAACTCAGCTATGACTCAGTAATGTGCAGAATAGAACTCAAGCACTATGAGTAAAAGCATCAATTATTCTCCATGAGGCAACCAATTTGTCAAGAGAGACATAAACGAATTCAATTTTTTCTTGTCACCATAAATATTCAACATTTCTGAACACAACCTATTTAGGCTGGTGAGTAACAACTATTTGATTCATTTATCAACGTAAAGTTGCTTCTCATCCCTAAGCTATTGGATCCTTCACGAAATGCAATTGTCCTGCAAAGTGGCCAATGTGGTAATGTCATCCAACTTTCAAAAGCTAATAATTAGTAAATTTGGGTTAGGGTCATAATGTGTTTAAATTTAAAAATCTGTATCTTTACATACGAATGAACTGGCCAGGGTGGGGAGGAAACCAAGGAAGCTGCCAGGGATGGAGGGGGGAGATGTAATCTCAAGGTCATGTTCATACAAGACTCTCCTCCCTCCCCCTCCCCCCACCATTCTAATTACTCCGTGCAGACCTCACCCTTCTCCTCCCCACTTATTCATTGGAATTGCGATTCGAAAGGAAAATGAGCCAGCCAGTCCTAGAAATGATTAAAGTGATTTTTCACAGAATCTGGCCAGCAGCCTGCGTTGGTTTCAGTTCAGAGAATGCCTACTACCAAAAATAAACTCCGCTCTGCTCACAGCTCTGCCACTGGGGGAAGCCAAGTGGACAGCAAGGAAGCCAACCCACAGCAGCCCCCCTTGGAGCACCTTGAGGCACCACAGCAAGGCCCAGGCCCGGGGGCCCCAGGGGGAAACATGTGTGTGTGTGTGTGTGTGTGTGTGTGTGCGCACCCGTGTGCACAAAGCCCATAAAATATTCACAAGGAAAGCTGATCAGAAAGTTTCTGCTGGAAGAACACTAAGTCCAACCTCGCACGCCTCCTGTACCTGCTACAGACAGCAATTCGGAAGGTAGCATAGTGTGGGGGCTCGGGGTGAGGGCTTTGGAGCCAGGCAGCCTGGAGTTTTCTCCTACTTTTGCTGCTGCCATGGCTTCCTGACTTTGGGCATCTTACTTTCATCCTTGGCGCACAGCTTTCTCTTCTTCAAAATGAGGGTCATAACGGTATCCCTTGCCTAGGCTGGTTGTAGGAACAAATGTGATCATTCATGCACCCAGCACACAGTAGGTGCTCAACAAATGATAGCTTTTTGTTTGTCGCTTTGATGTGATTATTACTATTACTTTAGGGGCCTCCTTTTTATTTATTTTTATTTTGTATTTTTAAAAAGATTTTAGTTATTATTTTTAGAGAGAAGGGAAGCAAGAGAGGCAGAAAGGGTGAGAGACATCAATGTACGGTTGCCTTTCACCTGCCTCAGGACCTCCTCTTTAAATTGCTAATCTTGAGAATGACCCTGAGATGTTTGCAGCATTATTTACTATCTATCAATGAAGAAAGGGAGACCCACAAGCTAAAATCACTTGCTGTAGGTCACAGAGCAGGTGAAAGAACTAGTCACACTAGCTGGATGCTGTCTTACCTCCTGCACTGACCACCGTTCACCGGTTCTCCCTCCTGACCCCCGATTCCTCTGTGAAGTGAGAGATTTAATTGAGATGATGTCTGGGGGCTTTTTCAGGAGTGGAGCTTCGCCCTTGCGTCTTGGTCAGAAAATCGAAGACTATGAAAGTCAGACAGAGCCCTAGACATCATTTAGTGAGACCTCAGTTGATGCACCAATTGCTCTCCTCTTGCAACTCTGACGTTGTTCTGACAGTGACAATTCCACCTTGTCACCACAAACCCACTGCTGAGGATACGGAGGCTGTTCAAATCCATCATCACTCAAGATGCAACCCTCAGGGGTATTTGAAAACACAAGGTGATATGTGGGGATTGTGTGTCATAACGTTTGGAAAGGTGTTGCTCCAAACTGTCCTCTTTTCACCCAGGTGGCAAGCTGTGCTTGAGTCTTGGGGACCAGTGGGACCCAAGCTCAGGTCCTAACTCTGCCATTTACTGTTTGTGTGACTGGAAGGCCTGAAACATGCCTTTCATCATTTATACAGTGAAAGCACATACATTGTAGAGTTTATTATTATTATTATTGTTTATTTTTAGTTGTGATTGTCAACACTTGGAAGTTAGGATGGAAACAGAAGTTGGTTTCAACCTTTTCTGGTAATGCATTTTTTAAACTTTTCAGAAAAAAAATTAAAGCAAGTTAAGTCTGTCTGATTCTTCAAGATTCACAGCCTTTTTATTTAAATTGTTTCTTGAGTTACACGTGTCCCTGTAAGGGTCATCACCAAGACTTAGCAAGAAGAGTGGTGGCTTGTTAAAAGCACAGACTTTTGGGTTATATATTATTTCTGTTTCTTCCATTTCGCACCCAAGCAAACCAGGGTGAAATCACTCTTCTCCTACTTCCCCATCTGTAAAATGGGTTTATTATTTTTTAGAGAGAGGGGAAGGAAGAGAGGCAGAGAGGGAGAGAAACACCCATGTGTGGTTGCCTTTCATAGATCTCCAGCTACGGATCTGGCTGGAGACCTGGCTTGCAACCTGGTTATGTGTTATGGCTGGGAATTGAACCAGTGACCTTTGGGTTCACAGGCCAGCATCTTATCCACTGTACCACCAGCCAGGGGCTAAAGTGGGTTTAATGATATCCAGTGTACAATGTTATCTTGACAAACAAGTCATGATGTCAATAAAAGTGCTCCTGACAGCATTACTCCAAAAAGGCCTGTTAATAGCATGATTATTCCAATTCCAACCGCCATGTCCCAGAAGGGTTTGTGAGCCACTTCCCTTATTATTGAAGAACAGAGCCCTCAAGCCCAACGCTTAGACAAGAATGACATTCTGCGGTTTCATTTCTGTAGGAATGAGGGAGGACACTGGCTGGGAGTCATGAGTCTGGGGTCCACATCTGAATCCTCTTATTCTGATGAGGTGACCTTGTGTCAATTACTTCACCTTTGTATGCTTTTCCTTTTTTCACCTGAAAGACAGGAAGTAAGAGAAGCTCCCACAAGCAGGGTGGTGGGAGTAAAGGAGGTAATGTCTGGACAAGAGTATGTGAAGACCTGCAATTGGCAACAGCCATATTTGACTCTAAATCTCTGCTCTCTCTACATGCAAGAAGGGCATCAGCTGTTCAATCAGAGAAGCTGAATTGGGCTTTCACGACCATCATCCACTGGGTTTCCCCCTTTCCCTATCTGCCATGGAGGATCGATGAGAGAATGCACGTGTACAATTCCCCCGAAAGTGCTTTGGAAAGTATAAAGCGTTCTCGAATGTAGGTTGTCACTGCAATTCTTATGAGGGGGCCAATAGAACAATCGTCTAATTTGGTAGCAGGCAGGATGGGAAAGGCAGGCAGATTTCCAAACAGATAATATCTTCTATCTGCATCAGACTGCATCCAAAGCATATGCACCCTTCTGATCCGGAATGAAAATAGCTGCAATTAATTTGACAGCCAATGAAAGCCATGAATTAATGGAGAGTCATTCTCAAAGGGACATGTTCCCTCATGAATGGAAAAAAATAACTGAAAGAATTGAGCAGATACGTTGGTCATGCCAAAATGGAAACCAGCATTGGGCAAACTTCATTTTGAGTGTGCCATGGTCACGTTCTCATGCATGGGAATACCAAAGAGTGACCAACATATTGCCATATCAGATATGAAGAGGGTGGACAGTGCTTAGGGTCAATCTGTAGTCAATTGTTTTACAAGTTGGGAAACTGGGCATCAGGGGTGAAGTGACATGAAATCATCCAACTGGTTAGAAGTAAAACTAGGCCAAGAACTCATGTTTCCCAAACATCACATCAGAAAAAAAAAAAAAAAAAAAAAAGATGAACCTACATTCAAAAAGCCTTGATTTGCATGTGACCTCGGTCAAAAGTTTTTTTTTCTAGGTTCCATTCAAGCCTTATCCATTTAAAAATGCAGGACGTGCATTCCAATGTTTCTTGTTATTGTTTTTTGTTTTTGTTTTGTGCATTTGACCTAAAATTGCTTCAGCAAAACCTTAATTAAGTGCCAAGTGTGGGTTATCTCAATTTGCTAGCCATACCTAGAATCCAAACCAGATATTGAGCCATATGTCTTTAAAAAAAAAAAAAAGATTTTATTATTTTTAGAGAGAGCGGAAGGGAGAGAGGCAGAGAGGGAGAGAGACATCCATGTATGGTTGCCTTTCACCTGCCTCCAGCTACAGACCTGGCTGGAGACCTGGCTCGCAACCTAGAACCATACGTCTTAAATGGAGTGTGCAATCCTATCACACAAAGAGCTTGTAGAACTTCAGATTCTGATTCAGACAGTGGAGGTGGTTCCTGAGATTACGCACTTTTAACAAGCTCCATGTGTTGCTGATGCTGCTGGCTCATGGACCACCCTTTTAGGTTCAGGGCAGAGAGAAGGCAGAGACCACTCCCACATAGAGCCTTGTGATGTTATCTGAATGGTGTCCACTAGCATCATAGAAATACCCTGTGCTATGCCTCAACCCCACATCAAAGGGTCAAAGATGGGCAAGGTTTCCCATTAGTTGAGATGGAGTCCTCATCACAAGATCTTTCTTGATGTTTTTCCAGCTTAGCCATCTTCCTTTCACCATAACAATCACCATTGCACAATAAATAGCAGAGTGGTTATGAGTAGAAATAACCCGAGCAAATCTGTGACTTAAACCTTGTTCCTAATTAGAGGTCACTCTTGTCAGGATTAATGGGATCATGTTTGGGGAGAGGTATATCTCCTCATTAACAGTGGAGAGTTCGCTGACCAATTAGGGTTGCTGTGATCTCTTTAAAGACAAGACAAGACAAATATTTAGATGTATCTATATCTTCCTTGTAGCTCACTCCAAGTTGCTTGATCTCCCTTGATCTCTCACTGAAAGAGAGGAATCCCTCAGAGTTTATGACGATGGTAATGATGGTAATCTTTAAGCACAAAGCATTGTTGCAGGCATTTTGCTGTGTGATTCTGTTCCTTCTGTTCAAAGATTCTATCATATGTATTGCCATTGTTAACCAACCTGCCCATGGTTACAGGCCTCATAAGTGGGAAGTCAAGGTGTGAATGCAAATGGTCCGAGTCCAGAGTCCAGCTCGCAACACCCACCATGTGGAGAGAACGTTCATATCCTATCGTGTATGTCCGCCTAGACACTGCTCCACAGAGCTCACTCAGCTCCCCTTGTTTATCCTTCCCCCTACCCCTCCGAGCCCTACTCAGGCCTCAGCTCCCAGCATGCGTGCTGGGAACACTTCCCTTTTTGCTCCAAAGAAATTTCATGCAAGTCTCTGAATACTTTTGCATCTGGGGCCATCTTAGCATTACCCCTCACTAACTCCGAGCCTTACAACCAACACCCTTGAATAAAATGTGTTTTATCAACCTGTCAAAATGTAATTACTTTCTTCATGCGCTTCACTGTCCTTCTCTAGCACTTAACACATCTTTCAGAAAGCATTCTCTTGGTGTCTCTATCTCCTCATGGAGTCTAGCAGTACTTGAAGGGTGGGAATCGGGTTAATTTTTCTCTATTCCCAGGGCCTAACACTTACTAAGTGTTCAATAAAGACTTACGGGGCTGACCCCTAGGGTAGCTGATAGATGAGGAAACAGAGGCCTGTGTCACCTGATGAGTTAGGGGCAGACCCAAGGATGACTCACAAATCATGGCTGTTCCTCTACACTCCAGAAACATGGGTCCATCTGCCATGCACACACTTTGAAAAATTCATACCGAGGCAATTGGAGAACACTAATCCACATGTCAGGAATAGGAAAGTAACCAAAAGTTACTATTCTAGGGCAGCTACATTTTCGGAACATATTTTAAAAGCCTCCAGACCTTATGTAAGTGGAATGAATAGGAAAATCTGCCTGAACATGCTGGGAGACACATTTGGGTGCCCGTTCCCCTGTGAACTGACCCTCCTGAGTCTTGTTGCATTTCCATTCCGAACCACCATTTGAGAACTAAATTGCTAAAGGGCAATTGTTTCCCTTTCTAGTGCTGCTGAATTGATGAGGCTGTTATCTGTGGCATGAAGCACAAAGTGTAAAATGCACATCTCAAGTGTAATTCAGGGCTCATGCATGCTATAAGATTGCCCCTAAGAAAAATAATTGAATTTGGCGAACATTTCCTCTTTCTTTAGGACCAAAGTACACTTTACATGTTCATTCATCATTTCATTATCGATTCAACCAACAAACAAACATCTGGTCATTCACTGATCACTTTTATTTTTAAAATGTCTGTTGAGCTTGTACAGGTATTAGGTGTTGGGAAGGGCATAGAATGTTGATTGAAATAGACAAGATACCCACCCTCTCTGTGTTTCTAGTCTAGGGACTGGGATTATTAACATGATTGTTCCTGGCCTCAAGAGGCTGAAAAATCATTCATTCTTTCTTTCATTAATTCTGCAAGGGCATGGTGAGTATTGCTGCCTCCTTCGGCTTCTGCCAGTTTGTGGCTAGGGTTGGCTGGCTCACAGAACAAAGAGTTTGTTCAAAGATGAGGGAGGACCAAGCAAGCTGAATGGACACTCACGCTGTCCTGCACATGTATGGTGCCTCACCACAGCCATTTCAACAATGCATCATCCTAAGGAGCTGGGAAGGCTCCCTTGGGCGGCCCAGCACGATGCACAAGAAAAGGAAGGGAAATCCCTGCGAAACAGGGCCTGTCACCTTATGTCTCCTCCTGAGCTTTTCTCCTGTATCACTCGTCAGCCCATGATGTTTTTCATATATTCAGTGCATGACGAATATGATAGTGACAAGCGTCATTCGACATTTGATGTGCATTCAATGTTTTGAGATACAGCAGAACATGGCAACCTCAGAAGCCCAGAGCAGTAACCGGCTTCCGTAACCCATGGAATTGGCTTTCTTGCCTTTGCTTTCACGCTTTCCAGTTCCTCTACTGTCCCTCCCTGGGGTTACAACCCAGAGTAAAGGACCTAGACACAAGTCCTTGTTGGTAACTCTCTTTTTACGAGAATCCAAGCTAAAAAAAATAAATAACAAAAACATGTAAAACAATGTTTTGTGATCATTTTTAAATGGACATGTGACATAACAGAAGGTAAGAAAAATATTCACAGGCCAAACCCTGGAGAAAACACATCTTCTGAGAACTAAACAAGCAGCCAGGAGAGGGACTGCCCTGGGGCATCTCTTGACTTTTCCTGGTCCGAAGCTTTGGTTTTAAAGATATGCGTAGGAACAGGAGACAACTCTTAGACCAATTCAATGGAGGACATGGATTCATGTCCCCTCTCCCCACCTAACACCGGAACTCATGAACTTTGATACTTTCAAGGAAAAAAAAAAGACTAAAAAATAAACAACGATAAAGAAGAAATAATAAAAATTTTAAATTGTTTTGCATTGACTCTTGTCGAACGGGGAAGACAAATTGGTCTCTCTTGAGGATTTGTAACTATACTGATCAGGCGACTTGAAGGCTATAATTAGAACCTTTTGAAATAAAGAATTTATTTTAGGCCCTTAGATTTGTAAAAACCCAGGCCTTTGTACAATTCTGGGTCATCCCTACAATGTTCTTTCCCTTTTTCTTTAACCTCCCTTTTCATTTTGTGCTATGATTCATCCAACCTTTCCCCAGCCTACTTAAAAGTCACCCACCTCACCTTTTAAAGGCTGTATTATGGAATATGGGTATTCTGTAGACTGTGAAGGTCATGAAAATCTTCTGAGAGGTGGGATTCAAACCATGGAAATTTCCTGGACTGGAATATTGCACAAGCTGCCATGTTTAGTCCTAAAAGTCTTCTGCTATTCTATGGTGATTTGATTACGATAGCACAATGCTTCATGGGTTGGAAAAATATTGAATGAATCAAAAGCAATATACTTGAAATTACTGTAAGACGAGATTCACACCAGCCTCAAATCAATCCGTATTGATTTTCTTTTAAACTGTGTGGCTTAGAAAGGAAGGTAATAACCATCTCAATTTAAATGAGGATTGAAATAGTTCAGTCTGTTTTGAAACCAGCCAAGGGGAAGGAATTCTCTGCAAACACGCTCACAGATAAACTGCTTCCTTCAACAGACCTGGGGAATAAAGCAGCCACTTTCCATTTTCATCAGGTTGGTGAGCACGATAAAAGTGTTTAGGCAAAACTGGCAGGTTCCAGTCCTAGAGTAAGGTGTCAGCAGGGGCCAGAATTCCACCCTTAACTTCTCATTTTGCCTTGATGAATCTCTCGGCAAAGCCTCAGACCAACAGGTGTTTTAAACTGCCTTCCACTAAATGTGTCTGAGCAAGAAGAAAACTGAATCACAGTCTTATCTTTGGTTCCTCCAGCTTAATTGTGATATAATTGACATATAACGTTGCGTACCTACCTGGAAGGTGTACCACATGTGGAGTTGATACATTTATATACTGCAAAATGGTGACTACTAACACCTGCATTCCATTACATAATTACCATTCCTTTTTTGTGATGGGAACATTTAAAATTGCTATCATCACCACACTGTACATGAGATCACCCGAACTTATGCATCCTAGACCAAGAAGTTTGTTCTTTTCGACCAGCATCTCCCCCATTTCCCCCACCTCTGGCCCCTGGGAGCCACTACCCTAGTCTCCATTTCTCTGAATTAAGCCTTTTTCATTGCACATATACGTGATCAATTTTATTCTTAATTTATCCATTCCAATTCTCAACCTGGCTTCACCCCTGGGCTCACAATTTCAAAATTCCTTCCAGAATAGATGTAATTGCCCTTTGAAAGAGTTAATGGCTGTGCAAAATTACTTTTCACCCTAACCTACCTCATTTAGCTCATAGCAAGTCAAAAGGTGCCTTCTTTGTTGTACCCCTTTGTTGCTATTTGTTTTATGGCCTGATAGCTGGTCCATCATTATAAACGTTTTATTTGTGTCTCAGAGGAATGTATATTCTCTAATTAAGGGGCAGAGTTCTTTCTATATTTGTCCATTAGTTTGAGTTTATTGATGCATTATTTGTAGCATCTACATGCTTATTAATTTTGCATTTGTTTCTCTGTCAATGACTGAGAGAACTGTATTCAAACTCTCAGTGATGGATTTGTCCATTTTGACTTTCAACTGTATTGATTTTTAAAGTGTTATATCCTTAAACTCAACTTGCTTGATTTTAGTATTTCTCCATCAATTTTTTTTTATTGTTTAGGGTTTGTTTAACACATATTTCTCTAAAGTTTCAGCCTTTCTGAACACTTATATTCTTGTAGACAGTATGCAGTGAGATAGTTCCTTTTCCCCCTTTACCGGTAAAATCTGTTTCATCCTACAATCTACATTGGTAATTGTAGATATATTTTTATTTATTTTACCATATTCTTTTGGGCTATGTATCCTGCTTTTTTAAGCTTCTTTTCCCTTCCTGCCTTCTTTTGAGTGACCATGTCTTTTTTTTAATGTATTAACCTTCTATTCATTTAAGATTATAGGCTCCACATCTTCTCTTAGGTTATACTTAAAAGGTTAACATTCACATTAAACACATTCTAATATAAATAAATTTCTCTACCTATCTCTTAAAAATTATAAGGACTCAAAACACTTAAACTTTCAGTATTCCCCTTTTTTTGTACATGTTATTATGGTCTATATTTTAATTTCTCCTCATTTCTGCCACATTAATCATTCATAATTCTATTATTGTTTTATACAGAGTTTTGTTTGTTTGTTTTTGTTTGTTTTGGGTGGACCCCTTCTGCCCATCTTTTTATATATCATTCTTATTGAACCCAAGTCCTTCCCCTGGATTTAATTTCCTTCTACTTGAAATTTATCTTGTAGAATCAGTTCATTCAGTGAGGTTCTCTGTGTTCATGGTAAGCTCACACAGCACACATACTGATTCAGAATGCAGATGCTGGAGGAAAACTGGGTTCAAACCCTAGTTTCATCATTACTAACTTTGTAATTAACTCCCCCATGCCTCAGTTTCCTCTTGCCAAATGAGAATAATAATATCTGTCCTGGAGTATGCTATATATGTAGAGTGCTTAGAATAGATTGGGGCTAATCAAACACCCGGTATTATTTTTAAAAGATTTGGGCAAAATGATTATTCTATGAAGAGTAAATTATTTCCGTTGACTGTTTTAAGGTAAAAAGCCAAGGATTTAAAAATTCGTTTAAGTATGTTTGAATCCTGATACCTGGCAGGACACCTGGCTCTTAGTCCTCAGGTTACACCTGCAACAGGCACAGTGAGTCCTGTTCATGGTCAGGGGCAGACGTGTCACCCCAGGCTGGACTTGTCCAGGCTGTGTCTGTCTCATCCGGGCTCCCGGAGCATCCCTTGGACTTCACATGGTCCTATTTATCATGTAGTTTTAAACTAATCTCTCTTTCCTTGCCTGGCTTTCCCATCAATTCCTCAGAGACAGCAGGGGCAGAGGTTCCAAACTTGAGCTTACTGGGGAAGGAACATTTCTGCCCATGCTTCCGCCCCTTCATTCATTCCTTTGGCTGCCTCCTTTTGAAGACAGGCAGAGCTGCTAGTGACAGAGGGACTCTCATCGGGCCATGTTCTACAAGGACAGTTACTATTCTCTAAATGTCAGGACCCTTGTGATTCACATTCTTGCTTTCTTCTTCCTGAACTCCAGTTGCTATTTGAAAAAATATGTTTAGTGAAGAAATAAATGAATGATGTGTGAGAACGCTCTATAAACTGCAAAGGGTTGAATAAATACCAGCTGTACATGAAAACTGGAAACATTAGGCACATGCTGTGGTAAATTTATCATCCCATACTCCTTCCCAAGGCTTCATCCTGACATTTTCCCCCTAATTTAATTCATTGGTGGTGTGCTTCCCCTTAGGAAGGCATTTTTCCTTTTAGCACATTACTTTCAGACATTACTTTGTAAAAGCATAAGTATGTCTAACACCATTCAGCTTGCTTATACCTGTAAGAACCTCATCCAGTAAGGGCTGAGGGCTGAGGACCATGTGTTGGCCTAGTGTTTCTTTGTTCTCTGACTTTCATCAGATAAATGCACTTTTCGGGTGACTACTCCTCTGAACTCATCTGGCCCTGCTGTTTGGATCAGGTAGAGTCTAAAGTCAAGAGATCATTGTGTATAGGGTGGAAAAGAGTCGGTGGCAACATACTGGTGCAACTACCCACATCAATCACTATTTTCTGAAAAAAAAATACAGAATCTGCATTACCTGTAAATATCCAATCTAAAACTTCAGATTTTAGATTGTATGTGAAGGGAGACAATGAATAAAATAAGGACAGAAAGGCTAGAAGGGTCATGTCTTAGTTAATAATTATGATAGATTAGTCTTCCCTGACAGAATTTATATACCTCTGAATCCTTCCAAAGGTAAGAGTATAGTCAAATGGTTTGGAATCAGCTGTATTCAGATTCTGAATTCATTCATTCAGTAAATATGTACCAGTCCCTATTACAGCGAGGTTTTATGAGAGATGTTAATAATAATACTAGGATAAATAAGATATGAGCTTTCCCCCCAAAGAGCTCACACGTTATAGGGTACGAAACGTGGAACTGCAAGAAACGAAATCCAAAGGACACAAATAAAAATGATTAACGTTATTATCTTAGGTAAATAGATCTGAGTGACCTGATAAGGTGCCACAAGCATGTATTACCTTAATTTTTTTAAATCTAATAACATACATTTAAAGAGTGTTACTCATTCATACGTATTAGACTATCAGGAATGCTATTATCTATCCTGGCAATGTCTAGAGCAAGAATGTGCACTTATCTGGTCCCCTGTGACTCTGAAAAAGGACCAATGCTCTCTCACCCATCCCCACACCAGCGCTGGAAATCGCAGAATGAGAACCCTACAGCTTGACTATTTCCTCCTTCACAAAACAGTCGCCAGAAATCCACAAAGGCCTGAATGTAATGTCACAGGCATTCGTATAGCTGGGGCACGGGCTGCCCTTTATGGACAGTCCTCTTGTCACATTGTGCCCACTCGACAGGGCTCTCAAGCTCCTCACTCAGAACTGTCACTTGCTGAAAGCCTAGGTCTCTGCAAAAGGGCCACACGTCACCAGGACAAATACAGGCTGCAGATGTTGGGGGCGGCCGCTGCTGGGACTGAGCACACTGGCCTCTGTGTAGCTTCCAATCTGTCCATCGCGTTCCACATGCCCGTGGGAAGGCTGTAAGCTGCCTCCATGCTTTGGGGAAGGACCGCGGTCGTTCTGACCATCCTGCAGGTGTGACATCCTCACAGCTGTTGCTGACGGGGTTGTGGACAACCTGACACTGACTTTGGAGAAGGACCCCGGAGGTTGTGGAGGAAAGGGATAGTGCCAGCTTCTATTTCTGGATTTTTACTAAATCGTTCATTCACTTGCAACAGTCTTTTTGTTCTCTTTAAGGGATACTTAACACAGAGGTTAAGAGTAGAGGCCTCTTCAGTGGTCAGGGGAAAAGGGGTTGGGGGGAGGGGGGAGGCAGAGGCAAGAAAGGGGAGCAGCTTAGATAAGAACCTAGTATAAAGGAAACATGGACATGGACAACAGGTGGGATTGACTTTGGGGGGAATGGGTGGGTGGGGAGGGGGACAGAGGAGCAAAAAGGGGATGGATGTAATACAACAACAATAAAATTAAAAAAAAAAAAAAAAGAGTAGAGCCTCTGAGACCACACGGCCCGGGTTTGAAACTTCCTGTTGCCACCTAATAGCTTTGTGATCATGGAAAACATAATTTAATTTTTGCAAGTGTGCCTCTCCCTCCTGTTAGGTGGAATTAATCATTGTATGTACCTCAGAGCTGTAGCAGGGATGAACAAAGGTGACATGTGTAAAGCACTTCGCAGAGTACCTGCCACATAATTAGTGCTTTATAGCTATCTGTAAGTTGCTATATGCTAGGCACTACAGAAACAGTAGAAAGTGGAAAATTTAGCTGAAACTGTGGGTAAAAATGAGTGGTCCAAATTTACTCGATTCTTTGGGTGCGCAAATCCAAAGTGTGAACGTTTAGTGAAGGAACTGGTCTAGATTTGGAGAAACCCTAGAAATCTGTCCGTTGTAAACATAGGACCATGTGCCTCTGTAATGCAAAGCACATGACTCTCTCACCAAAGCAAACAAATGAAAAAAGAGCGCACAAGAGAAATAAAACCACTGAGAGTAAAAATGGGGGCCTACCCCCAACTAGAAAAATTAGCAAAGCAAGAGCAATTTGAAAGCAGTTTTAAAATTACAACATTTAAGGACAGTTTTGTAAGAAATACTTTTTTTTTTTTAATTTTTTAAAAAATATTTTATTTCATTATTTTTATAAGGAGGGGAAGGGAGAGAGGCAGAGAGGGAGAGAGACATCCATGTATGGTTGCTTTTGACCTGCCTCCAGCCACAGACCTGGCTGGAGACCTGGCTTGCAACCTGGTTATGTGCCCTGGCTGGGGAATTGAACCTGCGACCTTTGGGTTCGCAGGCCAGCACCTTATCCACTGTGCTACCAGCCAGGGCCAGAAATACTTTTTATGCAAGAACAGAATATGTATTAAAAGAAAAGATTTGAAAGCCCTGGCTGGTAGCACAGTGGATAAGGCGCCGGCCTGCGAACCCAAAGGTCGCTGGTTCGATTCCCCAGCCAGGGCACATAACCAGGTTGCAAGCCAGGTCTCCAGCCAGGTCTGTAGCTGGAGGCAGGTGAAAGGCAACCATACATGGATGTCTCTCTCCCTCTCTGCTTCTCTCCCTACCCCTCTCTCTAAAAATAATAAATAAAACCTTTATAAAAAAAAGAAAGAAAGAAAAGATTTGAACAGGAACAACTGAAGTTTCAAAATAAGAATTACAGAGACAAATGAAATACTTAGTGCCCGAGTTAAACCAGAGATGAAAACATTTCAAGAGAAAACTTAGGCGTTTGTCACGTTTGTCACGTTTCCTGCATCTAGGTATTAACAGTGTGTGTATTTATTCCAGGATTATCTTTTCAGGAATATTTACATACACAGGCAGCCCTGGAAGGAAGGAGGCATACACTCCCTGCAGAGAAAGTTTATTTACATTTGGGATAAGTAAAGATCAAGTTCAAGAATGGGGCTTCTCTGGAGAGGTATTGAGAGATCTCTTCATGGAAATGTTCCAGGGTAATAAACCTAGAGACATTTTTTCCCCTTCTCAGGGAGATTGACTTTCCTTCTAAGATGATAAAACTCATGTCTCTCTCTGGAAGAGAGAATAGGCAGGAGTGTCAGTAGCCTCTGTGTAAGAGCTGTCTCCCTAAGCCCTGGCTGGTGGCTCAGTGGATAAGGCACCAGCCTGCAAACTCAAAGGTCGCTGGTTCGACTCCCAGCCAGGGCACCTAACCAAGTTGCAAGCCAGGTCTCCAGCCAGATCCGTAGCTGGAGGCAGGTGAAAGGCAACCATACATGGATGTTTCTCTCCCTTTCTTCCTCCCTCCCTGCCCTTCTCACTACGAATAATGAATAAAATCTTTTTTAAAAAATGTTTTTAATCTGTCTCCACAACTCCAGGTTCCTCTTCTATAATACATCCCCTCTGCCAGTGCAGCTACTGCCTGGCCTACACCATGTCACCCTGCAGGAGGGGGACTTGTCCACCCAAAGCTATAACGTTGCTTTTGCTGTAACCAACTGCCTTTGTCTCTGATCCGATAGCATCGGCTGTCCTGCCAGGGTGCATACATAAAACTGGACAAGCTGATGAGGTTGTAAGTAATGTAAAATATCAGACACTCCCCGGTTCGTCAAATAGCAACCTCAAGACATCAAGCAGAATGTAGCCCAGCTATATAATGACAGGGAAACTATTGAAAAGATAGAAAGAACCACTATGAAGAACACATTGGGAAGATCCAAATCCAGCTGAAAGGCACTCCCTGCTGAATACATGAAACAGTGGGGAGCGGAGCCCCCCAAAGGGAGAGCACTTCGGAATTTCCCCCACACGCGGGTCTTCAGGCGCAGGGAGGCCACCAAGTCCTGAGAAAGGGTAAAGACAGAAAAGGCTGTTTCAGCGCAACTGTGGACCATCGCTGCAATGCTGCAGGCGGACAAGGTTGGTTCTGATACAGGTTCCCACCGTATTTAAGCCGGAATTAGACGTGGTGGACTTGGGGTCGTTCCTTGCAACTGTGATGAAGCCAGCTTCCTCCTAGCTCTGGGTCAGGGATCCTGTGGGGATGAGACAGGAGAACCTGGTACCTCTGTTTGTATTTTCAGTCTGACACTAGAAGTGAGCGTTGGAATCACAACCCTTACCAACAGCTTCTGCACCCATGTGCAACGTTTACACACTGGACCCTCTCCGCCACATTCTAGCACCCAGGCGAAGGAAACCGAGTCAGCACCCAGCTAGGGCTTCAAAAACCATTCTGCCCTGAAATGTTTCCATTTCTAGGCCAACGACTCCACTCCTAGGCTAATTTAATCCAGCTATCTCTGAATGCTTCTGGTACTATGTGGGTCCAAGGACTTAAATTGATACAAGTATAGACCATGTTCACAGAGAGAAAGAATAACAATTATAAAGATGATAATTTATCCCAACATAATTAATAAACAAGTGAAATTTCAAAAATCACAATAGATCTGATGTATGTGTGTGTGTGTGTGTGTGTGTGTGTGTGTAACTTAAACAGCTGATTGTAACATGTAAAGTGAAGAGCCAAGAATAGTCAAGCAATTTTACAGATGCAGGAGACAAAGAAGGAGGTAGCAGTGTTTCATTAGATAGCAGATTTTAAAGAAGTAGAAATGGAAAGTTTTCAAACAATGGGATGCTGGAGAGCAAGCAAAATTATAGAATTATATCTATCCATGTGTCTATTCGAATCATCATGAATATTACCTGAAAACCTATTGTCTGAGGAAGATGACTGCAGAAGGATATGTCAGTATGATAGCACTTAAAAAGAATGTACTGCATCCTGCTTACAGGTGTGACCTGTGACCAGAGCATGGCATTTGACCTTTAAGAGCTTCAACTTTACTACTCCTAAAGTTAGAATATTAATTCCTATTAGCAGTGCTGTGAGGATCAGATAAATCAGATAGACTCACATTAAGGGAAGCACTTTGTCCAACAAAGAACAGCATATATGTTCAAGGGAACCCATTTTATTATTGAAATAGAACAATGCTACAGAGTTTAGTAATCATTGTTGGCCTAATGCAATGATTTAATCCTCTTTCCCTGAGCAGACACACATGAAATATCATGCACATATCTTTGGTGTTACCTCAAGCTCCATAAACTGATTAGTTAAAATCAGAGAATTATTCTGTTTATGTATACAGAAGGATTTTTCCTGAATTGTCCAAAAGAGAGCCATTTTCTCAATTGTGGAGTGGATTGTTTTTCATCCCATACTTGTAACTGAGTGTGGTTTGATTATTTTTACATTTTTCTTCAATATGTGGATTTCTGCTGTTAAAAGCTTTCCATTAAAAATTCATCCATACTGGTTCAATTCCCAGCCAGGGCACATAACCAGGTTGTAAGCCAGGTCTCCAGCCAGCTCTGTAGCTGAAGGCAGGTGAAAGGCAACCATACATTGATGTCTCTCTCCCTCCCTGCCTCTACCCCTTCCCCTCTCTCTAAAAATAATAAATAAAATCTTTTAGAAAAAAAAATCCATCCACATTTAATTTCAGAAAGCACAATGGTGACAATGGAGACACCATAGGAATTCAAATTCAATGCTGTACTGTTTTCCATTTCACATTTTCTGCAGGAAAAAAAATATTCATTAAGATCAGTATTTTGTTACTTGGATAGAACATGGATTCTGAAGTATCGATTTCGAATTTTTGACCTGGTTTCCTTATCTTAAAAGAGTTATGAGAGAATTGAATGAGATCATGTATTTTTAAATGAAGAATAAGGTGCATATTAGGAACTCCATAAAATTCACTTATGGCATAGAATTCAACTTGTAGTAATAAAAGTTCTGAATTTTATGGCTTAAGTACATGGAGTAAGAAATAGCAAAAAGAAGTCAAAATCAATAGAACTCTGTTGGCAGACATCTCTGGGTCATTTGCTAGAAGAGTCTCAAGTTGCATCCATTTGACATCATTGGAAAGTCATCTTCTGAAAGTCTTAAGAAGTCTTGCGTGACCAGTAAACTTAGGTTTTCCATTGGGTTCAGGACATAATTAACTAGAGACTCTTAGGAACCCCCAGGAAGTCGTGTCATCACTTGGAGAGTAATTTTAACTCTTTTAGATGATTATACTACTATAATTTGGAATTATTTACTGTGATGCCCACTATTGAGCCAAACCTTATTCATTGTGTACAACTGAGGGAAGGCCCATTATAATCCCCCCACAGAGACATCTGTGGTCTGGTTGGCTGAAGGATAGCAAACCTCAGCCAAGTGGCCCTCACAAAGCAGAGTCTACAGACCGAGGGCCGCTGGAGGGAGTTCTGATCCCTGCAAGTCAGAGCTGTGGATAACGACCTGCCGTAGACATGGGTGTGTGTGCCCCAGGGAGCTTGATGCGAAGGGCGAAACACAACAGCACTGCCAGCAAATCGCCCCCCTGCTTCATGCTGTAAAGGAGCGAAGACCCTCCCCCAAAATCCCCACAGCCCACAGTTTTGGGCTTGGGGGAAGGAAATAAGGCAGCTTTTAAGGTGCTCTGCATATAATGGCAAGCTGGTAGCCAGGGCTGGGAAAAGGGCAGATGTTCCTGTTTAAGATACTTTGCATAGCAATGACAAGGAGATAGCTGAGCCTTTCCTGAAGGGGCAGCCAGAGGGAGGGGCCATGCTGTTGGAAAGGATGAAGAAGGGCCACCATCCGCCCTGGGAAGAAGCACGGTGGAAGGACCATGTGAGAGGAGTGTGATGGAGCGGCAGGTTGCAGCAGCCATGGGAGAAGTGGCCATGCGGTTTGCAGTCAGGATCCAGCCATGTGGCCTGAGCCAGTAAGAAAGCTGGCCTGCGGCTGCATTGATCGTGTCCACTCCAGCTGACTCCGAAGCCACCCAGGACTCTGCCTTGCAGACCTGGACTCTATCTGGACTCTTGGAACTCGGGACATATGGAAAGAACACTCTCTCTTAGGACTTGTGCCTTTCCTGGATTTCACCATGATCCAGTGTAACTCGGTACATGATTTCCTGGACTATAGTACATGGAGGCTGAAGACGACCTACCCCAGATCCGGAAGGAGAGAGCAGACAGATAAGGAACGGGGAACTGCTGGGTTTGGTTTTGGGTTACAGCTTCTTGGGGAGCCAGGGAAGGGCTGGGTGTTGCGGGAGAACAGGGCCCTGCACAGAAGTGCTCCCAGCAGCCCACCGCCGCTGCCCCAGGCTGGAATATTGTAAATGAAGACCGGTTTTTCTCAACAGCAATTATTGGGTCATACACCAGGGGCCACGTGGACAAGCCCTGCTGTGCTCAGTAACAACGCCTCCAACAGACTGGCCGTGTTCACTCGTTTGACCGCCTTTTCCTCAATCCATCCCAGGTGCTGCTCCTTCCCAGTCCTCTGCGACGTGGTCCATCATCCCTGGGCTGGTTTTTCAGGCCATTTCTTTGCACTTGCTATGCCTGCCCCTCAATCTACGTGCACTTGCTTCCCTCCGCCAGCACATTTTCAGCTTGGTGAGGACAGGGATCAGGCCTTTGTCTCGTGTTTTTATCCCCAGCACCTAACACCGGGCTCAATATGCTTCATCCGAGAAACACGAGGCCTGCCTTCATTAAACAAGAACAGGGCCAGTTGCCATCAAGAAGCTCGTGTCATAAAGGAGGGAATTTTTTCTTGCTTCCCAGGCTATCACCCGCGGAATGATTGCTGTGCATGAAGACCTAAGCAACAAGTCTTTAAATTCCACTCTGCGGATGTTGCCGTATCATTCAAATGAATCCCCGTTCTGCACCATCTGTTAATAACCTTCGCGTGTTCTCACTGCCGCAAACAAAGGGAAGTGACAGGTAGTGCTGTGCAGAATGTCGCAAAGGAGGGAATGCATGGCTTACCCCCTGTCTTGGCAAGACTGAGCATCGAGAGGTATTCTCCATGCAGACTGAATTCACCGTCTTTCCAGGGAAAGTTATGAAGCCCATGGACAGGAGAATTGAGCCTATAAGACCCAAAGCACGAGTGAATTTTTCATGGAAAATCCTCCTCCCTGTGAAGGAGAGAGACTATATAGCCAAGTGTTCATGAGCTTCTGCAGAAAAAAGAATCATTGGGAAGCTGTTTTCCCTTTAGCTGTGAATCTTGCAACTGGATCTCAGCTACACTTAAAATGTTCTCTGCTCAGGGATGAACCAAGAAAGCGGTGGAAAGGGCACCTGGGTAACTGGGTGGTATTTCCGGTCCATAAATGCACAGCATCAAACAGCACAACTCACAGTGTCCGACAGGGGGCCACCAGAAAGGCAATGGGAGAGAAACTATATGGCAAGATAAAGTCCTGGTCACAATCTCCTCATTTTTTTTTCTTCTGGCCTAGAATATTGTATATGGCTTTTGTAGATGAAAATATTTTTCTTGTCTTTTATTTTTTCCCAAGTGGCAGAAATTCCAACTTACCCTTGGGCTTAAGCAAAACATGAAATGCATTAGCTGAATGAATGTCTTCAACGGGTCCCTGGTAAGACTTGATTCAGGCACTGAATACTGGGACCTGTCTCTCTTGGCTCTGTTCTTGTCCGAGTTGCCTTCATATGTAGACTCTGCATGGTGATGAGAAGGCTACTGACAACACCAGGCCTCGCTCCTCCTAGATTACGCCCAACAGAAAAAGCACCCACCTCATTGAACAGACACAGCAGACGTCTCATTGCATCTCATGATTTGTGAATAGTGTCTGGCCCCAACCCTGAAACCACCACCGTGGTCAAGGGAGTGCAATGCTCTGTCCAAATGGGAGTTTCACGCCCACTATCGAACCTGGAGGTGAAGTTGACTCCAACTGAGCCACAGGGACTGGGGGTGGAAGGCGGGTAGTTCTTCAGAATGGAATTGGGGGAGGTCTATCTGAAGGGAATGAGTGAATGCAGGAGGGAGGGAAATAAAGCTGTGTGTCACACTTGTCAGCCAGGGTTCCTGTCACCATTCTCATCGCTTGCACTCCACTCCCTCCGTAAATTCCTAAAAGCCGTTATTCCAAATGCAACCAGAATGACCTCTCCAGCATGAAAATCTGTCCTGAAACAGTTAGGGAGGGTAAACTTTTTCTGTACCTTCTTAGATTCAGTTTTGGGGTGCCGGTTAATTAAATGGACAAAGGACAGGTTAGCAAGAGAAAGATTCCATCACATACATGTAGGCGCTTACAGAAAAATGGGACTCAAAGGTGTGGTTAGAATTTGGGACTTACATAATATCTAAATGGGAAAGGGAGCCTTAGGAAGACACAGGAAATCGAATGACTTTAATAAAAGAAGGGGAGGGGGAGAAAGGGTACTCATGGGGAAACAAGTGACAGGAGAATGGATGGTGTGGGGACTTCTCACCTCCAGCGGTAAGAGGCCATCTTCCCCAATTGCTGGGGTGGGGTGGGGTTGGGGGGCAGTGATCAATTATTCTGGGAGGCTCTGCTTTAGGTAGGGTAAGGGATGCCAGGAACTTACATGCCTTCTGTTCGAAATAATTTTATGCCACAGAGGCATGGCTATGGACCCCTACAAGGCCACCAAGGCCTGCCCATTGTCAAGGCCCCAGATGGGTTGGCTCTCCATGACCTTGAACACTCCCCGGGCCTCTCCGTGACCTGGCCGTGGGCTCTTTTTCAAGTTTTGTTTCATTTCCTGCCACTCACTTCCTGCCCTACCCAGCTGACTTTCCTCAGTGAACCCCACAGGCCCCCTTGGCGTGAGCCAGAGCCTCAGACCCTGCAGGACATCTTTCTTGACTCCCAAGTGCCCCCGCTCGTTACCCTGCCTTCTGCGCACGTCTTTGCCCTGAAATCCTGCTTCTGTCTGTTGCTTTTCCAGCCTATTCATTCTTCAAGGGCAAGAGTGTCCTTTACTTATTTACAATGAGTCCCAGGAACTCACACAGTGCCTGGCACATTGACAATGTCCAGTCAACATTTACCAAATTGATTCCATACGAAACTATTGGCAAGGCCAATGTGCTACGTTGGAAAGTACGCAGAGTGTGGATGAAGAGTTGGAAGGGAGCCCTGGCCTTTACTGACCCCCAGTGTCGCATCCGGAAAGTCATTTATCCCCTTAGCCTTGGTTTCTCCACGTGCGAAGATGGAACACTTATTCTATACCTTGAAATCTTACTGTGGTGTAGGGGAGGGGGAATTCTCCCTGTACCCATCTTGCATTCTCATGTCTGGTCTCATAAAAATCGAAAGAGACAATAACAGGAGGAAGGATTCCAATTTAATTCCTGCGCAAAGAGGTCTCATAGAAACGGAACCCAAGACGTGACCGAGACAGTGTTTCTTCCTTTTAAACAAAGAAACAACACATCTGTGAAAAACTGACAGGACAAGGAGGTTTAGTTTTGGAGGCTTCATTAGTGAAGCGATACTCACACAGATCTGCCCAGCCCCAGTTCTTCATCTCGGCCAGCAGGGATGCCTCTCCCGGTGCAGAGAGGAACCTGCCCATGGGAGACTTACTTTCTGCCCTCAGGGGCACAAGGAGGGCTAGGGTGCCCTCTTTGCACACTTGCTCCTCAAGTAACTTTAACTTAAAATAGTTAATACGCCATTTGGGCATGTCTGGGGGCAGCCTGCCTGGGACCCATCAGTAAGACCATGTAAAGCTCTCGGCACAGTTCCAAGCATACAGCATACACTCAAGAAACGCACATGGTGGTGGGCTTGCCCACCAGATGTCCCGTGTCAATCCACTGTACCCAGCAGCCCTTCCACCAGGCTCCACTGATTTTGGGGACCCTTACTGGCCCCTCTTGTTTTGCAGTCTTCATGACATGGAGCTACCATTGGTCACTGGGCACCAAACACAAGTCCCAAGAATCCAATTGGTATATATACGGCTTAATAGTCCACCCAGAGTGGGGCCTTGGTCAGTGGGAGGGTGTATTGCTTCACCCTTGGGGGTCTCCTGGTCTCCAGGAGAGTCTGCCCGTCATGCAAGCCCACAGCCCAGTAACGGGTGGTTAACTGGTAACTATCAGACCACAGTGTCAAAGATTTCTGAAATGATGTTAACAACCTTTGCTACAAATGCTCATTCTACTTTCTGCCTCTTTTTATGTGTTCATCACGGTTGTAATGACTTATAAAATACATGCGTACACGCAGAACCATGTGAGAATAGTGTTGGACCCACACGGAATGTGAGATGAAAGTGAGTTATTTTTATTTGTCCTAGCATTTCAAGACATGGAACCCTAAATTTTATTTTCGGGTAAGAAGCTTTCCCAGGGGCAGGACATGTGGGCTTTGGCATCAAATTAATAGCTTTAACTCCTCAAGCGCTATCCAAGGGCCCTATAATTTATACAACTTCAAACCTGAGGCTTTCTGCCTAATCGCTCCCTATTCTGTTGCCTGTGGCCCGGGCTGGGTCCCCATGACCTGCAATAACTTCTTAACTCACTTTTTTTCACCTCCAAACTTGTCTCACAAGCCTCTCCTCCTTGCCACTGGACAGCTGGGTTCGAAATATCTGACCATCCACCCTCGGGCCTTTTGAAGCTTTCATAGCCAGAGAGACAAACTCTGGAGAGATGTGGTCCCTTTTCACCTTTCTGGCTATTTCCGAAAGCTTCTTGTTCGCTCCCCTGACTCTGGTCTTAACCTTTCTTGAATAGGCTGTGTTCTCCCCCTTTTCACTGCTCTCCTGGAGTACGCCCTCTATCGAGGATGCCTCCCTCCATCCACCTCCTTACTGAGTCTGCTTTCTTTGTCCAGGACACAGAGGGCGTGTGGTGGGAGTGAGGGCCTTTCCCGGTTTGGCACCACTGGGCTTCCCCAAACCTAATCATTGTGAAATATCCCCTTGTACAGTTGAAACTTTTACAATGTGTCTGACTCTTAGCCATTAAACAACATGATGGAGAGGACAGGACCTGGGACCCAGCTCTAAGCCCCTCTGTCCCCAGGTACAACGCCAGTTTTAAAATTAGTGCAAAAAAAAAAAAAAAAAAAAAAAACCTTGAGAGAAAGAGAGAGAATGAGAGTTTCGTAATTCTTTCAGGAGTCCTAGAGTTAAATTTCCCTTGTCTGGGGGTTTTGAAAATCATTATTTTTTCCTTTCTGAGAGCAGAAGGAGATAGTCTGTATTGAGATACTGGGATAAGGATTCTCTGCCACTTTCCACACACAATGATGGGACATCAGTCTGACAAACCTGCTGCTTCTCTCCTCCGCCACATCCATTGCCCATTGGTAAATTGCCCATTGGTCAGTACAGTGTCTCTCTGCATATCTCATGTGCACCTGCACACAGGAAGTCTCCGTGACCTTCGGAAGATGCCCAAAAGCACTTCCACACATGCAAAGCAAAGGAGGCACAGGGCATGTAATACGGAAGGACAATGAACCCTGAACTTAGGGCATGTGATAAAGCCAGGTGTGGTAGGCAGAGCAAAGAAGCCACGTGCCCTCAAACACAAAGCCAAATTCATCTGCCTGTGTCGTGCCCACATAATCAGAAAGTGTGAGTGGCAGTCACCAATGCAGAACAAGAAGAGTAAGTGGGTACATACAGTATGATATGGGGGGGAGGTCAGTCCACGTTCACATAACTTTCATTACAGTGTATTGTTGTCATTATTCTGTTCCATTATTAGTTATCCTTATTAATACCTTACTGTGGCTAATTTGTAAATTAAACTTTGTTATGGGTATGTATGGGGAAAACAGTGTAGTAGGTGGGGTTTAATACTTTCTCTGTGGTTTCTTTGGAGTGATTGTAAATGGTATTGTGACTGTAATTTTAATTTCTACATATTCATGGACAGTACAAAGAAATGTGATGTTTTTGCATGTATTCGGTCTTTTCTATTAAAGTAATCAATAAAACTAGGTGGTTTAAAAGTATTCTCTCACCCTGCATATCTGATCCAGGCTTTCGTTTTCCAAAGTAGGCAAACGTAAATTCTCACCACCTGGGTTTCCACTTAAACTCCATTCCGGGTGAGGCACTGGCCCATAGAAGGCAGTGTGGAGCAGGGAGAGAGGGATGAGATTTGGAGTGTTGGCTACGCCCATTGCTGAAATAATAAAGCAACAGCAGCAATAAGAGCAATTTCAATAAAGCACTTAATGTGAGACACCTTGCATTAAGAGCTTTCCACTTAATCTCATTTAACCCTTACATTCCCTTAGGAAGCAGAAATTACAGGTCTGCAGTCGTGCAATTCAGGAATTCTAAGAGCTCGGAAAAAGAATTAAAATACATATATTAGCTTGTTGCTAGTTCTTTTGGCATAAAAGCCCGGCTTGAAGTGATGTGAGGCCATTTGTCATTTATCTTGGTCTCACCTATTGTGAACAGTCACATGGTTTTGCTGTGGAAATACAAATGCTTTTGATTACAGGTTCCATCTCTACTTGTGTTACACAAGCTAGTCTGTACGTATCATGTCACCTTTCAGACTTACAAAAAAAGAAAAAATGAAGTCTAAAACATTTCTGGCTTGAAGATGATCAGATAGGGGATAAGTAACCTATATCATCATCTCCACTGTCTGATTCAGAAAACTGAGACAGGAAGTGGTAAAGCCACCTGTCCAATGACTGTCACACACCTTCCAGGGAGTAGAGAAGACTGAGATGCCCAGCGGCTTGACCTCACAGCTCTAGTCTCAGCCATCACGGATGACATGTCCTTGGGTTACGTGAAAAGGTCGGGGATGGAATTCAGGGAAAAATCTTGAAGAAACACTTCACTCTACCTGAAACTCATTAGCGTCCGCATTTGTGGATTCGGAGGTGCGCGAACAATGCAGGCAAGGCAGGCAGCCACTGGTCTCCGGGAGCAGGGGACTGGCACCAGCCGTGATGGGCATTTTCACGTGTTTCCAGACACGTCTGTGGCAGGTGGTATGATGTCCCCTCATTGTCTGCCTCCTGAGAGGTGCTCCAGAGGTGTAGTGGAGTGACCCCTGTCTGCACTCTTCAGTCTGAGTGTTTATTCACTGCCACTTCTTTTCCAACTCTGGCAGACTAAATATCACATTTCCAGTTAACAGCTCCTTTCCTATTATTCATTCTTCATGGCAACTGAACGAGCTAGGTTCACCCACTGCCCACAGCCTGACAGAAGTAATACAAAGCCTTATCACTTAACTTGGGTTTAATTGCTTTCGAAGGGGTCTGATTATGAGAACACGCTCAGCTCATTATTCCCTGTGGCCAAGATGAATGGTCTGCTGTGGTGCCCCCAACAAAACTGGACGAGGTCAGCGCTCAGCTGATCCCAATGTCACATGGACCACGGAGTAGCAGGTGTCTGGACTCAGTCTCAACAAAGCAGGCAGATTGACAGAAGCCGGCAGAGGCTGAAAGAAATTGTTTTAACTATATAAGGAAGTGATTTAGAAGTAAAGGAAAAGTAAATTGGAAGAAACCTTAAGGATCATTCATCTTCCTAATATTAGAAATGTAAAAACTGAGGCTGCAGGAAAGACAGAGTCATGTTTATCTCAATTTCCTTTAGCGGCAGGCATTTAAATCAAGGTCAGTGGCAAGTGTTCCCCTAAAACATAACTAATGGAGTCCCTCTTACTTAATGTGGCTCCCGGGCCGCATCTTCCGTTTGGTTTTGTTTGCTCATTTGTTCTGTTGTTTGCAGCTCCTCTTCCTTTGTCCCCGTGGCTCGCCTGCAGCGACGCTTAATTATTTAGTGCCACTGGGCTCCACTGCTTTGGACGCCACTTCTACTATTATTATCCTCCCAGCTGTTCTCTATTTCCTCCAGCCCAAGGAAGGTGGAGGAATAAGCAAGCACGCTTTCCTTTTCCAAAGCCCTTGAAGTGCCCAGCTCAGCATTCTTCAGACTCCTCAAGCATTTAATGAGAATCGTGGAAGACCTAATTTCCTTGGGTGTTCTTTGTTCCCTTGACCTCAGATAGTGGGATAACGGCCGTACAAGAGGGCCAGTGTGGTATTTCGATGATTTATCTGCCTCATTTTTCTGCCCGTGTGCAATCCCAGCATAGCCATGTTTTCTCACCAGCCTTTCCCAAGACTGATTCTGCCTTTCCATCCTCATTCTATGCTGGAAAAAATACCTGCAAATGTGAGACATTTGCTTGCTAGATAGAGCTCAGAGTATTCTTTTTGGTGACTTCCTTTCTCTCTTTCCTTTTCTCCAATCTTTCAGTTTTCTTTTAATCAAAGTACTAATTTGAACTATGCAATATCCTAAGGCCCCCAAATTGATGAATGATGTGCATGTATGGTCCACTACTGTCCACCATGTTTGTAAAGGTCAGAAGCACACAGCCGCTATCATGGAGAAGAATGCACTTCAGTTTTAAAAGGGAACGTTAGCATATTTGGTATTAAGATGCAGTCATTGTGATGCAGTAATAAATTTAATTTACCTCATAGATATTGAGAGTCTGTTTATGCAGAACTCTGTCAGTACTAATAGTAAATGTCCGTCAATCTCTGCGTTTATGGTTTAATGGGTGATGTTTACACATAAGTGTTATTGTTTTTGCAAAGCTGACAGCTATGTAGATAGGTTTAAAGAAAACAAAACCTGGGGACTGAGAGTGAAAGTTTCAGGACAGCTGTAACTTGACTTAGGATGTGAACGTGGGCAGAGCTTCAACAGGTGGACAGGAGGGTATGAACATCCCCAGAATAGATGAGCCTGAGGGGAAAAATTCCTAGCATGGTAGGTAGGGAAAAGGGAAAGTTTCAAAAAGGAAAAATGGGTTAAGAGGCATGA
Organism: Noctilio leporinus; assembly: GCA_004026585.1. NCBI lineage: Eukaryota > Metazoa > Chordata > Mammalia > Chiroptera > Noctilionidae > Noctilio > Noctilio leporinus. Next base: position 631,700 of record PVIW01000008.1, read on the forward strand.
GGATTATCTGTATTATTTATTTCAACTGAATGTGAACCAGAGGTCACAGCTACGGGCCACTAGTGATGGGCAGCTTCACCACAACTCACTCCTGTGTCACGTCTTATGCAGAGTTTTTTGGTGAAACATCAAAACACCCAAGTGACTCAATCCCCCTACAGCCCAGGTTTGGTGCTCTGAGACTTCTGGCTTTTCCCAAAACTAAAATGACCTTTGAAAGAGAAGGGATTTCAGACCGTTGATAAGATTCAAGAAAACACGACAGGGCAGCTGATGGCTATTGGGAGAACTGTGTAAAGTCCCAAGGTGCCTACTTGGAAGGGGACTGAGGTGTCATTATGTACAGCATTTCTTCTATTTTGTATCTTCTTCTATAAATGTCTCTATTTTTCATATTACATGGCTGGATACCCTCCGGACAGAATAATTCAAATATTATTCATCCAAAAATAGAAATGAAGTTCCAATATGTTACAATGTGGATGAATCTTGAAAGCATCATGATAAGTGAAAAAAGAGACACAAAAAGCCAAATACGGCACAGTCATAGTTACATGAGGTATCTAGAATAGGCAAATTCATAGAAACAAAGGGGTAAAGAGATGACCAAGGTTAGGGGAAGAGAATTGGGACTTACTGCTTAATGAGTATTGAATTTCTGTTTGGAATGATGAAAAATTCTGGAATTTATTGGGAATTTTGCACAACAGCGTGACTATACTTAATGCCACTGAATTTTACAATTCAAGTGGTAAGGGAAAACAGCCCTGCTCCCATTAGAGAAATTAAAATGAAACAAAGTGTAAATCATTAAATAAATGGTGATTACAGAACAGTGGTCCTTCCCTATAGGGGGGTTTGCCTAGTTACCTGTGCTCCACTGCGCTAGCCAGGCATTTCCCTGCTAGTCGGAGCTGCTGTCAGTGGGGCCCAGTGGGCCGTTTCAATAATAAATAACAATTGCAATTTTAAAGAATATTTCATGAAATGGGAGAAAGGCCATACATAAAATGAAATAATATACAAAATATTAAGATATATACACATATAAGTATATAACGATATATATGTGTGTGAATACATGCATATATTTATTCTTCACATTTTTTAAGTCATAGTTTCTAAATTTTCATTTCATATATTCTGCTAATGATTAGGAAAAATTTAACTTTCTCAAATTATCATTTTTAATGTACTTGGATTTTTAAATTCATATATTCTTGAACTTTCTTGAACCTTGGGGGCTTAGCTTATAAATATCAACATTTTTTAATATGGCCTTTGTATCACCTTTCATAGGACTGATTATAAAATAGTACAACCCAGGATTAATTGAGATCCTACTATATTGGCACTGTTCAAACACAATGATGGATATTTTTCGCAGCCAACAGTCCATCTTTATCTCATTCTTGATCTTTTAATCTACATATTCTCTGCTAGGAGCAAGAAGCTTAAATAACTGGGCTGACAAATTGGAACCAGCACTCTTTCTCAAATTTAACTGATGGAAAGAGAAGAAAAACATTACATTCTACTTGAAGCCTGTTTGTTAACGTTCGCACTTGGTTAAAAGTTCGCGGAATGGTTTGTGCTGTCCCGATGGTTGGCGACGTGAGAATCCAGTGGGAGGCCAGCAAATGAACCACCATTTGTTTATTGTGACATCCGCTTCTTTGCTGTGAGAGAAGGCAGAGATGCCGTCATATGAAAATCTCTGACTCGCATCTATTTTTTATTTAGGGGTGAGCGAGGTGCTGGAAGAGGATTAAGAAACTTGACCTTTAAGAATATGAATTTGCGTATATTCTTTCGCCAAGTATTTATGGTTTGCCTACTTGGTGCTAATAAAACGTACCCGTGCTGCGTTGGACGCTCAGAGTGGATCAGGGAATGAGGCAAAGCTCCTCCGCTAGGTCTAGGCACACTCCAGGTGAGGAAAGCGCAAACAAGAAGTAGACACGCAATAGGTAGGAACAGTGCTATGAAGAAAAATGAGCAAGGGAAAGAGTTAAGAGAAGATCTGGAGTAGCGTGCCAGTATCGCAAGGGGATGGCCCTGGGCATCCTTCTGTCTGCCTCCTTCCTTCCTGCACTGCTTGGAACGCAGGCGTCCGTCCAGATACCTCCTACCTCATCCAGTATCTGGAGCTAGCCTGGCCATGTTGCTCTTCTTTTGGAATCAACGTTGATCTAGCCAATGTAGACTTCCTCTCACATACTTGCCAACTCCTCATAAGCCCAGGGTTTGCGTTTAAATATGGACATGGACCAGGTGGAAAACACAAACACGTGAGTTGGGTAAAGTGTAAGACAGTAGAGATATGGTGGTGGGGACTCAAGTGCACTGGATAGTATCTGTTTCATTTGAACAAATTCAAGCATAATTATTCATAACTTGGTTTTGTTTTGTTTTTTTGGAGCAGAAATTTTTTATCCATCCTGGAAGGCGTCTTTGGCTCTAAGTGACTTCACTGAGGTGTGCATTAATTGCTGAATTGAATGAAATCTTTGGAGCAGCAGATACAAATTAAGTTTGCCAGAGCCAACTGAATCATTCTTTTGTTGTGCAGGTGAGAACTTGAGAGATTAATCGTTTGTGAATACAGAAAATTACTTTCCCATTAGATACCTCTGCAGTACACTCATTTACTTCAGTACACTCATTTAGTTCAGCTTCCTCTGCCCCTTCCTGGGTGTTTTGGGGGAAAGCGATCCTTCCTCATTGTGGCAGTCTGGGTGGGGGCCAATATTTAAGTTGTAATTTGTTCACCTAAACTTAATTACTTAATCTTCACTCTTTAGACCCCTTCCAAGGACTGGGGAGAGTTGAGAATCCAGTGGGAAAAATCCAAGGCTAGGTGAAAATATACATAATGTAATATTTATCGTTTGTGCATAAACAATGAAGTGGTATTAACTCCATTCACAATGTTGTGTAACTATCACCAATGTCTATACCCAAAACTTTTTCACCATCTCAAACTAAAACTCTGTACTCGTTAAACAATAACTCACATCCCTCTCTCCTCCTTGCCCTTGGTAACTGCTGTCTACTTTCTCTCCCTGTGTGTTTGCCTATTCTAGATACCTCGTGTTAGTGGGGTCATATATAGAGGATGTGGCCTTTTTTTTGTCTGGCTTATTTCATTTAGCATGATTTTTTAAAGTTTATCCTTCTTTTAACCTATATCAAAATGTTATTTTTTCAAATATGAATAATATTCCATGGAATGTATATACCACAATTGGTTTATTCACTTGTTGATCGTCCCTTGGGTATTTTGAACTTTGGCTTTTTTGAAAAATGAAAATATGAACATTAGTCTGTAGATACTTACTTGAGTCTCTGCTCTTAATTATACATATAGCTGAGTCCTATGGTAGTTCTTTGTTTAACTTTTTAAGGAACCAGCAAACTGTTTTTCACAGTGATTGCACCATTTATGTCCTGCCAGCAACACACTAGGATGGTCATTTTTCACACCCTTGTCAACACTTATTTTCTGCGTTTTTGTTTTGTTTTGTTATGTTTCTTTATATTAGCCATCCTGATGGGCATAAAGCAAAATAATGTGTCTTTGTTCTGATTTTTACTTCCCTAACGACTAATGACATTATATTATATATCTTTTCATGTTCACACTGGCCATTTATATATCTTCCCTGGAGATACATAAGTCCTTTGCCCATTTTTGAATTTGCTTTTTCTGAGGTTTTGTTGCTGTTAGGTTGTAAGGAGTCTTTATCTACTAGATATTAACTTTTCCCAGATATAGGATATATAAATTACAGGTATTTTTCTCTCATTTTGTAGATTGTCTTTTCACTGCCTTACATTGTTCTTTGAAGCATGAGGGTTAATTTTGATGAGGTTCAATTTATCTATTTTTTTCTTCTGCTGTCTATGTTTTTGACATTTTATCTATGAAATCATTGCCAAATCAATGTCATGAAGATTTTCTCTAATGTTTTATTCTTAGAGTTTTATAGATTTAATTCTTAAGTCTTTAATCCATTTTGAGTTAAATTTGCATATGGTGTAAGGTAAGGGTCCAACTTCATTGTTTTCATGTGGACAGCAGTTGTCCAAGCAACATTGTGGTCTTAACACTTGGTTCATGGTGAGCGGAAACACAACTAAGTTTTGAGTGTTGAGGAAGAACCATGTCTAATTGATTTACGTTTCTTAGTGTCCCATTATTCCTGATTGATTATCATTCCCCATTTGTTTCTTCATAGTGATTGGAATTTAAACTCTTAAAAGAAACAAAACATATTCTGCTGGGTGGGGGATGTTTCATTTAAAGAATAAGTGTCTTAGTATAAAGGAACCATGGACATGGACAATAGGTGGGATTGACTTTGGGGGGAATGAGGGGGTGGGGAGGGGGACAGAGGGGAGCAAAAAGGGGATGGATGTAATACAACAACAATAAAATTTTTTAAAAAATAAAGAAAGAATAAGTGCCTGATCATGTACTTATGAGATCCCCAAGGTTATTAGCATTAAGGCAACCAAAGCCTTAGACCCACAGAATGGCATTTTTACACCATGGTAGAATTGTTGGTAGCAGTATTTGAAATGGGCTTCTTGTTGGGGGTGAAGGTGGGGTAAATTAGGCGCTTTCTGTGTGCAATCTCAAGCCCCTCAAGTTCACTCACTTGGCTGTGCTGAATAACAACCTTAGGAGAGAGAATGGTTTAATGAAATGAAAGTAGATTAGAATCAGGCGCATTTAGCTTCAAATCCGAACTGCATCTCTTTCTGCTCTAGGTAAGACATCTCATTCTATTGATTCTCACTTTATTTGCAAGTGGCCAACTCCAAGAATCACTGAAGAAGGTGATTTCATTCGGTTTCATTTGATTAAACAGATATCCATCGAGCGCATGCACTGCATACCCGCAGGGCACTGGAGGTACAATGGTGCTTGAGAGAGTCCCACCCTCATTCAGCTTCAAGTTCAGAAGGAGAAATGAACAAAAGAGCCACAAAAAAAACAACACCCTAGGATCAACAACAACAAAATGCATGCATTATGCATTAGGGTAAGAATTTTGATAGCTGTGCTGCAGATCAAGTAAGAAATCATATTGGTTTTCCTTCTTTCTTTTTGCTCTGTTGAGCAAGGTCATGAATTTAATAAAAATTCATCCTCAAGGTTTGACATATTTATGCTTCAGAGGGCATTATGACCAAAGTTATCAGGTGTGTGTATATGTGTGTGTGTGTGTGTGTGTGTGAGAATGTGTGTGTGTTTACTTTAGTCTCTTTTCCTTATCTGTTAAACAACATAATTGAATTAACAGATTCTTCCTCTGGAATTGATTATTTGAGATATATGAAATCAGCATGATGACTGAAAAAGAAAACAAAAAACAAAAAATAGATTTGTATATGGAGAAGGTATACATTGAAAATCATCTGTTCTATCCACCTGATCTTATTAAAATAATCTCCAAAGCCCTGGCTGGTAGCTCAGTGGATAGGTGCCAGCCTGCAAACCCAAAGGTCACTGGTTCGATTCCCAGTCAGGGCACATAACGGTTGCAAGCCAGGTCTCCAGTCAGGTTTGTAGCTGGAGGCAAGTGAAAGGCAACCATACATTGATGTTTCTCTCCCTCTCTGCCTCCCTCCCTGCCCTTCTCTCTAGAAATAATGAATGAATGAATGAAGGAATGAATAAACAAAATAATCTCAGCTCAGGGGAGTGACTCACCAAGGTCAATGAATGGTAAGATGCTCAGCCTTGAGTAGAACTCTGGTCTCACCTATGCCAAGAATGAATCCCTTAAAGGAAAAGCTTAACTTTATTTGCAAAGCAAAAGAGAATAGCTGATATTCAGCGGGAATGCCAGAAGAGGCCTGCTGACTTTTTCCAACCCGCTGTCTGTCTGATACAACCTGCTCCCCGAAAAGTGGAGGCAGAGGGACCTGAGATCTCTGAAATCAGCAGCTTCACTAAACAAAACAAACCTAAGCTCCCTCCGTGGTATTGACGTGGATAACATGCTAGCTAACAATTGACTGATCCTAAAGAGACAGCATTTTCGCACTTCTTGTCCATTTACCTGAGACCTCTGAGTGCTCTTTTCCACACCAACGGACTCCCTGAATAGTTCCGTGTCTATTTGTGGTTCCTGGCAGACAGGAGGGAGTCCCAGCGTCCCCAGCTATCAAAGCAGGTAAGTCTTGCTAAAGGAGGGAGCACTGAGTAAGATCTTCAAGGGTGAAGTAATCTGCAGTCGGCCCACAGGGAGACAACACCTCTCCTTCGGTTTACACTCACTAACCAGGGAAATCAATAAAGGCAGGCTTGAGTTAGTCTAGGTATTCTTGAGCCTTAATAAATACATAAAAGGCATTTGGAGGCAAACAGGAAACAACTAAGACAAGGCAAGGAAAACCAGAAAGGATCACGTGGGAAAATGCATCTGGTTTGGAGCTCCAGGTCTGAAAACAAGCACTTGAAGGAGAGTAGGGAATGTTTTCGCTGAGCCTGGTACCCCTCCCCCCGCAAAGCTCTAGGAAGGTGGTTAGCAGGGACCCCAGGGCTTCCTCCCTCCTTCGCAGCTGTGTCACTATTCCATTGGGCATATTGCGAACTTCACCTTGATGAACAAAACAGTGACATACATCAGGACTCCCTGTTTTCTCCCAACTTCCCAGCCAGGGACAAAGTTGCCCAAGGGCCAAATCCAACCCTGAGCCCTGCCAGTCCTGTCACCTGTAGCTGCCTTGGCACAAGGAAGGCACCTTGAGCAGGGAAGAAAGAGGCCTTGCGGCCCACGAAGCAGAAAATATCTGTCATTTACTGTACTCGCTCTTTTATGTAAAGGGAACTTCCTATAAAGGTAGTGCAAACAGAGTGTGCCAGCACGTGGACTGGCAGTGTTGGCATCTTCTAACAGTCGTCAACAATCGCCAAGCATTCCTCTTGGTTGCCTTATCTCTGTGGTCATGTACATACACTAGTGTATTTAATATACGCTTTTTGGTCCATATGCAAGTAAGCTGTCCATATCACAGTCTTCCCTTTTGCAACATTTCAGCATGCCTGTGCTAAGAATAAGACATTCTTCTGTAAGGCCACAATGCCTTTACTCCTACACAAACTATTTCATAATTTCTCCTAATGGATAACTCCGGTTCATGGTTCCCCAATTGTCCTCAGCATCTTTCTATAGATTTTTCATTCAGATTAATTAATAGCACATCAAAGTTTCATAATTGCCTTTGGTCACTGTTTCTTCGAATCTATTTTATCTAAAATCTGTGAGGTAGCTGGGGGCAGGGGTCATGGCATCATGGAGTATCTGGTTTCCCCAAAAACTCTTCCTTTTATGATTTTTACTCCCATTGATCAGTGCCTACATCAAAGAAAATGACTATTTTTTTCTAATTCTGCAATTCCTTCTACATATTTATGCTGACATGTTGTTTCTCTTTGCTTTCTCCTCTCTTCCTCATCAATATAAATTTATGGGTTTTTAAAGATTTGATGGCTACCATTTATGATAGTCTTTATTTTTTTTAATGCTTACACTTCCAAAAATTAGCCAGTGGGAGCCTCTCCTCTCTGCTTCTATGCTCCTTGAGCATCGATCCTTGGTCTCTGAGTCCTTTCTGGCTTTTTTCTAGCATAAGATAGCACAGGCTTGCCCTGTACTTTCCCTGTCTCAGACCTGGAATCAGGCATTTCCAAGAACCTCTAGCTCTACTAGGTAATAGCATTTAGCAATCAAGCCCTAGGCAATGGAATGCTAATGACCACTGACTGCCTTTTATTCTAGGCTTTTTAAATGGGTGGATATATCAAGTAGTGAGTTTTCCATTAGGCAGTCTTCTGATTGCAAATAAAAGGTAACTAACCCTACAGGCTGCGGCATAAAAGAAGTGAGAAGTGAGAGGTGCTGTCGCAGCACTCTTGGAGAAGGGATGGCTGTAGGAATCGCAGAGATATAACAATGTTTTAGGTCTTAATTTCTCAGCTTAACTTGCCTCTGCATTACGTACCACCGCCCCCATCTTCAACAGGCACTGCCAAGCTTGTGAAATGGTCATTCTAGTCTATTATAAACGGAAAGATACACCCCAAGCCCTGAAGTTCTATCACTACGACTGGGTGGAGGTTCAGCAAAGTCCATGAGGGTTTTCCCCTACGTCTCATCTGTCCCTCATAATTGATAACTTCCGGTGGAGGAAGATCTCCACTGGTTTTCATGCGTTCCAGCCTCACTTCCTTGTACGGAGATAGTTCAGAGTCACTATTTGCCTTTCCCATGAACTGCTCTGTACTCACTGTCAATCTCCTGGGCTCTGGCCCTGCTTCCCTTACCCATAAACCTTTGAGCAGGTGTCTTAAGAGGCCGCAGGCCTATTATTCACTGTTTCCTGCTGACCTCTCTTTCAGATGAGCCTTCATCTGCTTTTGGTGTAATTACTGCAGCCCTGAGAGTCTACAGTGTGCTTCCTTCCCCTCATGGCCGCACAGTGATGCTCAGCTGATCTCATTTCCCGGGTCCTCCTGTCCTAAAGTGGTTTCCCATCCAAAGCTGAGAGCATGCTTCTTTCTCAGCAAACTAGCTGAACTGAGAATATCACCTCATCTCGGAAAGGCACCCTGGGGATCATTCAGTCTATTCCCAAGGCACGTCTGTTACCTTGAAGAAGGGAGAGGGGGCAGAACAGCCCTGAAATCAAACAGTAATTCTGAAGATGCACAGTCCAGCTTATTAACGTGGGCTGTGATGTCTAACTCCATGAACCTGCCCAGCTGGCTTTGTTCTGTTGCTGGATCGTAGAATCGCTGTGGATGAGAGGCTTGGGCTAATTACCTCAGTTGGAGCAAGCAGATAATGAACTCACCCTAACCTTTGGCTGAGTGGACTCTCTGCTGGCAGGGTAACTCCGTAATTCTCCCTCTAACCTGTCTCCGACTTCTGTCTCCCTTTCCATACCCGAAATGCAATGGAGACATGTTCGATGTTCGGAATGTGCTCTAACAGGCATTTCTCTAGCCACCCCGACTCTCACCCCTCCCATGCATGGTCTCTATTGCGCATCCCCCCTGCTCCTGCGTTTCCCTTCATACAAGCCACTGTCAGGTCGTTGCTGATTTTCCTCAAAGGACTCAACTGGCTGACGAGATTCACGGTTTCTCTACTTCTGCGTACATCGTCTCTAGCCCTGGGATCTGCCCAGAGAAGCAACTTCGTGGCGTTTCTTGATCTGCGTTGGGTCTGATGAAACTATGCCCCCCAACAAGGCTGAGGTGCTCTGTGGGCCCTCTACTTCTGAACATTGCCTCATTAAGAACAAACTCAGTTTCGGCATCCAAAAGAATTGAAAAGCAATGAAAATGTTTACAATAGTCTCTCTAAGAAGAAGTCAAGAAGAGCTTCCATTGCATAAACCGGAGTAAAATGGCCTAAAATCTTCATTGTTTCGCCCGACCTGATGGGGCCAGGAGCTACACTGTGCACCCAGCATAGGAGGAAGCAATGGAGGGTATCAGTCAGCTCTAAGTGAAATAGTGTTGAAAGTTTGTCACAACACCCAGTGGGCTACAGCAAGTATGTCCCTGCTCTTAATACTTCTTGCTCCAGTACCTGCAGATCAGCCGGGATGTGGTGGGTCTAAACTAGGCTTAACTAGGTTTGGTGCCAAGTTCCAGGTTGGGACTCAGCCTACCCCGTGCAGCTCCAATTCTCTGTGGGCTCCAGACCATAGAAAAGCGGGACAACCCCAACCCCCAAGCACATTTCAGTCCTTTGCTTGTGTCCTGTTCACTACATCCCACTAGCCAAAGCAAGTCCCACATCAACGGGGTAAGAGTTTCTCCCCTTTCAAGAAGGTAATGGGGAAGATGCGATTATTTGCTAAAAATATATATAATCAACAACTATTGTCCTCTGTTTTCTGGAAAAATGTCTGATACCTGGAGTTGCATGTAAATAGTTGATAGGAGCGCTCTCAGGCATGGTTCCTACGAGAGGTAGGATGTAGACGTGGGACAGACAGAGGAGAGAAAACTGTGATGAAGTCACGTCTCTGTCCTCTTGTCTAGTCATACCACTGCCTTCCCCTGGTGTTCAGGGTGAATTACTTCTGCCAGGACAGTGACTCTTCACCAGTTGCTCTCTTGGCATAGGAAGATTTACCCAACAGGGAAAATCATGGAAAGGTTGATGAAGAAGATCATTTTTGTTCACCAAACACACTCTCCAGACCCAGAATAGTGAAGTCTGCCTTCCAGGACTGTCCTCTTCAAACATCTAATGTATATACAGCTATACTATTACCATGATCACCGATAAATGCCAAGATAATTTGTGTAAACTTCACAAGTCACTAATGCGGTGTGTGTTTGCTTCGCTCTCATTGATGTTATTTTCAGGTGAATAACTGTTCATTTAATTCTTGTTGGGAATATAATATCCCACTGAATACTTTGTTAATTAATTTGAACATTAATGGTGTCTCTAAATTTTCATGATTAGAAATGGATATTTTTCTGCATAGGTTTATTTACTTTTTCCTCCTATTTCAGATTACTTCTTTAAGTTCCCAAAGTAATTCCCAAAACAAATTGCCAAGTGGCTTTTCCAAACTTCTGTACCAACTTAAAATGCCATCCACAATACATGGGTGATTAAATTCACCCCCCCTCCCCTGCCCTCGCCCCTGCCCTCAGCACTGAGTCCCTTTGGAAGGAGATAAATAATAGATGCATCAAGCACTATGGTATTTTGTTTCATATATACCACATGCTTGTTTGCGACAGTATTTTTTTCCTGTTTGTTTTTTCATCAGGGACACATCTATTCAATGTTTTTTCCCTGGTGTATCTATCAGGTACTTACTATTTTGTTCTGTTTACTTAAATTATCAGTCAAAAGAGTCCCAACTTCTTATGGAATGTAGTTTCTTGAGCCTGTCATTCATCTTATTATTTTACTTAAGTAGTGTATTTTTTTTGGTCATGTGTGAAAATGTTTAATTTTGACGTAAGTAAATATGCTGATCTTGTGAATGTTTGCTTTTCTCAACATGCTTTTTCTCCTTCACAGATTGTCTGTGATAAAAATCTTAACCTCAGGTTTCAAGTCTGTCTGCTCCGTACGTCCCTCGGTGTGTGCTAGAGGACAGCAGGCTCACTTAATGATCTTGTTCACTTAGAGGGCTGGTGCATATACCAGCCAGGAACCAACTGTGCTGCCAAAATAACCATCTAATAAAATGCCTCCTAAAAGGCAAATACAGTCAAGTGTTTTGAAATCTATGTTCGAAACAATGCCAGGGATCTCATGGTTTATTGGGACCCGGAATCTCCACGAAAGAAAGCTGTGTGTCAAGGACAAACATGAGCTGTCTCTCTGGGCCCGTTACAGCCCCGCCCAGCTCCCGCTGCCATTCTGTTGATAGCAGGAGCCGTGGCAGACTCAGCACTTCCCATCTGTTAAATACTCTACATCCTCGCAGTTAACGCTGTCACCTAAGTAGGGAGGTAGAGCCAGAGCCACTCTCACATTCATATGTGTGTCTACACACACGCACACACAGTGCCTGTTTGCATGTGGTAACTGTAGGCATGACTCAGTGATGATTCCGTCCTAGGAGCTGTTGGAACACTTCACAGGTGTTGTTGCAGACCATCCCCAGAGCAGCTCCTAGAGACAAGCACTAGTATTATCTTCATTTCAGAGATGAGAACCTGAAGCTCAGGCTACCCAGGTCATGAAGCTCATCCCAAGGTCACAAAGCTGGTCCGAGCTGGAACTCCGCTGGCTGAGCTCTGAACCCGCACTAACATCGCGGCAGTGGGAGGCGGTTGAAAGGGTGTGTGTGTTGGATATTCCACTCTGGCTCCGCCATGTTGCAGCTGGGCCCACTTGAGCAAGGTGATGAACCTCTCTGAGCTCCAGTGTTCTTTTCTACAGAGAAGTCACCGAATTGGTGATGAAATGATACGATGACAGTCATGGTGAGTGTTGGACAGAGAAGGCTGTCAACACATGTCGCATGTTCTTTTTTTTCTTTTTTAATTAAAAAATATATTTTATTTATTTATTTATTCTAGAGAGAGAGGGGAAGGGAGCGAGGCAGAGAGGGAGAGAGACATCCATGTATGGTTGCCTTTCACCTGCGTCCAGCTACGGACCTGGCTGGAGACCTGGCTTGCAACCTGGTTCTGTGCCCTGACTGGGAATCAAACCAGCGACCTTTGGGTTCGCAGGCCAGCACTTTATTGCATGTTTCTTTTACCTTCTGCCTCTTTTGTTACTGATACGGGCACCAGCAGGGGCCTGGGTTCTGCATGTGGAGACCCTCAGACCTGGCACCAGCGCGTGCAGAGATAGGAGCACGGAGATTTGCTTGCCTTCCTGTTCCATGCCTGTCTGCTTGCTGCTGAATGAAGATAATGGTGCTTACTTTGCAGGGGTTTTATGAAAATCAAATGAGATCATTTTGGGGAGAGAGCTCTACAAGTGTAGCAGAAGGGCATGTCAGGTATGATAATGAATTCCATTCTGTCTCATTCACTGGAATAAAGACAGAAAGAATCCCAAAGCCTCGGCATTGTTAGGAGACAGACTTGTGTTTTCCATTATTCTCCTGGAAATTCTAAAAGTAGTTTCAGCTTAAATGAGTATCGAAGCAATTTTAATTTCCCTTTTCATTCAGACACCAAAAACCCTGTGATTTAGGCTCCCAGAAAATACCACTGCAGCTGTTTGCCTGTTCTTGGTTTTAATCAAGTACTTAGGGCCCAGCAGAAAGGAAGAAAATAATGTCCTCAGTCCTGGTTAAGCCTTTCAGAGGGGCAGGCAAGCTCACCTATGGAGAACGCACTAGGGTGTGAAGGTTCAAGTTCATTAGCGTGGTTTCCATGCCCCTTCAAGGTCTGAAACCTATTTCATCTCTATCTCTCTGCCCTTCTCCTCCTGCTTCCCAACCCAGCTCAGTTGCCCCCTGATCTACTCACCACCCAGTGGGTACATTGCATCCATACCTCTGTGCTTTCTTTGTGTTTTTATCATGCACTTTCCTCCATCTAGGGTGCCTTTACCCCCACCGGCCTCCCACTACCACATGCAGACTTCCCTCTTTGTACCTAAACCTCATCATCCTTTAGATGTAACGCGCACACCCCTGATTCTAGGAAGGCTCCTTTCTCGGTCTTACTGCCCATCAGAATTTGTCTTCCTCCCCTAACGTTTGCCTTGGAGTCATTTATCCATCTGTGTACGCACCCCACCTTTCATTTTTCTGTCTGTCCATCCTTCCCTTCCTCCCTCTCTCCTGCCCTCCTGTGTCTATCCTTCCGCCCATCCCACCCTCCTTCCATTCCTTCTTCTTGCCCTGCCTCCTTCTCTCCCTCTTTTTATCCAACTATTCTTCTATCACCCAACACCTGAGTGTCTCCTGCATGCCAGGCACTGTCCAAAGCCTCCAAGTCCTAACAAGAAGGTAGGGGTTGAGGGGAACAAAAAAAAAACAAAAACAAAAAAACCAAACTAGGTCTGAAAAATCCTTTTACTTAATATTGAAAAATTTCAAAAGATTGTGGTTGCAGTGATGAGCTGAGATCATGGTGACAGCTGAGGATGGAAAAATGGCTAAATCTAAGAAGACTTTAGAGAGAAGGTGATAGCCACTCTTGCCCGTTTTGAAGAATGTCTAAGCAGTTGCCACATGCAGCCCATGCATTGCAGTAATGTTCATGCTGTCATATGCTTCCCTACCTCTGTTTTCTGAGTCATTTGAGGGTGTAACTTATATGCTGTTACTCAGTCTTAGTCCCTTGTAGAGTGTCAGCCACATTAAAATGAATGAATGGATACAAATATTTTCTTTCCTTCCCTTTCCTTTCCTTCTTCTTTTTTTTTCTTAAAGGAGAGCTATGAAGGCTGATTTCATGCTACACTGTGAAGCAATACTAACTCATGTTTATTAAGCACTTAGTATATTCCGGACACTTGTTGAATATTTTTCCTGCATTGTGATAATCAATCTATAATACAAAACAATCTTGGTTTGTAGGGATTGTCATCATCTTTATTTTAAGACTGAAAAAACACTGACACACAATGAGATAAAGCCACTTGTCCCTGGTCACACAATTGTGACTCAGCTGTGATTCAATTTGGTTCCAGGGCCCTGACTCTTCACTGGGCAGCTTGGTGATACCACCATTCCCACAGGCCCTTCTTCCTCAGGCACTGCAGGGACCTGGGGAAGCAGGGTAGGGAAGCGGCATGGGTGGGGGGACAGATTGTCCCACCATCACATCAAAGCCAACCTGTGCAGCGCATCTCTACCTGAAATGTCACTTCCACCTCAGGGGCACTGATGGATCACTTGAATTATTCTACTTAGTACATAAATTTCTTCTCTGGGGTTCTGATGGATAGCCTTGATGAATGACACATTCTATGTGGCACTTTGATTTAGCATTGTCTTTGATATCAGGTACCCCAAGGTTCAAATACAATCTCTGCCGTGGCCAAAAGATCTCAGACAAAAAATACACACAAAGCTATTCAATTTGGTCCCGTTTACATTTGGTCATCTATAATAACAGTGCAATGACACCTAAGGAGTCAAAATGAAATGAAATAACACAAGTCACATGTTTAGCAAAGTACTTATCACATGGTAAGTGCCTACGAACCAGAGTCCTTGAGGTGGGGCGTACATCGCTTTCAAGGTGTACGTGCTCTGGCCTTCTGCTCTTCCTCCTTCAGCTTCTCTCCTCTCCCTCTGTTCCCTCCTGTTCCCTCCTGTTCCTGCACCACCTTCTTGCTCCCCAACACACCCAATAATCTTCCTCCTTTGCACTCACGTCCCTTTTCCCTTCAATGTCCTTTCCCTACATGTTCTCCTCACATCATGGTTCAGACATCACCACTCAGTGAGGTCTCCCGTGTCCACCCTATTGAAAATTACAGCACTCCTGCATTCTCCGTTCCCCAGATCCGGTTTAATGTTTGGCCACAAAACCCTCCAGCGTATTACATAATTTACTGCCTCGCTCCCCCAGAATATCGAATCCAGCAAGGCAGGAAGTTTTGTGTCTTCTACCCTCTGCCGTACCCCCGGCCGTGCATGGCTCTTAGTAAGAGCTTCATGTTTGCTGGATGCAGGAAAGGGGGGGTGGATTTCTCTCTCCAGTGCTAAATCTTTCCCTACAGTTACCAGCCAAGACAAAAGAACCGCCATTTCTTCCATTTTCTCTCATAAATTTCTATTTCATAGCCAATTCATTCCAAGGCTAATTTTTTTTTTTTTTTTTACTGCACACAATTTCACTGTTACAGTTCCACCTTTATGACCAAAACGCTGAAGATAAATGAACATGATGAAAATAGCCAAAAGGAATATACATACTTTGTAGATGTGCAATTTTCACTTGAATCATTTATCCCTTTTTTAATCAGAAACTGATCATGCACAAAAGCAATCAACAGATCTGAGGGAACTCGGGGGGAACTGCAAACATCAGTGTGCTGGTGACCAACCATGCGTTTCTTTTATGTCAATTACTTTCATTGCTTAGACCCTAAAATCACTCATTAAATGCTCAATTGGCTCAGCTTTCTCCTTTCTTCCCGATGCATAAAGACATTCTCTCAAGCGCTCATTTTTCCCATGTTCCTATCGCAGAATCGTGTCATGTTTTCCTCTTTTCAAATCACCCAATGTAGTAATTAATACATTAACGCAATCTTTAGTAACTTCTCTTCAGTTGGGGTAGCAAATAAGGATGGTTTTATTTCCATTCCTCTCCCCTAATTTTTTTTTTCCATTTTACTGTTCAATGTTGATGATACTTCTGGAGTGTCTGAACAAAGAACTTAACACATTCTATTTCCAAAAATTGGCAGTTAAAATTGGGACAAAACTGACCCAGACAACTCTTTTGGGACTCTGGAAAATGACCAAAAGCATACATCAAATTAAGAAATATTTATTTTTGAAAAAAGGCTACTGGAAAAAATCTCGCAAACGGCCCCGGCAGGTGCGGCTCAGCCGGTTGGGCGCTGGCCTGTAAACCGAAAGGCTGTGTGTGCAGTTCCCGGCCAGGGCCCACGCCTCGGGTGCGGCTTTGGTTTCCTCTCTCCCCTCCCCGCTACCTCCTCCCAGGGCACAGACAAGAAGCAGCTAATTGGCATTTCTCTCTCACATCCCGTTTCTCCCTCTGTCTCTCCCTTCTTTCCTCTCTCTCTAAAAATAAATAAACATGTCCTCAGGGGAGGATTTTTTTTGATCCACCAAACTAGGTAAAAAGAGTGATTTCGTTTTCCTGTTTCACCTTATGGTTCTTTCATCTGACCTTCTGACCTAGGGTCTCCTTTCCCTGACTCCACTTTTCAAAAGATCCAATTGGACAGTCCCCGGAAGGACTGCAGGGGCAGGTGCAGTCAAAGGTAGAAGCCTGAGGCTTCGCATATCCTGCTGGGCACACCCTAGAGGTTCATTGTACAAATGCCTTTCAAAACAGAAAAGGAACTAGGGACGTTTCCTCCTCTCCCCTCAAGGTAATAAAAAGAAAATAAAGGAACCTTTTATAAATGTCACAATGCTGTCTTTTGTCAAGGCCATCAGCTTCACAATACACCACCTTATTTATTCTTTCTTTTATCTGCCCTGCGGTAGAACCCTGTTGGCTTAGTTTCTAATGGTGTATGAGTGTATTTCTTTACATATATATCAGGCCAGTTATTGCCATTGCTTTATTCCCAAGGTGTTTTGTGTGGTCCATTTTAAAAATGAGAAAATTATTTTCTCTACATAGTTTGAAACACAGCTCTCTGCCAAAGGCTTTGCTTTCTCAGATGTTAGGGCCAGTGTTTGCACAAAGTCTCAAAGCTCATGAAAGGGAAAAATCAATGAATTTAGCTATGGAATTATGATGCAGTCAAAGATGGGGGTGATGGAGAACACAAGGTTGGCAATTTCTCAGATGGATAAAAACAGAACCCTTGTTTTCCAAAGTAGCCATGCCATCTGCAGTCTGAGTCATGTGGGATGGCACACAGCAAAGTCTTCATTTTTCACTTCTCAGATAAGATAAAGTTCAGCTAAAGAAAGGGGCATCCAAGTTCACCTACTTGGTACTTAGAAAATTTCATCCAGGTCAATGTGCTTTCAGTCACATCGGACCACTTTTTCCTAGCATAGCAGCCTTGGAAAGGTAACAAAATCTCTCTAAACCCAAGTTTCTCATCTATAAAATGGGACAATAGCGCCTGCCTACAGAGTTGGGTATGGTTATGTGAGCTTCCTTCCACATGTAATATACATACATGAGGTCTGTTCTGAAAGTAGCAGCCAAACAAACTACCTTAATTATATTGACATTGGCTCAGACGTTGTATATATACCATGCAATGCCTACCATGGAGTGGATGTCTAGCAGAGTCTAAATAAACCAATGCTTTACTCTTAGCAGCCCTTGCTGTGACAAATATTTTGGTTCTCATTCACTTGTTCATGCTGTCATTAGAAAAAACGTTCACTGAGCAAATACTCTGTAGCTGATTCTGTGCCTGCTATGTGGGCAGGAGTGGGACCCAAAGTCCAGGAGGAGAGATGACATCAGCATCAGTACTCAAGTTACAGAGTAAAAGAGGCAAATGCTCTTAGGATGGAATAGTAGTATTGGAGGTTTGGGGTTTAAAAAATTTAAGCTAGATAGAAAATAAATGTTTGAATAATAACATTAGGTAAAGATTTTAACCAAAGCCTTGGAGAAGTCACATATATAAAACCGTAACTTTGTTGTCTTCCTCACTCACAATTGCTGTTTAGTATTTGTGATCGAGACCATTATTTGCGCTCTTATCCAGCCTTTTCCTCTGCTGCTGTAGTAAAGTTTTCACCTGGCCACGTGGCATCCCAGAGCTGAAACTGTTTCCTAGCCTGTCCTGCAGCTTTGTGAAGCCTTGTGACTTGCTGATAGGGTGAAAAAAAATTTAAGTAAATCAGAACTTGTTACTCTCCTCCTTAAAAAACAGTAGCGGAGTCTATGACACGTCGCATAAAATCAAACGCATCCTCGTATTGACTTTCAAAGCCTCGTGTGATCCGGTTTGTGACCATCTCTACAGCCTCATCTCGAAGCACTTGCCGTGTCCCTTCTAGCGCCTGACCCATTGGCTGTGCCAGCATCATCACAGGGCCTTCAAAATAACTGTTTCTTTTGCTTAGAATTCTCTTGCTCTTGATCTTCACGTGTTTCAGAGAGGCTTCTCCTGAAACCCTGTTGCTCTGTTATCTTGTCCTATTGGAATTCTCTTCTCTGGTCTCTCTCTCTACTTTATTATTGTAATTCTCTCACCTGCTTGCTTGCTTTCTGCATCCTTTCTTCATCTTCCTGCCTTCCTCTCTCCCCCGCCTCCCCCATCTTTTCACCCACTTCTATTAGAATGCAAACCCCTTGAAAACATGACCCTTTTCTGTCTTGGTCACAGCCATAGGCACAGAACAAGGGCTCTAAAATCACTCGTAGAATAAATGAGTTCTGTTTTGACAGGCAGAGAAGTGGGGAAAATGAAGATATGAGAGACTGAGGGTAACTTCAAGAACCAAGACAAGTTACATATCAAGGTAACAGGTTACGCACTTTCTTACCTAACTTTTTTCTCTTCTATCCTAATATGTCCTTTTCTCCCATTTGACAAGAGCTGGGGTATCTGTTGGTGGAATATTTTGTGCAGTTCTGGTATTTGATTTTTAAGAAAGACTTAATAATGTTTGGGATGTTTCCCCAAGAGGGCAAGGGCCAGCAGAGGCTGCTGGGCCACTTCAGGCTGAAAATACCAGGATTGTTTTGCTTTGAAATATTAGGTTGAGAAGATATGGGAATAAAATCTGAAGGGATTTCGAAGAGAGTGAAAGTAGTTTTATTCAGTAAAATCCAAAATCTTATTTTCATTCTCTTAAAGCTTAAAAGGAGACACATTCAGGGAAAATAAAATATTACCCCTCATCAGCATGACAGCTTATGTTAACCAAATGCTGTTTTTATTTCTTTTTTTTTTCCAAAATATCCACGCAACATCTGTATGGGGAGTATAATGATTCTTATTCTGTAAATTGAGGGTATCGAGGCTTGGAGAAATGGCTTGCCTGAATCCCTTAAGGAAAAGAGCTGTATCTGATTCTAAAGTTACAGAAAAATAAAAACAATCAACAACTGTCCATAAGGCTGACTTGGATAAAACCCAGAATGATCAGGAACAGGGCTCCTAAGAGTGCCCCATCACTGGGTGCCTGTTTCTTGATCATTAAAGGTAAAGAGAAAGTTCACTTGTATCACCTCCTAGTCCAAAATGCCCTCAGGGCAGAAAGATAACAAGCAGAATGAACTCAGGAATTTAAAAGTTAACCAAAATGATGTTAACAACTCTCAACTGAGCCTAGAAAGAAATTAGCCTCGAAGAAGGAAAGCAGAATGTGTGAGAACTCCACATTTTCATTTCTTGTCAAGATGATGGATTAATGTGCTGTTCAACCCCTTTCCCCAAGGGAAGCACAAACCCCAAGCCACCAATTTTAGGTCTAGTCAAGGCTGAAGAAGCACATGCTACCCTGTCTTTCCCTCTCTTTGCAACAAAAGCCCCTGGACACCATGCACAGGGTCACAGTCTGTGGGATTTTTTTTAAGTGGCAGCAGGAAGATTAGGGAAGGAAATCAGAACAGGAAATAACACCAAACTGGTGACTTTTCTCTTTTTCCTCCTCCAATATTTATCAGCATGAGCTCAAAAACAGCCTAAAACTCAGGCATGTACACCAGACAGGCATTTGCTGGGGTTGCCATGTCCATGTAGCACACATTGAGTGCTTTTTTCAGAACTAAAATGTATTATCTTACAGAGCTCCAGGCTAGAAGTTCACAATCAAAGTGTCAGCAGCACAGGTATCTTCTGGGAATCCCAAGGGAACAATCTCTCTCAGACCTGTCCCTCTGGCGCATAGATGGTTGTTTTTTCCTGTGTGTCTTTTCACAACACCTTCCTTTCATGAGTATCTCCATCCAAACTTCCTCTTTATAGAGATCCAAGATGACAGAGGAGTAAGAGGAGCTATACCAATCTCCCCCAGGGCCAATCTGGAATTACAGCTTAATTGGGGAGAAATCATCCAGAAGAGCCAACAGAACACCAGCTGGAGAGAAGCCTTATAACCACAGACAGAACAGAAGAGGCCACTTCTTCTGACAACAGAAGTGTCAGCACAACATAACTGGTAGGAAGTATGGAAACTTGAGAGGGCTGGCTGGGCTCCCATGGGTGGCAGCTAAAGGGTCCAAAGAAACATCTCAGGAGCTGGAGGTTCTACCTGAGAAGGGTGGGATCTAAATCCTGAGCTGGGCTTCCCAGCCTACAGCAAACAAAGCTAAGAGTAAAACAGCATCCATCTGTGAAAAGCAAAAAAGCTGTGGGGTTTAGGTGGATTGAAAGAGACAGCTAGAGACACAGAGAATCCTTAAAGGAACCATGCACCAAAATACATCGACACGCACTTACCCTGGGCTCCGGCAGAGGAAAGCCAGAGTGGACTAGAGATACTTAAGAAGAGTTTGGTGCAGTGGCTTTGAGGAGAGAAATGAGGGAGCAGCCAACAGGGTGCCAGTGCTGATTCATCCCCCACACTACAGGCAGACTACTCTTCCCCAAGTGGCATCAGCCTAAAATGAAGCAATAGCCCTACCAATAGGAATTAATCTGCCTTGCCCAGCAGGGCCTATACCTGATAGCTTTCACAGATTAATTGGATTAACAACTTCAGGAGACAGACAAAGATAGTGGATCTCTGGAAGGATCTCCAACAGGCTGATTAGGCCCAGGCTGGGACATGAACTGATGTCACCAGGGGCAGATCCAGCAAATAAATAAAGTTGCTCCTCTACACAACAGAAGCTCACACCATGAAGACAGGAAGTCAAAGCAGACCAATCTAAGAAGCAGAAGCAAACAAGCAGAGTCACCTAAAATAGGGAGATAAGAAACAACCCTCCTCCCCATCAAAAGAAAAGGAGGAATCTCCAGGAAGAGTGCTAAATGAAATAGAGACAAGCAAACTATCAGACATGGAATTCAAAATAATGATTATAGAGAAGCTCAATGAGCTCAAAGAAAACTACAAATAACTCTAGGAGAACTACAAGCTTTCTTTTTATAATTTCATTCTATTTATTTTTTTATTAAATTAAATGTATTGAGGCGACATTGGTGAATATATTATATAGGTCTCAGGTATGCAATCCTATACAGCATCATCTGTATATTGCATTGCGTGCTTACCACCCAAATTCTAATCTCCCTCTATCACCATGTATATTTGTCCCCTTTTACCTGCAGCATCTTTCCCTTCCCCTTCCCCTCTGGTAGCCACCAACTGGTTTCTGTGTCTATGCAATTGCTTGTTTATTTTGTTTGTTCATTTGCTGCTTTCTGTATTATTAAGTCCCACATAGGAATGCACTTCCTTTTGAATAAGGATACCTGTCACATTGGATTAGGGGACCACCTTATTCCAGCATGGCTTCACCTTCATTACATCTGCAATGATCCTATTTCCAAAAGAAGAGTTTCACCATATGAATTAGGGTAGGGATGGGGCACAAACATTCAGACCATACCAAAGTTATTTTAAAGTTCTTTTAAACCTGATTAACTGTCTAAAAAGACTAACTTTCTCAGTGGAAGGAGCTCTGATGATGTCCTTATACCCTGTGCTATCTGGTGTGCTCCTGGCACATACAGCTGCTTAGCTTCTAAAATTGGTGGTTGGAGGGAGGGGGCATAAAACTTATGCCCCTGGAAAGCAATGTAATGGAAAGATGATCAGCCTGCAACACTAACTAGTTGCTCAGTCTCTGGGGTATCTGAGATCTCAGCGCCTTTTCTTAAACCGAGGCGAGTTCCAGTGCCCAGCTAGGGTATACCATGAGCATTCCTGACCCAATGTGTGCGAAAATGCTTTGGAGAGCGTTACACAAATGGCATTTCATTTGCTTTAACCCATTGCAAGGCCGACAGGAATAGATGAAGCACACAACACAGAGCTTGACAGACCAGGATAGGGAGAGGCTAGATGCTGACTGGGAGCCTTAAAGAGGTTTTGTGAATAAAAAATGACTAAAGCAAGCTGGGAAGTTGTTCAATAGCAAGGAGGCCAAGGCCAGAGTTCCTGAGAGCTGTGTCCTTGCACGGGAAGCCACCACCCCAGAGCTTACTTCTCACCTCCTCTTCTCCGTGGAGCTTGGCAGAGATAGCATCTCAGAGGATGCGCTCAAAATCACCACAACTATTTGGAGCATTTTGTAATCGAGAAAGGGGGGGGGGGTGGAGAGAGGGAGAGGGAGGGGGGGGGAGAGAGAGAGAGAGAGAGAGAGAGAGAGAGAGAGAGAGAGAGAGAATAGTCACAGAAATGAAAATCAAGAGAAAATCAAGAAATGAAAAAAGGGGGAAATGTATGAACAGGCTATATACAAAACATGTCTTTATCATATTATTGTTAATTTGGGGGTTTTCCTAAACTGAGCCAAATTAACTTTTAGTCCAACTTTTGGGGAAGTCAACACTTGGGTCTTCTGTGTTTTTTAGCACAAATGTTGTGCCAGTGTTTTTCAAACTTCAGTGAAAAAAAAAAGAAAAACAAGAAGAAAAAGATGCCCAGGGTAAAATCCCCATGTCCAGAGTCCACCTGGACTTGGACCATAGTTCTTCATTAATTTATTTATCTTTATCATCACCCAAGGACATTTCTTTCATTCCTTTTTTTTTTTTTTTTCTTTACAGAGAGAGAGAGAGAGAGAAGGAGAAACATCAATGTGAGAGAGAAACATCAACCAGCTGCCTTCTTGTATGCACCCTGACCAGGAATCAAACCCAAAACCTGGGTATGTACCCTGATCTGGAATCAAACTCCCACACCTTTGGTCCATAGAATAACATTTCAACCAACTGAGCAACTGGCCAGGGCCCATTTTTATTTTTTAAAGATTTTATTTATTATTTTAAGAGGGAGGGGAAGGGAAAGAGGGAGATAGATATCAATGCATGGTTGCCTTTCACCTGCCTCCAGCCACAGACCTGGCTGGAGACCTGGCTTGCAACCCTGTTATATGCCCTGGCTGGGGAATCAAACCAGTGACCTTTGGGTTCGCAGGCTGGCACCTTATCCTCTGTGCTACCGGCCAGGGCTCCATTTTTATTTATTTTAACATATAACCAAGCTCTTCAGACATAGGTGGTTTATTCTTTTCACTATGGGCAGGACCAAAGGTCTGTCCATGCCAAAGCTGAGAGTACAGGTTTTGGCACTGTTAGCAATTCCAAAGATGCTTAAATTCCTTTTCTCCACAAATAGGAGCATGGGGATGTGGACAAAGAGGAAGACTTGAAATTCACTTAGGACTTCTCCAGACTGATTTATTTTATTCTTTGCATTTCTTTCCCTACCTGCCCCAAAGAGAGAGATAAAAAATATCTCATTAGTGAATTTTATTTTAAACTTAATTTTGACACACATGCGCGTGCGCGCACACACACACACACACACACACACATACACACAATCCCTAAACCCAGACTTGTGTGGCTCAGCAAATTGAGCACCGGCTTACAAACCCAAGGGTTGCTGGTTCGATTCCCAGTCAGAGCACATAACCAGGTTGCAAGCCAGGATTCCAGCCTAATCCCAAGATGGAGGCAGGTGAAAGGCAACCATACATTGATTTGTCTCGCCCTTTCTTCCTCTCCCCTTTCCCCTCTCTCTAAAATTAATGAGGAAACTCTTTAATAATAATAATAAAAATCCCTGGCCATTGTACCTTCCTGTCTGGGAAACAATGCAACCGTAGTGTTTATAAGACAATTTAAAGGCACAGTTTTGTCCTAATCTGAGGCCAGATGTGGTATGCAACAACTCTCTTTTTTGATTCCATAAAAAGAAAGGAAGAGACAATCAAGAACTAGACAAATAAAATGAAAATTACCTCCCACTTACATTTTGGTACTGAAAAATGTGTCAAAGCGCTCCAAGTACTCACAGAAATTATAATCACCGTCTGCTTTCCTGGACTGAGCGTAGGGAAGCTGGGTGGGAAGAGTCTCATCAGAGTTGTAGAAACTGCAACTTAAGCAATAAAAGTGCCCTGAACATCTGGGTTCTGTCTACCCTCTGAAAGGTTTGTGAGAATCAGATAAAGCAGACATTTTGATTTCAGGGTTCAGAGTGGGCATGGTGGGCCCACTGTGAAATTGGATCAAGTCTGAATTTCCAGAAGTCACCTATGAAAGTCAGTCTCAAAGCAACCCATGGCCAGAAGTCAATGGTGTGTCCAACTGGATCATGTCTTCCCATGAAAATGAATTCCTCAGCCCCACAGCTCTCCTTATTTCAGTCTTCCTAACAGAGAGAATACCAACACTAAACAATATTTTCCCTGGGCCCAGGAGTGTATTGGAAACCCTCAAAGGTTACACCATTTAATCCACTCTACACATTTGTGGGGATCCAATTATTAGCTCTGTTTTACAGGTGACAGAACTGAAACTCCAAGGGGTTACAGAACTTAGTTAATATCAAACAAATAGTAAATTATAAGTTAAGAATCCAGAATTGCCTTATTCGTACTCAAACTGCAAATTTAAACTCAGTCTTCATCCTGCTGGAAGGCATTCATAACCCTGACCTCCGTCTGTGGAGCGCATCTAAGGAACAGGAAGTGCTCACACCTGGGAGCAGTGGGAGACTGGGCGGGTCCATGTGGCTTCAAAGCATATATGTACATTCTTGTCATCACTTATGTGGGTTCATTACCAAGCATGGCAGGACCACCTAGCAGTGAGCTAAATTCTAACACTATCACAGGCTTCCTTCCATGAAGTTCTGCCTGTGTCAAGAAGGGGAGAGAAGGAAACATGACCACCCCTTGGCTCAAAGGAGTTAAAGCAGCAAGAGGGCCAGTGATTTAGTTGGGTTTGATCCTGAAGCTGGGACTGATTTCCGAATTCCTAAGGTCCTGCGCAGGGGTGGGGGTAAAAGTCAAGTATGAGGGCCATGGTTTCACACCAAGTGGAACAGCGTAAATAGAGGTACCAGGTCTACTCACAACACGAACAATCCTGGGCGGGAACTGGGAGCCCTGGATCATGTCAGGCTTTGCCACTTTGTAGTTATGTGACCATGGAAAGGTCATTTCCCCTCTCTGGACCTCAGCTTCCTTTTCTTTAAAATAACTGATTATACAAGTCCACCTCCAAGTTTCCCTCAAGTTCTGAGCTTCTAGAGTTCTACACCTTTGCCAGAGGATGAACAAGTGCAGAGAAACCAAAAATTACGGAAGGCATCCCCAAATGTTTTTGCAGCTTCTCAGAAGCAGATAAGAAAAATTCAAGCTTTGAAAACAAATTAAAAACTGTTTCCTATCCCCACCTCACCCACAGTCTAACCATTGCCTCAGGGACATCAGAAAATTAAAAATAATGTGTGTTCCCATTAAATTTATTTTTCATTTCTGAATGCAAATATTTGAAAGGAGAGGCTTAAGCAAGTACTGGTAAAATTGAAAAATGCAGAAAAATTAAACATATAGATTGGAACCTCTCTCTTGCCACAGGATGTGGGAGAATAGGTAGTGTTGATGTTCTCTGACGGCTGGTGTGAGACAGGTGGATGGATGGATGGACAGATGGGTATATGCCTATACATTGAATATGTACATGCATGCATATGAAATTTTGTTTACATCCCTACCCCAAGTTTCATCAGAGTTGTCAATTTCATTAGCATTCCGTTCAGCCTTTAAAGAGCCTAATTTTCCCTGCAGCTATTCTTATTATTGCACATCTGTAGCCTATTAAATGTACATTTTCACTTTCAGGCTAGTCAGACGCAACCTACATGTCCTTTTCTCTTACAGCTGGGCTTACGTATCTCACTGGAGAAGCTGAAGTGCAGTCCAGGTGCCTGTCTGGTACAAAAATACACACATGCACCTACATCTTTTTACTGCTCTCATACTTTTCCATGAGAAGTGAAATGCACCTGGTGGGGCATCCTTGCGGCACAAGGCCCGTCGGGAACTGAAGGTAAAGCCCCTGCTTGCAGAAAGGGCCACAGTGTGGAACTTAGTGAGCTGATATTTTAAGCACATACTGAATGATAAGGTATTTGATTCTATGTTGCTGCATTTAAACCTTTTTAAACAATGAATTATGGATGGATGAACAGAGGGTAATTCCACAGTCAGTTAGTTGGTGTGAAAGACTTACAAGAAATAAAAGTCTTACAGGAAGAACCTGGTATCCAGGAGGAGCTCTGTAAATACTAGTTGTCTCTTACAGCCATTTAACCCAAATCTTGGTGAAGGACTATCATTGTTTCTTCCCCAAAAATATTTCTCCAGGAGCCATAAATTTGACATATTCCAAACAGCCCTTCAGGAATGCAGGCAACTGATGCTCTCAACCCCAGTCCTGGAGCCAAATGGCTATTTGGAGGGCTGTGGTCAGGAAAGTCAGAAAGTGAGGAGGGCAGCACTGCTAGCTGGCACTAAAAAGGAACAGAAATAAGATACCAGCTGACAAGAGGATGAGAGCAGGGACCGATAGATGAGAAGAAAGCTTGAGCTGGACAGGAAGATGGGGCTGGTTGAAACTAGTTCTGAGGGTCTCATAGAAGGTGGTGTGTGAGTGTGTGTGTGTGTGTGTGTGTGAAATTTTTGCACACAGAGATCTACAGATCTGGTCCAGAAGCTTCACAAGAGGCAAAAGGCAGCATCTTACCTGGCTGCCATGTCAGGTGACTCTTGAAGCCACTGATTCCCCCTAAAACTTTCAAATCTTCCCACTTCTTCCTGTGACCACTCGACTCCAAATCCTATTAGCATTTGCCTGGGTAGCCAGCCCAGCCTTCTCACTGGTCTCCATGTTTCAACCTGGACTTCTTTAACCCCAGAGTGATGTTTTTCCTAATCATGACATGACCTGGTATCAGAGCCTTCAGTGCCTCTCCAGGGCCTCAGGATGAGGGGCAACGTACTCAACGTGGCTCACACCTCAGCCTCCCTGCTGCCCCCACTTCCAGCCTGAGTATCACACTCCACCTGCAGTCACTTCCTGCGTCCCGTTGACGCCCCTCCATCTGTACTTTGGCACATGTGTCTCCTTGGAGGCTTCGTTACTTGTCATTTGTTTTACTCGCTTTTTACTTGTCCTTCAACACCATGTCCTCCAACAGGTGTCACTTAGAGTTGACATGCTCTGTATTCCCCTTGTCACAATAATTCTCATTCTGTATCCTAATTGTCCGTCTCTCCCTTTGTGCCCAGGGTTACATTTGGGAGAACATTAACATGCTTGGCACATTATTCACCACGGAATGGCCAAATAAGGTGGCATTACAGGTACTCGATACATATTTAGTCTATTTGTTAAATGAAGGATGGAAAATAGATCTGTCACAAATGCCAGAGGTGGCATTGAAAATAATGTTAATGTGGGCATTATCTAGTTCTAATTTCAGCTTTATTCATAAATCTGAATAAATTTGGTTAAATTTTTGCCCCTTAGTTTTTGTGTTTGTTTTCTACCAAAAGGACACAAAGTTATGTACTTTATGGGGTCATTATGGAGATTTAATGAGATAATATGTACTCAGCAGCCTGCAAGTAATTACTGCTCAATAAGTAATTAAGTAGGCATTGTTTAGTTTCCACGATATCTTTTTATAAGCTCTTTCCCCATATATTTCCTCTAAAAGATCATTCTTGCTTTTATTCAGATTCCCTCTGAACAGCCATTTGAGACCAGAATCAAGGGTCCTGAGAGCTGGAAGTGGGTTGGAGTTGTGCCTGGCTCCTGGCACGAGGTCCTGATTCTAAATATGACGAGGTTCATTTTTTCTCGCTTCTTGAAGTAGTTGTTGCTGAGACTTCTGTTGCAGCCCCCTGTGTCAAGCTAATTTGTTCTCTTAAGTGTTAGAAACTGCATCTGGATCAAGGGAAATACCAGTGGCATCAGTGGCCTATTAGAAGGCTTAAGACAAGGCCACGTGACATGTGAAATTGAGAAGACTCCACCAGACTGGTGAGCAGGGAGCCTCTTCTTCACACCAAGGGCATTTGGTCTGGCAGGGCCTCAGGGCCGGGTTCAAGGGCACAGTAAAGGCAGGCTGGGGGCAACCAGCAAATGGCTTTGGATGGGAAGGGGAAGAGCAGTTCCTCCAAGTGTGGAAGCAGCAGCCACAGCTTGTGGAATCAGGAGCTCTCTGTGGACGGAGGGAGGCAGAGCGGTGGGAGGAGAAAAGGTGGAAAACTCTAAATTCCCTCCAGAAGATCTGGCATTTATGAGCAGCCAGGAACTAGTTTTAATAGGAATTCTATAAACCCTATTCACAGGAAACCGTGGAGAACATGGGAAGTATGGATTGAGCAGGGCATCTCAGGGCAGACAGGCAACAGGATCTCGGTAAGAAGGAGCAAACGGCTGAGTTTGGTAGAGGGCATGGGAGAGCAAAAGCAGGGTTGGATAGGAAAGAGAGAACAAAGGCTGGGTTCAGGGAAACAAAGCTTCCCAGGCTGGCAAAAAAAAAAAAAAAAAAGGAACCAACAAGAGGAAGGTCAAGGTCAGAAGAGTCCATGAGGTTCACAGTGGAAGGACGAGAGGTGCTTATATTCCCTCTGGACTGCTGTGGAGCCACATGGCACTTTTGTCCACACTTGGTCACAACACCTGCTCTAATACGCAGTCCAGCATCTGGTCAAGACCCCTGTAGAAGCGAGGGGATGACAGGATGAACGCTGGACTTCCTCACGGTGTCCCTCACCCAAACCCACTCTGCCTGGCCATTGGAAGACTGTACTGACCCATGACACTGGATAGCGCAGAGGGTGACTGTTCCCCGGGATCTCGACTTCATCTGCGTATGGCAAGTGGGAAGAAGGGAGTGAGAAAGAGAAGAGCCAAAAACTGAGAAACAAAAAGGTGACCTTCCTTGCATTCCCTGCAGCAATGGGTCTGTTTACATCTGCCACATGGGGCAGAGGGCTTAGGCTGTCATTTCAAACACTGCTTCATCTTGACCAAGGCACAATTATCCGTGACAGCACCGAAATCATGTCTCCCAGGGCGACTGAGCAGGAGGGCTTCTAATCACGCTGGGTATCTTGGGGTACACAGCCACCCAGCCTGTCCCAGCTGTCTGGGAAAGAGAGATCATTCAGTCCATAGAAGGAAAACACTGAGCTTTCAGAAATATGAGTAAATCAACCTACACAACAATGACCTTATTGTGATATCATTTGTTTGTATTATAAAGGGGCTCAGCTTTGCCATCTCAGAAGTTAGAATAATCCATATTTTTTTTTAATGTTAATAGAAACTGGGTCCCAGAAAGACAAAAAAAAAAAAAAATGTGTAAGACCACTATCTTGGGGGCATAGGAAATGTTTTCTAAAAATAACACTCTCTGCTTTGTGTACATTTCATTTATTTCTGTATCCCTGGTGCCTGGTACCATGTCTAGGAGTTTAATAAGTTTTGGTAGGCTGAATGGATTTAACAAAATAATACTGTTCAATGTTATTCCCCTACCTGGAATGCCTTTCTCCTATGTTTCTTCAACTAGAAAATTCCTACTTACATTTTATTTCTTATCACCAGTCACATATGAATTATCATGTCCTTGGAGAAATCTCTGTCAGCAAGGTTGAAAGTATCTCTCCATCACTACTTTTACCACCACACTGGCCCTACTGTGGGTGCCAGCAGGCGAGCTGGGTTTTATCTGTTCTCTTGTTTGTCTCTGGGTCACCTGAAGGCAGAACCCATTTCTTTTTCTCCCTCCCTCTAGATTGCTTGGTCTAACTTGGCACGTAGTAGGTTCGTAATACATGCGAATTGACGGGCTGCTCTGAGAGACATTAGAGAGAAAATGTTGGCAGAGATGAAAAACGGATAGAATACACGGACAAATGGGAGGGAAAGGTTAATGATAAATAAGCCTGGGCAGTCATTTTTTTCAGCCCCGTTACATTTCTTTCCTTGGCAGCTGGAGGTGACGGACGCATTCCACACAGACCCGGTATAATCCGTTAGCCATGATTTCCTGCACTAGGGCTTTTCTGCCACGAAGTTGCAAATGGAAGATAAAAAATGGGAGTGATATTTTCTGCATGGAAGTTGCCTTTTTTATCGTTAATGCTCCCCGTTGTTTTTGAAGTCCAAGTTCACGCGTGGGCTTGCGGAGGAGAGCCGCTCAGCTGTGGCCCTGAGGGGAACGGAGGTCACAACACGTTCCCCAGAGTGAGCCATTATGTACAGCAATAAGCCCTGTTCTAAGCTGCTCTGGTTCCTCCCAAACCACTGTGCATTGTTTTTTTTTTCTCAAGTTTATGGGCTATTAGATGGATTACTGGTCTCCTTCCACAAAGCAGGTGAAAGAATCAAGAGGCAGATTTTCTTGGCACTTTTCCCTTTAAAAAACCAGGCACACGCATGGCCTCGCTCGGAGGGAATGGCCTCTATCCCTGCATCGTCAGCTTGACTCCTCAAGTCAGCTTGCTGGCTTTTCAAGTCAGCATGTTTCACATTATCTTCACTGTCTGGTACATGAATTTCAACAGGTCTGAAATGCAACTCAAAATCTCCTGCCTCCGCCCTGCAAAACCTGCTTCCCACATGGAGTCCCCTATGCTCAGGGGTGATGCAATCTCTCCCAGTCACCCAGGCTAGAAGCCCAAGTCCTTGTGCATCAGAACAGGAGGCTTCTACTGGGTTTCCTTGTCACTAGTCTGCCGCTCATCCCTCCAGAATTACAGGCATGAAGTTTCATTTCTCCGACCATCAATTCCAAACTCTTCAGCCTGGCTTTCAAAGCCCTACACAAATGGGCCTTTCGTTACCATTCCAGGGTGTCCCCTGAGAAATCCTCCAAGAACATTTCCACGAGTCGCTGTAGTTTCCACTCACTAAACACACTTGAATCCTCCGCTTCCAGCCTCGGACTCTTCATCCTTCGTTAACTGCCTTTATCTCTCTGGTTCTCGTCCCAGTTCCTGGCCTACTTAGGGTCTTGGGTTAGTGGTATGTTCTGTAAGTAAATTAGGTAAGAATGATTCCACTTAGGGGCCAGATGCTGGTTATCTGTGGTACCTTGACTCTATCCTCAGAAGCTCACTGGCTAACCCAACCTCGCGTCCAGCCCCAACCCTCATTTCTAGCACTCAACACAAGTTTCAGTGTCAGGGTCACTGTCTATCTGGAAAGAACGTTCAGAAAGTAGCCGAGTGAGGGCATCCTTGCATCACATCTGAAGAAAGCAGTGGGACCATAAATTGAAGAAGAAGGAGCTCAACATAAGATGAAAGCCCTGAAAAAGACAGTTTGGATGTGGTGGTGGTCAACCTGTGAATTCATTGGGGGTCTTTCTGCTGCCATCAGTAGAGCCCTAAATCAGATCAGCTGGAGCCACATGAAGGAAAAAATTAGTTTATCACTTAAAATCCATAAAGAATTTTGACCTCACGTGTTGTTAAATATGTGTGTACAGATGATATGCTTTGGCTTCTCTGTCCCTCCATCTATGTATAGTGGCCATGCTTTCTGCTGGGATACCCTAGGCAGGCTTCCTCCTTGTGAGCAAGTTCCCAACCTCCATCCCACCCACTTAGACCCCTGGGGAAGACAGTGCCTCTTTCACGGTAGTTGTGATGTTTCAGGATTGTTTCCTAATGAAGTAGTTCGGGCCCTATGTTCATTCCTGAATTAATTGCTGTGGCCAGCAAGAAAGAATATTCATCCTGAAGATTCAGGGTGCTGTTAGAAGGAAAAGCGACTAGTTATTAGGCAGGTAAAACACAACCCATGTCCACCAGGATGGGTGAAATAAACAAGTCATTCAAGGCAAGGTGCCTTCTGCAGGGCTGAATCTTGCCAGGTGACGGGGATACAATGGTACAAGGAGAGAAGCCACGGGTGATGGTGAACCAGCGAAGTACCTCTTCTCTACCTCAGGAACGTAGAGTGGAGCACACACTCACAAAGAAAAACAGTTACCTGTCAGAGGAACTGCCTCCTACTCGATTATCTATTCAGGGGGAACATACACATTGGGCAGATGTCTGGGACCACCCATAAAATACTCTACCCTAGTCTAGGTGGAAGGATGGGAGAGACATATTTACAGCTTCAGGGAACTTTAAAAGGCAGTAAGTTCTTCGTCCTAGGTCATTACAATTTCCCCCCTCACTCACCTCATGCAACCTGATATTTTAATAGCTAAGAGCTCTTTTAGGGACTATGTCTCACTCTAGTACCATTAATCTGGATCTAACGCCTTATGACCACATTCCACAGTCTGTCATGTTCTGCCCCAGGGATTGGAATTCAAAGGCCCATCTGATCCTGGCCCCTGGCCCCAGGTTATGCCACCTGGGTTAGACTCATTCCAATATGTGTCTTCATTTAGGTCAGGTCAAATTCCTCTTTCTCCTACAAGCCTCCCAATACCCTTATTTTAAGTCAGGTTGCCCCTCCCCCAAACTCCATAGTATGTTGTTTATTCGCTTACAAGAGTGGTTATCACAATCTGCTTCTGAATTAGTTATTTACGTTCATGTCTGCCTGCACAGCTAGACTGTGAGCTCTCCACAGGCCTGGAATAGCTCTTATTCATCTTCATACCCACCACAGCATCAAGAGCAGCCCTCTGTACTGAGCAGAGAGTCAACAAATCTTTGCCAGATTGCTGAATCCAATCATATTAGTTTCCTGCACAATATTTTTCAAAGGTTCCACTTAACTAGGGTACCGCTTCTAACTTTTAAAACCTTCCATGCTTCCTGTAAGAAATAAAAAGCACATGCCTCCTGTTGGGTTGCAGGGGTCTAATAAATGAACCCTTCTCTCCACTCCTGCACTGACCCAGTAAAAACATCAGATAAGAAGCAGGAAAAAAGAAAAGAAAAGAAGAAGTAAAGCAGATAAAGTTTTAAAGCAATTTTATTACTGATGAAAATTAAATTGAGGACATGGTAAAGATGGGTGGCGGGAAGGACTTCCTATACTGAACACCAGCCATAAGTCTTGGCTACCTGGGCACGTCCTTTTGGAATGTAGAGCAGGAGAGGCGCGGAGCAGCCATTCCCGTGTGTTGTGGGCAGGTGGCCCCAGGGATGGTGGCTGAGCTAGGTGTGCATGTCCCTCCTTATCCCGTACTCAACCAGTTGCCCTCCCTCCCATGGAGGAGTGACACAAGGGGAAAGACATGGCCTGAGTGTCACTATGTTAAAACAAAATTCCTTCCTATGGAAAGAAATATAAGGAGTGAGGAATATGTCTTCAACCAACTCCTTCCTTCATCCATTTGTTTACTAAATTTTCGAGTAAATAACTACTCATCATCTACTTTGTCCTGAGTACTGCATCCAAACTTGGGATAGAGTGGTAAACAAGGAAGGCACACGTGTAGCCTTCCAGGGGCCTTACAGGCTAGAGTGCTGGGCAGACAGGAAACATGTGATAGCAAGTGTAGCATCAGCAGGGATCTGCAGGGGGTCCAGACCAGGGGTCCAGGAAAGGCTACTGAAGAAGGGACATTTTGGCAGGAACCTGTTGGGACTATGTAGGTTACAGATAGTGAAAGAAGGAAAGAGAGAAAGAGAAAGGAAGGACAGAATGAAGGAAGGACAGAAAGAAGAAAGGAAGGAAGGAAGAAAGAAGGAAGGAAGGAAGGAAGGAAGGAAGGAAGGAAGGAAGGAAGGAAGGAAAGGAAAGGAAAGGAAAGGAAAGGAAAGGTATTTAGTGGAGAGAGGGGAGGGAAGGAAAGGAAAAGTACAGGAGAAGCTTCCAAAGAATGGGAGCAGCAGGTGCAAAGAGCCTGTCACATTCCCAGGACAGGAAAGAGGCTAGCCCACCCTGGGGAGCAGGGAATAAGACAGACAACAAGGCACAAAGAGACTGTGGAGCCGATCAGGAACTTGATGATGACTGTCCTGGTAAATGCGTTTAAAAAATCAAAATGTGTTACTCAATGCAACACAGGAGACCAGGAAAGCCATCATAGGGTTTTGCCCTGCTGGAGCCAGCTCCCCTCGTCAGTCACTCAGGTTCCTCCATGATTTGGTTTCTAACTATGCTCTTCCTTATACCCCTGGGCAAAGATCTCTACTCTACACAGCCCCTCCCTCTTTCCATCACACGCACTCCTGCAGCCTCTCTTACCACCATGCTTGCCTTCTGCTGCTTGGAATTACCCCTGAAACCAGGTCCACCTCTTCCAACCTGTGTCCCTCTTAAGTCCATCAACATCCAACCCTTCTCCCAAAATCTTACCAGTCAACCTCCAGAGAACACACTACCATGCAAAGGAACATGGGCTTTACATTCTGAGAGATGTGTCTTCAATTGGCTCCATAACCCTTGGTGAGTTTTTAATCTCTTTAATCCCTTGTTGGCATTCACCCCAAAAGGGGTATAAAATTATCTGTCACTTGGGGTTGTTGGGAGGAGTCAATGAAATGATATCTGTAAAAGCATCCAGGGCATAATATGTGCTCAATAATCACTAGGCCCTTTTTTTCTCACCCTCTGAGCTAAATCCGTATGTAATAGAAGTAGAGGAAATTCCTGTGCTGCCTTGGGGTATCATTTTTATTATCACTTAAGTTTCTGAGTATATGTTCTATTGCAGGCCCTAGTATAAGCAACCAAGGATGGATAAAAAGGTTATTATTGATGGCAGTGGAAGTCCATTTACATGTAGAGTCTAGAAGCACCAAATGTCTACTTAGAATGGGGCCAAACAAGACTGGGAAAAAAAGCAAGAAGTGAATCAACAGTTACCAGGTTATTTTCTATGAAGTGGACACTCAGAGTAATAGATACACTTTTTCAAAGTGGATAATTCAGTGACAGTAAATTCACAACGTTGTGTAAACATCATCTCCCCATAGTTTCAGAACATTTTCATCATCCCTAAAAGAAACTCCAGACCCATTTTATAGAGCTTTTAAGATGGCCATTATTCTACCTCTTATCACCCCTTATTTTATCCATGTAGCAACGGAAACGGAAGGAAATCTGAAATATATCCAAGGTCACACCGCTAGTGGGACCATCAGGCAAACGAGGGCCAGTGTGGCCCTGAGCTCCCCTCCTGCTCACCTCTGCAGAAGAAGTTCCAGGGAAGAAAAATGCCCTTTGCCCTCCAGGATGTCTGTACTTGTTGGAAAGCCCATTTTTTAATTGAGATTCAGGAAAGACGGTTCACTCTACTAACATGGAAGAGAGAGAGATTTACAGTGCTCTTGCCCTGTACCTTAGGACCAGAAAGGGCAGGAAGCCTTGGAAATGCCACTTTCAACTCATTGTCCTTCCCTTGATTGTCTCATCTGCCTTCATACACCCAACCCTGACTCAATGTCAACCTCAACCAAGAGCATGATGAGAATGCAAATACTTAGGCTTCCCCCAGACCTGGAGAATCAGAAACTACAATGGCACCTGGAGCCAGTGTTATGTCAAGTCCTTCCTGGGATGATGATGATGAACCCTAAAATTTGACAACCACTGGTCAAATGTAGGAGGAAAAGGATGAACCCCCAATGCCCCACTGACCATTTAAACCCAGAGTCTAGGCAGGAGGCAGAGAGGACTGCACTAGCTTGAATTCTATTTTCTTACCTTCGCACATCACCATGTCTAGGTAACCACGAGGAAGTACATTGCGTAGACAAATTATGTGGAAAAAAAGTCCTCCCTTTTACTTTCCACCTTCCAAATTTGCAAAATATTTCAAAATTACATAAAGAGGCCCAAGATGTAGTTGGCACTGGATGGTTATCTGCTTCCCTTACCCCGCTTTATGCTAAAATACAAAGCTGATTGCCAAGGTACCCAGGTGCTATGGAGATTGAAAATATGAATGGAATTAAAGTGAGAGATAAATAATGATTCTAAGAGAGAAAGAGAGAGCATCGCTGAAAGAGGAAGCCAGAGAGAGAAACAGAAAATCATGAGGGTTGGAGGCAGGAGTGTCAGCTCTAAATAATTCTTAAGGGAAAGAGACAATTTAAACTTGTCAACATTCTTTTTAAATCCAGCCAAATGCAAACAAAACCCACTTGGAGGTTTTGGCAGTGTTTTCATTCTTGCTCTGAAAAAAATAATAAGTCTGCATTATCAGAATCTCATCAGAAACATCTAAACATGAGAGGGCGGGAAACCAAAAAAAGGCTCTGTTGACCTAAGCTAACCCCAATAACAGTGATTAGTTGGCCCCATATTTGGGTTTGGGAACGCAATTCCCCAAATCCATTAATAATACCTGGATAACAACTATGGCTGTGACATTCAAAGGCAGCTATCAAGATGCAACTCAGCCTCCAAATATGAGCTCCACCCCTTGGTGTCCCTAATAGGATAGTATATCAAAGATCAAAGCTAGAAGAAACCTTAGAGGCCAGCTTGTCCTGCCCCATCATGGTACACCTGAGACAACTGAGGCCCAGGGTGTAGATGTGAGCTTCCTGTATCATCCCACATGCTGAGGGCAGAGCTAGATTTAGCCACCAGACCCCTACTTCTTTAATATATTTATACTCACTAGGCTTCAGTCAATGCACTGAAGCCAGCTTGGAAGCAGGTGAGGCCTGAAGGCAACCCATGTACCACAATCCAAACTGCAGTTGAAGATGAGCCATCGAATGGCTCAGTAACAGTCCTCTGAAAAGAACGCAGCTCCTACAACTGCAGACTTCCATTGCAGGGGGAGCTTCTGCTCCATTATGCTGACTACTTGGTAGAAAGAGGTCCAAATGCTTCCTCTTCAGGGCAGACAGGTCCCCAAAGGAAAGCCAGAGTAAGATAAGCCACTCGTGCCATGTGCCTTTCCCCAAACGCATCAATCAACCAGGCCAGCCCTCTTTGGCTGGGGCATAGAAGGGGAGTCCCCAGAGGTGCAGAAAGAGGCCAGGAGTAATGTTTTAACAGAGAGCCTTTCACAGAAAACAAGAAACCAGGAGAACATTTCAAGACCTTTCAAAAATCTTAATTCATGGAGATTAACCATCGATCCAGGGCACAGTCTCCCCCACAATCTCTTATGAACTCCCCTTTCTAAGGAATCCACAGAATTAATAAGAATAAGTACATTATTTTGGCACCTATAATACACCCAGAAAAATTAAAAAGCATAAACCTCCAGTCCCTAAATAATTTCTCCAGGTAAAACCTTACTCCAATGACTGACCCAGATGTCTCAAGACTCTGAGAGCATGGGCATGTAGTTAATGAACGTGCTGTTCAGGGTACTCTAGCCACCCTGAGCCTACAACCTTAAGCTAAAACCCATTTAGGAGTAAATTTCTATTAACTGCTAATGGCATATTTTCAACATCCACGGGGAGAAAAAGCCCCATCAAGCCCTATTATATTTTTGTTTAAAGGGGTGATTTATGACACTCCTGTCTTCCAGTTAAAGTACAGGAATACCTGCTGATGGAAGCCCCCTTAATTCAAAAATTCTCAATTCCCTTCATCATGGGGAACTCAATGCACCCTTGGGTTCTTTGCACCCCCAGCAACACCAGCATTGCCACCCACAAAATCTACATGACCCCCGTGAGCACGCATTTTCATTTCTGACATGGTGGCTGTTGCATCTTGCCTAGGTCTTCAGGAATCTGTCCCCTAGATTTCTCCTCATCCCAATATTCATATCAGTTAAATAATCACCCTCAGAACATTCTGGAACCAAGACTACTGATGCTTGAGATATGCTTGCTCTAGGTATCCAGTCAGGACCACTAGCTCTGTAATAAGCCTCTGAAGACACTCTCTGCTCCCTTTCAATTACCCTGGCCTGGACTAGCACATCTTTCTGCAGCAGTGAACCATGCCTTTGATGTTTCTTTCCTCTCTGTTGTTGGGCTGAATCTCACAGAAGTGCTATATTTAATCTGCTTCATAGCTTGGCCCCGTTCCCTCTCCAACAAATGGAAAAGTTCTACTATTTGTTGAAATTGAATAACTTCCTTCTTTCCTTTGAAATTTTTTTCCCCTGCTTTCTGACCAAAATATGTATCCATCCAACACCACCTTCTCTATGTCATCTCATACGGTTTCCCACAATGAGAGATACAGAATTAATTGTAAGGTCTGCCCAAAGCCTCCAGCATTCCAACGAATCTTGCCCACTATCATACTCTGGAGATAGTCGTTCAGCAGACTGTACCAAGCCCAGCTGGATGCAATCTGCCAAGATTCCCTGTAGTACGTGTTGTGTAAGTAGAACCCGTTGTGAGTCCCCGAGACATCCCACCCTGCTCCCTGGAACTCTGAATAGGATATCACACTGGTGACTATTACTATTGTGTGGCAAAAAAGATTCTGAAGATATAATTAATGTTACCCATCAGTTGACATTGAGTTAATCAAAACAAAGATGATCTGAATTATCATGTGATTAATTTGATCACCAAAGTGTAGGAAGTTGTCCATGGATGGTGGCCTTAGAATCATAAATCCAGAAATCTACCAAGCACCTTTTCTAATGGCTGAAGGCCACCTGTAACATCCATGTCCCCACTGATCCAGAAGGACTTTTGCATATATTCCATTAATCTCTCATTAGTCCAAAACTTTCGAGTCACTGGTATGTTTCTTTCAGATGTCAACATTTTCCCTAAGGACATATTTTTCTGCTTTAACACAGTCCTCCTGTGCTTGATTCTCATTGTTCTGTTACTTTTGGTGAGATGGTGAGAGGACCCATTAAAGTCAGGATACCCCTGATTCCTAGATGCTAAATTTTCCAGAGGATAATGGCCTTCATAACCTCTGGAGTTTTAATAATTCCCTCTGAGAAAAGAGCTTATCCCTCTTTATAGTAAGGATCTTCTGTTTTTCACGTGCTTACTAATAAAATCGACCCCTTTTCTGTGGGCAAAGAGACAGGCTTAGTCTTGGGAAACTAGAGCCATGTGCAGATTCTCAAAATGAACAAGCCTCTTGACAATTAGAGGCACACAATGCAGAGCAGCTCCCCAGAATTCAGACAAGCCGGTGTCCATAAAAGGTCAAGACCTCTGGGTTCCGCCTTTGTTCCTTAGTGTAGAAAGAAGAATTTGAGATGGTGTTACCTACCTCGGCCTGGCAACAAGTGTTGGAGTTAGTTTTACACATTAGGGCTCTGCAGTACATGAAGAACATACCTGCCTTTGCCATTGAAAGTGGTCATAAATCATGTGTCATCGATCAAGACCAGGACATTCTAAGATCTGCTTCAGCCTCTCCTGAAATACAAGTCCTACTGGTGTGCTTCAAGGTTAAGTTACAGCAGCCCCAAATGAAGATTGACATTGCTAGCATATTCTCAAGGCTGTCCTCAATTATAATAACAAACACTTATTAGTAGAAAAAAAGCTTGCAGTTCAACTGCATAACTATAAAACCAAAACCAGCCCCATGGCACACAAGCTGAAACCAGACTTGGCAGACTAGTCAAACTCCCACATGGGCACATGATCCAGGGCTTTGGGGTCAAAAACATGTCCCTGGTCAAGAAATCCTCCACCCCACCACTTTTTGTTTTGCACCCAAATATCATTTCTTATTTTTGGTTTAAGATGATCTGTTTTCACTAAAGTGACAGAATGTTTGTGGTCACTAAGTAACACCTCACTCTTTTCTCCGAAGGAGCAAGTGAGATACACTCGGCATTGGACAGAGAGAGCAACAGGGCAGCTTCGATACTGATCAAAGTTATGTTTATTACCTGGTCTCTGTGCACAGCCCATGGGCTTGCTAACACTCTCTGAACTGAACTTCCCCCCAAATCACTGTTCTCTCCTTCGCTGCAAGAAGCCTGTCCTGCTCAAATAGGTGCATGACAGAGAGGGAGGACCAGGTGCTTCCTTTTCACAGGCAAAAATGGGCCCCAAAGAAGAGCCAGGGTGGACCAAGCAATCCACCCGTCAATTCAGCTGCTCTTTCCCCCCTGAGGATGGAGGTGGAGAGACCTCCACTGTAATGGAGCACATCCTGCAAGAAAACACGAGCCAAAGAAGGAATTAGATCTCACTCCCAAACAGGATGGCATTCATTTAGACTGTTTCTAAAGAAATTAAATAATCCTGTAGATAGAACTCTACTAATTACTGAATGTCTGATTTTCAAGTTCGGTGGTATAAGGGATTAACGAACCATCCATTCGTTCCTTCAAGGACGATGGATTGAAAGCCAATAATATAGAAGGCTTTGTGCAATCCTCTCTTTCACATAAAGAAACCAAGCGCTCGAGAAATGAAGCAGTGCGAGCAACCGAACAACGCCACACGGCCCCTCAGAGACAGAGTTTAGACTAAAGCCCATCCTTCCAGGCCCCACACTATGAACGAGACATGCACTACTGAGCACGTCACGGCTGCAATGCTGTGCTCAGTGCCAGCCACCTCCAAGAAGTTATCAACCACACTGTGCCCAGAAGAAAGACGCCAGGGTAGTAGGAGAAAGTGTGGACAATACACTACGTGAGGACTGGGAGGAAGAAAGCTGTGGTGGGAAGAGTTCTTCTGCTGGTTTCAGGTCACCTGTGTCCAAAGGATGATCCAATCACATTGAGTTGCTATATCCTTGGATGGATCCCCTGACCTTCCTGGACCTCCGTTCCCTCCCCCAGGGGCTGGGGGTGACGAGAAACATCACGGACCCTCTCACAGAACTGCAGTGGGAACGGTATGTGGAAAAAGGCCAGGATGGTTTATATACAATGGGGGCAATGTTAGGCCCTTGTTGTTACTACCGTTATTGTTTTCTAATTAATGATAAGGGTGCTAGCAATGTTTAGCCAAGAGATAGAGCTGAGCTCTGGGATATTTGAGGTATTGTCTCTTACAACAAGGAGAAGACAATGATGACGACTAAAACTTGCTAGCCATCTACCTGTTAGGCATTTTTCTAAGTTCTTATTGCAAATTCACAGCTAAGTAAGGCAGCGATGACTGTGGTCCCCACTATGCAGAGAAGGAAAATGAGGAACATGCCCGCAGTGGCATGATGGGTAAGTGTTCCTTCTTTCTACACTAAGGAACAAAGGCCAAGAACGAGATGGAAATCCATCCTGTTTCCTGTGCTCCCAACCCTGTCAGTGCCCTCTCGGTCATACGTAGCATGGAAATCGGTGGTGGGGGAGGGACAGATCCTCAGCTCGGATCAAACTGGAATCTGCCTGCCTGGACCAAAGCATAGCTACTTGGCCCATCAGGGCAAGAGCAAAGTGGCGGCAGGTGTGGGCTGGAATTGAGCTCCGAGAGTTTACACTTGGGTTCTGCTACTTAACAGCTGTTCGGACATAGTCACATCATGCCTCTGTGTCTCCTTCTCCGCCTTTGCAACATGAGAGTGATAATCGGCTTCCCTCAGCAGGTTGTTACATGAAAACACACGAGATAATGCATGTAGGGTGCTTGCAACTGCATGGCCTAAATACAACTATTGTTGCTGACGCGCCTGTCAGAGGGAGCAGACGGCACAGACGTCATTCTCGTGTGCTAAGTTGGCAGACAGATGGACCCGGTGACATGTGGGTTCCCTTCCACAACACCCCCTGCCCACCCCACCCCTGATCCTAAGAACACTTTCCTTCCCCTCTTCTGTACAGACCGCCGGGCAGGCTCTCCTGAAGCCTCCTGGGGCTCAGCCAGCCACTGCCCTCCGCATTGATTGCGAAAACAGCCAAAGGAGCTTGAAAACTAACATCGCAGTGCCAGGTACAGAAACTGATTCTTAAAATCAGGCACACTAAAGCCGGTTCTAAAAATGTGCTGGGACAGTTCCTGCGTTTAGGGATTATTCGACTTCTTTTAAACTGGTCAAACATTTACTGCACTATCTGAATGAGTCTGGATTCCAGGAAGCCCATGCAGAGGCAAAAAAATAAAAAAATAAAAAGTTTTAGCCAGACAGCATGCTGTCACATCTTGAGGGCGGAGATCACACATCACTCAGGGGACAGTCTTGGCAGGAAGTTTTCACTGCAGAATAAACACAGGCGAAGTGGCATCTTTTTCCAAGTTCACAGAGATCAGGCGAAGTGATGGGGAGAGGCAGTGTTTCTCCTGAGCCCCACACTACTCAGGGTCAGCATGGCTTTCAAGTGGTAAATATTTTTAGCTTGTTTTTACAGACAATCGGCTCCAGCAACAGAGGGAGGCAGGCGGCCACCTGCAGAGACTATGGGTGAGAAAGGCAGGTACATCTTTGTCGTACAGTAACATACCTGAACCTCCCTCAAGATGAATTTTGACCCCAATTCTAGAGAAATCATTAAGGATATATGTCAGATGAGCTGTTTTCTGCTTTTAACATTCGGAAGTATAAGAAATTCAGCGGATCAATGCCTACGGTCCAAACAGCATTGTACGTGAAAGCCAAAGAGCAATGGGACAAGAAATGTCCAAAGATGCAGGACCAGTGAGATAAGTTGTCGTAGCTCAGGGAGATGGAATGTCAGCTTGCTAATAAACTGGCGACTTAGGGGAAAGTGACGATACAAGAAATCATTACGCACCACTGTTAAGTGAAACAAGCAGGTTGATTAAGGCGCCTGAGCTGTGTAACCGTAACTGTACATTCATTCACGCAGAAAGAATGGAAGCCTCGCAGGATGCGTGCACACGAGGTGAACACTGGGGCTATGAGGCTGACAGGATTCACACCCTCACTCTGCGCTTTCCAAACTAGTTCAGTTAAGTTTCACAGTAAGTTCCGCTTCACAATAAAAAACAATCAATAAAATATTTTGATAAAGGATGGCCTACTGCTACTTTTTAAAGGCACAGAGGAAACTGTCGGCTTGCAGAAGATGTATTTGGGTCGGCCCAGACGTCTGCAAGGAGTTCACAGGGTCACCCGCATCCTTTAAGCACATTCATTCTTCCTATGGCAGAAGGGGACAGGGTCCCTAAGTTGGAGCTTACAAAAGCCAGTAGCTCCCATCACCTCCGCCACTTTCCCGTGGGGCCTTCATCTAGTCAAGCATTCATGTCCTTACTTGCAAAAGGAAGAGCCACAGGTCAGGGCCGTGCTGTGAGGGCTCCTTGAGAAAGTAAACTTGAAAGCAATTGTACAGGGCCTGCTCATAATTGGGCCTCAGTCAACTTTAGGTGTCTTGCTTCGTTCACCCACTTAAAAAAAAAAAAATAGCTTGGCAACATAAAGTGGGAGAAGGTCTGAAAATGCAACTATGGGCTGATGGACACAGAGAGTGGGCCCCTGCGGACAGCTGGTTCTCTTCCTCTCCTCTTTCGAGACACCTGAACTTCACCTCCCTGCTCAAGGCTCTGCTCCGCACTTCCCTCTGAGGACACAGAGTCACCAAACAGCCCTCCAGGAGGGCTGTTCCTTCTTGGGGAGGCAAAAAGGTGGGGGCGAGGCTACCGCAGCACCTGGACTCCTGGAAGATGCACCTCCCCTGGGCTCCTGCCTGGTACCTCACCTGCCCACTCCAGTTCTGCACCAGGAAAAACCAGAGGGCTTGATATTACAGGGAAGTATCCTCTATATAGTATATACTTCTAACAGAGCTCTACGTACATTTTAATCTTGTAAAGTATTTTTGTTAATAGAACAGAGATAACTCGAAATTTTTTCATTATAAAAGCATTAGTTATTTTGCTGATGTAAAGCCAAGAAAAGTAAGTTTTATGGAATAAACATATACCCATTTATGAATTCTGCCCACAAACATTAGTCATCCATCAAGAGAACACCCAGGCATGAGTAATAATAATTAAATTTAGTTGCTGGCTGATATTTTGCTGACTTCCTCCTTTTGTCCTACTTACATTCCTTGGGGTC
The DNA here is from genome assembly GCA_004026585.1 of Noctilio leporinus. NCBI lineage: Eukaryota > Metazoa > Chordata > Mammalia > Chiroptera > Noctilionidae > Noctilio > Noctilio leporinus. The sequence continues at coordinate 675,586 of PVIW01000008.1, forward strand.
ATTGAAAAGACACCTAATCTTTATTTCAACTGACAGGCCCTTCCATATTTGAAGAAAGTTACTGTGAATCCATGAACCTTTTCTTCCCCTGGTCTAATTCAGGCCATGCAAATGCTCTCCATCCATCACCCATTTGGTCATTTCATGTAATTCAGAGTGAGAAGCCTTTGGAGAGCACCTACTGTGTGCTAGCCACTGTGCCGGGTGGTCAGCATACAGACATGAAACAGGCTGCCCTGCTGTAAAGACATCACGTTCCAACAAAGAAAACCTTGGGCAATCGACTTTGATTTTTGACAGCTATTTCTTTTGAATGCAGTGCCCAAATTCAACAGCACATCTTGGTCTAAGAATATCCCTAGACTTTACCCTTTTATTTATTCTATTTTAAGCAGCTTTTAGCAACAACAACAAAATATTGTCTGCTCATGGTGTGTCAGGGAACTGAGGGTTCTAAGATGGACAAGACAGAGTCCCTATCGCTTCTGTCCCTGCTGGGTGGGGCTGGGAAAACTGCAAACCTTGCTGGGGTGAAGCAGACACGGACCCCCTGCCCTCACGCGCTCCGCTCTCCAGAGTGGCCGGTCATCTGCTTTGAAACCCTCTCTCTGAGCTCTTTCAGGCATGACTGTCATTTCCTCCCTGGCCTTTCCAGAATATCCTCATTCAGTCTTAGTTGGCTTAGACAGCAGGTACGGTACTGTCTAACCACTACGCTGTACACCTGAAACTAATATAAAAATACTGACTGTTACTGTGAAAAAGAGAGACGTCCGTGTTTCCTCACCAGCTGTCTGCTGGGCTGTGGAGGCTCACGGCCCCCAGAGGCTCCTCTGAACTAGAATTCCTCCTTCCAGACACGTCCCTCCGGGGAAGCAGACACAGGACTCACGTCGGGGATCCATGCCTTGGACAGCTTCTTAAAGACCCCTGCTCTGGATGAGAACGGCCCACACCTCCTAAATCATTCATGCTGACCCCCTAAGCTCCACTGTAAAGAGCTGGCCAGCAACTAGTGGCATTTCCTTAGGGCTCACCAGCTAGGCTCCTGCTGCTCCTGAAGGAGAGCGACAGGACCGCAGAGTTGAAAAGAACACGGAGTCCTCTCCACCTAGCGTGTCCCCACGTGTGTTGGACTAAACACGGGGGCTACAAGCGATTATTAGGTGGGAACCGGGCGCTGGAGTATAAAATAAACACAGAGAACATTATGTCGCATCAGCCCAACAGCCTCTTTCTTCGAGGAAGGATTCTGGGGTTCCTAAGGGGCCTGGGGGGTTGTAATGTGGAGAAATAATGTATTGAGTCTTCTCACCTTGTTATCCAGGGGACCCTTCTCATGGAGCACCCTGCTGATGGCATGTTCTACTCACTGGCGGACATGCTGGTCTGGCCTTCCTTTCCATGGAGAAGTCGCTTTGGCTGGGAAATAGTTACAGGTGTCTGGTGTGCAAAACTTCCTGGCAGTGCGTTTCACTGGAATTCTGGGGAGAGCGGAGCTGGAAGAGACGGGTCGCTGCCGATGAGCGAGTTGAATGGAATGTTCACGGGTCAGAATCCTGGCAACCCTGCATTTAGGTGTGCAGCGTGGGAGAGCTGCATCACACCTCTGGGGAGGCTCAGGTGAACCCCACACAAAGGCATGGGCAGGCAGGACCCCTGTGGGTGGGGGACCAGGGCCGGGAAACATCCATCGCCCGCACTGCGCCCCTCGGAGGAGCAGGTCCGGAGCTGGGACCATCTGTGCCGTCTGCCAGCCTCTGCCTGGTTCTCTTGGCTAGAGGTTATTACCACTTAACCGTGTATTTCTTCAGAAGAAAACCATGTTCCTCTTCATGTCAAACAGTCTGCAACGGTGGGTGCCGGATCATTCCACGACGTTTGCTACCTGCTGAGTGTAAGCCCTGAGCTAACGGCTGGCACCGGAAACACAAACAGACTAGGTAGATATTCAGGCCTGTGTTCTGGGTTTCTGACACCTGCCGCCCCTACAGAAGCCCGCCTGATGCAAGCCCACGCCCTGCGTCTCTCCTCCCACTGCCTTCGTGGGAGAAGAAAGCGCTGCCTGCCCTCCCATTCCTTCAGAGCTGGACCCTCTACCGGAGTCACTGTCACCTCCATCCAGCACGTGCACAGCGCCAGGTGGCGTCAGAGGGACTGGGAGCACGTGGGGGCCCGAGACCAGGCTCTGCCTACGCGGAGCTTAGAGCTCGTCCCTGAGCAGCAGGCTTGCCTCACTCAGGCAGACAATGAATCAAGCCCCTGGATTTTGCACAAAAAGAAGAAAAGAGAGAAGGGAGCGGCACCCGTTTTACACTGAGTTGGAAACCCTGCCCTGCCACTTCACAGCTGGGTAACTACCAAAGCCCACTAGCACCTTGGTACACAGCTACCTGTTCCAGAAGGGTCCACCCAATCTCTCTCCCTGTGTTTTAATTGAACAGTGAACATTTACTTAACATTTAACAGTAGGTGCTTTATATATATATATAAAAAGGACTTTTTATTCATTATTTTTAGAAAGAAGGGCAGGGAGGGAGGAAGAAAGGAAGAGAAGCATCCACAGATGGTTGCCTTTCACCTGCCTCCAGCTATGGACCTGGTTGGAGACCTGGCTTGCAATCTGGTTATGTGCCCTGGCTGGGAATCGAACCAGTGACCTTTGGGTTCGCAGGCTGGCCCCTTATCTGCTGTACCACTAGCCAGGGCTAACAGTATGTGTTTTAAACATCTGTTTTTTCAATCATCACAATCACTTGGTGATATAAGTATTTATCACTAGTATTCCTGTTATCAGCAGTAGCTATTGTTAGTATTGTAAGTGATAGAAGTATTACCATGAGTGAGTATTACCATTACTGCAAATGTTACCAGTCGACCCTAAACCTGATAGGCCCAGAACGGAACTAGCGTGTACTTGTATCTCATACAATTATTAAAATCACACACTTCCAAACTCATAAACCACCTAGGTTTTGATGACACATTGTACAATCACTCTGTCATTAGCCCTCATTCAAAGAAGGCTCAGAGAAGCCATGCGGACATGCAAGATGACCGAGTTGACAAGTGGACCAACTCCAGTAGGAGGCTGTCTCACTCTGAACGTTTACTTCCAACCATCCCAAGCAGGAGGGATCGATCACTCTGTGACAATGAATGAAGTCAATGAATAGGGAGGGGCTTTGTAAACTGCTAGGTGACATGCATTGTTTGGGCAACGTGCTGTGATTAAGACTCCACCCTATTTATGCTCAAGACCTGTAAGTTACAGAGCGGGCGGCCCAGCAGAGGCTGAGAAGCCACGACAATGTAACCAGGAAGGAGGAAATTTGTCTTAAGGGTAGGCAAAGAAAAATCCCTTCAACAAAGAAAGCTGTGATGCTCAGGGGCTGAACAACAGTGTCTGCCTGAGAACATCAGCATTTTTCCCGGTGAGGGGCTCAACGCCTCTGTTCATGAGACAGTGGAAGGTGGCACCTGGCACGAGGACCAGGAGGAAAGGTCGCATTAGTGCAAAGAGAGATGCACCCACTCCAAGAACAAGGGCTGTCTCTTCAGGTGGTAAATGTCCCCTGAGGGGCATGGATCACCTTCCAGCCCCAACAGCATCTTTTCACAGAAAGGACGTGAAGCAAAGGTGGTTGGTGGTCATTTCCTCTGGGCCTCTAATAGACATGTCGTAGCTTCCATTTTTCCTTTTAGGTTTATTGAGAAGTAATTGACTTACATCCCTGTAAATGTACTTACAGCATGATGCTGTGACTTATGTAGACATATATTGTGAAATGATGACCACAATAGGCGTAGTTAACATCCATCCATCAACTCGCATACATACAATAGAGAGACCTCGTAGGACCTCTTCTCTTTAACAACTTCTCTACCCATCATGCAGCGGTGTTAACTGTATTCATTATGTTGTACGATATAGCCCTGGAACTTAGGGGCTTATCACTGGGTGCAGCTCTTCCTTTGCAGTTGGGGCGGAAGAAAGCAAACTCAGCACAGCTGAGCACCTGCTTTCGGCCAGGCGCTCACACGTGGCAGACACCTGAGGGGCTCCCGCTACGTTTCTAGACTCAGGTGTAGGCATGTCTCTCTGCAGGACAGGTAAAGGTGCCTGTCCTAGAGGCGCTTCTGTGACACAAGGGGAAGTGGCAGGTTCACACCAAACACAGCAAACCCATACATTTTCAGGCTAGTTAGAAAGAAACAGGTATAACCTACAAAGAACAAATAAAGCAGGGTGAGGAGGAGCATGCTGGGGAGGGAACTGTAGTATTAAATTCAGAGGTCACATTAGGTGACACTGCGCAAAGACTTGGAAAGGTGGAAGATGAGCCATGAGGCTACATGGAAAAGAGGGTGCCAGGCAGAGGAAGGCGGCCGGGGTGGCAGTGTGGCGGGGGACTCAGTGAACAGCGAGGAGGCCGGCATGGCTAGGTCGGAGGGCACAGGGACAAGCGGGCAGTGGGGAGAGGAGCCAGCAGGGAAATGGGGACCCATTTCCCGCAAGGCCTTGCAGGTCATTGTAAAGGTCTGGCTTTTACTTGGATCGAAATGGACAGCCACTGTAAGGTTTGGGGAGCTGCCATGATCTGACTATTTTGAAGGAACACGTGGTCTTCTCTGCCAAGGACACATTGTCGGGGGCTCATGTATATAAGTAAAGGGACTTGTGTGGAGATGGTGGCAGTGACACAGGTCAGAGACGGGTGGCTGCAGAGGGGTGAGCAAGAATGGTGGGAGTCTAGCTGTAAGTCAAAGGTAGTAGATACCACAAGGTTTTCTCATGCATCAAGTGTGACATATGACCAGTGAAAGAAAGGAATCAAAAGCGACTTCACTTTTTGTTCCTCAGCAACCGAATGGATAAAGTGGCCGTCAGCTGATGTAGGGAAGGGTGTATGGGGACAGCTTGGGGGAGGAGATGAGAAGTTCCGTTTGACACATGTTTTGAGATTAATCTCAGACATTCAAGGAAAGAGGTCCAGTAGTCAGTTGTTTCTGCAAACTGGGAGTTTGAGGGAAGGAAGGATCTGGGTGCAAATATGAATTTTCTTAGATCATTGGTTTCATTCCTTCCTCCTCAAAACCCCTCAAAACATCCACTATTCCCTCTAGTTTGTTCCAAAGTGACCATGACTTACCCACAATCACATACTTATGAAGGGACCGAACGGAATTGTAATTCACATCTGCCCTCCCAGAGCTATGCGTTTGGAAAGTAATCAAGCCTTTGTTTTATTCCTGTAGCTCGGTCTGCATTGAGATTGATACAGATTCACAGAGGGATAAACCCAGAAAGAACTGCACAAATCTCACCTCCCTCCGGACAACTAAGTTAGGACTGAAGGCCATCAGGAGCTACTTGGTGGTGTTGAACCCAAAATAAGGAATTGGGAGAAAATAGGCTGGAGGCAATGGGAGAAGGGGACTCAAAGAAAGGGTCGGAGAGTTGACAAATTGGGGCATGACAGCCTGGAGAACATCAAGGGGTACCGGATGTATCAGCAGAGTAACTCTTGACCTTCTCAGACCCACCACTTTCCTGCAAGAGGATTTAAAGGCATGTGTATCCTAATAAGTGCATATATCCCGATGGTGCATCATGAAGTCCATGTACATGTTTCGTCTCCTGTTAGACTCTGCTGAGCACACTGAGGACTGTCCTTCTATAGCTTTACTCATCTTTGCAACACCGGCATCCTGTCTAATGTCTGGCTTGGAGTTCCCAGAAAATGGACACATGGATGAATAGATCACTGAAATGCTAGATATGCAAGAATTTGGACCCAGAGTTTCCTGAGGGAATGTTCTGGAAAGAAGAAAAATAATTTGAGTGAAAATTAAGAGTCTCATTATTCCACTTCAACACGAAGGGTAGCAGATTTCTGTGGACATATATTTGCATATCTTTTTCTTAAATAGGCAGGCCAATTTACATACATTTTTGTGTTCCATTCAAAGAAACTTGCTGTCAGTATGTAAATTACTCAGCACACTGAGTTCTCCTTTTGTTCTTTGGACTTTTTCTCATTCTTAGTGTTTCCTTTTTATACTTAAATATCTATATATATTTTATACAAATTATCTCCATATTCCAATAGTGTCTTTCAGTGGCCTATAATTAATAAAATTATATAATTATATATGCATTATGCATATACATATGTGTAATATATATTCTGAACCTTTATTAATCAAAGAAGGCACAGCTTTACAATTCAGTATTAAAAATTCTGACTTAGAGAAGTTTCTTAACCTTGTTCACATTATTTTTCTATTACTGACATAATTGCTGCATGTTTGAATGCAGAAGAGGTGGCAGAGTGCAGGAACAAAGTCACCTGGGTTCAGATCCCAATTCTGCCACATGGTGACCTGAAACATTGACTTAGCTCATCTGAACACCTCCATTTTAAAGTGGGGGCAATGGCCCTGGCTGGTGGCTCAGTGGATAGGCACCAGCCTGCGAACCCAAAGGTCGCTGGTTCGATTCACCAGCCAGGGCACATAACCAGGTTGCAAGCCAGGTCTGTAGCTGGAGGTAGGTGAAAGGCAACCATACACGGATGTTTCTCTCCTTTTCTTCCTCCCTCCCTTCCCCTCTCTCTAAAAATAATGAATAAAATCTTTTTTAATTAAATAAATAAATGTAAAAGAATAAAATAAAGTAGGGACAGTAATAGAACCTACCTCTAAAAGTATTTGATATCTACTTTGCAAATTGTAATAAGAATCAATGTGAAAACAGAGGTACATTAGGTTAGGGTTGGGTACAAAGTTGTAACTTGCCTCCCAGTTTTAATATTTTATGCATTGTTAATCTATCTATGAAATTTTAATCTACATTGAACCACAGAAATACCCTCTGACATCATTCGGTATGTTATTTTAATGGAATATGCAAATAGTATTTCTTGCCTATGATATCCAACTAACCTTTGGTTCTTCTTCACTTCTTTCCTGCTTTTCTTCTGGAGTATCTCAAGCTGAAAAATTAATCTGATTTTACTGAGTTCCAGCCCAAGGGTGCTGGGCTCAGAGAAGGTGGTGGGATTTCCATCTTCATCTCAGGTAAGGGACACTGTTAGATACCAATGAGGTTTTGACTATTTCCAGCCATTATTCTTTCCACAGAAACATCCCTGGGAGCTCCGTCCACCAGAGCTGCCCTGAGGGGCATGAGATGGGAGCCCTGGCCCAGCTGCACTGCACCCTGCTGCAGGCATGTACTCTCAGCGGCAGTGGTCTTACCACCTGTAAGTGGGCATGACAGTGGCTACTCAGAGCATGTAAAGAGGATTCAATGTGATAATGCAGTAAGTGTGCTTAATATAATACTTGGCACAATCATGTTTGGAATTCTGATGATGATGATGATGATGATGATGATGACGGTGATGATGGGGTTTGTCTGGGGTCCACTGCCATCAAAGCCTTCCTTTACCTTTAAGACGCCTTCATGAGCCATTTCTACAATTGTCCCATTTTTAACGTACACCTGCATGTTGGGGTATAAAGTCTGACTCCTACGGAAAGTGAGAAAATCCCTCATTATGAATTTCACGAGCTAAAGTCAAAAATAACCTTGCCAGTCAGGTGCAGAAAAGGCTCCACCGAGCATCCACACATCCCACCCCCATGGAGCTTCATCTGGAGGTCGGAGCTGGCCCACGTCAGCAGTCAAATGGTGTGCACCCTGGCTGCATTGATTTCCCAGGGCAGGCAGAACACAGTTCCTCAAATGGAGCCAGTTAAGGGAACAGACATTTAACTTCTCAGCTCTGGAGGCCAAGGGCAAGGCTGAGGCATCCACAGGCATTCTCTGAGCTGCTGAAGCAACATTCCAGTGTGTCTCTCCACCCATCTGTGCATAGCTCGGTGTCTTTGTTCCTCTCAGAAGGGCACACAAGCATCAGGGTTTCAAGCCCACCCTAATCCAGTACGATCTCATCTTAACCGATTACGTTGGCAAAGAACCTATTCCCAGATAAGATCGCATTCTGAGGTTCCAGGATCTTTAAAAATTTTATTTTAATGTGGGTTACGTGTGCAGAGTATCATTGCTGACTCCGGATAGGTACACGGTTGGACAGATGTCTCCGAGTTTATTCATGTTGCATCCCTGAAATTTTGGCCTTGAGTTTCTAGCCACCTGTACGGCCAGGGTGGTCCCCGCTGGGGCCCTGGCAGCACAGAGAAAACCTTCTCAGGAACCCTCTTTTTTCTCAAAATTGAAGTTTCAAAGGAACACAAAGAACAAAATACCTTTTTAAACTTGTGTTACAGTGGTCTGTGCCTGATTTCTGGGACAGGCCTCTGATTTCTGCCAGTTTTTGAAGCTTCTGGTCAGATGTGGTGCCCTCACTCATTTTATCTTCCTGGAGGGGCCGGATCACCATGGGACGTCTGCAGAGAACAGGCAGACCCAAGACTGAACTTCGACTCTCAATGAGGCTGCCCCTCGCCACCTGCTTTTTCCTTTATCCTCACCCCTGGAGTCAGCCTAAAGGTTATATAAGGGCAGTGTTTCTCTAGCTTTGGGTAATGTGACCTGAGCAAGTCACTATTTTTCACCTCTGAGAAAAATGGTTGATGTGTTCCAATTGCTCTCTCTGCCTCCATTCAACAGCTACCTGCCATTTGCCTTCCTATCACGTAGGGCTGAGTGTTTGTTTGTTCGCTTTTTTACTAGACAGCAATGTTCTCTCTTGCTGGTAGCTGGAGGAGCAGGACATGAATAGACATGAATAAGTAGTTCCCCTCCTGTGCCCTGTACCCTCACCTATAAAGTGGGTGCTGAGTTGCTCAGGAGGACTTCCAGGAACCCTGAGGATATCAACACTGATGGTTCTAGATCTTTCAGAAACTCCCCATGCATTCAAGACTTGTTTCCCCACTCCTTGTTTCTAGAAGTTGGATGTCACTTCATCTTTCCTTTCCTTTCCATGCCTCCTAACTATATTGAGAAACCCCTAATAATAATAATAATAATAATAATAATAACTGTCATCCATGTAGCACCTGCTCTGTGCTTTGAGCTGTACAAAGCACATTCATAAACTAACTCCAAGCTGTATAGCAACTCCACATTTTTGTTCATATTACTAACTCAGCTCGACAGGGGGGAAACTGAGGATTGAAGAGGTTTCAGGGGCACTCCCAAAGCCACCCAGCTACTAGGTGATGGAATCAGAATTCAAACCCAGGTCCAATGGTTTCTGGGCCTGTGCCCTGTCAACTCTAATAGACGGCCTCGTTTTCAAAGACAGACTATGTAGCCCAATGCATGTTGGCACCTCCTGTTCCTGGCGTAGATCCTGGGCCAGAGTGAAGGTCAAATGCATATTTCATTAGCGAGTGAAAATCAGTTACATCACCCCAGGAACCACAGGAGGAAATGCATACCTATGCTTTCTCACCATGGAGCTCACCCGCCTTCACCCCTCTGGGGAGTGGAGTTTGGCTCCCACCTGCAGCGTTCCAGGCTCAGGCCACGGCTGCCTCCACCAGAGGACACACCCCTGATGCCCCTTACCTGCCCTCCTCCTGCCTCTGAAATCATTTGACCTACAAGGGTGGGCAAACGTAGGTTTACAACTGTTTGTACGAGAATAATGCAGGGTTAAATTCTGTGCTGTGGATGCTCATGATTATAAACCTATTTTGCCTGCCTTTATATTTGGCATCTGGGGAGTTAATCCCAGTATCCTGGAAAGAGCACCCCTCAGAGAAGTGTGAAGTTCAATGCAAGTACGGGTTCTGTCCCTTCCTGGCAGCATGGACTAGACTATCTATTAGATTCCCAGCCTTGGTCCTTCCTCTGTGGACAGGAATTATTTATTACACCCTGGCTGCCTAACTAGCCTGATGGAAGACAAAATCAAATTGAAGTCAACGGTACCCAATACTCCGCCCAAGGTGCCTGCCATCAAGTCTGCTCTCAGTGAATGCTGGTTTGATGCCGCACCTGTTCTGTTAAAGCATGGTGCCAACTGAAAGTACTGTTAATGGCATGACCATCGTGTGATATGCCCCCGCAAAATACACAGCAAGCCCTGAGAAAGCAGAGACTCTGGCTTCTTTTTTCATCACAGCTCATGGGCAGGCACTCATCTTTCACTTAGATGGCTGAAATAGCTGTGTAACTACTTTTTCCCTTTTTGACTCCTTTTCTCACATTTATCCTCTACGATAAATCAAGTGGATCTATGTCCATTCCCTGAAAAAAATCCACCAGGCTCCCAGGTTGCATAAGGAAGAAAAGACAAAGTCGTTGATATTGTCCTTATATGACAATATAAGGTCTTCCATGACCTTGAACTCACCTCCCAGCCTGATTTCCTGCCACCACCAACCCTCACTTCCTATGATCTATCCACCGTAAGGTTCATCTTATATGATGCCCCTTGAACATGGGATTCTGGACTAAGTCTCTAGATTGGCCTTATCTTCTGTTGCTCAATGTACCACCTTCTGCCTCTACCCCAGGGGACGCAGGCACCATCGACTCGGACAAAGCCAAATTTTCCTGCCAATCCCCACGCACGCAGAATGGCCTAGAGTGCTCCTCCCAATTCACATCTTCATTATAAGCAACCTGACCTCATCTTCCAGACCCTGTTCAAATACCACTGTCTCAGGAGTGTATTTCCCGACTCTCCCTGGCAGAATCAATTGAGCGCTGAGTGTTCCATCAATATTTGGAGCTCACTTTGACTATAACACTTGTCACATTATATAGTGAAGGTTTGATGCATGTTTTTACTACCCCAGGGTCTCTACTTTGGGCTCCTAGAAGGCAGAAACTGCTGGTTCATCTTTGCCAGTTCCTATCACATAGAAAGCATCACAAAAAACAATAATGAAGTTCAGAGGCAAAGAAAACAAGTTTCCTTAGTCAGAGAGCAATCCCAACAACTGCACATGTAATATTATTTTGTTTAAAAGTATTTGGTGTGACTTCCAACCAAGATGGAGTCTGTGTCTTTCCTCCACAACTAAGAAGGAATACAACTACCTCAAAACTGGAGACAACCAGAAGTTTCAAAAAACCAAGCTGCAAGGAAGTATAACAAACAGAGATAAATATTCATCCAGACAGGTAGGAGCAGGGAGCAGGGCGCAGAGCTAGAACAGGGAGGATGCAATTTGGTGGCACAGCAGCTATGCCCAGCCAGTGGAAAGCGCAGTCATATATTTAAAAAAGTTGGGAGGGTCACCTCCCAGCACCAGACCAGACCATGTAGCTCACAGGTCTAGTGTGGGACAGTGGGGTGGGGTGGGGGGGTGGGGGTGGAGGTGAGAAAAAAGCTAAATTGCTTCTGACTGTGAAAACCAGTGGGGGTTGAAGTGGAAGAACAAACTGCTGGTTTCTCAGAAGAGTCCATTTGTTCAGAGGCTCCCATCGTCCTAGAATGTATGCAGACCTACCCACTCTGGGAAACACAGCCAGGGCAACAGCTAGAAAGGAGCTAGTCCCATACGGGAAGCAGGAGAAGTACCTGGAAAAGGGGCAAATGATGAGCAAGCACAACTGTTCCCTCTTGGTCACCTCCCCAACATACAGCACCACAGCATGGTGAAACAGGTCTCTCTGCGCTGATGCATACCTAAGGCTCCACTCCTTACACTGTAACAGGTGTGACAGCTCTACCGAAGACACAGAGGCAAACACAGGAGCCTATTAAGTTGAGGAGACAGAGAAGCATGGCCCAAAAGAGGGAGCAGATCAAGGTTCCAATGGGAGAACTAAGCAATGAGGAGATAGCCAACCTAACAGACATAAAATTCAAAACACTGGTGATAAAGATGCTCACAGATTTGACAGACATGCTTGAGTATGGCAAACACAGAAGGGAAGAAGTGAAGGCTATGCTAAGAGAAATGAAGGAAAATCCAAATAAAACCAATGGTGAAGAGAAGGAAGACGGGGTTCAAATCAATAATTTGTAACATAAGGAAGAAATAAACAGTCAACCAGTACAGAAAGAGAAAACAAGAATAGAAAAAAATGAGGAGAGGCTTAGGAACTTCTGGGACAACTTTAAACATGCCAACAGCAGAATTGTAGGGGTGCCAGAAGGAGAAAAGGAAGAGCAAAAAATTGAAAACTCATGTGAAAAAGTCCAGAAAGCACAGAGTCCCAAACAAGCTAGACCCAAAGAGGACTACACCAAGACATATCATAATTAAAATGCCAAAGGTTAAAAATAAAGAGAGAATCTTAAAAGCAGCAAGAGAAGAGAGTTACCTACAAAGGGGTTCCTATAATACTGTCAGCTAATTTCTCAAAAGAAACTGTGCAGGCAAAAAGGTACTGGCAAGAAGTATTCAAAGTGATGAAAAGCAAGATGACTCTATTCAGCAAAGGTATCATTTAGAATGGAAGGCCAGATAAAGTGCTTCCCAGAGGAGGTAAAGCTAAAGGAGTTCATCATCACCAAGCCCTCATTATATGAAATGTTAAAGGGACTTATTTAAGAAAAAGAACAAAACTATGAACATTAAAATAACACACTCACAACTATCAACAGAACCTGAAAAATAAAATAAAAACCAAAAACAAACTAAGCAAACAACCAGAATAAGATTAGAATCATAGGTATGGGGATCATTGAGGGGGTTATCAGCTGAGAAGGGGAGAAATGAGGAAATGGTGCAGGGATTAGGAAACATAATTGGTAGGTGCAAAATAGACAGGAGAAATTAAGAAAAATATAGGAAAGGGTGACGCCAAGGAATTTATATGCTCGACCCATGGACATGAACTAAAGGGAGTGGATCGCTGGAGGGAATGGAGGTGCTGAGAAGAGGGGATCAAAGAGAAAAGAAATTGGGAGAGCTATAATAACATAATCAGTAAAATATGCTTTAAAAAAAAGTATTGGTGCTATCCTTAAAAGTCACCAGAAAGGTAAATAACTTTAGAGAGAATAAATAAAGCTGGAATAAGATTGAAATAATATAGGAATGATAAAAACAGTGGTTACTACACATAGGAATTTTTAGTGAAATGAGTAATCAATTTAAATTAGGAATTATACCTAAGACATGTGAGAGCAATTTGGGAAAGGGTTTAAGAGGGGATTACTTGGAAAATAGATCTTATCAGCTCATATTTAAGGATGATAGCTCTTCAAATATGAATGAAGACCTTAAAGTTCATGATCTAGAACACAGTATGGTGGACACACAACCCATGGTTGATGACTAATAGATAGATGGTCACTCAAAACCTGTGACATACAGGTTGTATTTTTTTTTTTTTTAGTTTGTGTTATTGTGTGCATGTTAACTGCTTTGTCCCAGTCAAATATTCCAAGAATTACTCTGCATATATTCATCCCATAAATACTTTATAAAATGAATTGCCAGCCATTCATATTTTTCTCCATGATCGTGTTAATCAATATTGTTTAGACCTCCTGAACTGAGTTAAAATCTGGCCAATGTGGGATGCAATCCTATCTCTGCTACCAGCTCATTTTCCTCTGGGTCTCACTTTACTCTCTTCAACTAGATGAGATCAAAGTTAAAGTATCTTAAGTGCTTATTATGCTCTGGGCACTCATCTAAGCACTTTATATATTAACTTATGCAACCTTCATATTGATTCTGAGAGCTAGTTACTACTGTAAATCTTCATTTCTCAGGGGATGAAACAGGGGCATTAAGGGGTTAACCAAGGTTCCAAAAATCACAGGAACTAAGAATGGAGGTATTTTAACTCCAGAATTCATGTGCATAAGTTCTAGTGGCACCCAGGGCGAGATAGTGATAGATTGCCCTACTGAATGCATCATCTTAACATTTTTAAATAATAGTAAACCTAACTAGACACATCAGCCTACTTTTATCAATACCGTCCACTTGCAATTCTGAACAATGTCAGGGAGAAAAATATACATTTCCCCAATATTATTTGTTATTCCAAATTTGCAACAATTACTGTTACTACTGTTGAGTTTTACTAACGTTCATGTAAGGGTCCAATTGGCACATGTATTAACCACTTATGAAATGGCAGTTGGTCCAAAGAACTGGACCAGCAACATGCATCGATTTGGGAAGAAAGTTTAGAGTGACCTGGAATCATCTGCGCTCACTTCGAGTGCTGGTGGACTTCATGTCTGCAGCCCCGGTGGTGATGCCTAGTCCTGTATTTAATCCACACGTGAAAAATAAACAGCAATGGGCAGTGGTAGTAGAGAACTGCGTTGGCTCCATTCTGTCATTCTGTGTGACCCCTCCGAGTGCTTATTTCTGATTAAAAGTTTAAACACTGAAACAGAGTTTGAAGTGCAAAGTGTGATATTTTTATTTGACAACTGCAAATTTTAGCTCATGAATAAAATATATTCACCCGATATCATTGTTATTACTAAAAATAATCCTGCCCTATAATGAAGGAGGCACCAAAAACTGATCCACTTCAGCTGTCAATCAACTAACTCTGCCACTTAATTCTGGGTTTCTAAGGACAAGCAGCCCCCCAATTGTTTCACCTCATCCAACACTGCCACGGTTTATGATTCTATCAATTCTCATTCCGCATATCGATAAACTGGGGCAGTTCAGAGTGCCTGAGATCCTTCTACAAAACGAAATCCGGGAATAAATAAACAATTTGTTTGCACCTGGGTCCTCCAGCCGTTGTCTTCATTTGATTCAGATGCTTCCTTCTCCACCGTTTCTCAGAAACGTGGCTGCCGGGCCACAATGCAAAGTTAATGTGTCTCTAGCTGTAGAAGTTCCCCCAGCTTCAGTTCATCTCAATGGCCTCTTGCGGTTTTCATGGATGGCTCACGGTTTTCCTCACCTAGCATGTGTCTGTCCCACCCTCCGCCTGAAGAACCTTCTCCCATCTTCCTCCCTCTTTGATGCCCCTTATTTGCTGGGAAAATCCCTCTTCCTAAAGTGAGTGGTTATTTTCTTATTGAACGCTTACTACAACCTCCTGATAGCTGGTTAACACGTCAGCCTTCCCTTCTCTGAGCTTAAAAGTGACCACTGAAGCTCAGGAATAAGTTTTTCAGCACTTTTGTGCCTATGAGGCCCCACACAAAGCCTATTTCATTGCTAAATGCAGGACTGAGGTCTCCTACTTTCTGACTTTTTAGATTGATAGCCCTATAAAAGCATACGATACTTAAAATAATCGGGGAAATTATCTGAGCCGAGCTTCCTGGAAAACAGCCTGAGGCCAATCGTAACTGACCTTTAATGGGGCTGTAATGCCAAGCACAAGAGAGGAACACATGGAAGAGAAAGGGGGAAGCAGGGAAAACCGGTACAAGGTGGGTGTAAACTAAACTGGTCAAGATTCAGATGAAAATTAGGGAGAGGGTTGATTGGTCGCAAAGATGTCCCTGGGAAAGCCAAATGGCTGTGTAACCTGGTTCCTCCTGCCAGCCCCTTGGGGAGCCAGAGCCTCTTGATTTTGGCGGGGTCAGACCCAGGCTCTGCTGCCACCATAGTCCTGACCACTGAGAACTCGTTGAAGGCCACGTGGAAGCCAGACTCTGGCCCCGAAGCAGACAGCAGTCAGTCTTTACTGCTATGGAAGTGGTAGGAGCCACAGCCAAGAAAGGCGCAACTGGCTGGCAACACCAGGTATACAGACGGGATCCACTAAAAAATTAATTCGTGATACAGGGCATTTACACTGCCTCCATACGGGGCCCTGGAGCCACAAGAGTGAGCCAAGAAAAGACATAGTTCTTTAAATGGTCTAGCAGGAAAAACAAACATTAAGCAAATAACAGCCACATAAATTTTATAATGGCAAATATGAAAAACACAACCAAAAAAAAAGTTACGCAATCTTCTCCAAGCCCGTGATGGGAGTCGTTGACTAAATCAGGAGTTCAGGGAAAGACTCGCTGAGATGAAACACTGAGTAGAGACGTTGAGGATGAACAGGAGTGGTGGAGCCCAGGGTAGGGGGAGAAGGTAAACGTGGGTTGAGGGGGCCCATTGGCAGTAAGCAGCAGGTGGGCAGGACGAAAGGTGGTGGTTGGGCCCAGGTAACGTCTGGGGCAAGGGAGGTCCTGGCACGTGTGCTGGGGATTTCTGTCTTAACCACTAAGACCAATAGGAAACTACCTATGTGTCAGGTCCTGGAGCTGTGAGCTTCGGGCCAGTCGATGCTGACAGTGGGCAGGCCCCTGGTCTGGTGAAAGACGTAGGTGGAGCTTTCTGGAAATTCGACATGCTCCATCGCAAGCAGCAGGCTACTGGCCGTAGGCTGGGAGGCTCGTTGGGGGGAGGGTGTCAGCGTTCCACACACGATTCGGCCACCCCACACAGCAGCAGCATGCTGGCTTACAGCAGAAGGCAGGCTTATATATGCATTAGAACAAAGGAGGCCCTTCGCACACTAGAACAAAGAGGCATGGTACCCACAGGCAATGCTTGCCTGCTCAAGACTGGTAGGGGGCCGCTCCTGGGCTCAGTATTCGGGGCTCAGTGTTCTGGGCTCTAGGATAAGATTAGCATCAGCTAGTTGGCAGTCTCCAGCGGAAGGGCTGGACATACACAGGGAGGAACGGGGGACCAGCCCCTCCACTCTGACACTGTGAAGGTTATCAGATTTGTTTTGCGTTATGTTCTTGGCCAGATTAGTGTTGCCAAAAATATCACACTGATTGCGGGGAAGAAAATAAACAAAAGAGAGAAAAGACACAGGGACACCAATTAACAAGCCATTTAACAAGTCCATTAACTTGGACTGAGGAAGTGACAGTGGAGTTGAAGGAAAAAGTAGGAAGACTTGAGAGAATGCTGACTATGACAAGACACCTTACAGCTGAGACACAGCTGGGGAAGAATGGTAGCTGTGACATAGGAACCCTGGTTTTATACCTTATCACATGTGTCTGGAAAACTGTGGGTTTCATTTGACTTAAATTATGTTTGTTCTTGAGTCCATCACTTCCCACTTTCCCAGGTGATGTACCTTTTTTTTAACCCTCTTCCGAGACCAGATGAAGCTCTTTTCTATCAGTCAGGTATTCCACTACTCAAGAGCAAGGCATCATCTACAAATGGAAGGATTATTCTTTCATCCTTCTCCTAATGTTGAGTAACCTGGTAATATGAATGTCTGAACAGACATTTTTCCCAAGAAGACATACAAATGGTGAACAGATATATGAAAAGATGCTCCCCAGCTTTAAGGAAAATGCATTATCAGAAGCACAATGAGATAATACCTCCACCTGTTCGAATGTCTATTCTCAGTAAGGCAAGAAATAACAAGTGTTGGAGAAGATGTGGAGAAATGAAACCCTCATTCACTGCTGGTGGAGGTGTAAATTGGTATAGCTACTACGGAAAACAGTACGCACGTCTCTGTTCATTGCAGCATAGTCACAATAACCAAGGCATGGAAACAACCTAAGGATCTTCAATGGGTGATTGGATAAAGAACATGTGGTATATATATTCAATGGAATACTACTCAAACGTAAGAAAGAATGAAATACTGGCATTTGTGACAACAGGGATGGATCTTGAGCATATCATGCAAAGCAAAATAAGTCAGACAGAAAAGGAGAAGAATCATATCATTCCACTCATATATAGGTTATAAAACAGGAAGCAACAAACAAACAAACAAGACAAACTCATAGACACAGACTATAGTACAGTGGTTACCAGAGGGAAAGGGGGATGGAGGTTGAAGGGGTCAAATTTATGGTGCTGGAAGGAGACCAGGCATTCGGTGGTGAGCACACCATGCAGCATACAGATGATGGATTATAGAATTGTACACCTGAAATTTACATAATGTTATGAACCAATATTATCCCTATAAATTTACATTTTTAAATAAAAGGCTATTTATCCAACTCAACAACAACAACAACAAAAGTTGAGCGCCGGCATGGACCTCTGCAATTATGAATTAAAAAAATAAAAATGGTAAGCATGTGAATAATTACCAATGCCATTATCAATAATATCCTGTTAATTTTCTGGTTTGGATGGACAGAGTCATGTCTCTTCTTGAGGTGGGTTGCCTGGATGCGCACTGCAACAGAGATGGACCATTCGCAGTCTGCAGGAAGGGAGGCAGATGGGTTCCCCTCACTATCCCCTAGTCTCATCTTTACAACGCAGAACGTAATCCGCCTACTACTCACCATGCTGTTGTGGAAGCCAGGGAGAGGTGTCTTTTCAAATGATCTGTAAATCACTTATAATAGGTAGCCGTTATTATTACTGTCATCGGAATCGTGAAAGGATCATTGGGTGCAGAACAATGCAGTGTAGTGTGGGACATTTTTCTTTTTACTGTAACAGGAAGTATGATACTTAAATGCTGGTAGTAAAGTTCCTTAAATTTTCTTACAAAATATAATTGTGACAAGAAAAGATAAAATAGAAAGTATTGTGAAAGATATTAAATATTCAACATGTGTGACACATCCAAATAAAAAATCACATCAGAATTCTAATAAGCAACTTGAACTTGCTTCTTAATGACGTTTATTTCATAGTGGATTTTACGCTTGAATTGGCCACACACAATTTCCGATTAATACTTTTTAATGAGGCTCTTTTCAAAGTTTGAACAGTCACCACAACTAAAAACTGTCTTTGTATGTGGTGATAATAAAACGTAAAACCATTTTACAACCATTCAAAATTGGCAACAGCTAAAATTAAATTTAGAAAATTGCAAGATCTTTTTCTTCTTTCATTGACAAGAGTTTTGAAGAAACCTCTTGCAATAAAGGAATGGATGTCCCATGCAATCGAACGTTTTCAAATAGAACATTCCAAAACAACGCAGGCGTTCTCATTGGACAATGCACCTGCGTTGTTAAGATGATTGTCCTTTTTCACTAGTTTGGACTAAAAGACTACAAGAGAACTCTCTTAAAAGAGCATGGCAATAGCAAATAGAACGGAAGCGCCCAGAATTAGTGGAAACAGAGCCACGTGCTGCCCCCTGGAGCTGTGGTGACGTCCCAGAAGCTGCCTCTTACCCACTGGGACCCCCTGGGCTGCAGGCTGGCTTTTAGGACCCCTAGAACATGAGCTTCTCCCTCAAATCTATAGTCATCCATCCACAGAAGGCAGAAAGGTACTCTGAGGCTCAATCTACCCTGTTTTACTTAAACAGCTGACCAGGAAGAAACAAGTGTTGCTAATTCTTATCACCACCTGCAGTGACTCCACGTGGCCTCAGTCATCAGCCCCCAGCCTTTGTTCAAAAGCTCCCATGAGTCCATGAAAGCCAATGGCCACAGGAACCTGGCACCCCCACAAGTCAGTATGATAAGGGGCCCCAGTAATCCATTCCATTCAAGCCACATTCTGGAAAATTCTGGTTAAAGACCCTCTTCCACCCTCAGTAAGAAGAAGGCAAGAGCATATGTGGATGAGAAACTTGCAGCTCCAGTGTTAGCACGTAATGTGTGCCGCCATTCCCCTAGGAATGGTAATGGTCCCAATAAACAAGTCCAAGCCACGGTCCCTCCCCAGGTCTCTCCTCTCTGACACAGTGGACTAGAGCTCTATGTCCTGAGCCCATCCACACAATATGGTCATTTTAACTAGTGAGGACAAAATTGACCTTTTAAATCTAAAGGTAAACACGTGTCAACAGAGCAGAGTCTACAGGTAGCTTGAAAAGAATGGCCAAAGATGGGATTGCATCCAAGTGACACCTCAGACACAGACTGGTAAAATGAAAGCTCATTCCCATTCCACAGCTCTTATTGGGGAGGAGCGGGTTCAACATAATTCAACTGGTGGCTCTTGGGTGGTCGAGCAACCTGATTAAGTGGATACCAAGAGTCACTAAAAGTCGGATTTGCCATGTCCTTCAGAAATGGTTAAATGTTTCTTTGAAGGAAACCAACCTTTTCTATTTCCTTTTATTTACTGTTTTTCCCAGGAAAAAACTTTAAAATATGAATCAGGAGAATTAAATTTCTCAGTGATCTTTCATGGGGCCTTCAATATGTCACTTAAAATCTGTGATTCAGCTATCCATCGATAAACCAAAGACATGTGCTAAAAGTATATACAGGGCCCCATAACTCTAACATTCTAGAATTTTATCTTCATTTCTTAAATATTGTTCATTTGATTAGCACTATTTGACTCAAGAACTGTGTGTTTCCCGGATATAAAACATCATTCTGATTATCATGGACAGCTAATAAAATAAAATGATGATATAAAAGGGTGCAAGCGTTAGGTAATGCGGGGAGAAATGCATTTATCTTTGCGTTCCAGGGGTGTCTGGCACAGGCCCCATGCTCAGTGGCTGGCTGATGGATTCAAAGGGGCTTGGTCAACTGCATAACCTTGCTTGATGGTTTTCAGACAATGTTTTTCTTATGTTTATGTTGCTCTTCTGTAAAAGGACTTCTTTCCTTGAAGTTCTCAGTTCCAATGCTGGGTGATGTACAAGAACCAAGAGGGTCCTATAATGGGGAAAATCTTTTTCTCAGTTCATAGCAGTTTCACCCCAAACCTTCACCAGAGTGCACAGAGCTGTCACCCCAGCTGTGCCCGTCCAACAGTCCTTCATCGGATGTTCCTTTTTTGTTTCAGAACAATTGTTAGGCCTCTGCCATGAGTCAAGTGCAGTATACAGTAGAGATTGCAGTTGACTCATGGTAGACTACATAAGTACATACGTATATTTGTGTGTGCATATAAAATTTTGAGATAGTAGTATTATGGAGGAAAACATAGAACCTAACTGGGGGTAAAAGGGATGAGAAAAAACTGGGGTGAGGAGGCACTTCAGACAGAGACCACATTTTGGGGGAGATAAATGGCAAAATAAAGATAGCCACTGGGAGACCTGAGTGATCAGAGACCAGCAGGAGGCCGGGGTTGGGTGGGGATTGGAGGGATGGGGGTGGGGTTGGAGGGGGGTTGGGGAGGCACAGAAGTCCTAACAACTGAAAGACCTGGGAGAGCTGAAGGAGAAATGTAGGTCACTGTAGCCCTTGGGTCCTGGGCCAGACGGAAAGTGAAATGAAAAGCTGGGAAGGTCAGAGAACACTATTCAAGTCTCAATGGTCACTCATCAGCTGTGTGGAATCAAAGCACCTCATTTGGCCTTTTTTTTCCCTGTACATTTGGGGTGATAAACTTGCCCCACAGGGTTGCTCTGAGGGCAGCATCCACGCCATGGGGCAGATTTCAGGACCATCCTATGTATGCCAAGAAATTCAGACTCCCTATCACATCACCTGGTTGGTGTTGACCTGGGGCCTAGCTACCTTGCCAGCACCACTTTTAGTGACCGAGTACACCAGAGACTTAGCAAAAAAATGTGCTGGACACTAATGAATGGAGTTCCAATGGCGTGTGACATTCCAGTTTTAATTTGCAGCCTGCCTCATTAACCTCAGACCCTTTTCCTACGACATGCCTGGAAGGATTCAGCTAGATTGTCAAAGGTCCATTTCCGATTCCCCATTAAGTGTTCAGTTTCCAAACTAGCTAGAATTTCTTTAACTATATTTCAAGAGCTGATTGGGATGGAGAAAAAAAAACCACCTGCACATGTACTCACACATATGCACATGGGGGAGTGCCCACAACATTCAATAACAATTTTGAAATGTAAAGTCCTCTAGTCACCAAGCACTAAGCACTGTGCATTTGGGATGGAGGTGATTGGCTGTCTGTGTATTTTTATTGCCTTATGGTTAGGATTCAGGCCCATTGGAATGGAGGAGCTTCATCACCTTCACCTAAAACAAAACCCTACTAGTTCCATCAGTGGGTAGGTAGTGACCTTGGGCAAGTCACTTAATTTTCCTGCAACTCAAGTTTGCAACTGTGCTCACCAATAGCCACAGGGCCCTGGTAACCATGCCAGCAACAGCCCCTTGGAGATGTGGCCCCTCCTTGCTCTGCTCCCCACCGTCAAGTTTTGGTCTTCAACCCCTTTCCCCCAGAGGAAGTCAGCTTCTTCCCCAGCCAGACAAGATTTAACTTGACGTTACTACTCAGAACCACCTGACCCTGTCCAACTCCCCACTCCAGAATAGGTAGGGGTTTGCTTTCCTTTGCAGACAAAAAGAGAAGGGAGGGATTCGTGTTCCCCAAAAGATGAAGTCTGACAAGACACTCTAGCAGCTCCATCAAGGCACCAGATACATAACAAAGACTTACCTGTGACAGAGACATCATGGTGTCCGTTATACCTCTTAGATATCTTTTGGGATAGGTATTACCGAGTTATTAGTATTCCCAATTTGCCAGTGAGGACATGGGCATGGGGGATGTTAAGTTACATGGCCAAGACATGAGGGCTTCCAGGAGAAAGTCAGGATTTGAAGCCAGATCCATCTTCAGAATGGCGTGATGACAGGTAAAGAGACGTGTCCCATTACCAGCCCTGTGATGAAGAGACGTGGGCCCTGGCCCCGCTAGGAAACCCCTCTGCCCCTCACACCTGTGAAATAGTAGGCGTGGGTCTCTAAGACCCCTGCCTGCTGTGAGTCAGCGGTTTAATTATTGCCACAACATACTGTCTTTGTTAGACTGTCAGGCACATCAGTAGCAAGGCTCTCCGTTGGTTAACGCATTACTAAGAAGGGAAACAAATGCTTTCTTATCGTTTAGAATTTGAATTTTATGCTCATTGAAAGAGCATTTTAAACACAGCTAAATGTAGCATTTAATAGCGATCACACTTAGAAATACATAAAAAGGAAATATAAGGAAATTAACTTGGGACATACAGTCCTAAAACCTTCAAAGTGGTGCTCTTCTAAATAACTTTTCAACTCAGAGTCACCAGTGCCCATATTTTCCAGAAAATAGTGTCTTCTATGCCATCAAGACCATTGGAGAGGTGCCTCATTTCATTTTCAGAAGTGTTTACTGTTGTCTCCTGGATGTTCTTCCAAGCTGCCCACTCTCTTTCCTCAAGCTTTACTTCAGGCACTTTCTAGATCTTCCCAGATAACGCGAGCGGAAGGTTTTGTAGACTTTCTAGATCTTCCCAGATAACGCGAGCAGGTTTTGTAGACTTTCTAGATCTTCCCAGATAACGTGAGCAGGTTTTGTAGACAACTTCATGGATATAACATCAAAGGTTAGATGTGGGGGGTCCTTTGTCAATTTGGGGGCCGGAGACAGAGGGGCCTCCTATGTTGGGACCCCACTCCGGGCCACCTCAGGTAAAGCTGGGTGGAGCCTTAGGCTCTGGGCACACGGAGAACTCACAACCAAACCGGCCTTGCAGCCATCAACCCCCCTCTGGGTTCCCTAGCCACAAGACTAGCCACTGTTTGCGGGCAATACCCCGGGAGTTGTAAGGAGTACCCTCAGGTCTAATTAATCAATTGACTAATAGTGTGTACAGTCGTTACAGAGGAGCCACAGCTGCAAAAGGGCACCGGACAGCCCCTCTGTCGGGCTACTTTGTCTCACCCTCCCTCACCTTCCCATCTGGCCTGACACCTCCCAATTTTCACTCGTTTCCCATCATGCCTCGGGGTGTCTCTTCTCCTGTGATTCAGTGGCAGGCATGAAAACTTTTAAAGTCTCTGCAGACACCATGACCCATTTTTGAATCATCCAGACAACTTCCCGTGTGAGCTTGAGGAGGCCTCAGTTTCCTCCCCTGTACTGTGGGGTAATGAGGTCCACCTTGCTGGGCTATTGTGTGGATTCGACACAATGAAGCAGCTGCACCTGCCGGGCTCACACTGAGGGCAGGTTACCCTTCCCCCTTCTTGCCCTCTTGCCTTCGCCGATACTGCTTCTCTTCTTCCTTCCTCTTCTCCTTCTGTATCTTGT
The DNA here is from genome assembly GCA_004026585.1 of Noctilio leporinus. NCBI lineage: Eukaryota > Metazoa > Chordata > Mammalia > Chiroptera > Noctilionidae > Noctilio > Noctilio leporinus. The sequence continues at coordinate 699,388 of PVIW01000008.1, forward strand.
TCTTTTCAAAACCTTTGCCACTGTCCCTGCCTCCCACTCTGTCCCTCCTTCTCCCCTCTTACCATTGCTTTTCCTTTCTTCTTTCCTTATTGCTCCCTTTCTGTGCCAGTGGCCCCCGCCCCCACCAGCATGCTTATAAAAAGAGAGTGACATGATCCTATTATTTAAATTTAGAATAATCTCAGCAGCTGGAGAAAGGAGGCAGATGACAAGTAAAGAGACATGTTCCATCTACTGAAAGCATCTGGGCGAGAGAGGATGGAGCCAAAAAATGGGGGGTGGGGGGTGGGGTAGAAGAAAGTTCTGTTCTCTCTCGTCAGTAGTTCACAGGCCTTGTTTTGGGAATGGATGAGGCATTTCTGACCCGTCCCAGGGTCTTTATATGAATTGCCTTTAGTCTTCACAAAGACCAACCACTCAGTGGTAACCTGGAATGGTGGCCCTGGACTGGAACCGTCTGCCAATGGACGGCCAAAAGCCAAGGCTGTGCACATGGCAGGGTGTATGCCCTCCTGCTGTGACTGGGCCCCACATAACTAGGCATCTTTCTGGGATTAAAGGATAGACAAAAGCTTCTGGAAGGATTTGAGTTAAATGTCTCACCAATTGGGTGAAAACAGATACACTGATTTTTGAAAGGTGATGACGAATGTTTCTTTCACATTCAATTAATGACCTGAAGTATGTGTGTGTGTGTGTGTGTGTGTGTGTGCGGTGTGTTTCCGTTTTATGATTTCAGTCAGTGAGGGTTAATAGGTGACATCACAGAAAGCTCATAACTCTAGTTAAGGAAATCTTTTAAGAAGAAGAAAAAGAATGTTTGTTTGTCTCTCTCTCTTGAAGATTTCTTCCTCTGACTTGCCTGAGTGATGAATTCGGTATATAAATACACCATCTCAGAATTGTTTTCTCCCTCATGAGACGCTCTTCTCCTTCCAGGCACCAGAATCTAATTTAAAGTAGTTCCTGTGAAGATCAAAAGTGTATACAAAGTTTTTCTTTATTCCCTTGCATTTTACAAAGCAAAGAAAATACAAGCTAGGAGTAAAATTGGGTTTTTTTTAATCCGGTGTGCAGTGTACTGCATTCCAGATGGAACGTGGGTCCAAAGTTCTGGATGCGACAGTTGGCTCGGATGAGCTCTGCTTACTTTAGACATTGACTTCCTTGGATCTGTGGAAACAGTTAATGCCCCTGATATTCCCCGAAAGCAGTGCTCCAGGCAAGTCAGGCCCTCTTTCCCCTACCAGCTTTACTGTGACATCATCGAAATGAAAACTGTACGTATTTAAAGTGCACAGGGTAGGTGCAACTTGAAATTTGGGTAAACCTACGCAGTGTGAGTTAACTGCCACCATCAAGCAAGTTAACATACCCACCACCTCATACGGCTATCACTTTCTTTCTTTGCTTTCCTCTGTGTGCCTGCATGGTGGGAATAGTTAGGATCTACCGTCTTGGCAAATTTCGCCTGCTTTCCCTTTAAGGATTTCCATCTTTGGAAGCTGCCTGGTGACAAACACACTCCTTCCCTTTGGAAACAGGATCTCCCTGGTTTCAGGTCCCCTTCCTGGACAGAGTCCATCTTTTCTTTGACATGTGAATATTTTATACGTCTTCGGTGAGTGTCAAGGTTTCTGACGGTGTTGGTGTAAAAGGCACAGCTCTGACGAAATTTGATTTTGGGTATTAATATTGTTGGCCTAGCAAGTCAAAGAGGGAGCTCAGAGGGAATGAATTTCCTTTTCGTTAACATATCTTCCATAAATGTGGCTGACGGTATTCAGTAACGTTGCAAAACAAGTATTTTCTAATGAAGCAAGAGGATGTTTGTTTACGAACCACCACCCAAAGGAAGTGAAGTAGGATAAATCATTATTTTGGTTAAATCCAATATGTGAAAACCTGCTTTCTCCCAAATGTAGAAATATGAGTAGCGTCTGTGGCTTGAAGTGAGCAAAAATAGATTCTCCATGCAAAGAACTGGTTCTGCTACCTTTATCTGCTCTACAGAGCCATCCTGCCAGACTCCTCAAAGCCTGAATACCTCAGAAGGCTCTTATTTAATTTGCATTTGGAAACTCAAAATATATTTGACATTTTCATTTCTATCAGTCCTATTTAATGTAGGTCAACAGTTGTTGACTGCTTGTGACATTTTCCTTAAGCTCATGGATACTAGATTTATACGATCCAAATTTAGTTGATGGAATTATGCCATTAACCAGGAGATCCTGGGTAAGTTACTTAGCCACTTGGGGCCTCAGTATCCTAGTCAGTAAAATGGGAATAATAGACAGTAGAAAAGGATCTAACTCAGAGAATTGCGGGGATGAAGAAAGGAGATATTTGTAATAATCTCAAAGGAAGGATAGGTGCTCAATAAAGTGTTGCTCATTTTATTTCTTTTATGTTCATCATAGTTGCTAGAAACTGGGAGATATGGGCTCAAGGAAAATCTGGTCTCCCCTTGAAGGAGAGATTAAGGGGAGCAGTGAGACACAAATGGGTAAGCAAATGAGGTACAGCCAGTGTCTGTACCACGGGCCAGTCCAGAAGTCCCCAAAACAGACTACAGGGCAATAGACAAGGAAGTGGGTTCTCACTGGGGGGTCAGGAACAGCCCCCTGAAGAGACAACTTTGATCAGGCTTTAAAGAATGAGGTAGGTGGTGTTTTGAGTGAAGAAAACAGAAACGGGGCAGGTGGGGAATGGAGGGAAATTCTAAGAGGAAGCGCCTGGCTACAAAAAAGCCCTCAGATAACCAAGTATGTCCCTGGACCAGAGTGTAGCCTCGCCATAATGAATGCAAGACTGAGGGAGAACAGGGAGAAGTCCATTGTGTCCTCACGGCATGTTGATGTCTCTGGGTTTAAGTGATCATTTGGCGGTTTGTATATTCCAAAAAGCCTCTCAATATTTGTGCTGAGCCCACGCTGCCATTCAAACACAGAGCGCTCTGGGGGCTGCATCCTCCCAACAAGAATAACATTTGGCTCTCATTGTGTCATCCATGGTAAAACAACGTGTCCTAACACCCCTACAGCAAAGGCAAGTTCAGAGGCGTTAGTTGGCCAGATGCAATGCTTTCCCCTGATACATTCCCTTCAGCCTCCTGAGTCCATGAAATTCTTTGAGTTCCTTTCAGTACCATGCTATGCTCATTCACCAGCCTGACTCATTCTATCTGACTGGGTCCTACCACCCCCTCCTGGGCATGCCTTCTTTTGCTGCTAAATAAATAAATCATCCTGGAATATGTCCAGAAGGAAGATTTTCATAGGAAAGTTCCATTCACGTTCAACCCCTCATTTATGCAGGTTGGGTTCTCAAGCTCCCAAGGAGAAAGAATTGAGAAAATAAAGAGGTGTTTTCAGCTGCCAAGGTTAGGAACATGCTCATCACCATGTGCCCACAGAGAGGAGATGTAGGTCCACCCAGACCTTGTCCGAGGGTGGCAGAAACCAGGCCTCTTCCTACCCAGCCCTCTGCCCTGTTAGGTCTCCCTCCTCAAGTCAGGATGCTTCTTACCCATCTGAGAGTTTCAGGACAGCTGGTGAGGCCGATGAGTCCAAGGAGTTTAGGGAGGAAGAAGCAAGCAGCATTTCATTCTCAAGGATATAATTCCTGGGATTATTTCATTAAGGTATAACTACAAAACTAAGAGGGTTTGGGGGTGCTTTGACCCTAACTTCCAACCCCATGGGCCAGACCAGCTACTCTGGGAGACTTTCAGAGTGCAATTAATTCATCTATGAACTGGGTTAAAAATAGAACCTTTCTATTTAAAACTGAGCATTTAATAGTGTTCCTTTTCTAGAGGGGTGACAGAACGCAACTCTAAAGGACTGGGATTAAAGGAGTCATTCCCAGGATGTGTCAGCTCCCAGAAATCCGTTGTTCAAGAATCTTGAACAACATTGAATGACTTCTTCCTTCATCTGGGATTCTCTGGGGGTGAACTGACATGACACCTTGTGCATGGAAAAGGGAGAATTTACGAAACAAACTCCGTTTTTCTGGGGCTCAGCAGACACGCATAACCCTGGAGACCGCGTACGAGGCTCAGGAGGGTGGCCATCGAGAGCTACTCTTGCTCCGGGCAGGAAGAGGGAGCCGAGCCTCTCCTGGCCAGAGCCCGGGGAATCGCTCGCACCCGAGGAGCAGAGGTGCGGTGAGGCGGTCATTCAGCTTTCCTGGGACGCCACCGGAGCATGACGTCATGGCCATCAGCTGACTGTGCTCTGGGCCCTCGCTCCGCCAGCTGTCGCCGCAGTCGCGGCGGTGGCAGCACCGGCCCGGCTCCCTGCAGCCGGGTTCAGGACTGCGGCGGCAGCCACCCTCGGGCCCTGCTCCGCCCCGCAGGGATGTCTACACCACGTGCCCACTGCTCAGCGCCCGGGTCCGCTCAGAGCGCCCCTGCGGCTTTGTCCCCACCCAGGCGCAGGGGCTCGGCAGGCGGGACAGCGGGGCTCCAACCGGCGGCTGGAAATGCCTTCCCCAAGTCCTCCCGCTCGGCCCCTCCTGTGAGCAGGAGCGAACTTGGCGCTCGGGGGGCGCCCTCCAGCCCTCAGGATTAGTGTAGTCAAGACTCGCAGGAAGCTGCCTGCCTCTACAATCCCAGCTTCTATGGGTATTTTGTTTTAGAGCCCGAAAGTTGGCTTTATCAAAAGCCCCCGTGGGGAGGGTGGAAAGGAGACCCTCAATTCCGTGCGCTGGGCTCAGGCAGCCCGTGGGCACAGCGGCCTATGAGTCCCAGCTGCGCACCTGCGGAGGACCCTCGCCGGTGCCTAAAAAAGCTCAGCGGAGGTACCGCCCGCACCGCCAGCTGGAGCCCCGGCCCGCGCGGGGTGGGGGTCACGGCTGGGGGCGCCGCGGCCGCTCCACCCTCGGCCGGCTCCCACGCCTCTCCGCCGGGCTGCTGCCTTCAAGACCTGCAGCGTCCAGGCCAGAGCCCGGAGCCCGGAGCCCGGTCCCTGCCAGCCACCCCTTCCCACCCCACCCCTCATCCCGGGGGCGTGGCTTGGCGCGAGGGCGGGTTTAAGTCTCCGCGGGTGTCCGACCGATCTGACAGGTCTCCAAATTTCTCCCTGTCGCCTGGTGCCCGCCGCGCGCTTCAGAGCGCCAGGGTGGCGCGCAGCGCTTCTGCGGACCCGGAGGCGTCTCGGTCGGCGTGTCCTCGGCCTCCAGCCTCCCTCCTCGCTTAAACCCTGCACCCGCCGCACCCGGCTTCGGTCCGGTCCGGATCCGCACCGATGGCTTCTCTTCGCTCCCTGAGCCGTGGGCTTTGGCACCCTCCCCACTTTGTCCTGCCCCCGTCTTTCGTTCTTCCCAGCTCCAGGCAGAATGGACCCCAAAGAGTGAAGTGAAGGGAATGGGAACTGTGAGCTGCGACTCCTCAGAAGCCCAGCTGGAAGGGTTGGCCTCGTCTTCTTGCAGCGACTGGGACCCTGCGGCCCTCCCCGCTGCCCCGAGGGATGCGCCGGGCCAGAACCGATGCTGCGCCGTCAGTCCTGGCTCAGGAAGTGGGGACAGCCAGCGATGATGAGCCCAGAGGAAGCCTCAACACACCCCCTCCTCCAAATTAACTGTTTGGTGACTCGTTAGCTCTTAGACTACCACCTCTGCCAGCGGTCCGCGGGGCACCCCACTCCTCCCCCTTGGCTGCCCCCGCCCCCAGTTCCGCCCCGCCTCCCCATCCCGGCGCAATGGAGTTCTCAGAAGGGTTCAGTTCCAGCTCCAGCTGCTAACTTCGCACCCACCGCCACCGCCGGTCATCCTAGGCCAGCCCCCCTCAGCCACCGAGTCGTGGGCGTCCGGAGCCAAGTGCCGCAGCCAGGACCCGCCCGGCGCGCAGCAGAAGCACGGCGCCCAGGAGCCTCTTGGAGAGCAAAGGCTGCGCCAAGACGCTGGGCTGAGAACCAGCCAAGAAGCCTGGGCCCGGGAAGGGTGCTGCGTGTCTCGGAGCCCCGCGGGTTCTGCAGAAAAATAGCCGCCGCTGCCACGCACCCAAGCTTCGAGGGCTGGCAGGAGGGCAGCCTGCGAGGAAGAAGGGGTCCGCGACCCTCTTCTAGGCGCCCTTTGCCCCATGGCGCACTATGACCTGACTGCAGGGGGCCTCCTGCCCCGGCTGCTGTAACAGGGCTGGCGGGGGCCGAAGGGCTCACTGCCACGCTCCTACCAGGCCGCCTGCGGGGCTTTAGGAGCCCCCTCCCCCAGCCCCCTCCCGCGGAGCCCGCGGCTCGGCGCCATGGAGCTCTCCGAGGTGCGCTGCCTTAGCGGCAGCGAGGAACTCTACACCATCCACCCGACGCCCCCGGCAGGCGACGGCGGGAGCGGCTCTCGGCCGCAGCGGCTGCTGTGGCAGACGGCGGTGCGGCACATCACGGAGCAGCGCTTCATTCACGAGCACCGCGGCGGCGGCGGCAGAGGGAGCGGGGGCTCCGGCAAAGGCTCGGAGCCTGCAGGAGGCGGCCCCAACCACCACGCGTCGCAACTGTCCGGGGACGCGGTGCTGCCCCTCTCCTCACTGGGACCCGGGGAGAGGGCGCACAGCGCGGGAGGCACCAAAGTCTTCCCGGAACGCAGCGGGAGCGGCAGCGCCGGCGGCCCCGGGGGAGGGGGCGACCTGGGCTTTCTGCACCTGGACTGCGCCCCGAGCAACTCGGATTTCTTCCTCAGCGGGGGCTACAGCTACCGCGGGGTCATTTTCCCCACCCTGCGCAACTCGTTCAAGTCCCGGGACCTGGAGCGCCTCTACCAGCGCTATTTCCTGGGCCAGAGGCGCAAATCCGAGGTGGTGATGAACGTGCTGGACGTACTGACCAAACTCACCCTCTTGGTTCTGCACTTGAGCCTGGCCTCGGCCCCCATGGACCCGCTCAAGGGCATCCTGCTGGGCTTCTTCACCGGCATCGAGGTGGTGATCTGCGCCCTGGTGGTGGTCAGGAAGGACACCACCTCGCACACGTACCTGCAGTACAGCGGCGTGGTCACCTGGGTGGCCATGACCACGCAGGTCCTGGCTGCAGGCCTGGGGTACGGGCTCCTGGGCGACGGCGTTGGCTACGTGCTCTTCACACTCTTCGCCACCTACAGCATGCTTCCGCTGCCTCTCACCTGGGCCATCCTGGCCGGCCTGGGCACCTCGCTGCTGCAGGTGGTCCTCCAAGTGGTGACCCCCCGGCTGGCGGTCATTTCCACCAACCAGGTAACTCTTGCCTGCTTTGCTCTGCCCCTCCCCTCCTTGGTGCTGCTTAGAAACAGCTTCCTGAGAGGCAGGTCACCTGCTCCTGCAGGCTCAGCCAGTTCCACACAGGGCCTTGCCCTGGGAGGTCCTGGATGGTAGTGGCTGCTATTTCTCTCTTCCTAGACAATTGGAACGAAAGGAACAACCTCTAAAGTTTCTACCAACTCTGCCCTTATATTCTGGTTCTGTGAGTAATTCTTCTCTGACATCAGCGGAGAAGCCGTCTTCTTTCTGCTCCCCAGGGTCTGTGGTCTCCCGAGTAGGAGACAGAAGGGGAGGAGAAGCACCCAATTTAGAAGGTGACCCATTTCTTAACAGCTTCACTCATGAGAGTCACCGCAGGAAGTTGTAAGGTGCTCTGGGTTTCAGAGTGTCTTTGTGCCACAAATCCGCAATGCTCGGAGGAATCAACCTTGGCTAAACACGTACTAATTGCCATTGCTGGAGCCCTGCGTAGTTATCTTGCCCAGTACTTCAGACAGTCCTGTGGCATACTTTAATCTGGGAATTCTTTATTGCCTTGGGGACCTAAGATGACATCTTTTCTTACAGAAGCCAACCCCAGTGCTTCGAGTCAGTCAACTTCAGGAGCTGGGGGGAGGGGAGAGGGTCATTGACAAAGAAAGCAAGTTCTGCTTAATTGAAAGGGGCATTTAGATGTAGATGGTTTGAAATATTCAGGTGGAACTTGACTCTTTAGGTCTCTTTCTCCTTTCTCCCCCGTTCTTCCTATCTTTCCCCATTAAATATGGATGGGGTTAGGTGAACAGAGTTCCCATTGTCTGTGAAGGAGAAGGTAGACAATGCCTCTATTGTTTAAATTCATTAACATCAATAGATAATTAATGGTCTGGCACTTTGTTGGCCAAATGTCTGGTAGGTTAACAGGAGACTAAATTTGGGTGCTTCTCGAGACAGCTGAGGGGAACATGTCTGCTGTAGTGTTTTCCCACAGAAGGCTGATGAGAGGCCCTGGAACACGAGAGGCTGCTTGGTGTGGACTTGACATATGTGGCCTTGGGCTCCGTGCCACTTTCGCTGTATCGGATGCTTAGTGGCTTAGTTACTCCTCTTCCCTGTGGTCAGCTTTGAATAGAAGGACCTTAGAAGAAACTAGTACAACACCTCTGAGCATTGCTCCTGGTTTTTGAGTGTTGGCCCCACGGGAGTGGTTTACCCTTTGCTGACCTTCTGGGCTCTCAGTCAATTTGGGCGGCTCTCCCTTCTCTGGTGGATCCATGCACATTTGCTCAGGTGAGCGTTCTGGCTGGCTGTTTTCATGTGCTTTTTGAACTCGCCCTGCGTAGAGCAAAGAGTAGGTCAAGTACACGGCGAGGGTCATCAGGCACAAGGTGGGGTGATGAAGCCTCAGTTAACGAGCTGACCGGCTGCACTCTTCCTAATTAAAGACAATGATGAATGTTTTATCAAAATTACCAGGAACTTTTAAGACCCAGCTATGATAAGGATTCAACTTGGGATGGTACCAAACTCTATTTTAACTGTTTCTCAGTCCTGTTTGTGCATGGATCTGAACTGAAGCTTATCTGAATCTCTCACTTTCTTCCAAGTTCTCTCCTTCTTTTCAGCTTTTTCCTTGCGATATGTCTAGCAGGTCTCTCTCCCCTCCCTTGCTCCCCTTCCTTTTTCCCGGATCATCCTCTTCTTTTTCCATCTCCTTTCCTCTGTTTCCCACTGTGAGTCATTTCCACAACACAGCATGGCTGTCTGACCATTTGCAGAAATCTTCCTTTATTATAACCGACTGCTTTTCATACACTAGCCTTCCTTAGGGACATATCGCTGAAAGATTGCATCAAGTCGGTTTGGAATAGTATTTGGCACAACACATCCTAAGTGGCAAAAGATGAATATTTTCCTAAATTCTAAGTATAGAGACACTTTTCTTGCCCAATGAATCCAGAAAGCAAATTTCGGTTCCATATTTGTTTTATACTCCACTCAAATACTACCAGATGGCCAGGGATTAAAAATAACCCAAAATGTCTTCCCACGCCCACCTCATCATAAACAACCCGTCGCCGTGAAAACCAAGGTCCTGGTATCTGCAAACCAAGCTCATTCAACTGGCTGCTTGGGGAGGAACTGAGGAACTCCGGTGTCTTAAGTTGAGTCGCCTTTCACCTGACTCGGAACCATCAGAGCGCTATCCGTCCCTGTAGGTGCTGAAAGAACCCTGCGGCCTTGGCTGCGAAACGCTTTCCTTGGGCGCCCTCTAGAGGTTCGATGCTTCTATCGTAGACCCTGCCGAGGCATGAAGATTGATGAAGGGCCATGGCTTTAAAATAAGTCTGAGATTTTTGAATAGGTACGGTTGAGTTGGCCCTGTTAGGTAATAGACAGGGTGGGGCAAAAGTTGGCCTACAGTTGTTCATATGCAAATCCCAGAGTTTACTCTTGTATTCTTCTTTGTCAATTATTGTGTTATTTTCCATACGAAAATTCTAACTCCTGACCATGGCGCCCTGGAGCCTCTAGGAGCTGGTTGTTGCTTCCCTCTTTGATCATCTTTCTTGCTCCTCTCCTCAGGCTCCAAGTCCTCTATCCACTTTTTGTCTTTCAGGGATCCCATGTTCTCCCCATTCTTTAGCCTTTGTGCCTGCTGCCTAAGACAATTCTCCCCAAGTCCTCCCGTGACTGACGTACTTTATTTCAGACTCACTCCTCAGTGCATGACGTGTCTTATTTTATCCAGAGCACATCCACTATCAAAAATTATCATGTTTGTTTATATTGACTGCATTTCTTTCCCCTGTACTCCACACACTCAGAAGGTAACCACCATGCAAAGACTACGTTACCCTCAGCACATAGTAGGTACTCCATGGTCACTGAGTAAACAAGACTATTCATTGCAAAAACAATATTATAAAGCATCCAAGGCCCCTGATGTGCTGGGGGCAGCTTTGTACACACACATGAGAGCTGTCTCTATGTAAGATGGTCCTTTACACCTAAATGCCTTCGCAGAAATCAAAGCACAATACTAATCCTTTACTTTTATATGATATTTAACATGGAACTAAGTATCTTTGCATACATCATCCCATCTAATGATGACAAAGAGATGGAATCATCCTTCATTTTCATTTCCAAGAGGAAATGTCTGATTCTTAGAACTTTAAAGGGATGCCCCAAAGATGATGAACCAAACAGGTGCCAAGAGCAGAATTGAAATCCAAGTGCTGGTTTTTCTCAGGGAACCTTTTAGGGCTTGTCCTTCAAAACAAACAAGTATTTGAAATGGCTCAAGGGTGAGGAGTCCCTGTTTCACTACTCAAGGGGGCCATACCCTGTACAGCACATGAATTAACACTGAATGGAAAAGGCAGAGCAAAATCATGAGAAATGACGGAGTTACTGGGAAAAGGCCCTGTGTAGCAAGATCATCCTGGTAGTTCTCAGCTGGATACAAATTTGTCAGCTGCAGGCGGTAAACACTGCAGTATCATCTTGCCCTGCATTCATCTTGGTTCCCGTTAAGAGGATGGCTCCTGTGTCACTTAGCATTTTTGAGAAGCAGGAAGCAGGAACGAGTATACAGTCAGAATACCTGAGCAGCTGTTTCACATCACTGCAAATGCTGCTTCCGGCAGTCGCCAGCGAGCCGGTGATCGGCTTCCTTAATCCAAGCTATGAGAACCCATTTCCTTCCTTTCCCTCCCGAAGGGACTTGGGCCTGTGGCTTGCCAGCTAACAGCCAAGCTGCCAACCTCTGCAGATAGCCTGTGTGAAGGAGACAGAATCCCGTGTTTACTTAGACCATCATGCGCTTTCCACTGTGTGTATAAGATGGGCCCCAAAGGGGCCACCGGGAGGTGCCTTACCATCAGCGAAGACATGGCTTGTGTTTGCTCCACTCAGTGAACAGAGATGTTCACTCAGGTCATGAACTTCCCAGCCAAACAAAGATTGTTGTCCAGGGCAGATGCGATGTGTGTATTTACTAGGTCCCAAGCGGCCTTGGAAATACTGAGGAAACATCAGGAGGTTCAAAACCCAGTTTGAACCTCTTAAGTTCACCGCGACAGAGCTCAGCGACAGGAAAGACTGCAGCTGGTGATGCCTCACGCACTTCACCTTCCATCAGCTTCACGTACGTGATTGACACCAGTGACACCATGCCTTTGTCCACTCTCCCTTAAGGCACAGATTGTTCCCGCATCTTGAATAAGATGTTCATCCTGTTAGCTCAACGTGTTGATCTGTAACATGCATTACCAGATGACGTTATATGTGTAACTAGAATGTGGAGGATGAGGTATTTGCTAGGTTCTTTCACGGGGTAGATAAACCCTAAGCCCTGTGGCTATAATGAGCATTTTCCTCTATTTTAATTGCCGGTGACAATATTATGAGCTGCCTAACATTTGGAATTCATTTCGTCCTCGTTCTTCAGCTCATTAGTGGTAAGATGGTGAAGATCATTTAGTTATTGGAAAACTGAGAGGCAGAAATGGGAACCAGAAAGATTGCTGCTTTCTGCTTTCCTCTGGAGGATTCTAAATGTTAAAGCGTGTGGCTAATTAGTCTTCTGTCACCTCTCCATGGGGGTAGATAAGCAGAAGTGTCCGAGTGGAGGTGATTTCTCCAAGATGACTCTGGGAGCAAGGACAGCCAGGTAGGCAAGTCCAAGTCAGTGAGTACCCAAGGTCATGCTGTCAGATTTTAATTTCCCATGCAGCGTTCTCTCTCCTGCCTTAAACATACCCCATTAAATGGTCAAAACTAGAACCAGGAAAGTGCTAATTAAATCATGGTCATTAAACTTGACTAATAGCAAGAGATTTTTTGCTCATCGTGTGGCCTTTTAAAAATCCTTTAGGGAAAGATGTTCTTTTTTTTTTTTTTGGTAGTGGGTAAGGCAGTTAAGGTAGTGGTTTACAGCGTGAGAGGAGAGAGGCAGGATTTGGATGTGCTTTTAAATGCATTTCTGATCATTATCTTTACTTCGCTGTAAAGATAAAGTAAGTATAATGGAATTATCAACATCTCTTCCCCATCTGTGAAATTCAAATGCAAGCATATATTGTATGTTCTTTGTCTATGGCTGCTAACTCAAACTGATAAAGGGAATTGTATGACCACTTAACATACAGCAAATGACATGTAATTTAAATCATTCCGATTTGGTAGTTGCTATCAAGATGGAAACTCACCTCAAAACACACAAATATCCATTAAATGAGTGCACCTCACTAGTTATAATCCGCATTTTTTAAAACCCCCAAATAAGCCCTGGCTGGTGGCACAGTGGATAAGGCATCAGCCTGCAAACCCAAAGGTCGCTGGTTCGATTCCCAGCCAGGGCACATAACCAGGTTGCCAGCCAGGTTTCCAGCCAGGTCCATAGCTGGAAGCAGATGAAAGGCAACCATACATTGATGTCTGTCTCTCCCTCTCTGCTTCTCTCCCTTCCCCTCTCTTGGGAAATAACAAATAAAATCTTTAAAAAAAAACCCAAATACCTCCATTCCTGCACACTTTCCCTTAGCCAATTCATATAGGCTTTTAAAAAATAATTGCCTTGTCCCAGCATGTCTGAGAAAATGATGTTCAAACACAGATTTGAGTGTCAACCTCCCCAAGAAAGTCCTCCGAATGAATGCCAAGAAATGGAAATATTCTCCCCTTACTTCTGAAAAATACCCAGAGATTATCCTTGTTGGTTCTATCTTTCCCTTCCTTCCCTTTCCTTTCTACCTGCTCCGGGTTGGAAGTGGGTGAGTAGTCTTTGCCCAGGGTACTTTTAATAACTTCAAATGGCCAGTCAAGCCTGGTCATCCTAGTCTGGGGCACCTTCATCCTGAAGTTGCATAGTCCTGATGCCTGATTTAGAGAAGAGTTGTAACATGATTGTAGGATGCATGCTCTGCAAGACTGAATCTTGCAGATCCAGGAATGTCATCTGATCAGTGTCAGTGGGTCGCAGCATAATCAGATTAGAACTGGGAAGAGGCCCTGGCTGGTGGCACAGCAGATAAGGTGCTGGCCTGAGAACCCAAAGGTTGCTGGTTTGATTCCCAGCCAGGGCACATAACCAGGTTGCAAGCCAGGTCTCCGGCCAGGTCCGTAGCTGGAGGCAGGTGAAAGGCAACCATACGTTGATGTCTCTCTCCCTCTCTGCCTCTCTCCCTTCCCCTCTCTCTGAAAATAATAAATAAAATCTTTAAAAATAAAGAACTGGGAAGGCTGGCAGGACCTGACTTCCAGAGCAGCTGCTGCAATGTCACGCAGACAGAGACAAATGCATTCGTCATATTTACACCTTGATGACTGATGGCGTTTTAGGAGCTCATTGAAAATAAGAGAAACCAAGCCAAAAAGGGAAATGTTTTCCCAGTGTATACTCAATTCCGTGCTGCTGGCAAAGTGAAATCAAAGGACACCACTACAATCATGCTGATGTGACATTTTGCTGTTGTCTAAATATTTCTTAGGATGCTAATTTATTCATTTCACAAGTGGGTCTGTTTCAGTTGGTCCTACATGTGTGTATTTTCAGAACCTAAGAGACGCAGCATTCATCTCAAACCTCCTCCCCTCTCACCAACAAATGGGCACAATATTGATTCCCTGAGGGCCCAGCAGCACCAGAATAGGCAGGCGGACAGTGTACGAGTCCACTGGACAGAGCGCTTTGGAAGCAAATTCTTTGCTTCCTCTGGGCTGGAATTCAAGGTAACAGAAACTGAAGGTTGGCGAGTTTCTGTGATCTATCTGTTTGAACCTCAGCTGGCAAGGGGATGGGTTCTGAGAATAATGTCTCGCCCAGCATTTTCCTGGGGCTCGAGCCTAGGAAGGCTGCTTGACCCAGGCCGCCTCAACAGAGCCAGGGATGCTGGGGCAACCTGCCGGCGCTTCCCCAGGCACAGCAACTGGATTGACACCCTCACGTTCTACCACCCGAGCTTTGTTTTGGAGGGACTATTTTAAGGAGTCGGCTCACTTAAGCAGCATGTCAGGAGCCAGCATTTCTCACTGCAAGATTTTTTTTCCCAGGCAGCCCTGCAGGGGAAGGAAGAATGCAGAGTGGATTAATTAACCATTGAGACACCAGACGTTCGGAGGGAGGTCTGGCCACATCCTGGTCGGAATAAAAACCATTCCACCAGGAAATGCAACTGTGAGACGACCTTCTCAACCCAGGAACTGGGATTATCACTCAGTGTGATAGCAGATAAACCCGCAATGCATTATTCCCCAAGTTAGCTCTACTCTGGACTCTGATTGGGTATGTCTGTGATTTGATACTTGAATTTCATTTACCTAGACCATGGATTTAATATGCATAATACCCTGCACATTCATTAGTTCCTGGGGTTTTCTATCCCTCACTTCCTGCATTTTTGGTCTAAACTCAACGTGCAAAGTCCCCAATACTCCGAAATCAGGAAATGATCAAATTATTCATGGTGAAGACATGAGCTCGATATGAAATTAAATCATATCAATGGTTTGGGTTTTTGAAAAAAATGAGAATGTCGTTACAACTGCCGTCTCTCTATCAAGTGCTGACCGGCATACAGTTTTCGCATGAATCGGGAACTAATTCTTGAACCATTTTGTAAACAACACATCCTTGTCCTCTCAGCTGGTTTTCCAGTTGACTGGAGTAAACTATTTCAGAATATTTTCTTCCTTTTTTGGCATGTGATCACATGTTAAATACACGTGACTGCTTATAGAATAGAGACAACGAAGGGTTAGGGAATGCATAAACAAAATGCACGTACTTCTTTAACTCGGAATCAGGGAAGAAGAAATGCAGCACAAAAAATGAACAGAACAGGACCAAACAAAGGGAAGAATGCCACAAGGCCTGGGGATAGAGATGTAGAAGGGATAGGGAGGGTGTCCCCAAATCTATGGGGGTGCTGCCATGAGGAAGATGGGCTGGTTATTTTCTGTGTCCTCTAGAACAGAATAAAGACCCATGGGCCGTCACTCTAGCACCAGGAATTGGATTCATCTAAGGCTGAGGCTTTGTGACTAATAGTCCTGCCCCAGGGGTTGCTTCCTGGAGGGACAGCTTCCTGACAAGGGGCTCTTCCAGGGGAAACCGTACAGTGTCCCCAGGGATGGCCTACAGGAGGCTAGGCACAGGGTCATTTGGAAGCAACTGGCTGCGTCTCCAAACTTCCATGGCTACTTCGCAGGCAGGCAAATGGAAGAGGGCAAAGAACAAGAGGCCAAGGTGACCAAAAGGCATTTGACGACTAAGTCAGCTGCCTTTTCAGAACCTCCCCTGGAATTCCTGTCCAGCAACACCGCTTACACTTTGGGAACCAGAATCCTGACACCAGGCCACTCCATCAGCAGGAGAGGATGGCAAAAGTAGGTTAGATTTCACTGCCCCACAAAAGCTCGGATGGCAGTAGGAAGAAGGAGAGAATGGGATTGAGAAGGTCTATCAGTCAACAATTATTTGCTGACTGCTCCTTGGACTCTGGGGTCAGTGTCCTACACAGCCGAAGGCTGTGGCTGTAACGAGGCTGATCCTTGATGGACTTGGGGTGGGAGTTTGTGCCTCAGGGGCAGAGGTGGCAGTGTGCACCTGGCCCTTCGAATGTGTCTGGAACAAAGCAATCAGAAGGTATTTTATGTCAAGGCAAGTCTTGGTCTGCTTTTAGCATAGATCCCTAAAGCATAAAAAATCAAAGCTACATTTTTTAAATTTTTAAAGAAAGATCAGACTCCAAAAGACACTGTCAATGGGTATGGACTGTCCTTCCTATTGAAGAATGTAGAAGAGCCCCAGGGAAGCCCTAACATGTCAGTTATTTACCTATCACCCAATAAGAAACTGAATGTACCCCATCCCTGATGACCAGAAAACAAGCACGAAGGGACACCTGCCTTGTGTTGGAGAAAGTTGAGCTGGTCTGCAGATCAGGGCACTGCTCGTCACTCTCCGTTCACAGTAACCCCAGCTAAAAACTGGGCAGCTTGCCTTGGACCTCCAGGTCACCAACCCCGCACAAGGACAGCCAGACATGGGGCCTAGGCAAGGCTCCAGGCCCTCTCTGTGGCACGTGGCTACACACTGCATTTCCCCCTATTCAGAGAAGTGCCATGATGCTCCCCTGTGCCCAGCAGATGATGAACCCCTGAGGACTCATCTTTGTGTCCCTAACACCTGGTCTGGCACCTGACCCATGGGGAGCTCTGAAGACCGTACTTTTAAATGAATGAATATTACATGACCCTCTCCTTCCCTTTTGACCATGCCCAGTGCACACAGCCACACAGTCATCAACCGGAAATGAAAAACAAGTGAGAGAATAGAAATCAGTTTCTCTGGTCAATACGGGCAAAAGTACACCGAAGTTATCCCATGAAGAGCTTCGGGCTGAAAGCCACAAGCTGAGATTTCGCTACACCTCCCAAAAAACGTTACAGTAAATAACATGAAGAAAAAGTCAAGTGATTTAAGTAAAAAGAAGTGAAAAGAAGAAAAGAAAAGAATAAAGGAAAAAATATGGACCTAAATTATTCGTAGGTATTTGTCTATTGCTGAAAATGTTAGGGAGATCCAGCCCATCCCTTCAAAATAGAGCCCAAGCAGGAAGGCAGGTCTCACCCTCTCATTGGCTTCCTTTTCTGGCTCTTCAGCTCTCTGGCTTTGACTCCCAACACCAACACCTAACTCAGTACTTCCTTGCTTTGTGGTACACCCCAAATTGCTTCTTTGACCCGACCTGCCCGTGACGCCGCCTCCTGGTCACCAGTGGATGTTGACCTTGTGGCTTCACACATGCACAGCTGCGGGCGAGCGCTGCGCCCACCCCCGCCTTCCCAGCCGACCCCTGGCACCCCACCCGAGCCGGGCTGGTCTCCCTCAGTCCCGAGGGAAAGACACTGAACAAAACGCATTGACTTTGCTAAGCACGGAAACTGGATGATGGCTTGTACCACAGCTTAAAATCTATCACATGAAGGCCAGTTTGTACCCTAAGAGTCCCAGTTTGTGTGTAGAGTGCCTAAAAGCAAAATAAAGCCTGATTTGGAATATGGGAACCCGAGGCAGTTAACTAAAGCAGACTTCATGAAGTCGAAAAAGGTTATGAGCGTACGTCTTCTGTTTTCAGTTTTGTGAACCATCATTCCACTTTGTTCATTTTTCTATGGTCGGTTCAAGAATCAGAATCCAAATTCATAGGAACCAATTGTTTTTGTCTAAATTCAAAGTCCACTGCCCCATACTTGGTGAGCGTCCTAACCTACTGGTGGTGGGCAGCTCATTTAAGAATAAGGTCATGGCCCAGACAGTCAACATCAAATGAACTGAGCCCCAGTCCCCCCCTTCTCCATTCACGAGAATGAGACAAACTGAATTAAGTGCTTTTAAGACAAGTGACATGGAGCTGTGAACTCCCGTGACCTTGAGAGGAAGAGCTTCCTGAAACCGTGTGCCCAGCTCACCTCACCCTGGCCCTGCTTCACGTCTCAGGGAAGCACCTGACTTGAACCGAGATGAGGACATGCGTGCGTTTCTCCATTAGGACTTGAAGGAGAAACAGGGGTTGTCAGGTAGCATTGGAATGACGGTCTCTACACTTGTTTCTGGGACTGACTCACCTGCTCTGTCCTTTCTGTGCGTTCCTGGAATGGACATGGGCACATCCCGAGGGATGCTCACAGAAGAGGCTTGTAAATGCCTGGACGGTCATCTTAGCATGAATATCGCGGCTCCCCTTTTCGGAGAGAGCACACGGCGCTCAGAGTACTTACATCATTCCCCTTTGGTCCTACGGCTAATAAAGGATTCCAAGCCACCTCTGTCTCGTTTCAAAACGGCTCCTCAATTGGATGGCCCTTGAAGGCCACTTTATCTCAATTAACTCTGCTAGTTTCGGAGGCAATGCGTTCAAAGTAATGAAGAAGGAGAAAAATGAAATCAGTATTCCAAATGGTAGCAGTGTTTCCCAGCACATTATGGCCGCATGGAGCCGGGCATAGCATCTCCTACTGAAAATTGTTCCTCATCATCATTGAAAGCCGGACCTTGGATTTTAAATCCAATACAACACAGCTCTGTGCGAGATGGCTGCCTCACTGCTCGAAAATGCTACCACTATGAAATCATTTCTGAGGGGCCGCAAGCTCTAAGAATTGCAATCCCATGAGTTAAGATGAGTGTGAACGTGGAGATGTGTGTGTTTCCCTGGTAGGTTTGTCTCCTAACATTGGCTCATGACAAATCTCGTCGCAAACTAGAGCTTGCTGAGACCTGTGACCTCCGTTACGGAAGAGAAATTGAAGTAATGATGGAGCGAGTGCTGAGAGACTTCCTTATTAGATAGTATTTAATATTTAATTTCTCCTGGTGGTTTAATTACCTTGGACACCAGGAGTTGTAAAACTGTGTGCCATTTCAGTCCGTTGATTTGTTTGCAAGGCAGTAGCAACTGAGATATTTAATTGGCAGAGTTTTTTCTTCTGAATATTTCATTATGACTCCGTGGCGCTTGTCAGAATTTCCTAATGTGCATGCTAGTCATGACCCACCATCTGGTTTCTGTCACTATTACCCAGAAGTGCTTGAGCTGGGCACTGATGCCTGAGCGTCCCCACCTGGGAGGCTGGCATTTGTGGTGTCCGATTCATTGTCTGCAGACCCCAGGAGACAGATGCGGTGGCCTTGCAGAACTCATGTAGGCCTGCTGTCCCTTAGTCAGTTCATCGGCAACAAGATGCTGTCAAATGTCACCATTTAGAAATGTTAAAGGAATTGATGAATGTGAAAGAGTTTCAAATGGACACCAGGAACCAGGCTCTGGGCAGGCGGGTCTGATGTGGTCACACAGTAGGAGGCCACCTTGCTCTGCATCTGGGCTACAAGGCTGCCTGACACAGGATAGCAATCCACAGGCTGACTGCCTGAGCGGCCTGTGACATGGGAGGGCCCCACCATTTCTGGGAGTGACAGTCATTGTGCAGTATAAGCAGAGACTGCTCCTCGGAATGAGAGGATGTTCACTAACTTTCAAGCTATCCATTACCTCCTTTCCTACATAAAACATCAGTGCTAACCCTGGCTGGTGGCACAGTGGATAAGGCACCGGCCTGTGAACCCAAAGGTCTCTGGTTTGACTCCCAGCCAGGGCACATAACCAGGTTGCAAGCCAGGTCTCCAGCCAGGTCTGTGGCTGGAGGCAGGTGAAAGGCAACCATGCATGAATGTCTCTCTCCCTTCCCCTATCTCTAAAAATAATAAATAAAATATTTTTTAAAAAAATCAGTGCTTAGGAATCACCCCTTTGTCATGTATCTAGAACATTCCTCTAAGGAGGAGAAACCATTGTGCACTCAATGCTGATACGTCACCCTACCACTGGCCACAGCAGTGTCTTTCCTTATGTAAAAGTCCTTCCTAATTTGTGGATGGTAGAAACAAATTTTCATTTGACATCCTGCAAAAGAAAGATCTTGGTTCAAGGTACTTTGGATGTTTAAAAAAAAAAAAAAAAAAACTTGAAAAGCTCATTTTAAAAGCTAGCTAATAAACATTTTTCTTTTCAGACTGATTCATCTGGAGGTTTCCCTTTCTGCACCCACCCACCCTGCTTAGTTTCCTCTCCCTCTGGTGAGCAGATGCAGGGCACCTGGGCCAGCCGTCTGGGCCCAGGGTAGCCATTGGGGGTGGGAGCCACACAGCAGGCTGGTGGGCCACAAAGAAATAAGAATCCTAGGACACTGGCTGTGCTGTGAAGTCACCAGGCTAGCCCTAGACCGCTCATCCCTCAATAATTTTTTACGTGACGTAAAATAGACTCCAAGTTTGTTTAGCACGCTGTTATTTTAGTCCTCCGTTACTAACATCCAAATGCAAGTTCTAATCGATACTGGCTGCAAAATGTATTCTTGGTGTGTCTCCCACTAAATGAGCATTGACTGCTCCTTGAGAAACATTGCAACTCATCCTTTAGATGTAGTGATCTAATCATCTGAGACAAACACAGCCATTTTCATTTTGTGATTTGTTTGGTTTTCATTTTTGCTCCATAGTTGAGATTTGGGAACCAGAAAGGCCCAGATCAGATGTTGTTTCGTCTGATGTATAATTTATACATGCCAGGCAGTCATTACGGCTGGAGAAGATTTGTGGGACTAGTTCCCATAGGAAGTCACAAATACCTTCCTATTTATAGCTCTTTGAAATTGCCCAATGCCTGGGATTAAAGTCATTCCTGGAGGTGCACAGCAGAAGCCAGGTGCCCTCGTCAGGGGTCTGGGGCAAAGGGGAAGGGGTTGAACTTCATGGTTTTTAAAATTCCTTCTCATTTGCGGCTTACAATTCCATGACTTCTGACTTTATGAATACTTGCTTAGATGTAGAATAATTGAACTCTAGAAAGGAGAGAAACCTTCTAAATCTCAGAAAGGAATGCTGGACATTGTCCCCTCTAACCTTGTCCTCAGCCTGGATCTTGATCTTAGTGACCCCATGGGTTTCTGTTCCATCCTCGCCGTTGCCCAAGCCAGAGGGCCCAGTGGCCTCCCTGTCACTTCTCCGTCTCAGTCCTCATGGCCAGCTGATTGCAGGTTTGCCTCCTGAACGTCCTCCCATCTCTCCACTTTTGCCCTTGCTCCTTCCACTTTGGTGCAGGAGACACTGTTCCTCATCTGAACCATAGTAGCCTTCCTGCACCATGTTCAACCTTTTCCAGCCCCTGTTCACAGCGTGACCAGGGTGGGGTTCGTCTTAGGATGAGGGGTTAGAACTCACCAGTAAGCACAGCTAATAGCATTGCTGTAAAGACAAGGTCTGAACTCCCTCCTGGGACCCACCTTTGAAATCCGACCTCTGTCTCCCTCCGATGGCGCCATCCTTCACCTCCCTCCCTCACTCCTAAAGTCATAACGACCAATGTTCAGATCCTTGAGAGACCCGTGCCGTGTTCTGCCTCTGAGCTGTCGGACGTTCCCTTCTTGCTTTGCCTGACATGCTCTCCCCTCACTTTCAGCTCCAGGAAACTTCTCGGGGAGGCTCCCTCTGCCCTCCCTTAGGTTCCAACTTAATCCTTAATCCCATTCTTGGATCCCCCTACTTTTCATAGATAATAATACCAGTGCGTGTGTGTGTGTGTGTGTGTGTGTGTGTGTGGTGTTAATTCTGTGTCTTTCCTACCTGATAATAGGGAATGGGTCTGATTTGCTTGCTCACTGGGATATGTTCAGCATCCCATGTTTGATAAGTATGTATTTATGAAGAAGAGAGGGACAGAAGGGAAGAGAGAGGGAGGGAGGGAGAGAGGGAATTACCCAGGGCTGGTATTCTGGGACAGCTGGTAGTTGTGGCTTCTTTAGAGGATGTACGACAATAGAATTTTAATGTCCAAAAAGGTGAGATACAGTTGGATTGGACCAGGGTTCAGGTTACTGCATCTACCATACTTCTGGCTTGTTTCTCTCTGGCCCAAATCCTGAGTAAGGCTAAAAATTGCAGTACCAGCTGCTAGACAGGAATCATACCAAGAGAAGACAACCTAATGGATCTGATCTGCCAATTGTAACTCCAGTGATCCTACACAAAATCATTTTGCCAAGCCCTGGCTGGTGGCTCAGTGGATAAGGCGCCAGCCTGCGAACCCAAAGGTTGCTGGTTTGATTTCCAGCCAGGACACATAATCAAGCCAGGTCTGTGGCTGGAGGCAGGTGAAAGGCAACCATACATGGATGTCTCTCTCCCTCTGCCTCTATCCCTTCCCCTCTCTCTAAAAATAATAAATAAAATCTTTTTTAAAATATCATTACGCCAATGTGATACTTTTCTTTTGTTCTGGTAAAAAAAAAAAAAAAATACTCATGGCTTCCACGGTACTTAATAGATGGTATTATTAAAGAGAAAACCACCAATTTTATTAAATATAGCTACTCTTACCTTATTGCTTATTTCTTATAATGAACAGTGATAAGGCTGAGTTATCAAATGAACACATGGGATCTGCTGACCTCATAAAGAAGAAGTTGATGCAAATATTGAATTAGGTAGATAGATAGATGTATTAATTAATGACTAGGACTTTTGAGTTCTACTGTCATTCAGTCATCTATTCAATTTTGGGAATGGATCTGAACAGAATAAAAAACATAAAAAGTAGGATATATCCACTAGATTGACATGTTTAATATATACATTTCCTATAAAAATGTATCCTAATTTTGTTTGAATACCCCAATGGCAGAGAACTTACTCCATCCCAAATAGTCCTTTGACTTTTATGTGACAACTCTGCATGTAGACAATGTGCGTTGTTGACATGATAGAAGCAGCTGTCACGTTTGTGTGTTACCAAAGGCCATTACTGCCTAAGACACCCAGATCACCATTGTCATTAACATCAACATCAGCATCATTTTCATCACCACCATTGTCCCCTTTCTCCTCCCTTCTCATCATCCTCACATGAGTCCTTGGCGTTTCTGTAGTTTTGGGAGCTGGAAGGAAGGTGTCATTGATTCTGACCGGAGACACTGAGAAAGACTTGGCCTTGCAGGTGGCAGGCAAAGTGGGAATTCAAGGATGAGATTCAGAGATACCAACAAAAACAAAATGGCACACTTGTAAGGTTTGACCTCCACCACTGTAAGACGAGACGCCCACATGCATGCCCTTCATTGTATTTTAACCTTCAGGAAACATACACTCTTTTACTTCCTCTTCACGAGAAGACGGCGCTTTGGCAAAATGAATGAGGATAGATGCTCCAAAGCCAGGGTGTCCGGGTTTGCACCCTCATCCTGCCACTCGTTAGCTTATGACCTGACAAGTCACTTAACCTCTGGAGCCTCAGTTCCCTCATCTGTAAAATGGGGACACTTCTAGTCCCCACGTGCAAGAGCTGTATAAGCTTTAACAGAGATGATCCAGGTCAAGTCCTGGAACAGTGCCTAGCTCATGGGTGTTACCGGTTATTATGCAGCCTGGGGTGGGAGCTTCGTGGAGGCAGAGATCCCGTTCTTTCGTTTACTGCCGTCTCCCCAGCCCCTAGACTGGGGCCGGACCACAAACAGTGCTCCCTGACTAATTACCGAGTGAACCGATAGAGCTACAGGGTGAAGGAGCTTGGCCGAAATGAAAAAGTTGGCAGCAGGCTCACGCCCAGACAGTAGCAAATAGCCTGATTAATTAAATTGTATGTGTTTGGCATTTCCAAATCATTGGATGGAAAGCTGAAAGGATATGTTTAATACAAACATCATTTCTCCAAGATAGTGTGTTTCACCAAAAGAGAAAAAAACAAAAACAAAAACAACTTCTCGTTCTGTGAGTGTTCTCCTTGACCTTTAAAAGGAATAATGGCTAACGGGGCCAATATTGGAATTGCATTGAGTCACTATTTGGATTCGGTGTTGAAGGAGAACATGTACTTCAAAGCCCACTTCTTCCCCCTGAACCAGCACTTACCCCAAGTGATCCACTCACAGGCCACTCATATAAAGATATAAAGAGGGGGGAAAAAAAAAGGTTGGCATTTGTAATGCAATTTATGTGTTTAGTTTTCTGGCATTTAATGTAGCAGGTGGTATAATAACCTGCTTGCAGGGTGCAAGTCACTAGCCCTGTGGCTTGTCCAACCAGGATGCATGGCCCTGAATGCTTTCTTACCCTCCGAGGCTGCAATCCCGAGCCGTTCCTTTCCTGCTGGGATTCTTCTCCCTCTCCCTTGGCAAACTTCTCTGTTACCCTTTCTAAAACTCTGCTGAGCGAAGGAGATTAACTACTGTCAAGTTATGAATGCTTATTGGCTCCTCTACCTGCCCCTGGTGGAGAGTGGAAACAGGCCCCTGTTGGTGGGCAACCATGAGAGCCGCGCCCCTGGTGGCTCCCCCACAGCGTAGACCCCGGGAGGGAGGGCAGCTCTTCCACCACCCCCAACATCTGCCCCCTGGTTTCCCAGAATTTCCCTTCCCAGGTTTTAAAGGGCAGTTATGTGAATAATAGTTTCTGTAGGTCCGGAAGTTCAAAAGGCAACAGAACTGCCCACAGGACCCAGGATGGGAGCAAGGAATCCCCACCCGAATGCTTCCAGTCTTCTCACTTCACTTTCCAGAGTCACTGGTTCCAAGTTGCAAGGGATGCTGAAAGACACCAAAGGGCCCTGGCTCCAGCATCCTGGATGGGGACAGGAGAGCGTCTCTCCAGGCTAAAGAGCTTTAGAAGGAGTCAGGAATCAGCCTACATGCCATTTTGTGTCCTGCCAGTTCTAGCAGGCAGGCCAGTGGCTTCTGGGAGGACAGCTGCCGAGCTGAACATAAATCAGCAAGTCAGCCCATGACTCCCCTTTCTGTCAGGCCGGTGCCCCTGACGTGGCCCACCAGCTCCACCTCCGGCCTCCTGCCTTCCTCCACCCTGACTCCTGCTACCCTCTTCACGGCTCACTCTCCCCAGCTCACTCTCTCCTGGGAATCCTTTGAGCAACCCCTCCTAGCCTTACCATGAGCTGTTCCCTCCACCTGGAATGTTCTACACCCAGAGACCTGCCTGATTCACCCTCCAAGTTTTGGCTGGAAGGCCACCTTCTTAGTGAGAGCCTCTACCCAGAAACTCTGGTTTCAATTTGTAACCTCTCTCCCACCAGGCATCACCCCACATTCCTCTCCCCTGGACATTGCTCTCCTTTTTAAAATATCACTTTCGCCTCCTACCCTTCCAAAGAAGGTGCTTAGCTACACCACCAGCAAGGCAGACGCACAGATGGACAGTTGCATCTGTTTCTCACAAATCTATCCCTGAATGAAGGATAGTGCCTGGAATTCCACAAGCCCTCAGGAAATAGTTGTGAATAAGGAAGAAGGGATGGATTCCCATCCTTAACTGGGTCATGATGTTTTTTCTGCTTCTCAGATGAACACAGGCTTTTTATCTAGGTGTTGAGGTTAAAAGCAGGGGCTTCAGAAAAGAGGCTGACCAGTTGGAATCAGCAAACTTGGATCAGTATTTCAGGCCCAGGCCCCACAACATGTCCACGTGCACAGACAAGTTTTCTCACCTCTCGAGCCTCACATGTCTCACCTGAAAGTGGGTGTCATCACCCCTATACTGACCTATTATTATAAGGAATAAAATATTCTTTATAAAGCACCAGGCACCTAGGAGAAAACTAACTAATTTAACCATTATATCTATAATAGTAACAGCTGGATAAAGCTATACATTATGAATTGTTTAAAGATCAAATAGCCAACTTATAGTGAAGACACTATGCCTATCTGAAGTGAGTTTTTAAAGTCCCTGTGAAGCTGGTTAGCTCATGTCTTACACATCATCTGTTCACATTTACCTTTTACTTCAACAGAGCAATTGCTGTGAATGTTGATAATGGAATATACACTTTCCATTATTTCTTTGGATGCCGGCATGGTTTGTGTGCCTTTTTGGGGTCCCTGCTCAAATATAACCCTATCAGAGATGCCTTCCTTGACCCCATATGAAGGAAGAGCTCTTGTCTCCTCTCATTACATTCTTCTCTTAATCAGCTTCATTTTTCTCTAGAACACTTTCCACCAATGCACAGGAAATGCCATCATTTTTTCCTTATTTGTTTATTGTCTGTGTCCCCACCGGGTGCTGGAAAGATTCAGTCTATTTGTCAACTGATATATCCTCAGAGCTTAGAGTGGTGCCCTTGCTGATTTGAAGTGACTGCTCTTTATTAAGCAACTACCCAGGAATGTAGTTTCAAGACAAACACTCCTGGCCTGTGTCTGGCCCAGTAGTTCACACCATACGCCATAGGTAGGCTGCTCATACATCATGGTGTGTCCAGGACACCCCAGGCTTACACCTGTCTCCTGTCACTCTCAACAGTGTCCCAGTTTGCCGCATAATGGCACTGCCACAATAGCTATGGAATGCAAAAGGATGATATGGCACAAAATCCCTCATGAAAGGAACATGCCATCTAGATGAGAAAGAGAAAGAAATTACTATTGGTAGTAACAGCTAACAGATGTTGAATGCTCATCATATGCCAGGGGCTCCAAGTAATGAGCTCCCTCAGGCACAGAAGCCTATGACGCAGGGACAGTTATTTACCCCCTTTCACATAGGAGGAGTATGAGGCATAGACAGGTTAAGTCAACGTCACCCCTTCCCACTCGGTAAAGGCAGTGCTGTCTAATTTTTAAAAATCATTTTAACCCTAAACATCTTCCCTTAAACATACTGTGGAATAAAATCAATTGAGATGAGTGGAAACAAACAATCCCGGAGAACAGACCTTGGCGCTACCAGGTTCGCGTACCCGGGTGGGACTTTCCTATTTGCGAATGTCCCTTATCTAATGGCCATCCATTGTCCCACTTTTTAAAATTGGTGAAGTTGGCTTAGCTGCGGTTCAGCGGTGGAATTAGGATATAAATCTAAAATAAGCAAATTTATGGGAAAAAACTGCGAGCAGGTTGGTACTGGGCATGAGTCACCATGGGCTGGAGACATTTTATGCTCCTGGCTTCTGTTATATTTTTACACCTAATGTGCCACAAAGTGTACATAGCTTAACCCTGCAGATCAAAACACACTGCACTTACTCATAACCACCATGTACTTACACTTTGGAAGGATGCTTGATTTGATTCAAACATTCCATGAATACACCTGGAAAAGCAAGAATGAACTAAACCCTTGCTAACAGACTAGCTCACGTTTATTCTCTGCCACTGCCAGGTGTTGACCAAGCTTTTCCTACAGGTGAATTGTCATTTCAAACCACTCTGTTCTCTGTCCTCCTTGGAGAAAGGAATTCTGGGAGACAACTTTGTCCTCCAAGCCTGAAAATGGTGCGGTTGAGAAACTTTATACAAGTTATTCCATGTAAAGCTGACTTTACATCTTTATATGGACTGAGTGTCTGAATTAGGCTACTCAATTTGGACCTAAGGAACTCTTTTTTTTTTTTTCAATCTTTCTTAGGTCCTTTGTAGCAATAAACACCTTTTTTTTTTTTTTTAATAAAGTAAAACAGAAGATAATATGGGCTTCCCTGGGAAAGTCAGGACTAAGAAGAGTTCAGTGACTTGGGAAAATGCTCTCATTTTTGGCATCTACTGTACTTAGTCAACCCTGAACAGATGCATTTTAAGAGAAAACAAGCTTTTAGGAAGGTACTATTTTCGGCTCAGTAACTAATGATGAATCAAAATGTTTCTTTAAAACCAAGGTCCCGATAAAAATTGCTATAGTAACCATGGCGTTAAAAGACACCTCCTTCATGCTCCCACCAAGAACTCCCTAGGGACTGCAGCCACCACCTCCCTGCCCCAGCCATCTGCTCTGGGAGATGGGGGGCGGGGGGACACTGGCGAGGGGAAGCTGATCTGTGCAAGCCCCTGGGGGAATGAGTCTCAGGGCAGAGATGGATGGGCAGGAAATTACTTCCTAGGGTTTCCACCATCGTCTAGAGGTGGCTCAACCCAAAAGCGTCAGGGTGGGACAAGATCAGAGCTCAAATAAGGAGTCCCTGCCTGCTGCATTTACTGTAAGGTCCTTGTTCCTGGAAGAATCGTTGTCTGCCTTTTTTCTTGGCCAGCTCCTCCTCTTTCTTCAGGTTTCATTTAACTCTGTCACCCCAAGAGAGGTTTTCCTTGAGCTACTTGATCTAAATTAAGATCCTCACCAGCAGCCCCCTAAGGAAAGAAGGAAACTTAGCTGTCTGATTGGCCACCGGAATCGACATCAGTGCCTTGGCCCTATTCGGGCTCAGTAAACATTTACAAAGTGAACGAGGAAAGGATGAAACTACCCTATGAGACAGCATCACTGACCATCTAAGGGCCTGGATGGCACAAACTAATTAAATTCGTTAATTAAATCATTCATTCAACAAATGTTGGAGGCCAGCTACATTAGTAAGGTTCAATCCTCTGAGAAGCAGATTCCAAGGGGGAGGTTGGTGGGCAGGAAGTTGATTAGAAAATGTTGTTGGGGTCAGCACCTAGGAGCAGAAGCACCCTGAGAGATGGCTAACCCAGATTCCAGGTCTTTGCCTGCTGTGCCAAGAATGAGAATGTGGGCAAAGGTGGTGGTGCCATCAGCACCCTGCCTGTGACCTGGCCAGGAGGACCCTGCCAGCAGGCGAGTGATGCACTGGAGCCCAGAGGCCCCAGCCGACCCGAGGTCTCCTTCTCGCCGTATCCATAATGCACTTTAGAGGCACCACCTGACAGGCCTGAGATAAAGAGGGAGGAGAATTGAATCAGTGTCCACTTTGGTCTTCAAAACATATCTGATTTGCCTGCTTCTGAATATTGATGACTTCATTCCCAATGCGGTGCTGCAAAATGCCCAGTTCTCTGACTGCTGGCAACAGAAGAGACATTAATTTGCTTTTTCATTTCAGCAAACATTTACCAGGCACCTGCCATGGCTAACTGCCCTACCAAGGGGGGTGTAATCAAGATCATGGTGTTTATAACATCTCCATCTTTTGTTCAGATCTGCATTGTCTGTTATAAGTGTCATCATGGGACACGTTGCTACTTGGATGAAACCTATACACATTGGAATCAAAGCTGACACTGGAGTTAGGCTTTAAAGCTGAGTCTAAAAAATGCCAGAACAAAAAAGTCAGCGAACAGATGTATCATAGCTCAATAACCCAACACGGCCAAGTTTTCCCACAGGGTGCCTGAGCTCCAGGTGAGGCAGTTGGCTGGTGCTCCCCTCTGCCCAGTACCCACCTTTCCTCCGGCAATCACCCCTTTTAGTTCATGTCCATGGGTCATGCATGTAAGTTCTTTGGCTTCACCCTTTCACCCTTTCCTATATTATTCTTAACTTCTCCTATTTTGTACCTACCAAATATGTTTCCTGATCCCTACACCATTTCCTCATCTCTCCCCCAACCACCTCCCAGCTCATAACCCTCCAGATGATCCCCATACCTATGGTTCTGTTCCTATTCTGGTTGTTTGCATAGTTTTTTGTTTTGTTTTGTTTTGTGTGTGTGTGTGGTTTTTTTAGGTTCTATTGTTGATAGTTGTGTGTTTGTTGTCATTTTAATGTTCGTAGTTTTTATCTTTTCCTTAAGTCCCTTTAACATTTTATACAAAGGATCGATGACAATGAACTCCTTTAGCTTTATCTTGTTTGGGAAGGACTTTCTTTATCTGCCCTATTATGCTAAATGATAGCTTTGCTGGAGAGAGTAATCTAGGTTGTAGGTCCTTGCTTTTCATCGCTTTGAATACTGCCTGCCAGTCCCTTCTTGCCTTCAAAGTTTCTTTTAAGAAATTAGCTGACAGTCTTAAAGGAACTCCTTTGTAGGTTCTCTCTTCTCTTGCTGCCTTTAAGATTCTCTATCTTTAACCTTGGTGTTTTAATTATGATGTGTCTTGGTGTGGTCCTCTTTGGGTCTAGCTTGTTTAGGACTTTCTGTGCTTCCTGGACTTGTATGTCTTTTTCCTTCACTGTATTTAGGAAGTTTTCCTTCATTATTTTTTCACATAAGTTTTCTTTTTTTTTTTAATTTTATTGTTGTTGTATTACATCCATCCCCTTTTTGCTCCCCTCTGTCCCCCCACCCACCCACCCATTCCCCCCAAAGTCAATCCCACCTGTTGGTCACATAAGTTTTCAATTCCTTGCTTGTCCTTTTATCTTTCTGGCACCCCTATGATTCTGATGTTGGTAAATTTCAAGTTGTCCAGAGGTTCCTAAGCCTCTCCTCATTTTTTCAATTCTTATTTCTTCATTCTGTACTGGTTGACTATTTATTTTTTCTTTATGTTCCAAATCATTGATTTGAACCCTGTTTTCCTTCCCTTCACCATTGACTTTGTGTGGATTTTCCTTCATTTCACTTAGCATAGCCTTCCCTTCTTCCCTTCTATTTTTGCCATACTGAAGCATGTCTGTCAAATCTGTGAGCATATTTATCACCAGTGTTTTGAACTCTGTGTCTGTTAGGTTGGCTATCTCCTCATTGCTTAGGTCTCCCAATGGAACCTTGATCTGCTTCTTCTTTTGGGCCATATTTCTGTCTCCTGTGTTTGCCTTTGTGTCTTAGGTAGAGCTGTCGCACCTGTTACATAGTAAGAGACAGAGCCTTAGGTTTTCATCATTACACGGTGACCTGGTTCACCACATTGTGGTGCTGGGGTGGGGGCAGTGGTCTGAGAGAGAACAATGCTGATTGCTTGGCACTGGCCCTCTTTCCAGGCACCTCTCCCACTTTCTGTATGGGACCGGCACTTCACTAGCTGTTGCCTTGGTTGTGGTGGGTTTGTGGATGTTCTAGGATGGTGGGGACCCTCTAAACAAGCGGACTCTGCCGAAAGACTGGCAGTTTCTTTCTTCCCCCAACCCTGCTTGTTTTCACAGCCAGAAGCAATGAGGCCACTGCTCCGCCCTCCACCTGGGCTCCACTACCTGTCTGGCTCAGCATGTCTTCTTTATTTCTTTGTTACACTTCCACATAGTTCAATTCTGGTTGTTTTTATTTAGTTTTGAGGTAGATGGAAATTCCTTCTTTCTTGTGAGGGAGGCACACCGTGTCTACCCACGCCTCCATCTTGGCCTGAGGTCTTACATACTCTTTTCCTGATTTTCCTGGTACCGTCCAAGTTTTAAAATGAATTTCTGTGTCCCAAGCCAACCAGGACAGTTGGCCACCTTAATACCACAGACTAGCTTGGTGAAGTTGGGTGATTACTTAACCTTTGGGTGTCTCACTTTTCTTTTCTATGAAGTAGAATTAATAAGGCCAAGCAGAGTTGCTACTGGATTGTCCATCTAACAGCGCATGCAAAGGCCGGAGCACTGTATCTGGTGTGCAGCTGGGGTGCATAAACGGAAGTTGCCTGGTCCCCTTGCAAGGCAGCTGGCAGATTCCCAACCGTGGTTATCTCAGGCCGCAAGCATTCTTCAAACAGTTCTGGCTGCTGTGTTGTCCATCTCTCTGAAAGTAGTGGAATAAAAATAAACGTTTCCTTTCTTAACATCATTTATCTTTAAAGTTCGTGCCACCACCTGTTACATTTCTCATATTTAAAAATATTTTAAATTCATCAGTTGTTACCTTGCCTATTTTTAAAAGGTTTAATCACTATATATTTTTTCTCACCTCCAGTTCTTCCTATTTTTAGCCTTTAACATTTTGGCTCCCCTCCTGAATGCTGCAGTTTCTTTTCAGTTCATGCTTTTAAAATCTTATATCCCTGTTCTCTTGTTCTTGTCATTCTCTTTTTCAAAATACTCTTTCTTTTAGTTATCTTCCAAAAAGACTGCCTTTTCTTTTCTTTTCATTTTTTGTCATTTTTCACAATACCATTTCTTGAACTTGGGTTTTGTTTGTTTGTTTGTTTGTTTTTTGCTGATTGAACTTGGGTTTTTTTTTATGTAGGTTTGTCATCATTTAGGCTTGTCACAGGATACCAGCTGAGTTCAACATGCCCACATCCTTCTTCTTCTTCCTCTTCTTTTTCTTTTTTTTTTTGTTTTTTATTTTTTTACCTCTTTCTCAGATTTTCACTTCCGTGTACTACTTTGTTGCTCTGATATATTTAAACTTCCTTGCGAACTATTTATAATTCCTTTCTCTAATTCAGCATGCACTATTTATAAAGGGCAGGCAGGAAGCGTGGTCAGAGTGCCAGCAGCTGTGGGAAGAGCCCACGGCCCTGGCAGGGGTGCTGCTGGTGGGACATTTTGTCCCTCCATCTGGCTTGCCTGCCTCAGGGACCCTGCCGTCGCTCTCACCCCCTTCTTCACCGAGCCTGCACACGGCACGCCCCACCTGGGTCTTGGCTACTCCGGCTGCCACATCTCAAGAGATCTTCTTAAAGCTTCAGCCTGACTGTGCTGTTTACCTGCTCAGATGCTCAATGAGTCACTATAATGACATGAGAGACAACAAACGCAGTAACGATGACCATCAATACACAGCGAGTAGTGACTGTGTGATGGACCTCTTTTGATCATTGCTTTCATCAGTTATCCAACAACATTTTTGGAAAATACGTCTGTTTTGCAGGGGAGGAAGTTTGAGGGCCAGAAAAATGAACTGGGCCAAGTTCACATGATGAGTAAGTGGCCTGAACGGGAGCCCAGATCTTTAAGCACTGGTCTAGACTACAAAGCTCGACACAGATCAGCCAGCCAAACTATTTAGTACCTTCCTGGGGGGGAAGAGTTGCTTTGGTCCCCCTGGGCTAAACACTGGAGAGGAGATTTGAGGCCCATTCTGTCTGATTCCAGAGTTGGCTCCCTAATGCCCCTCCACTGTCTTCCCTGCATACTGAATAATGGACATAAGCATTCTTTGTAAAATAGCATAAATACAAAGGGTTATACTACTTCATGGTCCTCTAGAATATTTCTTAACCCGAAGAAAGAAAATCTGAAATGCATCATTTAGGAGAGCAATAAAAGATTCATATGACACCATATACTCACATTTGGAAATAAATGGCCTCATATTAAAACAAATATCCAACAATTATTGGATATCTGTTCAATGCTAGTCATAGTCACATATGAGATCTGTCCTGAAAGTATTGGCCGTGCAAGCTATTTTAATTATATTGACATTGGCTCAATACTTTTGGGATAGACCTTGTATATTCACATGTATACTGTGTAAGTATATAGATTCTGTACGTACACATACACATCCATTACCTCTATGAGGCAGAAGCTGATTCCCCCCCAGATTGCTGAGAATATTACAACCTCCCTATAGTTTCCTCATTTGCTGGTGTTCATGCTCCTCTCCTTCTGCAGCCCCTCCCCCTGCCCTGTGAAAGTGCTCAAGTGTGAGGCCCATGAACACAGACCCAAGTCCATAAGCAGAGTGGTCCAGGCACAGGTGCACATCTCCAATTGGGAGGAGGCCTTGTAAAAACACACCACAGCTTGCCAAGGGCACAGGCTTGAGGATGGAGAGTCCAGACAGGAGGTTTTGGTGCCGAGTCGGGTGGTGACAATGGAGATGAAAAGCAGCAGAGGAACGTGATGTCTCTTCTTAAGTTAGCAACATAAAGACTTGGATGTGGCTCAGGAGGTTCTGAGAGTGCCAAGGTCAAACCCAACGGTACCGTTCAGCCAGTATCTTTCCTGTTTCTTATTAGTCGCTTCCCCCTTCTTCTCACCAGACTCCTGGTTCTTTAAAAGGTCCAAACCTTCAGCTAGTGAAGAGGGGTGAGGTGAGTGAGGAAGACAGAAGCCCCTTGTCATGTTTCCAAACCAGGTGCAAATCCGAACTCGGGGACAGAGAAACATTAAATTAGATGGAGTGGTCAAGAGAGGCTTCTCAGAGGGGCTGACACCTGGCCCAAGACCTGAATGAAGAACATGGTTCTCTTCACCTGCCCCTAAGCATTTGGACTATTACCTTAAGATTTAGCTTGGAAATGTTTGGTTTTTTTTTCTCTTTGCCTGCAAACAGCTCTTCTTTTAACCAGGCTATGCTGATTCCGTTTCAGGTGGTGGCCCAGGCCGTGTTGTTCATGTGCATGAACACAGCTGGCATCTTCATCAGTTACCTGTCAGACCGGGCCCAGCGCCAGGCTTTCCTGGAGACACGGAGGTGTGTGGAGGCCAGGCTGAGGCTAGAGACGGAAAACCAAAGACAGGTAACCGTCTGGAAGGCCACGTGTTTTTGTTGTCTCTGACCCTTTCTTTTCCCAGGACACGGCCTGGCTTGCAAGGGTTTTCTCAGAGTTTGTGTCATGGGACTCCAGAGTCTAAAAGAGTTTTGTGTCAGACGTACAAAGAGGGTTGGTCTTATTCTCCACACTCAAATAATTATTGCCCGCAAGAAATAGAATTATTCTAGACGCAAAGTGGTTTTCTGACACTTTTGACTGATATCTATGTTTGTCAATAGGCTATGGTTCCTAAGAATCATTAAAGGTCTCATCTTTGACCCTCCTTTTTTTTTGAAGCTATAAATTGTTGTTTCAAATAAATTTTTTACTACATAGCAGCTGAAATCACCATAAGCTCACAGAAGAATCTTATAGACATGTATGGTTCCTAATACCCAACCCGGATTTTCAGAAGAGACGACTGAACATCAGGAATGTGATGGATCATTACGGGGATCCCAAGCTAAAGGGATGCAGGGGGGAAAACAGGGAAAGGCAGGACAGGAGCCCGAGTTCCAGTTCGAAGAGATTAAAATAAAGGAGTTTCTTGAGTGGATGTTAAAAGAATTTTTAAAATAGCTTTAGTCTCTTTAGTCAAAATAAAATTAGCTTTCAAGGAATGAACATTTGCCCCCATTGAAATTATTCATCAATTAAAGCTGGAAGCATATTTTCACCTCTGAAAGCAACAGGAATATGTTGAAAATTATATAGAATCAACATATTTTGTGGTCAACATGTTAATGTACTGTTGGGAATTCTATGGTCAATGGATCTACTTACCATATGGGGTTCTTCTTCTTTTTTTTTTTTTTTAAACAGTCTATGGATACACGCATGTTATTTTAAGCTTTATGCAATAATGGTTTGAGAAACTATAAAGAAAGTAGCTGCAAAAAATGCAGCGTTTTCTTCATCTTAATTGGATCAGAGTGTCAGTACGACTTGGACCTTCAGAAGGAAGGCAGCCAGGCCTTGCATGGTAACGGATGAGGCAGAAAGGCAGGGTGTAGCTGGCCAGGACTCAGCTCCCGCTCCGTAGGTGATTTTCAGGGTGCCCAGCGAAGAGCTGGAGAGCCAGGCCCTACATGGACTTTTCAGGATTCAGAATTAGGAAATTTCTCAGTCAATGTTTAAAACAATTATGGAACCTCCTAGCAGATTTACTGTACTTACCCTAAATAACCCTACGAAATAATTTAGGAAAATAACTCTGAGAAAGGAATCACCTTGTACACTAGACACGAATGTCCCCAGGGACCATATACTGTGTTCCTCTGGTAAACAGAATAGTTGCCAGATGGGCACGTCACTTTTCCTGGGACCTGTGCCAATTCAGAGAATGCAGCCGTATTAATAATTTATTGCAACCAGCACTGCAATTGTGGGTGAGTTGTCTGGGCAACTTGGTCTCTTATTTAATGCCTGTGAAATATTGGAAACAATGAAAAAGACTACCCTATTATGCCCATAAGACTTCTCCCATCCTTCCAGTGGAGTACTTTGGGGTTACTACGATGTAGAAATCTAACATGGTAGAAGGAGCTTCCTCTGTCCTCTCTTATCTTTATTTGGTTTAAGTTGGTGAAAAGAGGAAGAAAACAATAATATAAGAAGTGAGAACAAGTGTCAACTAGAACGCAGTGAACAGTTCACTAGGGTTCATGCCACAGCTACGTTACCTCCTAGTTGGACCACCTAGGCCACTAAACATTTCAGCCCTAGGTTCCTCATTCACAAATGGGGCAATGTCTTCCCTTCTAGCACTGTGTTTGCCTCACATGAGATACTGTGTATAAAGCAACACAAAATTTTTAAGTCAGCCTCGTTATAAGAAAAGGTTATCTTTTGGTGGAAGATTCCTTGTTCTGAGGATTAAGTAAAATGGGCTGTCCATTTGTTATAGTCCTGTGTTCACAATGATGATCAAAGTGTTTCTAGTGTGCTAACCACACCTCTTCCCTCAGCAGTCACCTCTGAGATAGTTGGCTCAGTCTCATTCAGTGTTGAATTTACTTTCCATTGACATGTGATCTCTGCTTTAGGTTCCTATTATCCCTGAGAACTTCCTCAGTGGAGATGAGCAGAAGTGTTTTCAGATGAGGGTGCCCAGGATTTGAAATCTTCGCTTAGTTGCTTATCATCTTAGTGAGCTTGAATAAGGTCTGAGTCTTAGTTTCTCCATCCGTAACACGGGGAAGATAATACCCTTCCTGGAGAGACTCCTCAGTGGTTAGAAATAATGTACGTAGGACCCTTTCATCCCCATGAAAGGTTTCTAGTAGCCTGACGGTGCATAATGATTTTCATGAGTCAATCAACGTAGCGTAGTCCCAGGAGGACTCATCTGAGAGCCCACGGATTGGCTTGTCACAGCTGAAACCCCACTGACAGTTATCCACACGGAAGGAAATAGGGATGTGGTTCTCAGGTACATCGCAGTCAGAACTCAGCAACAGACTCCGTATCTTTTCAAGTATAATATGTAATTAACAAATCCATCCCCACCTACCTCTTATTGATGCTAATTATAACACCATAACTGTTAGACATTCTATACTATGTGAAGGAGCCAAAGGCCTAAGTGACATCAGATCCCTTTTCCTTGGGAAATGATTCCAAAAGAGGCTAAATGGCATTTTTAAAACACCTCCAAATGCAGCATCAAAGGCCTTATTCCACAGAAATGTTCAAGTTTTATGTGATTTCTCATGTACTGGTTTTATCTCATGATAGGCTACAAAGGAAATACTTAAATGACTTAACATTTCAACCATCAATTAAGTTTATTTATTGAGAGTCTATTATGTGCCATGAGCATTTCTGGACATTGGGAATATGACAGTCACTGGCAACTCGTTTTTGGTCTCACAGAGTTTACCGGATATAGAAAGAGATGGGTGACGACACAGATACCTATGGGAATGATGCATGGGTCAAACCTAAACTGAAGGCAGAAAGAAACTGACCTAAAAGAAACGATGCCTGAGCTGATACATGCATAGGTTTAGCTCATCAAGCAGTGGTGAAGGGTAGTGCATGGAGGTCAAGCAACACAAATCAGCCTCCTGAGGGAGTGGAGAACATAGTCTACCGGGGCAATTATGAGCACTCCCATGGTAACTCACTCCCATGATTCATGTATCCATCCATCCATCCACCCATTTATGTTGTGGTGACAGAGACGAGTAAGACTCAGTCTCTACTCCGGATTGGGCTGGAGGATGAGTAGAACTTTAATTATTAGCAGAAAAGAAAGAATTAGCAGAAATATCGATGTTAATATATACATGATGTGATGAAGCATACCAACATTGTGGGTACCCTCTAGCAAATGTGCATGCTTTCTTCCATGGCATAGCACTGTCCTTTTCCATTCAATGAAAATCACAGATTTATTAAGTGTTAACTACCAGGCATTGTTCAATATACTGTATCTACCAAAATCAAGAAAATCTATTACACATCTCCATGACCGCATGCCATGCTAGATCTCAACTCCTGCATGCCTGTTAGGATAAACTGTAACCCCCCTAAAAGTGACCCATGACCATTTTTATACATACATAGCCCACCCGTCAGTGCCTGAAAACCAGCATGGAATACGTGATTATGAAAAGACTGAGATCATCAATATTTAATGGTGGTTACTAATTATTTCTCCAAAGACAAATTGCACAGCTGTAGCTAGAGCATACATGCCCATGAGCCATGCTGCCCCGTGCCTGGCAGGTCCCATAGCAGGAGGAGAAATTTGAGGTCCTTCCTACCAAGCTTTTTTCTTGGGTAACCTGCGGTTGCATGCATGGTTCTTCCGGTCAAGTGCAAGCAGGCAGGAGAGGCCAGCAAGCACTGAAACGCTTTGCTTCGTGTCCCTTTGTGAGGAGGTCTTCCACAGAGCTCCCCGAAGGTGGCTCAACTGAGGTCGGTCTCCTTCCCCTCCCGTAGTCGCTGACACGGTGCCAGGCAGAAACTACTCAAGGGTGCCAAAGGGGACGTCTTTAGTTTAGGTGATTGGCTTCAAGAAGTTTAGCACATGCTGGCCCTTCACACAAATGAGAACTTTGTTCTGTTATTTAACAATTTTATCACCAATTATAACTAGCACATTAAACGTCTCTTGTCTGGTCTCTTAGTCCCCAGCTTCTCCAGTGTGTTCCCCATCCCAAAAGCCTGGTCTGGTTTAGGGCTAAAAACAAAATCTTTTTTTTTTTTTTTTTTTTTTTTACATATTTACATATTTAAAAAGACTGTATTTTATTTTATGTTTTTAGAGAGAGGGGAAGGGAGAGAGGCAGAGAGGGAGAGAAACATCCATGTATGGTTGCCTTTCATCTGCCTCCAGCTACAGACCTGGCTGGAGACCTGGCTTGCAACCCGGTTATGCGCCCTAGGTAGGAATCAAACCAGTGACCTTTGGGTTCCCAGGCTGGCGCCAATCCACTGAACCACCAGTCAGGGCAAAATCTTTAGTATCTAGAAGATCTGAATTCCAGTCGTACTTCCTGTGCTTCCTGGCTCTGGGGATTTAGGCACACTTCCCTCTAGAGACCTTGCTTTTGCAGGTGTGATATTTGTGTGGTAATATTTCTTTCTCCAAGTGGTGAAAATTAAGGATTAAGAATAAACAGTCCTTAGCCCAGTGAAGAGGACATGCTCAGCACAGAGAGGATGTTGTGATGCCCATGACACAGATGTCACTCCTGCAGGAAAACCATTCAATGGCTACATTCCCTCCCAGACAAAATCTGAACTCCCATGCATGGCCCAACATACCCTCCAGGACCTAGCCTCTGTCCTCTATCCAGGGTTCTTGTTCACCACCTTACCCCTTGCACCAAAAGACCCTCAGTTCTCTGAACTGCTATTTCACCACCTGTGCTGATGGTTCACTCAGCCCACCTCCCTACTAATGTCTCTACTCTGAACATTCCACTTACTTCTCCCTGGGTTGAGTTGAAACACTTTTCTTGTGCCTCCAGAATGAACTTAAAGTTAACTCTAGTACAGAGCCACTTAGGACACTGACTAGTCTGCATTTCTCTCTTTCCCTGGCCAGTCAGAGCAAAGTGAAGGCAGCTTCTTCTATGTCATTTATCTGATTCACTGGTATTTATTCAGCCCAATGGCTGGGATATAAGATCTTCTGATTAATGTTTATTTCATTGAGTTTTATTGAATTTAAACTTTAGTTCCCGGCTTCAACTCTGCCTACATGACGGTCACGTTGAAATAATTCTTCGG
The DNA here is from genome assembly GCA_004026585.1 of Noctilio leporinus. Taxonomy (NCBI): domain Eukaryota; kingdom Metazoa; phylum Chordata; class Mammalia; order Chiroptera; family Noctilionidae; genus Noctilio; species Noctilio leporinus. The sequence continues at coordinate 738,497 of PVIW01000008.1, forward strand.
TGCAAAAGTGTAGAGATTTGTGCCCATTGCGGCCCCCGTTAGAAACCTGCTGGAGGAAGGGCTCTTACCCAGGTCACCAGAGACTGGGACAGGCTGAGCTCCTGCCTTGCGCAGACCCGCTAAGGGGAATTTTCCATCTGGAAGCCACATCTTAGAACATCTCTCTTTGGGGAGTTAGATTCTAATTATTATAGCTCTTGTGTTCCACTGCTCCTCCCAAATGATCCAAACAGCCCATATTTATTTTAAATATTAAAATGAATTCATTGTTTTTCTTTTAGCTTTGAGAATTGCCAAAACCTACTTATGGTACTCATGGCATTTCAAAGCATCTCAGCAGCTCTGGGGGCCCTGGACTCAAGTTTCTGGTGATGCCATATGGTACAGCAGCAGGAAGATTTATTATTAAATGCAGCAGCTGTTTCAGCTGAGTTAAAGCAGTTCTGTTTCACTGTAACATCTTTGTTACCATGATGCAAGCTAGTGGTCTGGACAATAGATGGGATGAGAAAGTTGGGTTTCCCACCAACTTCTGAGCTGGTTGATTTGATTCATGTTAGTGCCCTATAGTATCTAGGAAGTTGTTTTTAAAACTACAATAACTGCTAACTACTAGTAAGGCGGAGCCTTGCCATTCATTCATTCCTTCTTCCTTCCTTCCTTCCTTCCTTCCTTCCTTCCTTCCTTCCTTCCTTCCTTCCGTCATTCTTTCCTCCCTTCATCATTCATTCCTTTTTTCAAGGAATTAGTCAAATCAAGGTTGGCCCAAAAGTGGTAGAATCTCAGAAAAAAAAAATTTTTTTTTTTGTTCCAGGCCAATGGGTATTCTCAGACTCCAAAACCTCTTGAGCTGCATACCATCAAGCTATTTTTCTGCTTTTCTCCATCTTTTACATTCAAGGCTACCCATGTATCTCATTGGTCACGTTCATCCTCATCTGTCATAAATGTATTTTATAGAACTGTTCTGTAATGCACACATGCCTCACTTCTGCTTTTCTCTCCACCTGGTGGAACGCTCCTTTCATCCCCTAAAGCATTTCCACCCTTCAAAGCTGGGCTCAAATGTCACCTCCTCTGCAAAGACCCTCACTGTTTGCCCCAGCTGGACCTCCAGGGGCGTTTCATTCATTTATTGCTCTAAGCAATTATCTCTTCCTCCACTGCTGGGCTCTTTATGCTTTCTTCTATGCAGTAAACTCTCTGAAGATTGGATTATGTTTCACTTACAGTCACAATAGCAGTGGGTCCAGAAGCAGAGAAACCCAAGCTTGGAAGGAAGGCAGAGACAATGAACACACAGTGAGCTTTGGGCTGAATAGGTGCAGGAAATACTCTCCTCTCGGGATGTGCTTTCTGGGGTCCTGGTCCACCTAAGCCCGAAGTCCGATCTCTTCCTGTCGGTGAACGGCTTCGTTGAACTTCCTCCGTCTGCCAGCCTGACTTCACTTTTTATTACTCCTTACATGAGCAACTTTAGATGGAGTTCTGCCTAAGTTTTTTTTGTTTGTTTGTTTTTAATAAATTTCATCTAAAACCATCCTCTTGATCATCACATCGTAAGCTTCTGTGCCTCTGTGCTTTATTTCTTTCATAGTTTTATCTAATTTCTTTCTGTAGTTTGGCCTTTCTTTCTTTCAGGTATTTTGGGGAGTAAAAGTCTTTCAGCCACCAGCATGCTCCAGTGCATCGTGCTCTACACCCGTGCTGTCCAATAGCTGCTGTGATGATGGAAATACCCTAGTTGTGTCATCCAGAAGCCACTAACCTGCTGTGTCTGTCATGCAGCACATGAAACACGGTTTTCGTCATGAGGAATTGACTCTCCATTTTAATTAATTTAAATTTCAATAGCCATTAAATAGCCATTTTTGTCTCCTGATGCTCATGGTGACTGATCATGACTCAGCCTCTGCCTCTGTCTTGTTCCCATGTCAGCACCTCTAACATCGTGTTCCCTTCTGAGCTCCCCGTGCCGTCACCAGCATCCTGCTGAGAGGCTGCAACTTCACATCCCACCGGCACCCCTAGTTCAGCCCGTTCAGGACCCTCACACCCCCCTAAGCACGCATTTCCTTTCCACAGGACACCTTGCACCTGGTCCATCCATTCAGCACAGGTGTCGCTTCCTTACGGTGCTGCCTCCACCATTTCCGTCCTAACTGCCCCTGTCTTTCTAACCCGGTTAAACAGCTTTCTGACTGGTGCTAACCAGCTTCTAGCCGCTGTAAACTGCTCAAACTACCTAACAGTTTTTCTTGGAACGAGAAGCTGTATTTTGCTTTTTCCGGTTTCCCTTACGAAGTAGGAGCCTTTACAGACATTATCAAACCTCACGGGGAAGTACGGGGCATGAGCCACTGGTTCGTCCCCAATCTGTCCTGTGTGTCTCTTGTCTTACAGAGAGAGGGCTCCTGTGTGACGTAGGCATTGCCCCCTGGCAGTTTTGTGGGTCAGGGTGTGAACCCTCCCCTCCTGCAGGGCGCCCACGGAGGCTGTGGGCCCCCCAGTGGCGCAGCCGCGCTCTGACCGGAGAGCTGTAGGGAGCATGAAAACAAGGCCCGAGCCCAGGTTCGCTCAGCTGCCAGCCGCAGCCTCCTTCCCTTCGCCAGGTGAGAGGTGGCTGGCCTTGATCCTCACACACCTCCTGTATCTACTCAGTTCACATCCCAGAGCCCCGGCACCGAGCAACGCCAGTCAGGGCCAGCTCTTTCGTGTCCAATTCTGGTTCTCAAGACCTCACTCTCAAGTTTTCCACGGATTGCTACTGACCGTAGACTACACGCCGAGACCATCACCCTGCATCCCAGCCCTCCCCCTGCCTGGCTCCAGCCCACTTTTCAGTCCTGTCACCGGCTGCCTCCCTCTGCGCTAAAATCTACCACCCCAACCAGCAAACAAACCCCCACTCCTCTGCATCTTCGATTGTTGGCTGGTTGTCCCCTGCTTGCCCTCCAGATCCAGTCTTGATTCTCCTCTGCCTTTCTCTCTGGCCCCAGGAGGCTAACTCCTACAGATGCAGTAACAGGTCATTACTCTCCAGCTTCTGTTTGGGTCTGGCCATGGGGAGCGCTGGATGGAAGGGCAAAGAGGCCAGTGGATTTATTTCCCCATCTCCTGCCTTGCCAGCTGTGGAAGAGCAGTGGTTGCGTGTTCACAGCAAAGGCCGTAGCGCATAACAGGCAGCCCTCACCTGCAGCTATAGGACTGCCAGATGCCAGGGATGTTGGTTGACCCACTCTTCCTAGCTTTTGGGTGCTTCGCCCTCCATGGTTGTGTTTCTTATCTCTTCATTAAATTCTCTTCTATCCTCCCACCCTTTTTTTAAAAAAAGATTTTATCTATTACAGTTTTAGAGGGAAGGGAAGGGAGAGAGGCAGAGAGGGAGAGAAACATCCATGTATGGTTGCCTTTCACCTGCCTCCAGCTACGGACCTGGCTGGAGACCTGGCTTGCAACCTGGTTATGTGCCCTGGCTGGGAATCGAACCAGCGACCTTTGGGTTTGCAGGCTGGTGCCTATCCACTGAGCCACCAGCCAGGGCCCCCCTTTTGAGGTACCAACTTTGTCCTGCTAGGGCCCTGACTTAGATGCTCTGTTGCCCCATTTGTATGAGAGGCCTGCTCTTACCTCCCTCCACTGTGTTTGTGAGGCTGTTTAGTAGGGCAGAGAGACTAGGAATCAGAAAATCTCTGCCTTGCTCAGCACAGCAGCCCCTAGACATGTGTGGGTATGGGGCACCTGGAATGTAGTTAGTCTAAACTGAGTTATGCTGTGCGTATAGAGTACACATCAGATTTTGAAGACAATATAAGAGAAGGAATACAAAATATCTTCTTTTTACGTTTATTGGCTACATGTTGATTACTGGTTGAAATGGCAATATTGGTGGTATACTTGGTTAAATAAAGTGTACTACAAACTTTAAGGGTTTCTTTTCAGTTTTTAAAAATGCGTGTACCAGGAACTTTTTGTCCCATGGGTGACTCACATTGTACCTACTGGACAGTATGGCCCTAGGCACACTGGTGTGGCTCTCGGCTGGTTGTTACAGGACATGAGTTTCCTGTCTCCCAGTTAGAAATGGTCACTTTTGCCCTCACCCGTGGGGGTGTTCTGAGAGACAAATAACATAATGCCTGAAAAAAAGAGTGTTATCTCAACTGTAAAGAACGCTACAAATGTTAGGGCTATTTCTGTGACAGTCTCACCAACGCCCCAGCCCTAGGCTCAGCTGTCCCTCCTCCAGAAAGCCTCCTCTGCTGTGTCTAGTCAAGAGCGATTTCTTTTTCCTTGGCACTTGGACATGTTTAGTTAATGCAGGCTTCTCACACTCTGCCTCCTATTGGGTTGGCCCTGTGACTCCCTCTAATTGCTGATGAGATGTAGGGCAGTGAGCAGAGGCCCAGGGGTGATGGCCTGTGACCCTCCTGCAGTAGCTGACTTCACCCAAGCGGTTGTGTTTACCCCATGTGGGTGGACTGCCCACTCGCACATTCCATCTGGCTGCCTGCTTCTTTGCAAGTGGTCCTGCCCACCATTTGTCTCTTTTGGCATGATGGGAGGAGTGAAAGCTTTGAAGAACAGCAAACCTGGATTGGATTGCTAACTCTATATATACCTGGGTGACGTTGGGGTGTGTCACTTAAACCCTGACCTTTGGTCTTTCATCAAAGGGATGACCTCCTGTCATTTCCAAGTTGCCCTCAGGAAATCAAGGGATGAGGATGATCATTCGGGATCATAGTTGCTCCTTGAACTTTTGAACCACCCAGGCTGTATCTTGAGGTTTACAGCAGAACACATTCTGTTTCTAATAACTACAGGTTTTCTTATTATTATTTATTATTATTCAAATTTGGCATCCTAATACTAATTACACTCTGATTCAAAGAGAGGTCGGCACCCTGTGCTCATTTGCATACAATTAACATTTTCAGAGGCGGTTTAGATCAAAGAAATCCATCACCATCCCTGCCCTCAGCACCTTTGCTCAGCTTGGAGAACTGAGGAGCAACCAAAGAGCCACATGTTTATCTCATAAACCCATCCAAGGACTTTCAGCCCAAGACATTGGAGTTAGAAACCTAACACAGTCTAAGCGTGAAGTGCTGAAGGCAAGAGATGTTCTGTTGCCTGGGTGTAGTGGAGGGCAGGTTTCACAAGTGGTAATAAATAGAGCAGGGGGAAATAAATTATGTACTTTTTAAAAGTGAACCATGCCTAAAATAGCTTATTTCCACTGGATTTGAGCACAGGTCCATTGACAGGAATTCTGGATTCTCTATTTTGCATAAACCGCACTCAAAAATGTACAGATAATATAAAAGACTCTTAGGACAATCTGAGTAAGAACTATTCTAGAATTATCTGCTGTTTGTTTCCACTCCTTTTTGCAAATGTCTTGCCCACGTGCCATCTGAAAGCGACTATTTTGAAAGGAAACTGGGTCCTCACACCGTGTTTAATTTATTTTTCATAGAAACAAAAGCTTGTTTTCTTTTCACACTCAAGTTTTGTTGTTTATAACGTACTCAATTATATTTGGTAATAGCAATGGCAAATACAGCTAATCATAAGCAGCTCTAGAAACAAACGCTACTGCCTCCCGGACGGCGCAGACATGGGGGTGAACTAGACAGAGGTCAGCCAGCTGTGAGCTCTTAGCATGCTGGAGCCTCCGCCGCCAGGAAAGCTATTGAGTCAGTTACGTGGAGGTCTACTGAGATGTGACGCCTTTAAAAAAATTACTTATGAAAAACAGAAGGACCCAAATTGATTTTTTACAGACAATGACACTACTCTTAATTGGCAGTCAGCGTCGACAGCGTTGAGACAGGCTGAGACCTCTGCTCTCAAGGCAAGAAGAAACACAGGGACATACACGGAGCAACCACCATGTGAAGGAAGAGCTGCCTATCCCCTCTGTGTTAGTTATCAATAATAAACATATCTATCTACCTCATCAATTGTTGAGAGCTAAACGAGAAGATTCATATACAGAGCTTGGCATGTAGCACCTGCCCAGTAAGAACTATGGTTGGTAGCAGGGTTGTCAATATCGTGGTTTCTCTTACGGAGACATTTGTTTTGATCACGAACTAATACATTCTGTGGGGGGGAAATGTCTTCAGCCTACTAGTCTGGATTGACCTTAAACACATACAGGGAGGCTGGAGTCGGAAAAGATGGGAAAATCAAAAGCAAAGAATTACACCTTGTGATGCGAGGGGTAGAGGGCGTTTGTCAGTTGAAAGAACAAAAAGAGAGCTAATGAATGAGTGAGTATGACAGGTATTTTCCGGCTAAGCAATACTGATGATGTGATGCGCTGCTTTTCAAATGTAAATGAGAAGTGTCTGATGATTGTTCTTTTCAGAGGCAGATAATTGGCATAATTAAACACTGGCGTGAAAAGTGATGATTCCACTCAGCAGGTATGGTTTTGGTAGGCGAGGAGGAGGGCGCTGCAGGGCCCAAGTGCCACACCTGACCTGCATGATTCCCCCAGGCAGTGTGTGCAGGGGTAGTGCAAAGGGACCGCCAGCCATGCCACCATGTCCTCCAGCCTCTGACTAGTTTCCATCTGGGAGCTCTGGCCTGGACAGCCCAGCTTTCTGAGATGCCGTGGAAGCAGGGTATGTGGCCTGGTGCCTGTGCTGATACGGAAACTGGCCCGGAGGAAATGACTCCTCCAAGTCTTGGAATCTTCACCTGCGAAATCATTTCACTAATTCCTTCCTCCCAGGATTTGACCATTAAATGGACTAGAACACAGTAAGGTAACTTTAACAGTACAAACATTACAAACGTAAGTTGTAATTTTTATTATTTAATAAATGTTGTATTTTAGGAGGCTACCCATCTCCGATAGTGTTGGAGGCAAAGGAATTATTTGAATTTAAATCCATCTTTCCACCTCCAAATTAGAGCTGCTCTCACTGCTATTCTAGTATTATACTCTTGAGTACATATGAGAAGCTCTCCGTATCACGATAAAATACACATTCAATGTTTCTAAAATTTTAATGTAAAAGTGTCAAAAGCATGTATAAATTAATCTTTAAAAGAGAGGCCAGAATAGCATTCTAAAACATGTATGGTGGCGTAACTATCATCGGGTTTCTATGGCAACAGCTGCATGTTAATACTTGAAGCAGGCAATAATTTGTTTTATCTGCCCACAGGCAGCGGGCCACAGGTCAGGGGGCCTGCAAGGTGTTGGCACCGTCTAACATTTACAGTGAGGAAGGGCCTTTTCAGTAGCAGACGCACAGGGAACCTGGTGGAGTTCACGCCCCGGGGCCCGTCCTGACAAGGCCTCCCAACCGTGCAGTTATGATGTGCAATGCTTTTCTTACAGAGGATCCTCCAAATTAATTAAGTCTCAGAATCCCAAGCCCAGCACCCGGCCCTCATCCCATCCCTTTGAAATAGAATGTTCTCTCCCTGCCACACCTTCAACACCAAAGCCCTCGCCTCTTATGCGCCCGACCGGTCACCTGTGTTCAGACATGAGTGGCCGTTTGAAAACTTGTATGTTCTGCCACATCTGTCCAAATATTCTTCAGGAAAAAAACAAAAATGAAAAAATGTAGCATGTAGAGATCCTTTCCACACCAGACTTTGTAATTATCCAAAACATGTGTGCTTCTTTTAGCATATCAAAGCAATACTTGGTAACTTCTATAACTTTACTCCTGTCCCTCATCACCAAAGACAATATTACTATAACAGATTTTGAAGTCACCATGGTATGAAAAGGATTGATCAGAGTTGAGGGGAATGTAGCTGAGAATTGTCCAAAGGCAAGCCTACCTAGGACTTCTGAGTTTTTAATGTTAGAATTTCACTGGAAAATTTATTTCTGAGAAAATCCCTACTCGGTTTCTAGGCAGCTTGGCAGTGGAGCCAGACAGACCTGGTTTGGAATCCCAGCTTGGCAATTCGTTAGCTAAATGAACTTGGGCCAAGAGTGTCACTTGATGTGCCTTATTCTTCTCATCCATTAAATGGGAACAATCCAATCCACCTCATTGGATCATTGTGAAACCTCTTTGAAATCAACGAGGTGGTGTGACTGAGGGACAGGCCCCACTTCCCTCCCCTCCCCTATGTAGCTCCTAGTGTCCCCAAAGTGTCAGGGTCTTGCTTCTATGACAGAGCCTATTGAATGGAGACATCAAGATGCCCCGTGGGCTGGGTGTTCTTTGGGTCCAGAGCCTTCATTAGCACCGAGAACACCCTCAGAGCTTGGCACAAGCAGACACGCTTAATGTTTATTAAAAGGAAACTGAATTGAAGAATCAACTAGAATCCAATATGCATGCACTTCTGGTGTGTAATGGAACAGCAGAGAGATGTATGCTGTGACATTTGCAAATATATAATCAGAAGGACATCCAGGATGCACAGATTTCTGGGGGCCTCATGAAGTTCAGAAAGGATATTTGAGTGTCAATGAAATTATAAAATGCCTTCCTGGTCCCCTCACCTCTGCCACCAAGAGGACTTGTCTTATCCATTGACCTTGGAGGTGAGTTAAATCCTCTCTTAGGATGTCAGTGTCCCTCTTATGAACTCCATGGACCAGCTTCTCATTGGCTGTGAAGTATGGTGACCAGGAAGACGCCGCTGCACAGCTGTTAGCTCTGTAATTGAGCCATCTTCTAGACCCACTGTCAAGACAGAGACAATGAGCACCTTCTGAGCGGCCACCAATCTTGTGACTGGATGGACACCAGAAGGCTGCTAGTTAAAAACCCAGTATTTCCATAACCGTGATGCCAGCAACAAAAAAACGGAAGCAGGTGAAAAGAGCCTGGGCCTGATCCTCGTATTCTAAACCATGAGTCTGATTGCCAAAGCTCAAAACCCATCCAGGGCTGCAGGATTTAGGCAATGCCGTCATCAGTTCTGTAGCCCCTTTAATTCAGAAAGGGACACTTGTGGCCTCTTTACTTCATCCACTGTAATTCCCCGTAAGAAGTTCATTTTACTCGGACACCTTGACAGTCATTGGATTCTGATGTTTTCTGTTTTTATCAACTTTATTTCTCAGTGCTGTGTATGCGCCACTAATTGGATTCCAAGCCCACGCATGGGTCACAAGTCCTAATTTCGAAAGTGCTGCTGCCTTAGACATGGGGCGGAGGGTTGAATGCCGGCTCACCGTGCCCACCCCATCTTCTGGCCCATTCCAGCTGGGTGCCAGCGCCCTCTAGGCCCTCTGGCTGCAACTTTTGGCTCTGGGTAATTCTGGTTCTTCAGAACCCAAGACCTCATGAGGAAGCATCCCAAGAGCAGGACGCTTGTCCCTCCTCTAAGACAGTAGCCACCATCGCTGACTAAAAAGCCTTGGTGAGGGGCAGTACAGAACCCATCCAAGAACAGTGAACCAGATAACTGAACAGCGCTCTGAGGGACAGGGCACTCACTGGCTTGATCTGTAGACAGAGGAAAAGCTTTGGAAGTGCTTGGAGTACTTGTATCATCAAGAGTTTTCAAAAGGCTTTTGTGCCAAATCTACCAAGTTTTCGAGTTCAGTTCTGCCATTTAGAGTTGTGAGGTCTCATGGGCAAACGTTCTCGCTTCTGAGCCAATGTGCTCATCTATAACAGAGACTAAGGACCGAACCTTGTCATTAGCATTCAAGAGCCATTCCAAACGGTTTCCCATGGAATTCTCAAGTCCAACCAGCCCCCTGCTCACAGAGAACCTCTGCCACGGTGAACTCATTCACAAACTTGCTATTCGCCCTCTGCGTCCTTGTCCAAGGCCTGAGGGGGCTCTGCCCCAACTCTGACAGCAAACTCCTAATTTTCCAAGGCACCATAATATCCAGCTAGAATATCTCATGCTCAGTAAAGCCCCTCTGTAAAGTAGGCAGGACAACGTTCAGTGCCTGCCCTTTACATATCAGAAAACTCAGCATCAGAGATATAAAGTAACATGCCCAGATCAGACACGTAGTGGGCACATACCAAAAAAACAAAAACAAAAACAAAAACACTAAAATTCAGTTCTTCCCGCTATGATTTCCAACACACTTATCACTGTCTTTTTACTGAAATGGCACAATGCTTCGTAGTGTTTTCTGTGTCACTGAAAAGTAGGGAAATGTGTGTCAACGACCCCTTGAGCACTCTAAAAAGGCTCTGAAATCCTCAAGCCATAGAAGCATTTCAGGAAGGACTTTTTGAGAGTCTTCTTAGCAGCCCATTGGCTGCCTAACATCTTCTGGGCTCAGGGAAAGTGTTCTTTGTGCCTCACGTGGGACTAACTTCCTTTCAGGAGGGCTTAGCATTTCCTCCGAGGGTCATGTTGCCTTTGATGTATCATTGTGTTACCCGAGGCAAAAAGGGGTCTCCCCTGTTATTCTTTAATACTGGGGGTGGGGATGACTTACTGGCCGGGCCCCAAGGCTCAGCCTTGGTTCACCTCAGCTGACGGTGCGGCATGCGTAGCCCTATCCCGGGTCATTCTGCCCCCGAAGAGCAAGTGATGGAGACGGGATGGACTCTGTGCCAGGTTCTCTGCTAAGCCATCTCTCACGGAATGGAGAAGAGTATTTATCACTGGCACAGTTTAAAACTATCAGTGAATGGTGCTGATCACAGGCAGACCAAGGTTTAGTCCTCTCATTAGTATTTTAAATTCTCTACAAGCAAGGCACCCCCTCATTGCCTGCACCTGGGACAGACCACCCCCCTTCTTCCCTGCACACTGACCGGAACGCCACCGAGGCTCAGCATGTTGGCAGGACATAGTTCACTGGGTCCTGCCAATAACCCATCAGGGACCTACTCTTACCCTTTTGCAAACAAGGAGACTGAGGCTTGAAGAGGCTGAGTGACTTGCCTAAGGTCACAAAGCTAAGTGGCAGGTCTGAACTGTGGTCTGGGAAGAAGGTGCAGCCTTGGTTGCCTGGCACGCTGGATCTCAGGGCACACAGTAGGTATTCAGCAATGACTGAGCCAGCAAAGGAATGAGGAAACGGCTTTGTGCAGGGATTCCAAATTTGATGGATCTGGGGGTTTACTAAGAAAAGAGACCGAAGGACACCTTAACTCCGTGAAAAGATAAAAAGAAGGAAAAGCCCCTGAAACCTGAGTAGTGTGCCTCATCCTTTATTCACACTCCGTCCATAGTCTATAAAACTCTAGAGTCAGGCAGGCCTGGCCTGTGAGTTAGCCCCTGCCGCTCCTCCATGCCCAGCACTGCACCTGTCACACAGCACCTACTCCCGGACATGGAAAATAAAGGAAAAAATGGATGCGTTACGATCCGAGTTCCAGAAAAAAGAAGAACATGGGCTCTCCACCACGCTCTGACTTAGTGCCCAATTTCCCCTGAACTCTGAATCTCAGTATCTTCATAGGCAAAACGGGATGAAAAGGGTAACTCCCTTTGTCCTATGATGAAAAGGAGGTTTTGCTTGATTAGAGACTGGATGCAAAGCACTTGGTGTGCTGCAAGGTGAGCCATCAATTAAAAGAAGCCATTGCCTAGAACTCCAGACTAAGTCTCTGGCTGGAGCCTGGACCTTCCCTGCAGAGAGAGGTTAATCAGAGGCCTCTCGGTCTGCAGGAGCCTGAGAGGGGCCGTTCTTCCCTCCTGCTGTGAGCAAGCCCAGAAGCACCGTGGGGGCGGTCCTGTCCCTTTGGCATAAAATAAAGATCCTGAATCTCTCGGTGTTCTCACTTTGCCTCCCCCTGGGGTGGTGTACGTAGCCACTGGTGCCCAGGAAGCCACTCTGACAGAGCACATCATGTGCTTGATGAGAAGGAAATGCAGACAGGAGCCCGGATGCACTTTGAATTAACCAGGGTCCCTTTTCATGCAAATAGAAAAGCCCAGGGGGAAGAAACTGTGCAGAATGGAGCTCAAAGGCCACCCCCCCACCCCCGGCCCTAACTGGCTCCAGGAGAGATCCTGACCCTCCTGCCCTCTGAGGCTGGAAAGCTGTTTATCGTGCCCTGGCAGGGGTGGGGAATTGTGTGACAGGCCAAACTTTCCCATTTCCTTTAACTGGTGTTTTCAGGGGATCTGAATGATGTTTCACAAGCAGTCAACCAGGCGAAAGGAAACAAAAGTGGTGAAAACGGGCTTTTCTAAGCAGACTCCAAGCCAACCCCCGTGTCTTGCAGAAAATGCTTTGCGAAGGGCAGAACTGGGGCAGTTGCCAGGTCGTAAGTGGCAGGACAGGTTGGAGGCTGGCACGCCTGGAGCTGGAGGGTTTTGCTATTAAAAGTTTCTTTTAAAAGTCCCCCATAAAAGCATTCCGGTCCCGCTGAGCAGCCAATGTGCACTGCCACTTAAAGAGTGTACTTAACAAATAATGACCTGTCCCAGGGACTTCGCTGGCCCCTGTGGGGGACGCACCCATGAGCTGCACTCAGTCTCTGACTCTGATGTGTCCACATGTTTGTTTAGCAAATATTTAGTCAGGGCCCACTGTTTCCAGGCCCTGAGTGCCCCCAAAGTTGTGAGAGCACCTGCAGGGCTGGCGTGAACAGGTGACTGATAGCATCACTGAACAGGAAATGAACGCGGTATCGGGCATCTGCGAGAACTGTGGCTCCCGGTCTCAGGGTAAGACAGCTTTCAACAGAGGGAAATGCTCATCACAGGCTGGCGCAGTGGGCCTCATCAGTGAAACCCTTGGCATGAGAGCAGGGTTAGCAGAGCAGAGGAAAGGAAGGGAATTGAGGCCAGACCCCTTATATTGGGAGGGCGGGGGGCGGGGGGGAACAAAAGTAGGTTTACGGTAGTGAGTACATGAAGTAGAGTGCTTACTCTGGTATTATTATTTACGGTATTATTTATTTGTATTACAACTGTACACCTACTTTTGCCTGCCCCTGTATTTTATAGGTAACCCCCCATATAACATGACATGTCTATAACATGGTTTGAGGATTGGGGGAATCCCTCATACAATAAAGCATCCTAGAACAAGGTTTCACTCTAACACAGTTTGAGAATTAGAGGAACCCCTGAACAACACGGAGTGAAATAAGAGCTTTGAAGAGAAAAAGATACCTCATTTGAAATTAATGAAATTTATAAAGCAAGCAACCCAAAATAACAGATTTTTGCAAAAAGTGCAGGACGGAAGTCAAGATAATGCTGAAGAAAGTTCAGAGGATGAAGCTATCTTGTCAAAAAGGAAATACCCCAGGTTGCAAACCAGGTCTCCAGCCAGGTCCATAGCTGGAAGCAGGTGAAAGGCTGCCGTACATTGATGTCTCTCTCCCTCTCTGTCTCTCTCCTTTCCCCTCTCTTTAAAAATAACCAAAAAATTTAAAATCTTTTAAAGAAACAAAAAAGAAAATACCCTTGATTAATGGTGCTTAGTAGCGATGATGAAGAAAACATTATGTAACACATATCGATATGTTATACTTTTGGTGAAAATTGCTTTAATAAAGATATTTCCCTTAATTATAAAAATATAATAGTAGGTTTCTTGAATTTTTGGAACCTAACCTCCTTTTTTGTACTAGTTCTCAGTTTCGTATAACACGGATTCGCATAACACAGGATTTTTAGGAACCCACACCGTTACATGGGTGTTACGGGTACGTCACTGAATTCTCACAGCAGCCCTGTGAAGTGGATGATATCACACCCATTTGCCAGATTAGGGACCCCAGGCACAGGTGACATGCCTCACCTAATGCCAGGTTGCTGTTAAGTGTTAGAGGTGGAATCTAAAGGCCTGTCAGACAGGCTTTCCCCAGCTCAGCAAGAAGGAATCACACCCTGGCACTGCCACTTGGTAACTGTCCCAGTCATGCATGAAATTTCACCTCTCCCAGGCTCAGTCTGTCCATTAAATGAAGATTATTGGCACCTGCATATTTTCAAGGTTTTGTGGGAAGTGGATGAAGGAATGAATGCTGAAAATGCCTAAAATCCATCAGTCACTATGAAGACAGGGAAAACTGGGATGGTTGGAATGTACTTGTCTTAAACTCAAATAATCTAGCAAATAAGCCAGACTCTTGCCTAGCTTCCATAGCACAGTCTTTTTAGGATTTAGTTCATGTTGCTAGTGAATCAGTTATTTCCTTTCTCTACCATATTGATCTCAGTGAGGAATATTATCCTATCAAATATTAGGTCGCTGCCTTCAGGCTGCATGGGTCTCACTTCCTCCTCTGGATAAAGAGCTGGTGCTGCCTAAGCCTGGCCTCTCTCGTAGGTTCCCCGTGTCAACAAACCTGGCACCCTCTCTCCATCAGCCAAGGTCAATCCCGGCCATCTTCATGGCAGTGCCCGCCTTCTCTCCTGCCATCTCAGTTGGTTACCAACTTCACAGACGTTGTCCCGCATCACGTCTCACCTGGGCCACTGCAGGGTCTTCCCCAGTGGGCCTCTCTCCCTCCGCCCTTGGCTCCCTCCCCACAATTCATTCTCTAAACCACAGCCAAGTTAGGGGATCTTTTGGAAAGTACGTCCTTGGTCACTCCTCTATTCAGTACCTCTTAGGGGCTTTCAGTTGTAGCTGGAATCAACACTTTAGAGCTCACATAGGCCTGCAAGAGCTTTCTCCACCGCCAACCACGTTGTTTGCCGCAGCACCTTCTGTCACCACCCTGCAGCCACACCATTGCTTTCTTTTTCCATCGGGACACTTGTACTGCTGTTTCCTTTTCCCAGAGCTCTTTTCCTTGAACTACACCCAGCTGGCTCATTCTGCACTTGTAGGTATCCGTTGTCATCAACCATCATACTCTGTGATCATGACCTATTCTTGCATGGCACTTGTCACATTTTGTAAATTTATGTGTAAATTTAATGTCTGTACCCCCATTAGAACATAGGCTCCAAAGTGGTACAATGTCCATTCATTTGCTTCACCACCGTACACCCAACACTCAGCACAGTGCCAGCCAAGTAACAAGTAGCCCACAGATATTTGTCATGTTCATAGACATGGGATGGAATTAACAATACCTCCAGAAATTCAGCCAAGAGCCTCATGGCCTCTACACTGTCCACATCCCCGCCCTGGGGCTCAATGGTCAGCCTAACAAAACTGTCCCTCTTCGTTGCTGTGTTTCAGGAGCGGCTTGTGCTCTCCGTGCTCCCCCGATTTGTCGTCCTAGAAATGATCAATGACATGACCAATGTGGAAGACGAGCACCTGCAGCACCAGTTCCACCGGATCTACATCCACCGCTATGAGAACGTTAGGTGAGAAGCGCCCCACCCCGCCGGTTCTCCGGGTGCGCGGTGCGCCTGTCTGCTCCCGTCTCACGGCCACGACTTCCGTCCGCCTGGATGTCAGTGCCATTTTTCTTTGCTTGACTAATTCGTTAACTAGTCATTATTCATTACACAGTTCTATGTTTCCAAGTTGAGCCTCAAGAAGATTGTCAGGTAAATGCAATTATATTACTTGTTGACTTACTGCCTGACTACCCTTCAGTAGACTTACCCATCTTCACATTTTTGAATGAGAAAGTCAAAAGCCTTCTCAATATGAGCGGAAAACTAAACCCAGAATGCAATCAGAAAACCTCAAGGGTAATTACATAGGTCTCCTTATATCGCTCATAAGTGTCTGTAAAATAATACAAAAAAAAAAGACTACAGCTTTTTTGTTTCTTGCAAACATATTTTTGGCCAATCACCCACCCATGCATTCATCCACTCACCCATCTATCCACTTGTTTACCCATCTATCTAGACGCCCATATATGCTATCATCTACCTATCCACCTTTCCACACATCTATCCATCTAATCATCCATCCATCCATCCAATCAGCCATCTATCCAGCCAATAAACTATCCACTCATCCATTCATTCAGCCATCCGTTCACTCACTTATCCATCCACCCACCCACCCATCTCTCCATTTACCCATCACCGTGTCCTCTCTGCCAAGTTCTGCGTGGACAATATGCTGAGTCCTAAAAATCAGAGGGTGGGCTCCTTCATGAGGGAGAGCAGCTTTAGAACCCTAATTCTACTTCCCCTTGAATGTCACCTTGGGAAATTTACATACCTGAATCTCAGGACTCTTTCCCATAAAATGGGTGAATGGCCACCTTGCGGTGAGTAACACACACACAAAGCAAAGAACAGGGGTGGGCACAGAGTAGAGCATTAGGCGTGTTGCAGGAGTTTCAGACATGGTTTTGGCGACAAGCGAAAAAGAAGCCAACCCTGGCTGACTCAAGAGAAATCCTCTGAGGGGCTAGAGGATAATTGGGGAAGGAGAGGTAGTCTCGGGAAACAAGCCGGAACAGTCAGAGGCACGGCCAAAATCCCAACAGAGCACTAGACCAGTCAGTACCCGGCTGCCACTGCTTCTGAAGAATCCACCACTTGTGCTGCCAACCCTGTCCCACACAGCTGTCACTTCCGCTGTTCCTCCGGTGGCCCCAGGACCTGGATGCGGCTGCCTTTGCCCTGCCCCCATTCTCTGCTCCCCTGTCTCCTCGTATCTCAAGTTAAAGCCTGGAGCTGAGGGGACCCTCTGGCTGAGCCCAGTCACTGGCAAATATCTGGCCTTTTCAGCTCGCACAGTAGAACTGTATCACCCTCCCACCAAATACCACAGGGTGGGCTTTCCCAGCCATAGGGGGAAAGTCCATACATTGAATAGCTCTAAAAAAGCCAAGGTTCCTTCTTAGTGCCTAGCTTCTCAACTCTGTAGGTGAGGAGGGAAGGACAATGTCCCCCTAACCAGCATCTCTGACTGTCCTGCACCTGGCAGGCAGGGACACTCACTGGGAAGTAAGTCCAGCAGAGGGCGGGATTCCAACCCAGCCCTTTAGCAGGGGTGTTGGCCTCGATGGGTCTCTGGGTCTCACTCAGGAGCTGGGCTACACTGCTGTAGATGCTGGAGTTTGCAAAGGGCCCTTAGTCAAACAGCAGCTCTGGTGAAGGGCACACCCCAGATCTAGGAATCCGTCCCACAGGCCATGGGACCTCATCAATACCAATGCTAGAACAATAGGTTCTGGCCAGAATATAAGTATATTCAGGGTGGAGTTCTGTTAAATTAAACTAAGCAAAGGGTGTCAAGAGATCATGCAAAGAGGAAAATCTGTGGGGTGGGGCGGGGCTGGAGGGCACTGAGAGGTGGAAGGTGCAGGTAGAAAGAGAAATCTTTGGAGAGAGATATTTCTTATTTGCCTTATTTAAACTGAGTCAGCCAAGAGGGAAAGATTGGGCAGGAGACCTGGCTAGAGGGATCAGCCGAAGTGAAGGCAGAACAGTAGCCTACATATCTACATCTAGATACAAAACATGTGTCTTATATAGTAATATAAAAATATATAAATAAATGGCAACTTAACTTGAACTTAAGGGTCCCAACTGTATGCAGGTGTGGATGAGCTGGTTTGTGTATTTTCTCCATTTTTTAAAAATTAAGGATAGCCCCCCCATCTCTTTCTCCATGATACAAGCACTCATAAGTTGTCATACATGTATTTTAAGCCAATTAACGAAGTTCTGATGCTTCAAGACCCCCTTCTGGAAGGCTACAACACACAATTAAAATCAGGTTTGGGGCCTTACATTTTGCAGTGGCCTCAGCTCGCAGCAAAGGGGCCATTTTTAACGGGGGCAGCACCCACAGAGACACCCGTCACAGCCCTGGGCCTGCCCCCTCTCTCCCCGGAGGCGGTTGCCACTGGTGTTGGGAAGATGACGCACCCAGGGGTGGCGGGCCTCCGCAGCCCACCACAAGGCTGCTGGTGCTAAAATAAGGCCAGAGCTGAATAAAGCGGAGGAGGGTGGTCCTCGGCCTTCATCTGAGAACAACGTCAGATCAGCCGCTGTGCCCCCTTCCCCAGGCCTCCCCCCCCCGCCCACCCCCGGAACACTCATTGAGGAGCAGTGAGCTTTTCTGAAGCCATTTCCAGTCCTGCTGCTCTCTTCATGGCAGGCGACAGACTGGGGTCCTTTTTCCTTCTCTGTTGCTTTTCTGCTCTACTGCTCTGTAGCCTTTCCCGGAAAACAGTCCGCTGCCAATGTCTAACTCATAATGCGATTGCATGGAGCCCCTCCCCTCCCCTCCCGTCGGCGGGGGGCATACAGGAGCCACCACGCTTGGGACAGGGAGCCTGCCGACGGGAATTCCATCTGGAACTCTACAAGATGCTGGCGGCACCACTTCTTTCCTAATCCCCAAGTACTGTAGAGCTGTCTGAAGTGGTCATCCCTTTGGGACTCAAGTTGACTTCACCTACACAGGTCTGTCGCTAGATTCTGGGCCACGTGGCTGTTTCCTGGAAGCCTTTCGGGCTTCCAATCTCATCTGCCCGATTCTAGTATTTCTTTCCCATGCCCGTCCCGCGCCCAGACATGTAAGACACTTCTTGTATTAGGTGTGAGGGTTGTGCTGCCTGCTCTGACAAATTAATCTCCCGGTTTCGGAATTTAAACCCAATAGACTCTCATCACACAGCCGTCACTGCTAACATCCCTGGAAGGTAGGGGATTCGGGGCCAAAGGCCCCTGCATTTGATAGCTGTTCCCTCCCCCGGGCCTCAAAGTTCTTGGCATTCAACTCTTAGCGGGGAGAGAGTAGAAAAGGCCCACCCACTTCCTTACCACCTTGGCCCAGAAATGATGTGGGTCACTTCTGCTCAGAGGCCCCTGATGAACCCTGATCGCGTGGGCCCACCCAGCAACGACAGGTGGCTCAGCAGCCTTTGCCAGTGCCAGGGAAACATGGATCGGGGGGACCGCCAGCTCTTCCAGCTTCTGCCTCCCCTAGTCCCCCCTGCCCCAGCCCAGGCCCTGTGTGTCTGCACGCTGTCCTCTATCCACTTTCCACCGGCTGCTCATCTCCAGCCAGCCCTGCCAGCACAGCGCTCACCATGCTCACCCTGCGGACCGGAGTCTCATACACAAGCAAAGAGAAACCGAGCGAGCCTAGGTGTCTTTGGAGGCCTGTGTGGCAATCTGTTAAACACTCTCTGATTCCCAAAGCTTTCCACAGAGCTATATATATATCCTCTACTTATTGAGGACAGCGGGGTGATTTATGCTACCTTCTTACAGTAGCCCTGCAGAGCAGCATCTTTGCTTTATTGTCAAGAAAATGGAAGCTTAGAGAGATGAAATAACTTTCCCAGGCACACGCAGTTGGGAAGGAGCATGCAGACAGGGCCCGTGTTTCTAATGATTCTACTGGAGTCTTCGAAAGCCTCTATTTGCAGAGAGTGTTAGGTAACATCACTTATTTTTAGCCACATAAACAACTTATGTAACAAAATCAGAGTTGGAAATGAATCTAGTCCCTTCAGTATATTCCAAGATGAATAGCTTGGAAAAGTTACATGTTTATACTTAGAATCAAAAGCTCCAACCTTGAGCCCAGCACCTGAGGGTAGCAGAACAAGCAATGATGTGAGACCCAGGGCCTCAGTTTCTGCTCAGTTTCTTCCATTCAACGGACTCTTACTGCACGCGTATGACTTAACCCAGTGCTTCCCTGGCTTAACTGTGCACAAGAAGCACCTGAGCTCTTGCTAAGTCAGGTTCTGAACCAGTGGGTTTGGCCCAGGGCCTGAGAATCTGCACTTCTAACCAGCCGGTGGTGGCCATGACCGCACGCCGAGGGAGGGGGACTTGATTCTGAGCATTTCTGTTGCCTCAACTCAGGAAGCGTGTCATGAATCTTAGCAGGATGGAATCTTGAAGGACAAACAGGGTTTCAATAGGCGGCAACAGGAAAGAAAGCTATACCTTGTGCAGGCGCAGGTGCATAAAGTATGATGGATCCAGAAGACCACGGGAAACTGGATGATATCGGGACACTGAGCACATGACCTTCGTTCTCAGGGAATCCATTTCTTCTTCCCACAGGGTACATGCTCCTTAAGGGCTGTGATGGTACTTCCTTCTCGCCTTTGGATCTCTAGTGCCTGGCGGCACATAGTAGTCGTAGGATTCATTAGCTGTTGAATGAATGAATGAATGAATGAATGAATGAATGAATGAATGAATAATGAATGAACCATTTTTGTCGCAGACAGATAAATGAACATGAATCACTTTGGATGAATGAATCTACAAAGTGAGTGGGTTGCACTAGATGATTTATAGGCCCTTGCGCTTTTCGCCTTTAAAGGTATTGTAGTGGCCCTGGCTAGTGTGGCTCAGTGGATTGAGCACCAGTCTGTGAACCCAAGTATCACTGGCTCGAGTCCCAGTCAGGGCACATACCCAGGTTGCAAGCCAGGTCTCCAGCTAGGTCCCCAGCTGGAGGCGGGTGAGAGGCACCCATACATGGATGTTCCCCTCCCTTTCTTCCTCCCTCCCTTCCCCTCTCTCTAAACGTAAATAAAATCTTAATTTAAAAAAAAAGCTATTGAGGTGATAAAGAATATACATTCCAGAGGCAGGCTGCCTGGTTCACGTCCTAGCTTTTCATGTTTGTGGGCAACTACTCAGGCCTCAGTTTCCCTATCTTTAAAATGGAAGTGATCGTAATAGTAAGCCCTGCCCCATAAATTCGTATGAGGAATGAATGAATTAATACAACAGAATTCTTAGGTCAGATTCAAGTCTACAATAAATTCTTTATGTTGCTGCTACTACTGTTTCAGGCTTGTATTCACAGGTAGGAACACTTGTAGCTGCAAATACAAATAATCCAGTTAATAGTCTTTTCCACCTGCTACCTGTCTCCTCTCTCCTCTTCCCTTCCCTTCTCTCCCCACCCCTGCCTTCTCTCTACCATTCCATCAAAGGAGACAGTCCTAACCCTGCCACATGCTACCAGTGGAGTGTTGGCCAAGTCTCCTGGCCTCTCTGAGCTTTGTTTGCTCATCTTCACAAAGGAGGCAAGAATGCCTTCCCCCCTGGGTCACTGGCTGGATTAACAAAGACAGTGTTCATGCAGCGCCTTGCTTTTAGAAGGCTTTCCCTTCTTTTCCTTCCTTTTTCCCTTATGCAAAACTACATGCATAGCATAAAACCTTACCACACTGCAATCCAGAGTAAATTGGAAAGTTTTAGGCAATTAATTATTCTACCCAAGGTCTCCTGGGTTAACTACTTAGTCCCCTATTTGGGGGGAGAAAATATGCCTACATCCACTTGACTACAATTTGAGATAGAGTACATGTCATTGGGCTGGAGATGATGAGGTCTTGTGTCCTCTTTTCCCCGTGTCAGTTTTGCTCTGTGTTCATGGCATCTGTGTTGCTTTTCATTGTGAAAATAGAGAATTAACTCATAAAACTTCATTTTGCATTGCACAACACATTGATCTGCTCCTAGTGACAGATTTCCTTTTGGGATTTGTTTGCCTTGCCCACACTGCACAGCTCTGCACAAGAAGAGGACTTTCTGTTGCCCCCTTGTCTTCCCTGAACTCCTGGGTGCACTCTCTCTGCTGAGATGTTTTCTAAATACTAAGACATTCCTCCTGACTCCCATGGCAGGGAGAACAAAAATATCAGCCCATAGTTAATATCTTTGGATGGTATTAATATGTGTCCTGGGATGGTTTAAAAGTATTAATGCGCTTTCTCCCCACCCCATCCCTTCCCTGTTGTCTAGTATTCTTTTTGCAGATGTTAAAGGATTTACCAACCTCTCCACCACCTTGTCTGCCCAGGAACTGGTCAGGATGCTAAACGAGCTCTTTGCCAGATTTGATCGACTAGCCCATGTGAGTTGAATTTAATTCCCAGCTCATTTTTGGTGGGAGTGAGGGGCTGCATGTGGAATTAGGGAAAAGGACTCAGTCTTCACCACCAATGTCATTACCATTCTGCATCCTGTTCCCGGGTGTGGACCCCTGATCCTCACACATTCTGGGGATTAATGTTAGTTTTTACAGGTTTTGGATGGGAGTTTTGACAGATTAATTTTCCCAGTTGAGAGACAGCTGGTTGAGTGACAATTAAACCAAAGTCCTTTCAATCTGCTTCCACTCACGCCTCATGGTTCCCCCCTGACGTGACCAGGTGCCATCCAACTGTAGCCTCCATAGTGGTTCATGTGACAGTGGCTACTTGCAGCATGCCAGCCAACCCTGGCCATCTGGAATGAATTAGCCAGTTCTCAAGAGCCAGTCGTCTACTGGACTGTCACTGTGTTGGACCTGACTTAAGAGCTTTGTTTATTGGCCAACATGACACCACTCTTATTTTCAGTTGGCTTGATCAGAGCTAAAATAGAAAACAAGTTAAAACAGATGAACATTTGTTATCAAAACACAGATTCTTAGTCCTAAAGCCACTCAACTTACGAAGGAATATCATTGTCACACTGTACTTTGGAGTGGGCGTTGTGCTCAAATAGGCTTGCCTTAATTTCCTGCTTTGTAAAGGGTGTGTATCACTGCCAACTCCACAGGCTGTTGTGAGAGTTCAGTGAGACCACATCAAGTGGGAGTTCATTTTTAGCATATTGAAATGTCCTTTTTTAAGGCTGCCTCACTCCAACAGAGAGCCACTGGTACTTGAATCTAAGCACTGCCGGGGTTGTGCCTGGTGCCATCAGTCGGGAGTGTGGGAGTGACTAAACCACATGTCCCCTCTTCCCAGAGTTAAGTCTAGTTGGAGATACGTTAAGAGGCCATCCATGCACAATGTGATGTATGCAAAGATGACACAGATGCTCGAATCAGGATAGACTTCCAGGAAGAAGTGACTCTTAGGCTGAGTCTTAAAAATGAGCAAACAAACATAGTAGAATATTATTCAGCAATAAAAAGGAATAAGCCTCCGATACACGCAACAATTATCACTGAATCTCAAATGTGATATGCCAGTGGAAGGTGCAAAAGGCTGGACACTCTATGATTCCTCACATAAGCCATTCCAGGAAAGGTAAAATGACAGGGACAGAAAAGAGTAAGTGGTTGCCCAGTGGAGTGAGTGGTTGATTGCACAGAGCATGGGGTTGGAGTGATTTGGGGGTGATGTGGATGCTCTGTGTGACTCTTCACATTTACCTAAAAAGTTCATTTTATTCTATATAAATTACATATCAATTAGCAAGGCAAGGAAGGTCATTTTAGGCAGCCAGCAAACAAAAATGAAGATGCCAGCTACTCTGTACGTGTGGAGAAACTGGAAGAGATTTCGCATTGCCGGAGGGGAAAGGTAGGGGGTGGTGGGGAGGTGCTGGACAGGCAGACAAGGACCTGCTAGAGGACCTGCAGGGAACCTGTAGCTACCGGGCAGCTGTGAAATAGGGTGCTGGCATGGGCGGAACAGGAGGCGGAGACTGAGGTCTTCTAAGAGTTGGGTTGACCTAAGAGCTGAGAATGCAGGCGAGGGGAAGAATGTACACCATTACCGTTGCTTTTGATTGTTGCATCAATGGAGGATGGTGCCAGTTACACCCAGTTATTCTACTTGCTGGTATGGTATTGAATATTTCCTGCTCAGAAACACTAGGATGAACGCAAATGGCCATCCATGAGAACCAACAAATGTGGCTCAGATTAATTTTTAGTGTCACAATAAACTGTACTGACTCTGGGAGAGGGCTGCTAAGTAAAGTTTAATGCACGTGGTTCCACCAGCATGTATGGGCTACGTACCACATGCCAGGTAACATGCCAGACTTTGGGAAGGCAAAACCAGTCCCTGCCCTCAGGAAGCTCTGAGCCTGCTAAGAGAGAAGGACAAGCCCCTAACAGCAGTAGGACAGCGCGGGGAAAGCAGTCATAGGCACAGGGGTCTTGGTGGACGAAGGAAAGAACAGCCAGGTGCTCGAGGGGTCAAGGGAGTGCTGGTGGCCGTGTTCTCGTAGCATCCAGAGAAGAGTTGTCTCAATATGGGTCTTGGGAAAAGTAGGAGCTTTCCTGGCATTCGGTTAGACAAGCAAGTGCCTTCTAGGCTGAGCAAAGGCAGGGAAGCATGAAAATGCAAAATCATGCTACTGCTTTGGGGAGCTACCCGAAGCTCAAGGTCGTTAGAGTGTGAAGGGCACAAGAGTGCAGTGGGAAATTAACTTGAAGAGGAAGGCGGAAACAGGTCTTGGAGAGTGTGATGTGACATTTGAAGGAACGTGGACTTGTCCTGGAGCCTGGACTTTTCACCCTGGTTACCATCCACATGATGGTGGAGGGGGAACAAATCGGGGTGCATGGCTCATTGGTCCCCAGCAGGTACAAGATTCTGTAGGCCGCCTTCTGGGGTATGAGTCTTACTGAAAGATTTTAGAGAAAAAGTGACTATTAAATTAAGCACAGATAGACAGATGATGGAGACTATTAAATATTCATAAACTGCCTGGCGTGTGTTACATACTGCAAAGAGTTTTCCTGGCTTGCCTAATTTAGTTCTCACAACAAACCAAAGAGGCAGGCTTCTTTATTGCGGCCATTTTGCAGAATGAGTGACTGAACTGAGGCCTGAAGAAGTAAAATCTGCCAGAAGCACTGGTAGGTGGCAGCACACCTGTGATCCATTTTAGGGGGTAGAAGTGTTGCTACCTCTACAGGGTGGCTTCAAAGGTTACTTTGAAGGGACTTCAAGGATTCGCCAGACTTGAATATATCTTGTGCAGATCCCCTCTCTGCCCCTCAGTTTCCTATCAAAAGGGTGATGAAGGATAAATGAACCAATAGCTGCCCAGTGTTCCTTCACATGTAGGCAGGCTCCAAAGAAGTACTCAGTGCCCGTTAGTGCCTCCACCTGGGGTGCACCAGCCTTTGCTACCCTAGGAGACCTCAGTAGAAAAGTTGAACAAACTCTGCCAAGGAAAGCAATTCTACTACCTTGTAAGAAGAAACCCCACTTTCAATGTATTTGCTAATCAGTCACTTCATCAAGTCACATATTCTGCTTCTGTATAAACGGGAGATAGACTTTGTCCCTTTTAGCATCTTTTAGCACCAAAATTCTGTGCCTGTATAATGAGCTCCAGCCCCTTGCCAGGAGTCTTGGTTTTAGATTTTCATTATGTGGCACATCAGAGAGAGCCCACCTCCCATGTGAATGTCACAGGCTGTAAAATGGAAGGGAAACTTCAAAGCCCTCTGCCAAAGATCCTGCTGTGTGCGTGTGTGTTTGTGTGTGTGTGTGTGTGTGGCTGAATTCCTCCAGCCCTTGTGGTTGGGTCTGCTCGAAATAGAGCTTCTGACCCTTGTTAGAACCTTTGGCTAATTTTAGTAACTTTTGGTCTTTGATCTTTTGTAAAAAACAAAGTAGTTCCTACCAGGCCCTCCTCATCCAAATTAGGAATGAAGACTATGTATATTATTATGAAGGCTTTCAAATTGTAAAATGAAGGACGTATTTATTGTTACATGACTGACCTCATTACAGCTTAAACCTTTTTAACAATTACTGACAGAACTGGGGGAACCTAAACTGTTGTTAGAAAGAACAACTCCAACACAATGGAAAGCTCATCAACAGACTGGAAGCCATGAGAGAGCTATTTCTGTTCCGACGTAGAAAGAATTTCAACTACAATTAGATGACGACTATTACACTGTCCTGTTTTCTAATACAACTGTTTTTGTGGCTTCCCCACTTTGTGGCTCTGTTTGCAGTGGGAGGCCAGGAGTGGGGACAGCGCTGCTGCCTGGCATCTGGAGATTTTCCCAGCACGCGCCCCATTTCCCGCCACCTCACTCACCTCCCCTACGCCATTGGCATCTCATGGGCTCTTCCTGTCTGTAGCTCCCCTGCTCCTGCCCTTGGGCCCTGCCCGCCCCAGGAGGGCCTCTCGCCCACAAAGCCACAGACTTCTAGGGCATTGGGTCTAGAAGGGTCCTAAGAGGTCATTCAGTCCCACCTATCTATCCAAGGAAACAAAAAAGGAGGGGCCTCTGCCTGTGACCACTGAGAGCGGTGTGAAGGACGAGGACAGGCGTCCGAGTCACCCTCACAGAGACAGGCAACGTTACCTTCGTGCTCCGTCGCTGGGCTCCGCCCTAAGTCTTCCCAGCTTAGTTAATCCTCACAGGCGCAAGCAGTCAGGCCCTATTCTCATCCCCACTTTACAGATGAGGCCACTGAGGCTCTGGGATTAAGTAAATTAACTAAAGACACAGAGGAAGGACGTAGGGTGCGTGAGATTTGATCCTGGGCAGCGTGACTCCTCTGCCAGCGCTCTTAGCCACTTGGCTACGACTGCTTTGTGTCTCTTTCTTCTAAAACCCACAATCTTCAGGCTCTCCCTGCTTGATACTAAAGCAGACAGACACCTTTTCGTTGTCCTTGTCCACAAACAACTGTCTTACTTCTCACCCGCGCAGGGAGGAGAAAACTTGTACCTACCTGTAAGGTGGGTTCACGCCGTGTAATATATGGTGTCTCGTATTGGTTACCAAAGGTCATCCTGATGTTGGCGACAACGCTTAGCTTATCACAGATGCCCAACTGATGTTTCTTTTCAATGAACACACATATTACTCACTCACTGAATAAAAAGGCGTGTAAGACATAGTTCGCCTCTCTTCTGAAGGTGCCGACAGCCTACCTGGGAAGGGGCTCAACAGGGAACGGTGGAGATCCGTAACTGAGCTGTGCTTTTAAGTGCTTGTGTGGACCCTGAGGCTGCTCCAAGCTGTTAACGCAGACGTGCGTCCCTGGGCTCTACATGCAAACTGAATGCCCTCTCTCGGCCAGGCCCGGCCACATGATGGCCATTCAGGTCAGAAAGCTAGTATCTGCCAAGCTCACTAGCCAGTTTTCCAACTCCTCTCCACCTCTGAGCCTTTCTTAGGACAAACCTTCTTAGGACTCCACTCCACCTCTGACCCGTACTTAGGACGGACCTTCTAATTCCCTAGGTAGCTAACAGGTGCCCCTGACCCCAAGGCAGAAGCCACCTGACCTTGTGTCCCTCTTTCCCAGGCCTCATGAAGCAATGACCCACCTGCTGACTCAGTCCTTTCCTTTCCCACCCGTTCCTTCCAGGAGCACCACTGTCTTCGCATCAAAATCCTAGGGGACTGCTACTACTGCGTTTCCGGACTTCCCGAGCCCCGCCAGGACCATGCCCACTGCTGCGTGGAAATGGGCCTCAGCATGATCAAAACCATCAGGTAACCTGGGATCTCCTCCGTAACCCCAGGCCTTCACTGTGCGTGGCGGGAAAGCCAAGCCACCCGCCCCCAACCTTTGCGATAAGTCACAGGCACGTTGTAAGGCGAAGCCCTCGGGCTTGCTCCAGGCGCGCCCAACAGCTCTCCCAGATGAACTGAGTAGCATCGTGGTGTTCTACCGGTGCCTCACTTCCAAGCATCTGGGCAGCAAATTCGTATTGCCACTGTCCCTGTAGGGATCCAGCAGGGAACAAGAGAGCGTAACGCAAGTCTCTGGGGAGATTAGGGTGCAGTGGGAGAGGTGAGCAGGGAGGCAATTGCAAGACGGCCCAGTAAATAAGCTCCGAGATGAGTCAGGTCGAGGGTACTTGCAGGGGATAAAGAAGGATCAGCTAATTCACACCAGGGTGCTGGAGAAGGCTTCCCAGAGCAGAGATGTCTCAGTGGCTTCCTAAAAAGTGCGTAGATATCAGCCAGATCCTGGAGGTGGACGCGAGCTTAGAAGACAGGACAGACGTGCAGAAATCGGGGTGTGGAGCCTGGGGAGGAAGGAGCGGTGGCAGACGGGCTGCAGGCTGGGAGCCGCCAGGGCCCGCGGGACTTTCTCCGCTTTGGAGGGGTTGCACCTCACCTCAAGGCCAACAGGAGATCCGTACAGGGCCACCCCCAGGGGTTGGCTCCGTGGGTGCGCAGCAGAGGCTTTGGGCTGTGGTCGGTGTATTTGATCAAGAAGGCAGGAGTTGCTGAGGTCAAGGACTGCGGAGACACTGCTTATGACCTTGAGGTAGAAGCTCAGGGTCTTTGGAGCAGCCCCTGAGGTGCCAAAATGCCACAGCATCGCATCCTCCCACACCCACAGCAAGACCGTGGCTCACGCCTTCACCTTATAAAGGAAGAAACCCTTGCCAGGCACAGACAAAAGGATTCTCCCTGTGAGAAGTTAAAGAATGGAACCTCTTTCCAAGACCTTGGTGGCTGCCCAAACCCTGTTCCTGATCCTTCTACTTGCTGACAGAGCCCGGACTTCATTCAGGGTCCACGCAGAGGTCTGTTGACCTTGAGAAAGGGGGTGTGGCCTCTAACCGAGAAGAGGACACGGAAACCCTTTCCCTAAATATGATCCTGCTCCGTTGATGTGACACTGGTCATTTTGAGACTGAGCCTAAAACCACACTCCTGGTGGGCAGGTCCCCAGGGTGCCCTCTTTGGAACCAACCCATGACCAGAACCCAATCAAGGCAGTGTGGTGATTTGCTAAGAGGTGTTTGGTGAAAATCCAACCTTTTGCTTGTCCCTCAGGACAAGCAGGCAGGCAGAGAAAGAGACAGGAAGTGCCCACTCTGCTGCTGCTTCTACAAAAATGCAGAAATTCCCTCCTCCAGGGGCTGTGGAGTGAGGAGCCCATAAATCTGACCCCAAGTTCCCTTTCATCAGCCTTCCATAGGTGGAAAAAGCTGGAGGTGCTTCTTCACCCTTCATTTGGACACTTCAGAGTTTTGCCCCGAAAACCTGATAACCTAGGCTAACATTTTCACTGGTTTTAAGGGAAACCGTGTTCCCAGAGGACCTGGTATTTTGTACCAGTTCTAAAACTAATTAGGTGTTCAAACCTTATTCTGTTAATCAATCAGCCAGCATATAACGAGTTGACTCCGCCATGTGTCGGGCATTGTGCTAAGTCCAGGAAATACAACAAGGAACAGTCACCCCGGGTGACCATTAGGTGACCAGGGCTGTCCATCAGGGAGGTCACTTGGATTTGCTGTTTATGAAATGAGGAAATTGGCCCGACCAGCTCTGAAGTCTCTTCCAATTCTGAAAATTGGTGATGTCTCAACCATGTAAAAATCCGGTTTCAGCAGCAAAACCTTCCCAGTCTCTTTTTACTTTATATCTTTAGTTTTTACTTATTATTCAGATAAAACTGACAAGTAAAAGTGTGCGTATTCAAAGTACACAATGCAATGATTTGATATATGCATACACTGTGAAATGATTATCACAATGAAATTAATATCCGTGACTTCACAAAGTTATTTTTCCTTTTTCTTTTTCTGGTGAGAATGCTAAAATCTACTCCTCTGCTTTGTTAGCAAATTTCAAGTATACGCCACAATATTATGAAGTATAGTCACCATGCTGTGCATTTGATCCCCACTTCTTTTTATCTTATAATGAAAACTTTGTACCTTGACCCCTCAAGGGTCTCCCCTCATCCTGCCCCAGCAACTGCCTTCCCACTACCTGTTCCTACGAGTGCAACTTTCTTTTTAGGTTCACAAATTCAGCATTTGTCCTTCCCTCTCTGGCTTATTACTTCACTCAGAATAATGCCTTCTGGGCTCATCCATCCTGACCCAAAGGACAAGATTCCCTTCCTTTTTAAGACTGAGTAGTATTTCATCATATATACGTTTTGATGACTTTATCTGTTCACCCACGCCTTCTTTTTCTGTTCACGCACAAACAAGCCTTTCCATAGGGGCTTTGTCTGGTGAACTCACACTAAAGCTATGCCGCAGAGAGGGCGCTGTGGGAGAAATGAACGTTCACTATCGGAGTTCTTTCAGGGAATGAGAGCATTGTCATTTCTCTTTCTGAAAAGGAACTTGTCCCTCCTGACCATTTTATCCAACGGACGATCTCCTTTCTGAGGTTCTGGAGTGGAACAGTGAGTGGTGAGATTTGGAGAAGTGGAAATGCCTCAAGGCTTTCTCTTATTAGTTTACTAAGTGTTGCTTTTACTCCTTTAGAATAAGACAATTCAGCAGGGTATCTTTTAACTGCGTGAGTCAGAGTCTATTAATACTCGGACATCGCCTTGATTATACCGTCGGCGACTTGAGGTCCTGCACTAGTTCTCCCAGTTAATAGCACAGCCTCAGCATGGTGCAGAGGAATAAATGGGAGCTCTGGATTTAGGCAAGCCTTGGTTGCCATTGACTCAGGCTGCTAGGTTTGCCACTCTTCCAGTCAAGTCCTGTACTCTCAGGAACGCCTGGCAGATGACATTTGCACCTGAACGTGTGCGGAGGAGAATTCCGGTTGCACCGCTCTATGGAAAAAGGCTGAACAATCTTAACCAACTATCCCTTACATGGAATGCAATTTTTCATCCAGAGGCACTTATTTCAGCCAGGATACTCCACAGAAGCTATGAGGTCCAGAACTACACACTGCATTCTATTGCATGTGTTGTCATGGAATGCCAATGTCGATAAACCACTTACTGACGGACTGGTTTCCCCAGGCTAGCTGGCCACCCTGTATTTCGGTCACCAAAGATGGATCCCTTGTGGGGATATCGTTCCCATCTTGGCAGGGTCTGTCCTTGTCCCTTTAACTGGCATTTCCAGAGTCAGACTCCCACCCGCAGTCCCCAGAATACAGAGTCTGTGAGAGACTGGGGCTTTGATGGCGAGGCAGCTACTAAATCTTGGCTCCTAGGTCCCGGCAGCTCCAGTTGTTTCCTTGTGTGAGTGACATTATAATTCTTGCACAAAAGGCAGAGTAACACTTAAAGGGACCCTGGTCCCTTATTCACAGATCAATACAAATAAGTGGTAGCGATTCTGCGTCGGTCCCAGACACACGGGGACAGGGTGCCCACATCAGGAAAAGCTGGATGAGCTGCTGCCCGTTGGAGCGTCACAAGTTTCAGAAGTGAAGGGGAGTCAGGACAAGCTCAGCAGAGGGAAACCATTTCCCCACCTCTGCCTGTTCCTGACACATGGCCTCCATCGACTTTCGACAGAGGGCCATTAATGCCTTCTGAGGCCTCAAATGTGACATTCATACCCAGGGGATCCATGTACAGTTTGGGGGAGCTCGCATGCATCCCTGACAAATGAGCAGAATCAATACTGAAGGAAGCGAGAAATCAGTGTAGTCAACCTCTGAGAATAACAAGATAACAAGCCTTAGTCAAGCCCCAGATTAAATTGATTCCATCAAAAAATACTTGATTTTAGAAATATATTAGCTCAATGAATGAGCAAAAAGCAATTGAATGTACTTTATTTCTAATGAAGCCCTTAATACCATCTCATGCATGCCTGTTCAGAAAATTAAATTGATTAAAATGGGCTGACATCATAGTTCCATTAAGTAGGTTGAAAGTGGCTCCAGGTGACTCCTCTTCACTCGCCTGGGTCTATTTTAGGGAGGCTTGATGGCTCCGAAGACACCACATTTATGATGGGCTCCATTATAGGCAACATCTTTGTTAATAATCTGTTTTTTTAAAAAGTCTTCCTTGATGAATCTTAATGAAAACTCACAGAGCCTTTTCAGCACCGCTGCTAAAAAGTCATAGGATGACACCAGAATGCCAAGGAGAAGCTGGATGGTCCCCAACTGGTTAACTGGAGCAAAGGTCTTAATCCTTCTGGCAGGGTGGCCCTGCTGGGCAATGTGGCAGGACCAGGAACGAAAACCGAGAAGTATTTGCTTCCCTCACTTGAGGCAAGTTCGCCCAGGCTCCCTGCTCCTGGCACCCTTCCTCGTCCTTTCCCTACTTATTATTTATCCTTCTTTCCTTTTCTCCATGGGTCCCTCCCCTCCATCGCTTGCTTTTCCTCTCTCTCTCTCTCTTTCTTCCCATAACCCCTTCTCACCTTCTTCTAAAATGTCATTTATTACAGCATTTATATGACCGCATTGCCCTTAAAAATGTAGCAGTTACAGGGGCTGTCAGGCCATGGATGACAATTCTTTTTTTTTTCTCCAAATTGTTTATAAAGCTGGTGGTGAAATATATCTAGTAATAATAATTTATACAGCTTATGTTGATTGAATATTCACTTTGTACCAGGCAGACACTATCCTAAACAATCTTCCTGGTTCTGACAACAACCCTGTGAGGAAACTACTATTATTTCCCCAAATTTTCAGAGGCAGGACCTGAGGCTCTGACAGGATAAATGACTCCTTCTGCAGAGTTGTGAGTGGCAGAGCAAGGCCCTGAGTCATGGCCATCTGGCTCCGTAAGTGTCCAGAGGAAGGGAAATGCTTCAGTAAATGTTGGCATATTATAAAATAGGAAAAGGGGTAGCCACAAAGCATCATGGTTTACATGAACATTTAACAGCATAATAAAACGCTTGTTAGTTTAAAGAAGTATGCGTTATAGAGTAGACACACACTCACATCATTTAGGGCAACCTTGGTGTTTTTAAAAATCCATCTTTAAGGAAAGAGAGAACTTGGTCCTAAAGCTCTGTGATGGAAAACGGGTGGCTGGGTCTTTTCTCTCACTTCCCCTCGCTATGTTCACACCGTTTTTGGACCGGAACCGATGTGTCTCCCTATGAGGTGTCGGTTCCCCACACAGGGCTGTGATGCTGTGGGAGGCCAGCAGCAGGTGTCCTGTGCACTCAGCGTGAGCTCTGGCCCCGTGAGGGCTGAGTGGGGCCCACTTCTTACTGACCTTGAGCAAGCCATGTACCTTTTCTCTGTCCAGCCTCCTTAGCTGTAAAATGGGGATAATCCAGCCTCGTCTACACTCCATGAATACAGAAACTGGCTTTCTGATTTGCCTGTTTGATTCACTGCTTGTATCTGCAGAGGTCTTCAAGAGATGTTTGTGAGTGAATGAATGAGAGAACAAACTGTATAGTCTAGGGTGGTGGTGAGGGAGAAAAGAGATCATGAGGATAAAAGGCCTGACACAGAAGAGCAAGTGGGTACATCTTAATTCCCTTTGAGCCTAAGTTTCCTCATCTGTAAAATGGACATTCATGATGCTTGTAGCTAACTACCTTCAGAAGCACCAGGAGCGTCAAAATGAAGCACTTTGGGGAACTTCAGCTCCCACACGAGGCCTCAGCCTAGCTTGGCTTTCAGGCTTTCTGCACAGCAGCGGGCCCCACGCTTTCGGAGGCAGACGGACAGGCTATAGCATGGCTCGCAGCTGAAGGTGAAGTTGGGCTCCACAGTCACCATGCTGGCAGCCCCAACGTGACAGTGAGTGGCCCGTGAGGTCCCCTTTCATGAACTCTGGCACCTATGGAAGGGAGCTCATTATAAGTCTGCCTGTTTGGGGGATTAAGTGGTAGAGACTGTGCCATTCACCTTTGGGGCTGAGCCAGCTCAAACTCCATGGGTCCACATACCGCTTCTTCTGAAGAGGAAACCACATAGGAGAGTCGAAACGGACAGCTTGGGTTTAGGGTCACACAGCTCGGGAGAAATTCCGGCTATTCTGCCTGGAGCCGTGTGTGTCCTAATGAAGGGACTTCTGGGAACTCGGTTGCATCCTTCTTAAAATGGCGCTGGGAACCGTGCACAGGATATTGGAAGGAAGATTGACACCTGCACACGACCCATGCAGTGTCACCTCCGTCACTAACTCCCTCACTTCCTTCTTCCAGCATGTTCGAGGGCAGTGTCTTTCTACAGTTCTCACCACACTGTAAACCAGTTCGTCCTCTCAAAACAATTTATGCCTTGGAACTGCCCAGTTGGTACTATACTAAGTGGGTTGGTTGAAGGCATTTCAGAGTGAACTAGAAATGCAAGCACAGCTTTAGCCAGAAGGATAGAGTGATCAATCTATCATTTTTTTAATCTGGTTCAACCTGTATAATTATGTGTAGTTACAAGTTGTTAAAGTTAGTGATAGCCATTACTTTTGTGTGTTCAAATTGCACCAGGTAAAAGCCCTTTATCCAAATGATTTTTCTAAACCATCCTAACATCTCTGCAAAGGACTGGTGCTCTCTCCTGTCACACCTGAGAAAACTGGTACAACTAGCCCAGTGCCCGCAACTAGCAGTGGGGAAACCCAGCTTCACACCAGGTGTGGCCCCTTTAACGGGCCGGTGAGAGCGATCTGCACTGGGAAGCGAGGTCCTTTGCTCAGCTCCCACAACAGCAAGCGGTAGGTCCAGCACTGGAGGGAACGCCGGTGTCGCCCCCGTAGCTAAGGGGCTGGATGCCCTTCATCCCATGGTTCGAACTGCCTCGCTGGCAGTCTGTCCTCTGTTCGTCCACACATTCACAGTGGAGGAGGGTCTCATTTACTGATCAATGACGGCTACTCGATTATTCCCCTTGGCTTTCCTCCAGCCCCTTCTATAGACGGATTAATTGGCCAGGAAGGACCATTTGAAGCACTTAAATTGAAATAAAATTCTAAGGTTCTTCATCTTTTACCATATACCAAGCAGTCCTCTTTAATAGTTTGATTAAAAGGCATAACATTTTCAATCTTTTGCTGGCTAATTTTTGCGTGATTGGTTCCTAGCTTGGTATAGAGCTGCAAAAATTGTAATTACTATTAAGTGGCTTCTTCACTTAAAGAAGCTCCACATGAAAAAACAAGAGAGCAAAGCTGCTTTATTTGAAGGGGGAGGTGTGGGGGTCACCCCCACACCCTACTGGCAGGTCCAGAAACACCTCTGGGTTCCCCTGGGCCCTTAGAAGCATCTTGGGCCAATTCAGGGTTATAAAGTAAGAAAGCTGTTGAACTCTGTCCGTTAATTCAGCGAATACTTAGAGCACTGGCTTTATGTCTGCGCTGGGGGCTGTGCTAAGGGCTAGGCACATGGAAATAACAGGTAGCACCCCTGTTCTCCAGAAGCTCAGAGGCTATGGGGAAAAAAGAAAGGGTGCAGACACTTCAAGTGCAGCTGGTCTATAGTCATTTTTTCTTTCTTTGTAGCTGAAGAGGCACAAATAACATCCCTGGGCTCTTTTTCAGAAGAATTGAACAGTTTGTAACTCAGGAGAATTCCCTTCCCATTTGCACTTGAGCAGCGTTCAAAGGGCCTTGTTTCAAGAACTGATGTTGAAACACGCGGCACGTGTTTGTGGTTCTGGGTAACCACCAGCTAGGCTTTCCAAAGAGGATCAATGTCTGTAAATTATTCATGACTTCTACATAGCTTCATTTCTATCTTTAAGTCAAATCCCAGACATAACAAAAAGAAAGAAAACAGTGCCATGAAGAAATTGTCTTCTTATAGAATTTTTCTTTTGTAGACGAAAACAGTCTAAATGTCTTTTCATTAAGATGTTCCAGCCCATCCCCTGTGTAATAACGTTAATTACCTAATGGCATTAGCATGGTGTGCTGTGTAACAGTCCCTCTCAATTAGTTGGCAAAGCACTTTAACATCCATTATCTCCTTTGGGGCTCACAAAGGCAATCAGCTAGAGCTTTACCGTACAACCGTTGAAACTCAAGGTCATATTAAGCTATTCTCCAAGGATCACACATGTTTCGAAAAGTGTGAGGTTTAAAAACCCAACAGCCCCAGGTTAGTCCTAGAATACTGTTTACAAGCTTTATGACCTTTGCTTTCCTGGGTTGCAGTTCCTTCACCTATATAAAGCATAAGTAATACTTAGTACATGCCAGACATTATTCTCAACTGTCTGTACATGTTTGTTTGCTCACCTAATACAACAATGCTATTATTATTTCCATTTTGTAGATAGAAGTTAAGTAACTTACCTGAGCTCATACAGCTAGAAAATGCCGAGTAAGACATACATTCAGGTCACCTGGCACTAGAGTCCACATTAACCTCTACACTACACTGCCTCTTGAGTACTGAGAAGAATGTGGATCGAGACTCATGATGGTAACTCGTGATATATAGTCAGGATAATCCTGGTTATGCTGAAGTAACAAACATCCCCCCAGATCTCTGTGCTTTAAAACAGTGAAGATTAATTTTTCACTCTCATTTCTTATCCACTATGGGAGGGTTGGGGGAGTGGCAAGGCACCACTATACATTGTCCTCATTCAAGGACCCTGGTTAAGAAAGCTCCGTCATAAACGTCATTAACTAATGGTGGACACAGAAGAGTGAGAGAAGAAAAAAAGGAACGTGGTTGATCAGACTTTTAAAGCTTCTACTCAGAAGTGACTCCTATCACTGCTGCTCCCATTTTATTGGCCAAAAACAGCATGAAATACACAGGCAAGCGCAATCCTACCATGTGTTTGGATACTTGTGGCACAAGATCGGGCTGTCGGACAACACAGGTGACCTCTCCCCATGGCCTGCCTCACCAAAGCTGAAATGTCCCCTCAAGTGCAGTACACTGTTTCTCCTCTTGCTTTGTTCATCCTTTTTCAAATGGCCTTTACTCTTGTCATCATCAATGGATGACAGGAACTGTATAGATTGTGACTTCCCAGTTAAAGTTCAAAACATGCCAGGAAACTAGGATCTTCACCAGGGACAAGAATTATCTCACCCTTTAGCTACAAGCAGTGTTTCTCATCTCTGTGGCTGCCTTCCTGTCTCAATATTTTTACGTTCTCAACCAACTTCAACTCTTTTGCTTGAATAACTTTGTATGATCTTACAATGCATTAGGAACAGAGGAAACAGCGATCCCGTTTTGTACATGGAGTCATCCATTCATTTATTCCTTGAGCCTGGTTATATGTGAGGCATGATCCCTCATGCTATGAGAAGTATAGGATTACTCAGAAAGCTGCCTACAAGGAGCTTATTCTCTTCATCAGAGCTTAGATATGCAGGAACATGACATCCATCCATTCAACTGACATTCACTGAGTACTGGCCAAGTTCCAGGCACAGCACATTGTCAACACTGAGCCATGCAAAGTCTCTATCTCTATCCTCAATTAGTTTAGAGTGTAGTAGGGAAGACAGACGGTTACGATACAGCACCTCAAGTGTTGTTCACGTGGAATGCAATAGGAACTCTAGGACAGGAAAATCCATGAGGAAATGGACATTCCAGGCTGAGGGGGCAGCACAGGGGGGAGAAGAAATACAGGGTTCAGAGCTTGTGTTTGGATGGCTGGAGTCTAATGTGCATGTGAGAAATGAGACTCATAATTGAGGCCAAGGGCAGATAAGAAAACGTTTCGTTTTCCAGACCAGGAATTTTCCATTCTATCCTATGGGCCAGTGGTTTCTAAATATTTTGATACCACCTCTTTATCAAAAATGATCATAATAATTATTACAATAATTTATAAACTGTATTGATGATCAATTCTATTACAGTCACATGATCTAAAACATACTATGAAACATACATGCAGTATGAGTTTTAGAGGATAATGATGAAATAAGTAATAATTTTAAATACTTTAATTTAATTACTCTACTAAAACCTTTCTGCTCTCACTCTTGTTTAGTGAGAACAGTGGATGTGAACATAATTGATTCTTTAAGAATCTTAATAGTTTAAGATACAGTGACAAAAGATCAGGTCAGGTTCCAAATTCAGTTTATGTCTATACCTGTCTCTACTGGCTAGCAGATCTAAACATATACTTTATATAAAGACAGGCAGACCCAGGGGGAGCCCGGGCCCCTTGGCTGCATTTCTAAGTCAGCGATGCACAAGTCCTGCATACGTCTTGTTGCTGTTTTCCTCTGGCATCTCTGAGTTTTCCCTATAAGCTCATTAGAAGGCAATAGCTTTCTAATATTTTTAACAAATGGGTACAAACCCCATCCCACCAGTTTATTTGGAAGATCCAAAAATGGATTAGTAAGTGTGCAGCTCTGAGAATTTTGATAGATGACATAACTCATGTTTGACAGCCCAGTTCCCAGAGAGATGGAAACATTTTCAAACTTCCATTTTCAAAATTCTCTCTTCAGAGCATGGATTTATTGCGAAAAGCAGTTGCTTTTGCCATCTAAAATGGTCACCTTTAAACAAAGTAAGCACATTTTTTTTCATATTTGCTACAGAGAATATTAATGGCAACTTATTAACACAGAAAAGGCAGCAAATATGAAACCCTGGGGTTTGTTTTGTTTTGTTTTTTGGTCAAAGAAAAATGGATCAATCATCTTTAATTTTGACAACTCTTAAGCATTTTGAAGCAAAATAACAATTGAATTTCTATGTGGCAATGAAGAATTTTCTAGTTGTTATATTTCAAAGCATTATATCCTACCAGTTGAATTTTTTCTACATAAATGAGGTCATTTAACTCATTAACTAAAATTGGTTGAAATTTGCTGAAAGAGAGGAAATGCTTCAAGGGTAGAAATCTTTCTCTTTTGTCCAGATGCTTCCTCCATGCTCACGGTCAGAGGACAGATCAACACAGACCCTAAGGTCACTAAGGTCAACCCATATATCAAATTTCAGTGAAGCTTTCTGGAGATAAAAACAAAAGTCGTGGTGACTTCGCCTTCCTGTGCCCCAGGGGATGTCCCAGCTCAGCCCTGGGGTGTGAGGCCTCCACTCCTGTCACCAGGTCCTAAGGAGGAGGCCAGGACAGTTGTAACTGGGAATGAAGGAGCGACAAGGTCACTTTGTGTCTATGATAACGTGGGGAGCACAGGCAGGAAGGAGGTCAAGCTGAGGCAGGGACTCCAGGCAGACGCATGAGGGGCTGTGAACTATAGTGTTGGTGGGAGGATAAGAG
Source organism: Noctilio leporinus (assembly GCA_004026585.1). Classification (NCBI taxonomy): domain Eukaryota; kingdom Metazoa; phylum Chordata; class Mammalia; order Chiroptera; family Noctilionidae; genus Noctilio; species Noctilio leporinus. Next base: position 776,880 of record PVIW01000008.1, read on the forward strand.
AGAAGGAAATGGAATAAAAATTAAGTAAGGTGAGAAATGAAATGTGGCAAGAAGGACAGAACCTATCATTTACTTCAGGTTCATGCATTAGTGACCAATGGATGTCTTAGGCTACCTCCTAAGACAGAGGTTACACAGGTCAGCAGGTTTGAGGAAAAAGGCAATAGGGACTCTTAAAAGTGTAGATAAAAGACAGGGAGTTTGGAGAAGGAAATCCAAGAAGGCTTCATGGAAGAAATGGCATATAAACAAGCAGAAGTTGAACTTAGAGGAGGAAAGACAGAGGTGGCTACCAGGGCCAAGGGTGCCCAACTTACACATATGTCTGTCCATGCACCTATGTCAACAGGTATGTGCGGTCAAGGACAAAGCATGACGTGGACATGCGAATCGGAATCCACTCAGGCTCGGTGCTGTGTGGCGTGTTGGGCTTGCGGAAGTGGCAGTTTGACGTCTGGTCTTGGGATGTGGACATTGCAAACAAACTGGAATCTGGAGGAATTCCCGGGTAAGCAAGAGCAAAGTTCCCCTCGTCTTAACCCTCCTCATTTCCTCACTGAGAGTGAGTTTTCTGTGTGCAGAATTCAGGGGTATAATCTAAGAAGCAACTATATGGGAGAAGGTAGGACCCTCCAAGGTCAGAGATTGTTTGAGTTTATATGTTTCTGCTTTTTAAATGTCTGGTTATTTCCCAGTCCTGTCTATCAATATACGTAGGAATAAACTCAACTTCCTTTTTTTTCAGTAAGAGCATTAGTTAGCCCCATTCTAAACATGTATTAAGTACCTACTCAGTGCTGGACAGTCTGCTGAATATCATTAACACATCGCATCATTGGATCTGACAACACCCCACATGATGCATAATAAATATTAGCTTCCTTGTTTTAATGAGGAAACAGACCCAAAGAAATTCAATGTCACATAAACACAGCTATTAAGTGCCTTGCCTGATTCTTGGCACCTAGGAAAAAGGGAGTGGAGGGAGGGAGGGAGGGAGCACACTGTTCCACAGCACCGTGGTTGATGGTCTGGACCCTGAAGTCATGCAGAGCTGAGTTAAAACCTGGGCCCTGGCTGGTGGCACAGTGGATAAGGCACCGGCTGTCGAACCCAAAGGTCGCTGGTTCGATTCCCAGCCAGGGCACATAACCAAGTTGCAAGCCAGGTCTCCAGCCAGGTCCATAGCTGGAGGCAGGTGAAAGGCAACCATACAGTGATGTCTCTCTCCCTCTCTGCCTTTCTCCCTTCCCCTCTCTCTAAAAATAATAAATAAAATCTAAAAAACAAAACAAACAAAAAACCCTTCCCTGCCACAGGCACCAGCCACGTAGCCCCGCACCAAGTCTCTCATGTCTCTGAGCCTGGGGTTCCTGCACCAGGGATGCTCAGTTTCAGCAGAAATCTGGAGGGTTTGTTAAGCCTTAGGTGGCTGCCCCCCACCCCGAATTCCTGATTAGTTTGTCTGGGGTGGGACAAAACCTGCAACCAGTGCCCAAGCGATGCTGATGCTGTTGGCCTTCCTACCACACTTTGAGGACCATGGTTCTTAGGCTTTTGTTAAGTGAGAAAACGCATAGACAGTCCTTTGCTGGTGCCCAGTAATAGGAGCACTTATCTGTGGTAGTTAGTTACCATATGAAGGACACATAGGGACGTAGAAAGGCTTCGAACGTAAAGTCCTTGTCTCAGTCCGCCACTGCCACCTACCAGCAACATGACCCTGGGCCAGTTACTTACTCGCTGTCTCTACGCCAGTTTTATGATCAGCAAAGTGAGGGGGAAATGCCTGTCACCTACAGTTGTTTGAAGAAGGGAAATCATATGACATGATCCATGGAGCCAATCGTATCATAATAGCTTTGGCTACAAGGTAACACATGCAAAATAAAGTATTACCAAACTGTTAGATGTTATTTACTCTCATGACTATTACTATGATATCCTGGCATTCAAAACGACAAGAAACGATGAGGTTTACCTGGCATTCAATATATGAGAACGTTGTCTGACTCATTTCTGTAGACAAATGTAATCACCAGTCTCTCATCTGCCTATTCCTCACCCCAAAGCTCAAGGGAGCAGCTGGGATAGAAGGAACCTCTAAAACCCAGTTTCTAGCAAAATGCTGAAGTGTAAATTGATTAGAACGTCAGCAGAAGAATCAGTAATGAATGAGGGTGAGGATGTCTTTCACTATAGAAAATATAATATTGATTTAGTGTATGCAAATACTATTCCCCTTGTGCATCAATGCAGGGTCATAAAACACAGAATCCAGAGAAAATACCAAATGAGGTTTGATATCTAACTTAATTATTTTAGAACAAGATCAGCCATCAGACCTTTATGAAATCCTTCTGGGAGTTTCACTGTGGTCGAAAGAAAAAGACATCATTCTAGCCCCTACCTCTGAGGCGGATCAGAGAGACAGATCAGATGGGTCTGAGGCATTTATTTCAAAGGAGGCCAAAAAGCCCTGGCTGGTATGGCTCAGTGGATAGGCACTGGCCTGCAAACCCAAAGGTCACTAGTTCAATTCCTAGTCAGAGCGTGTAACCAGGTTGCAAGCCAGGTCTCCAGCCAGGTCCCCAACTGGAGGCAGGTGAAAGGCAACCATACCTTGATGTTTCTCTTCCTTTCTTCCTCCCTGCCTGCCCTTCCCTCTGAAAATAATGAATAAAATCTTTAAAAAAGAAAAAAAAGAAAGAAAAACAGGTCCAATGACCTTTCTATTCTCCTAGGTCAACATTGCTGAGTCCACATGTCTTGACAAATTCATCGTGGGAATATTTCATGCTTATACAACACATTTCTGAAGAGAGTTCAAAACATCTTTACATGGTTTTGTTTCTATTATCTCACCCTAGAAAACAATGACTACATGCAAAAATGCTAATTTGGAAAATGTGGAGAGTGTGCCTCACGTGATCATAAATGCATCATGGGAGTTTCTGTTTTGTTTTGTCTTTGTATGTGTCCTTTGCAGTGAATGATTCTCTTTACAAGCAGGAATTGAGCAGAATGGGTCAGAAGGGTAGGAGGGAAGCAGAGATAGTACTAAAAGTATTTGGAAACACCACTCAAAAACATGCATCCTTTCCTTGGATAGATTGTTTCTAGCATCACAAAAGCCAAGCTAAATATTAAGCATATGCCTTATTTATTTATTAATTCATTCAAAGAAACACTAAAGTTGGCTTAAGGAAGTAAGTTCTGAGGTGCATCAGGGACTAGGAAATTGGCACACGGACAACATGCGGTGAGCCTTCTAATCAGCGGGAAAGGCTTGCTCTGAGTTTAGTGGGCATAAAATAGCACCTTGAATTTGAGGAAATACCAATTATTGCATTAGCTGGAGGGAGAACAGGGTACTACACTGGAGCGATGTCAGAAAATGAAGTGACAGGGCCCAGGGAGAGGAGGCCTTGGACACCTTGCTCAGAATTTAGACTCTATCCTGTAATGCTGGAGGAATAAACAACAGTAATGTGATCTCAAGGACATGTTTAGAACGCTCGTAATAATTACACATCTGCTTTGATAGTATGGACAGTGTACCAGGCACTATTTTGACCACTTTACCCTAACCAACTCTTTTTAAATTAAGTTGATTGGGATGACACTGACTAATAACATAACTTTCAAGTGTACAATCCCATACTACGTCATCTGGCTGTTGCCTGGCGCGCTCACCACTCAGGTCTAATCTCCCTCCATCACCATGTATTTGACCCCTTTTAACTTCAGCCTCCTCTACCCCCCTGCCCCTCCGGTAACCACCATACTGTTGTCTGTGTCTACCAGTTTGGATTTTTGCTATTGTGCACTCTTTCATTTCCTGCATATGCGGGAAATCATATAGTTCTTGTCCTTTTCTGCCTGACTAATCAACTCTTAAAATGACCCTATGAAGAGGGTACTATTGTTTTTCCCATTTTTATGGATAAGGAAGTGGACTCAGGAAGGTTAAGTAACTTGCCCAAGAACCTATCAATCGGCTAGCGAGTAAGTGTGAGGGCCAGGATTTTGATCCCGGCAACCTGGCCAAGGACGTGCTTGTAACCCACCCACACTGCAGCGCAGCAGGTCATCGGATGCAGTTAGACAGTTAGAACACACACACACACACACACACATGTTCCCAGAATGATTTACCATGTGAAATGTCCACAATTCAAGTCTGATCCTTAAGGCCCTTTGTGTCATCTGCTATTTTGCTAAAAAAGAAACCTGAGTCATGAGCTGTGATGGCTGATGACTGAGCAAGAATGAGTCACTCACCTTGTGAGACTGGCCAGCGGCCAACCTGCACGTGCCCACAGCCTGGTCCTCTGCTCCTTGCGGTGGGCACCTTTCAGGGGAGATTACATCTTACAATGGTTTTTCCAAAAGACCCTCCCTGTAGCTCTGTGGATGTGTATGGCCTGCCTTTGTTCTTGGGAAGAGTTTGGGCAAGTTGAAGAAATAAGGCAACACGCTAAGAGAACTGTCACTGTTGCCTGGGGATTTGGGACCATAACTGCCGCTGGGCTTGGAGGCATTTACGGAACTTGTTTTCCCAATATAACCAACAACCCTGAAAAAAGAAATCACCGAGATCAGGCTGACAGGTATAAGAAAAGCCAAAGTAATTGTTTACCTATGGCTCAGCTGGGCTGTATTTTATCTGAGGCTGCACGCAATGCAGTGCCGTGCTCACAGGGTTAGGCCTGGACTTCGGCTTTATTTCATCCTCTCTGATTTCTCAGGGGCACATGTGTTGTCGCTGAGGACGTGTCCTCACAGTGCCTGGTGTTAGCTCTGCATAGGACGAAAGCCGGCCACGGCCCGGGCCGGCGCCCTCGGGCATGTGTAATGACCTGCGCTGTGTGCACACAGGAGGATTCACATCTCCAAAGCCACGTTCGACTGCCTGAACGGTGACTACAACGTGGAGGAGGGCCACGGGAAGGAGAGGAACGAGTTCCTGAGGAAGCATAACATCGAGACCTACCTAATTAAGCAGCCTGAGGAGAGTCTGCTGTCCCTGCCCGAAGACATTGTCAAGGAGGCCGTGAGCTCCTCGGACCGGAGGAACAGCGGGGCGACGTTGACCGAAGGCTCCTGGAGCCCCGAACTGCCCTTCGACAACATCGTGGGGAAGCAGAACGTAAGTCCTGGCTTCCCTCCCCCGGTAGCCAACCGCATGCTCCGATCGCCCTAACCCTTTCTCTGCCAAGCCGCACGCAGCGGAACCCGCCTCCTCGGGTCAGGCTTGACCGTTGGGTGCCGTGGCGGGAAATGCCGGGAACGCCTGTCTGTATTTGGTGATTGTTTTACTTTCTGACCTCGCTAAAGTAAATGTCATGGGAAGCTGAGTTATAATTTTACAAAAAGCAAACGACTCGTGCTGGGCAAGGGAAACATGACATTAAATGAGCAGCTCAAGCCGGGCCGTGTCCACGAGGACGCGGTTCTGCAGGAAGCTGGCAGGCTGCGTTCCGAGCTGCCCGCGGGGGCTTCAAGTCAGGAGGACGCGGGGATTTAAAAGCAGCACCAACGGATGCCCCAGGTGAGGGTGTTCAGGAGCAGCACGAAATGTCAAAGCCACCCACCTAACTCTCTTCCCATGGATCACAAATCGGCTTCTCCCATGAGGGATAGAGCCCCAACGTCGGTACCTGAGTTGTAAATCGCCCATCAACAAATTATTTTTTAAAATTATTTCTTCAACTACATCCAATGGGAGGCTCAGGTGCTGGGAGGCCCCGGAGGGCCGAGGCTGATCAAGCAAGAGAAGCAAGGTGGGCCCAGGGCTGCTCCCGTCCCCAGAGAGCTAGTGTGGAGCCTGGGCAGAATCACCTGCTCTAACTTGAGTGTGTTTTCGTGCAGCCTCTAAGCCAAGCACGCACAGTTGACTCATATAAGTTCAACGGTATGCCTCCACTGTCCTTTTGTAAAGAGACAAACAAGAAAAGGCCAGTGTGTACGGCTTGCAAATAGTTTCGGACGTGCGCCCGCGCCAAGCCAAAGCTGAGAGCACTGAGAACTAAATCAGCCAAACCAGAGGGTCAGGAGCTTGGGTGGGTTAATTGTTTTACTCCAGGGACCTGAACTCTTCTCATTAACTTTTAGATAAGAGGAATCTGTCTGCTGGGAGACATTTAAAATGGAAAAGGTTAAAACGCCGAACGCCTTCTGCCTCTGACAGGCGGTTGCGGCGCGCTGAGACTGGGTCAGCCCTGCCTCCACTCGGCTCCCGTCGGGGGGAACTAAGGGCCACGCACGGCCGATTCCGCCGGGGAAGCCGCCAGCAGCACCCACGTGCCTTGCCAGAGTCCACCCTTGGGTCCTTCACTCCCCTTCTGGAAGCGTTTCATTTCCCCCCAAATTGTGATGCCCCCACACAAGCCACGGCTATTCCCGTGCCCGCTTCTTTCCATCCCTGAGTTGGTGGCACAACTTGCTATTCTATAAAACGAGGCCTTATGTGGGCTTCCTGAGGCTGGCTGCCGCCTCTGCTGCCTTCGCCCTCGGTAGCCTGGGCCTGGTGCTGGGGCCCGAGAGACGAGATGAACGCCTCTCTGGGCATCTCAGTAGTACAAGCCTCTCTCTTGGTGTTTTGGTTGTTTTCTCTTTTTCTTCTTGGTCTTTCCATTCGGAAAACTCTTCTTTTTAAGCTGATCGTAGAGACTGGGATAATTCCTAATTGTGTTTATCTCAGGTGAGCCTAACCTGGCTACTAATGATTGGTAACTAAGAAGAGGGGTGGAGATGCTTGGTTGGATTCTGTGATGGACGGATCTGGTGAAATGGTACCGGTATAGCTGAAATAATTCCTTGTTGAGTTTCTAAAAATGCTTGCTGGTATCATCAAATAGTTATTACAAAGTATGTCATTGTTAGTCAATAACCATACCATATGTTCCTCATGATGCCTGAGTTTTGCCTGGATGCACCCCATGTGTGCCATCTTCAGCATGAATAACCTCAGTTCCTCTTGATGTCTTCAGACTTCAGAGTCGGTGAATGTATACTGACATCCATAAATAACTAAATGGCGCTAATAAGATTTAGCAAATGACTGAGTCCATTAAAATGGCCACAGACTCTCAGAGTTTGCACTTGTGTTTAACTGCAGAAGTCAGGATACCATCTGGGCCCCGAAGGGACCAAAGCTGGTCCGGCAGAGACTGTGCTCTGCCTAAACCCCAGTCACTTCCACGGGAAGCCTGGCCACCTGAGTGTTTGCACATCACACATAAAACATACTAAAGCTTCACTGGGTATTTCCAGCTGAACTGGCCAAATGTTTGGGCTTCTATTGATTCAAAATGTGTGCTTAGAAATATTTTTAATCAGATCAGTATTCTGTGTTATAATCTGTGCTGGAGAGAAAGCAGAGGTTCAGATAGTTACATTCTCATTTATTCATTCATTCATTCAGTGAAGATTAATTGAGCATCCTTTACATGCCAACTAGTACTACTATAAAGGAGGGACATATAAAAGAAATGCTTTAGAGGTAAAGTCAGCCATGAGTTGACGTTTCATGAAGAAAGGAATTAGATCTGTTTCACTTCCCACCGTTCAGCTCACAAGTAACAGAGCTGGATGACATTTGTTGAATGAATGAATGAATGAATGAAATGATAGGCGTGGCAACAGAGAGAAACCAGTCAAGTTCAACTTGTAGCTCATTTCTTAGGCAACTGGGTGGGTAGTGGAAACAAGCTCTATTGGAATAGAAGGAGATTTGGGGTGGGGGGACACCAGTAATTCAATCTGAGACATGTTCAGCTTGAGATGCCTGGCAGAGGTCTAGGAGACCTGGCAGACCTCTGGAGAGATCCAGGGATCTACTGAACACCCACTGCTGGAGCTCAGGCATAAAAGTATTGCGCAAGGGGTGTGAATCTGCCAGCCATCGGGATTCCAGTGCTAGCTGAAGCCATGAGAGTGAAGGAGATCACAGCAGGGAATGTGTAAAATGAAACAGTAAGACAACACAGGGTCGACCTGGAAGGACACAATGGGAGGTGAAAGAGAGTGGTGATCCCATGACAGGAACAAATAGGAAGTGATGAGACAAGAATTGGGGAATGTGGCGTTATGGACGCCTAGAGGCAGAGCATTTTGAGATGGAGGGAGTGATCAACAATGTCCAATGTAGCCAAGAGGCCTGGGATGAAGGACTGTCGTTGGCAGGAGGCAGATTTGATGAGGTAGTGAAGTCAGAAGCCACTGTCCCCATGATGAAAGAGGACTCTGGACTAACAAGGAGAACGTGTCTCCTCCCCACGGCCCATCTAAGGAGCCCGTCAGTGGTTTGGAGGAGCAATTATTGAACTAAGCATGATTCCAGTCCTGTCTATGCCTGAAGATCCTTCCTTGGTTTTGTTGTCATGCACCTTCTCTGCCCTTATCCATGTCCATTTGGGCCAAAATTGCTGGTTCCGCCCACCTGAGTTCTGGTACCCAGGCTGTTCTTGGCAGCCCGGAGCACTCACGCGCCCCTGAGTCCTGACGTAGCAGAATGTTAGTAATCGGCTTACGCTTGCCATGCGCTGAGCACGGTGGGAAATCGCTGGGCTAGAGCAGTGAGCAGGGGGCAGGGGGAAGAGGTGAGGTTAAAGGATAGGGGAGCTTCATCCTGCAAGCTTGGTTGGCCTGGGATTTCATGCTAAGGGAAGAGAGAGGGCGATTTCCAGGAGGGCCGTGATAGGGCAGGGCCTGCTTTCCATGTTTTCAGAGATCACTTCGGCTGCCTTGTGAAGAACGAACAAACTGCATCTCAGACTTACTATGATTCACAAGAGGGTACAAAGGCTAAAGCCGCATGTTGCTATGAAGTGCACTGTGTAAGGATATGAACCCTTTTCACACGATGTTTATGACAGGTGACATGCCGAGAATGTGCAGCCACCCTTTCTGAAGTGAAGCCCCTTTCAGAGCCCATAGTCTGTCCCTCCCATCCTGTGACATCCTTGCCATTGTCCCATCCATCCCTCTCACATTGATCGTGCCACCAGAACCCATGCAGTGTTTTTATAGGGGCCACCTAAGAAAAGCACACATTTGACACTTCCATTGTCCCTACCAGTCACTTCTACAAAATTGACGGCCTTGGGTCATTACTGGGATCATGAAATTGATGGGTGCACCGCAAATATTGAACACGTGGTTGGGGTTTCTCGATTCCGTACAACAAGGCAGAAAGCAAGTGTGCTTCTCGGCCATGAGGACAAATGTGCCTGCTTTAAAAATGAGAACATTGTGATTCGTGGGGACGGATTAATTCCATGAAGGACAGGTAGCCTGTCAGGAACAGAACTGGAATGAAAACCCAGTTGTGTCTGACCCCCAATACTTCCATCAGGCCACACTGCCTCCCCTGTGTGGCCTGAAGATAAAGATTCATGTGGGATTTCTCCCTTCTGCCTTGTTTACCGGTCAGTCCTAAAAGATGGTGTGTGTGTGTGCGTGTTCGCCTCCTGAAGGTGGGTCATTTGCACACCAGGAATATTTGGTCATTTTCCATAGCAGTTCCAGGAAAGGACCAGATTTTCCTCCAGCTCCATCCCCATGGGTGCACCATGCCGGGTAGCGCCCCATCCCCTGACTGTGCTGGCTGGGGAAGGCGGGCTGACCCGGGCAGTCTCTCACATCCGCATAGGCATAAAACAAACAAACAAACAGCTCTTTGTTTCGGTCCCACTTGGACTGGCGCATGTTGAGACCGGAAGGAAAGGGAGGATATAAGGACGTACTTCGGTTTCTGCAACTTCAGCCGTCCAAGCCGGGACTTCCCTCAGATCCTGTTCTCTGTATGCTCTGGATACACTGATCACCTTGTGTCTACCTGATGCTGTGGAGCCCAGGGTCCTCGCAGTGAACCAGCTGGTCCCACAGGCTGCGAGCTGTGATCCTGGGGCAAATCTCTGCAGGACCAGGATTTGGAAAAGACTTGAAAGGACACCCAAGGCAATGGAGTTCTAGCCTGGATTTCTCCACTCACTGCTGCATGGCCTTGGGCAACTACTGCTGCCTGCCAAGCCTCAGTGTTCCCATCTGCACAGTGGGAGAGCTGAAGTGATGATCCTGGCATTGCCTTTCAGCCTTGACCTTGTCCCATTCAATTTCCCAGCCTTCAACCCTGGGAGCCTGTGGCCATACACCTGAGTCACTTCCACTTCAGAACCCAAAGCCCAGAGAACAAATAATTCCCCATGAAGCAATGGGGCTACCTGCTGTTTCCAGTCACCCTCGTGTAGAACACTTTAGCATATCTTGTATCCTACCGAACTGGCTGAAAACATTGAAGTCAAATTTAGCAACAAGCTTTCAAGAAAGAAAGTGTATCTAACTAGGGGATGAAATTTTCCCTTTCTCTTAGTTTTGACTGAAAGGAGATAAGCACCCAAACCTCATTGCAAACATCACCACACTTTGCTGTTTTTCAGGGTCCTGTTTTCACCATGATCATGTTATTTCCTTGAGTAACACTGATCCCTGGGGTCTGACTTCTTTCCTTCTGTTTCGGCCCCTAAAGAGTAGGATGCAAACTGAGTACCTGGCCCCCTTCTGGTGCCTAGAAATGCCCATGAGAAAAAGAACATTTTACTTCTGTCATTCAGCTTGGGTGCGTCAGTCCCCCAACACAGATAGATGTTCATTCACTCCCTCATCCCTCAGTCATTCATTTATCAACCACTTCCTGAGTCACTACAATTTGCAGACACTGTGCTGGATGTCAGGGAAAGAGAGAGGAAAGAGGAGGTCAAGCTGTGAAGGAGCAGCTCACAGAGCAGAGGCAGCACCGATGGACCAACAGGACCAGCGTCATCTTGCTGCCATTCCAGCCGGAGAGCCTAGGAGAGGGTGGAACTCGGGCCCAAGGCCATCAGAGTTCAGATCTTCCCAAGAAAGTGACTGCGAAGCTGAGATCTGCAGACAAGCAGGGAGGTGGGACCAAGGATGAGGACACAAGAACCCAGGTGGAGGGGAAAGTGAGGCCACCATCCCCCCAACACACGCACACGCCTGGCTTCTACCGCTTGAGACCAAAGCACAAGCTTCTATTTCTCCTCAGAGAACTCAGACCTGAAATCCCTTCTCCCGAAAACACCCAAAATGTTGGGCACTGGCCTTAAAGATGGTGTGTTTTCCGGGGTCCCTGTGATGAGCTGCTGAATATCTAATTGTCCATATTCGGTCTTAGTATACAGGCGGCCACAGTCACAGACTTCTCCGTGGGCCATTTATCTATATCCATTTGAACATCAGATTCAGCGTTGATGTTGATTGCATGGGACATTTCGCAGGCTTTGGGGGTGGAGAACATGAAGAGCTTTGGACATGTCCCTGAAGTAAATCTGCACTCCTCTGGGAACCTGAACATGGTGTCGAAGCCCCCAGGCTGTCCCAAGTCCCAACTGAGGAGAGCCCTGCTGAGCAGGTCAGCCAGGAAGAAGCATGAGCAGTGTCTGGTTTTCATTGACCAGAAAGGCACATGGATGTGAGCCTTCCTGGGAGCGCTGAGTTGGTTAAGTAGGTAATGCGATCTAGGAACTTTGATCCCCTTTCTTCCTCTGACATCACAGGGATAGACTAGGGTGAAAGAAGTCAAGGTAAAAATCAGTTGGTGGCTCAGGGAGGATCACAATCTAGACACGTTAAATAAGTTGGCAAGTGTGCAACATGCAAGCTGTGGTCACCTGACGGCCAATAACTGGCAGAGACTTGTCTAAACAAACTGGAGACTGACTAGTCCTTTGGGGAGTCATATTTGGGGAACAGAATTGAAGCAAAGATAGGTAGAAGGAGAAAAAGCAAAAAAAAAAAAACTGAATTTTTTTTTTTTTAACTTATTTCCTAGATTTGGAAAAAAACCTGAATTTGTTTTTATTAATGTTGGTGCCAGTTTTGCCCATGACTAGGATAAAATGTTTTATACAATTTATTTATTTAGCTCCATCAAAGTTTGCCTCTCTTTTCTCCACCAAGAATACCTTTTAGGGTTTTGACCTGGTACAGTTCGTATGTGTAAAGGTTTTCCTTTCAAAAGAAAATTGCATGTGGTACGAGTGAATCTGTATTCCCATTTTTAAAACATGATTTGGCACGTGCTTCATGCCCCGCCATTGCTTCAGCTCTGCACAGGGAAATAAATGCTATTATTCTCCAGGGGTTTCATTCCAGCCCAGAGCAAAGGCACTTGACATTTTTGTTGACCTGGCCAGCCTCACCTTTGGTTATTTGGGTATGTATTTGTTTTTACCTCACTTGGGGTCCAAAAGGAATTACAGTGCTAATTCCTTGGGTATTGATGGAACTTGTTGAAAGGTTCCCCCACATCTCAAGGACCTCCAAACTACTGCTGGGAATTCTGGGTGATGAACCTCTAGATTCAGTTTGCATCTTTCCCACTTCATGACTTTTTATGTCACTTTTGGTGGCCAAAGGATCTCATCTCCCGTGAGATGAAAAGGACTTTGTATACATCATAGGTGGTCGCATCCACTCAGAATTCCGTATCTTGAGAGTTACTTCAACACAGAACTGCCCTTAAGTGCTAAACTCAGTGCAAACACTGGGTGGGGGCAAGGGCAGCCCAGAAAAGATAAATTAATGAGATAATTCCAATAGGCAAGTGTAGGGCAGAGAAGTTAGGATAAGAGGGAGTAGAAGACACAAAGTCCCGAAAACATGGGCACTTGACCCTGACTTGAGTCATTTCTTCTTTTCCCCTGTTTTGCCCTATCATTTCTGGTGACGAATAAGAGAGGCTGGATTTGTAGCTCATTGGTGCAAAATTAAGGAAAGCATCAATAACTAAAATTAATTATCAAATTGTATAATAAGAGTCTGCAAAAAACCTCAGACCAATGGCCTTACAACAGTCAACATGGGCGCTGTATCAGCAACTCACAATCTACTATAGCAGGTCCTCAAATCATGTCATTTTGTTACAACATTGATGAGGTGCAGCTGGAACTTAACTCTTTTTATATCAATTAGTCTTTGGTAAAATTGGTTTTGTTATGTTGTTTGCTGCAGTTCCAAGGATCTACTGGTAACATTAAATAAGGATTCACTATACTTATTTCATAATCCTAAATGTATAGAACTACATCAGAATCTTTAAAAAGATGAAAGCGGAGGTAATTCTGTATTTCAATTTTCTCCAAATTTCTGTTCTGAAAACATACACACGTAAACATGCACAAACACAAACACACACTTTCATTTTCTCCATGCTACTGACATTTCTGAAAAATATATGTGTTTTGTTTTGTTCACAAGAAAACTGAGTAGCTTAGGTCCTGATGTATGAGCTGCAATTATTCAGATGGTCAATCTAAGGTCACTTGGTCATTGGGATAGTGGTCACCTCTCCAGCCACAGTCCATGACATTTCAGCCCAGCCACTTCAGTACCAGGAGTAATGAGAGCCCAGCCTATCTGGTGGCCCTAAAAACAAACTATTAATGTGTCAGTTCTCTGTCCTCAGCTCATGAGTCATGTCCAGAGTAGGAATCCTGCCTCCAACCCGAGGCCCACCCCATCCCTCATTACATCTAACCCTGAGATGAGGTCAGTGCACGTCTGTTCCACGCATGACTTTGGATGTGATATTTTAAAAGCTAAAAATTAAATTGGCAACTCGCCTCAAGTCATGTGGCTTCAAAATGGCCACATTTCAATGGAGGTCCCAAGTTTTTTGGTTTTGGTTTTGGTTTGGTTTCGGCCAATTCCACACAAGTTTAACAACTCTGTGACTAAAAATGGGCCAGGTGTACAATGGCCCAGGCACAGTCACATTTTCAGACTGAAATTAGCATCTTTCTGAGGAATGCAGAGGATAACATCAAAGCAAGGCCTCCTGAATTAGCCAACAGAGGATCCATCAAATGAGCCAAGCCAGCTTCTCAGGTGAGACAGAGTCAGTGTCAGACATCACTTGTCTTGGATTAGCCTGGCTCTGAGGTCCTCGGGCCAGAGCCTGAGGACCAAGTCCTGAATGTTGGACGTGGCCTCTGTAGGCTCAGCATCTCTTACCCTAAGGGCTCTGCCCCAACCCCTGAAATTGTGATTGACCTGGACCTTCAGCCACGACTGACCATTGGCCCACACCTGGTCCAAAGAGAACCAAAGCCAGTGCAAAAGGCAGGACGATGCCTTCTCACCAGTATGATGAATGGAAGAAGAAAGACCTTCGATGTCAGGGAAACACTGGAAAGGCAACCCAGCCTGTCTGGACCTAAATCCCAATGAGAAACCTCTCTTACTGATCTGGCTTATCAGTATTACTCAAAAGGTTAAGAGTAAGGGGGTGGGGTTCAAATGAGTAGCAAACGAACACACACTATAGCGCGATCTACCAGGGCCACGGGCACCTCTCTATCATTTAGTCCCTTCATCATTAACAGATTAAAATTTCTGAACACAAAGTGACAGAGGCCAGTCAAAGGACTTCACACATCCTTCATTCCCTATCAAACGTAAATCCAGGCAACACTTGCAAACCTCCAGTTCTGCTTAAAAGCAGGGAAACACATTGTGCAGAATGCCCGGGCCCCAGACTGACACGGCCGGCTCCTGACCGAAGACCGGGACCCAGGCCGCAGAGGAGAGCCAGAACCCTGCCGGAAGCGTCTGACGACCATTTCAGCGTGCAGAGTGGACGTTCCTCCCCTCCTTATTTCATTTCCCAGAGCAGAAGCTCTGAGCTTGTTATGAAAATTACTTAACCCTCTTCCTGTGGTGATAGCCCACAGACCTCCCTTGGTAAGAGCTCATTAAGCATTCTTTCGCTTGGTTTGGAAGGCAGGTTAGGGTAATATAAATATCAAAAAGGAAGGAAGGAAGGGAGGGAGGGAGGGAGGGAGAGAGAGAGGGAGGGAGAGAGAGAGGGAGGGGAATTAAGAAGGAACCCTCGTGAAGAAACCATCAGATGTACAGTTTGAGTGCAACAGTTCACTGTCTCTATAGAGAAAAAAGGGCAGTCTTCACTAACATACCTTGTTTATGGAGACTGGTTGAATTTGCTAGCACTTAATGTTCCTGTAAGAAGGAAAAACTGTTATGTGGCAGGTTCTGAAGAGCTCTGTGTGGGTATTTCCCCAAGGGTCCCCTGACTCAATGTTTACCCAAATGGCATTTAGAGCTTTCTCACCCAAAAAGCACTACCTCTCACATCCGAGCACACCCCTCCTCCCCATCCCTAGATTTCAGCAAAAAATGATGGCATCTCTTTCCAACACAACAGGTATCCTCTCTGAGGCCCTGGATACAAACCACTATAGACTAGGTCACCTCAAAGCTTTCCCACAATGTGAGCTTTCTCTATACACAAATAAAACTTTGCAAAAAAAGAAAGAGTAGAAACCTTCTCTTCTGGGGATTGGACTGGTATTTTAACACTGTCATTGAGAGAAGAGACATGGCAGTAAATGAATAATGATCCACATTTGCTGGATTCATTATTGAATGGTCCACAGAGTCATTTTGTGAACAAGTATCACTTCTTTCTTATATTCCTGGGAACACAGTTTGGGGGAAGGAATGAAAGAAGAGGCCAGTGATGACAGAAAATGGTATCTTTCCAGACCATAGCACTGAAAATATGTAAGTTGTATTTACAAAGTCTACAAAAGTCTTTGTATTTACAAAGAAATGCTCTACAGGGTGTTTTGAGACCGGAATATGTGATGCAGGATTGCTAAAGTGAGTTTGACTCAACAAGACTAGATGTTTCTACAGAGTGCGCCTTCAGCCTGACATCTTACTGGGAAAAAATTATCTGCTGACACAAATTCATTTACGATACCAAAGGGTAGGGGCACCCATGTAGTGATAGGACCAGTAGGAAAAGTAGGTTGTCAGTGAATACATAGATAGAAAACAAGTCCCAAAGAGAGGTCTTCTGGTCACGAACCAAATGATGAGCTTTAAGAGAGCTCCTGGCTTCTCTCTTCCCCTTCCAATGAAGTTTACAACAGAATGACTTACCCAGAACCTCTGATGGCAGTTTTCATGAGAACCCCCAGACTCTCGGGCAAACCTTAGTTCGGAAACTTGGTTCAGAAGGGACTCTGGTTCTCATTTGGGCTTTGATCTGCCTTGAGCATTTGTGAGTGAAGGTGTAATTGTGGAATATCTGAGGAGGGCATTGATCTGTGTTAAGATCAATCTTAGGGCTGCAACATCGTTCTGTGAAGACAGTCATGTGAGAGGCCAGCTCAGCTGCAAACTTTGATGTACCCTAGTGTTGGCCAATCTGACCTTCCAACTATCTAGAGTAATAAGTAAATAAATATATATATTTATTATTGTATATAAACATAATATATACTTCAATTATACATTGAAATATATATTCACATATATGTATTCAAATACATACATACATACATATATATAAAACTTCAGTTATTCTCATGGCATTTCCCATTTCCTTCCATTTCATCCATTTGTTTTTCTAACTCTCTAACCAACTGCTTTAAGTCATTCATTTGAAAGTACAGTCTCAAGTTTTTGGGGACCAAGTCATGATTGGAACCATATTTGCAAGCTTATCGGGATTTTTAACACGATCCCAATGTGCTCACACTGGTGTTGCGGATCTTGAGAAAAAAACATAACCTATCAGAAAAGCTCATTCCAGGATCACGCTAAATAGGAAGTGAGACATGGTGCACATCTTCCCAGTGCTACTCACAAATGAGTCGCTGTGGAGATATCATCGTAGGAATTACTGTTAGCAGCGCTGTCCCACTCAAGGTGGACACAGGACCAGATCTTAGCGGCCATTACTAAGGAGGGAGGAGGGGATCACAGCCCATTTCAAGCCAAGGTCACCTCCAAGCCATTCATGCTTTGCAACGAATGGTGCGTTGTGGGCGAGGAGGGGGCTGGAAGGAGTAGAAGGAAGAAAGTCTATGGTTACCCTTCCTGATTCCAATTTACTAATTTACTTGACCTCTTGAGTTGAGGCTGGTCTTCCCTGGAGCAGTCAGGGTGGGGCAAAAGTAGGTTCACAGTTGCTCATATGGAAAATAATACACTAATAAATAAATAATAATACGAGAATAAAACCTGTGTTTCATGTACTCACAACTGTAAACCACCTTTTCCTCATGCTGTATATGACCCAAAGATATAAGGTACCAGAGAGATCGCTGGTCAAACAGCAGGTATAATGGCCATATAGAATTGAGAAAAGGGATCACTGGGTATTCAGTGCATAAAATACTAGGGATATAATTGCAAGAAATAAAAATAATTGCTTGGGCCCTGGCTGGTGGCCCAGTGGACAGGTGCTGGCCTGCGAACCCAAAGGTCGCTGGTTCGATTCCCAGCCAGGGCACATAACCAGGTTGCAAGCCAGGTCTCCAGCCAGGTCTGTAGCTGGAGGCAGGTGAAAGGCAAAAGGCAACCACACATGGATGTCTCTCTCCTTTCTTCCTCCCTCCCTGCCCTTCTCTCTAAAAGTGATCAATAAATCTTTAAAAACAATAATAATAGTAATTGCTTGGAAGGGAGTTCTCCAGCTCAGCTTCATCAGCATGTTGATGCAGCTCTGAACTATAACCTGGTGGCAATGATGAAAAGAAAAAGATTTTTCTCTCCTTTCAAAGAGCCACACAGACAGACATAGCAATTTGTGAGGGGTGAGGAAACTCTGAAAGGGGGGACTGTGTTGGTCTCTGCCTTTCAAAAGCAGCCAATAGCACAGATGCCCTGGA
Organism: Noctilio leporinus; assembly: GCA_004026585.1. NCBI lineage: Eukaryota > Metazoa > Chordata > Mammalia > Chiroptera > Noctilionidae > Noctilio > Noctilio leporinus. The sequence goes on from PVIW01000008.1 coordinate 794,612, forward strand.
AGGGTCCCCTACAGACCAATGTCAGCCCCTGATGACATTTCACCAATGCCCATCAAGATGAGAAAAATGAGGACAAAGCTCATCAAGTGAGGTATTCACTAAATTAAATGCAATCAATGTAAAGGACCCATGTTTTATTCTGAGAGGATGCCATTTTGTTCTAAAAATTACCTTTCTTTTATGAAATGGTGGTCACATTCGAGAGGGGTAGTTGTGTCATTGCTGCTGCTGTAACTTATATAAATAAATCCCAAAATGCTATCTTGAAACCCCCTTTCTGTGTGAAACTCAAAGGTCCAAGAGCAGTTGAAGGCAGGTGCGACTAGTTGAGTGGACAGGACCAATTTAGTTCAAAGGAGGAAAACTGCAAGAAAATGAAAATTACAGAGAGAGACGACCATGCCTAACTAAGAGCGTCCACGGATCTTTAGCCTTTAGACCTCAGCTCCAAGCACTTGCCAGGGGGCATCTTGGCACCTCTAAGCCAGAAAAAGGCAGTGTAAGCATCTTCTCCACCTCCTTTCCAGGACAGAGAACTAAATTTTGTCATTTTCTAAACTGTTTATAAAGGATTTCCACCGAAGAAGCCCAGGGGAGATGGTGGGCAGTCCATGTCCTCTGCCTTCTGAGAAATGGCGCTAACGCTGTTACTCCCCAGAGCCTGTGCCCTCTGGCCCTGCACGGATCCCGAGGTTCCGTTTTCCAGCACATTGGTCCCTGCTTCCTCCTCACCCCTCACCCTGCTGCACCTCCCCCGAACGCTCCCCCCCTCCCCTTCGCCTCCAGGCTTCTCAGAGCTGAAATTACCTGCTCCAGTGCCCTAAGAACAGGTACTTCACTGTCTCATGTTGGCACTTAACCCCTCCATCCTGGGGCTGGAGGCGAGGGTGGCAGCCAACACTACCAGTGAGGAAGCCGTGCTATGGAATTCTTCAGGGACCTGGAACTTAGGTTCCCTTCACTGTCGCCATGAAGGTGAAAAGGAAGAGTCCAACAGTACGCTAGGAAGAACCCTTATGGAATGGTCTAGAAGGTGCTAGGAGGCCAAGGCCCCTGACTCTGGCTCTGAAGTCAGAGGATGTGACCTGGTTGCAGATGGGCTGGTGACCCTTGTCTTCTGGACACTGCTCACAGATGTAGGAAGCGGCCAGGCAGGAGGGCCTCCAAGGGGCTCTCAGCTCTAACAGGCTGCCATTCAGTGAGCCCCTCGCCTTCTCTCGGTGCAGCCTGTGGTCTGGGCATGGCCAAGCGGGCAGGCTGGCAGGAAAAAGCAGTGGGGCGCTGGGAGTCCTCACTGCCATGCTCCACAGAGGCACCACATCCTCTGCGCCTCCCCAGGGAAGTCCCTCGGGGGCAGGGATGAGCATCCCCATTCCTGTACCCCTTCAGCTCTGGTTCCCCATTTTGTCAGAGACGTTGTCTTACATTAATCGAGCACTGCTTTTGGCTAGATCCAGCCAGCTGGCCTTGTCACAGGCACTGAATTAGCAAGAGGTGGGGGCCTCCCTGCCAACCCTGGTGCGTCTGCACAAGCTATGCTACCTCTGCTTCCATGTAGTGACCAGCCGCAGTGGTCCCTACATGCCTGTTCACACCCCTGCTGGTTAACCTGTGAAATGGAGAGGCCGCAGCTACCTGCACTTTCTGCCTCAAGGGAATTAAACTCATATATCTATATGAAAATATAGATATATATAATGGTCTGGAGCGGGGCAGTTGTGAAGTGTTAAGAACCTAACCACCTTTACCAAGTTCAAGGAGCAGATCTTGGCACACGTGGCTGTACATCCAGGAGGAGTGCTAAAAAACAAAATGCCAGTCATGTGTCCCTGAGTCTCTCCACCACCGTTAAGGGAAAGGCCACACAAAAACGTGGAATCTCCTTGGCTGGAGATGATCATGTAGGTGGTCTTTCTGGGTGTATTTTACTTCCTGTTCTTTCTGTTGGTTCTCTCTCTCTCACACCAGAGATGGGACTGGTTGGAGAAATGGTCTTGATTAACACTTCCAAGCAGACAACTCTCCAAATAGCTGAACCAAAGGAATTCAGTGCCCGACGCAGAGAGAAGGGGTGTGTCCCCCTCCCTGTGCCGACTTGCCAGGTTGTGTTTCTAACCATCTCCTGTAGGTTTCCCTGAATACAACTGCATGGAATGCTACTACTGTTTGCAACGCAACTGAATCGAAAAAACATTGCATTTCTTTTCATCTGAAGGGGACTAGCAGTTTTATTGTGTTTGCATGTGCTTTTCCCCTAGACTCTGGCTGCCCTAACAAGAAATTCAATAAATCTACTTCCAAACCATCTTGCACAAGCTTTGCATGTCCAGTCGGGGCCTGAGGAAATTAACAAGCGAATAGAACATACCATCGACTTGCGGAGTGGCGATAAATTGAGAAGAGAGCATATCAAGCCATTCTCACTGATGTTTAAAGACTCCAGCCTGGAGCACAAGGTAGAGCTGCATCCCTGCAGCGGCTCTTTTTCTGAAGTAAAGTGTCGTCCATGTTTGCGGGACCAGAGGGCGAGCCCAGGGGCCGCGGTGTTGGTTGGTGTGTTTGTGGTTGGTTGGTTTGGTTGGATTTGGTGTTGTCTTTCCTTTTTCTGTTTGAAAATCATGAGTAGACTGAAGGCCATGGGAGGAGATGCCTTTCAGAGAAAGAGCCTTGGCCTGGCTCTTGAAGGAAAGGAGAATGTCGAAAAGAAGCCCTTTGCCCCAGTGCACCTCACAGTGCGCCTTCCACCTCGACATTCTTCATCTAAGTGACACCAGCACCCACTTGCCTTTGCTTTTAGGTTAACTCTCACCCGCTGCAGCCCTTGTAACATAATATATACAGATAGATGAAGGCACCCAGTAACTTCACGTAAGCATTGGTGATAAACACTGTCTTCCTTAGGTTGTAGGGGACAGGGATTCCCCCCTTTTCCCAGGGCCCTGCTATCCTCTGGTGTAGGTGTAATTGAAAGAACATGAACTGTGGATCCAGAGTTGGAAATCCACCTCTGCTACTTCTTTGCTGTGTGATCTTTGAAAAGTGGAGGAGCCTCTCTGAGTACAAGCCACACTATGAGGATCGTGAACATGCCTCCCTCACAGGTTATCATGGAAAGCATCAAGCAGTGCCCTAATTAGGTTCAGTACCCCAACACAGCAGCCATTGCCATACTGATGACAACGTTTCCCAATGCCCTCTTCTCTCCCCAGCTCTAAACCGTGAAGTGCTGGGGGGAGACGGGTGCTGTCGCTCTTAAGTGGGCTGCACCTTGGCACTGATGGAAACTGACGGACCTTCCCTGACTGAGCACAGGAGCTGCCTGGAATCTGCATGAGCCTCCGGCCAGCACAGCAGGGTATCTGCAGGCAAATTTCGGGAGTTTGATCAGATAGTCTGCAAGGCTCCAGTGAGCATTTTGGTGAATCTGTTCAGCTTCCCGAGAGGCTGCACGCCTCAGTTTGGGGAATCCGTGCTCCGGTGCACACGCACCGTCCCTGTGCACAATAAAGTGTGATAACTCTGGACTGGCTGCAGGCTCCAAAATGAGTATCTTCCTCAGCAGCTCACAGTTTAACATGTTGCGTCTAGTGCCAACAAAACAAAAGGAGAGGAAAGATTTTGCTTCATGACACCTCCCCTCCCACCCATCTGCCAAATGGCAGGTGGACTTCTATGGTTTGTAATGTAATTGGGGGCTTAAGGTCCAAATTAAATGCATTTTCCTTCCTGGTTGCTATGTCGGAGGAGCTAGGAAGAGCAGGCTGCTAGAGCAAAGAACCTTCTCAATTAGCTGCTGTAAATGCTGGTGGCTGCCTGTGTCCAGAGCTACACAAAGCCCTATTAGTCACTCTTCTTAAAGATGTACTTGATTCACTAATGACCTGACCCCTGCAAACGTAATTTCTAATTAAAAAAAAATGTAATAGTGCCCACATCTCATCTGCAGGTACCTGGTATAGGAGCAGGAGTGAAGCTGGGGAGGCACAGGGTATCTCAGGTTGATTTCTGGGGCCAGGGAAGGTTCTAGAAGAAGCAAAGGGCAGGATTTGCCCACCACAACCCAGCCTTGTGCCATTTAGCGTGTGCTCTGCATGGCTTGGGGGGTGGGGCATATCAGAAAACGTTCACCACCACCCCACCCCATGTCACAGAGACACCCCTCATTGCCTCTTGCTCGGGGACCCTCTCTAGGGGCTGCATCACCGCTGAGCAGAAGACACACTGAATAAAATAAGTGACAGCCATCAGGCGCTCACCAGATGCCATGCGCCTGCCTCAGCTGCTGCCACAGATAGAGTAACAATGAGAGTGTGAAGCAGATGTTATGAGGAGTCTCGTTTTCTAAAAACATGACCAAATGGAATGACAGAGAAATCCAGACTCAAACTGCCAGTAGAGGGGCTGTGACCTAAGCCCACGGTGACCCCCAAAGCCAGCGTCCTGTCTGCTCACCACGCTCGCTGACTCAGGCACTTGCTCTCCCAGGCCTGTGTGAGAAGACAACCTTGTGTCACCTTCCTCCTCTCCTCTTTGAACCTTGGATGGGGTGTGAGGCATAGGGCAGGGCCTAGAGGGGAAGAGGAGGTGGGAAAGGCCCCAGGGCCTAACTGATATAGAATCAGGGCCTTCCAAACCCACAGGACCCCTGAGTGAGAGAACCCTACCGTGTGCATCGGCTGAGTCTGGTGTTTATGCATCAGTCTATCGTGTCCTCAGAAAAACAAATGAGAAAGGGTGCCCCTGAGTGGCGAGGTAGAGGTCACAGGTCTAAAACTTCAGCGGCCAGGTTTCCGTGACTCTAAAGTGCCATCACCTGGCCACTGTGCCATTTTCTACGCAGCACTAAGAAAGAAAAGCCACCCAATATGGGGAGTTTGAGAGGAGCCCCGCACCCCAGTAAACTGGGCTGACACCTCCAGGGTAAGAATGAACAGGAAAAAACCCACCCCGCAGACAAGGATAGAGGAAACCCACATTCCTATACCCTGGTATTGGCAAGATGGAAAAACAAATAAACAAAAGCCAGCTCTCCAAGAACTGAAGCTGCAAAATGCAATCCGCACAGGTTGGCTGCCTGAGTTCACAGTCCCTGAGCGGAAAACAAACCCCAGAGACTTTAAATTTACAGCCGTCCCTGGTTGACGTTGCCCCCTGGTGACCAGCAGAAGCAATTGCAGGCCTCCCTGGAGGAAAGCAAAGACTCCTTGATCCTGAAAGCAATCTGATTTCAAAGATGCTAAAATGGGGGGGTGGGGGGCAGTATGACTTAAGTATCTTAGAATTGTTAAAAGATATACAGTATTTGTGACCTTGAAGCCTTTAACCACTGCCCTACCCAGCTTTCTGGGAGTATGTTTGCACCATAAAAGTGTGTTTTCTGAAAGGAAAAGTGAGAATGGAAATCATGACCTTCCCCCCTGGGAAATTCTGTAGGGTAGAAAAGGCTGAACTCTGTTTCAACAGTACAAAGATATGCAATGAAGGGATCCCATCCACTCACTACCTTTGTTAGTGAATTGGATAACGCACACGCAAATGTCATTCAGATCTTTCCTGATCGCATTTGGTTATAAAAATTGGTGTCTCTGTCAGCAGCATGGTGTGACAGGACTTTCTCACACCTCCAGGTGCTGCATAAATACTTGTGGAGTGACATGAAGGCTCAGATCAGGGAGAACATTTGAGGAGACTCCCTCACCCCTGTAGCTTACAGACCTCGGGGGCAAACAAAAATCAGAACTACGGTAAAGAGAGGCAAGAAACAAGACCTATTGGTCAAATACTGTCCATCGTATTGAACTCTTTCTTTTATTTTATGACTTTCTCTTATTGGGAAAATAATGCATTTTCCCTAATAAAAGCTTGTACCAAGCACGTGAGGAAGCAAGAGGAAAAGTTATGTCAGTGATCGTAGGACCAGAATAAGCACCCAGTATTAACACTGAGGCATTGGTCCCTCTAGCCTTTCGTGAGTGTGATGCTACGTACATATCTGTGCTATTTTATTGTTTTAAATGAGCCCATGTTATGCATAGCACTGTGAGCTTTTCCCCACATTATTAAGTTACAAAGAAATTGCTTCGTAACTGCATGCCATTCCATTGCATGTTTTAACCATTTTTGGCTTTTTTTTTTTTTCCTCCTCAGTTTTTCACTATTATAAGTGATAAACTACACAGTGATGGCCACAGTCATATTTAAATCATACATCCATGTTTACTAAGACTAATCCCTAAAAGTGGGAGTAAAAGAAGGCACATTTTTAAATACTTGATGTGCATTCTGAAATTGCCCTTGAAAAAACTATGTCTATACTTTTAAAACATTGCCGACTTGAAAAGAGACAAGGAGCATCTTCCTGTCATTTTAAAAAATTATTATTGACGTTCATGTCTTCCTGTCCATGTTTTTGTGTTTTGGTCTTTACAGGTCTCCTCTTGCAATTTGCACATTTGTCATTACTGCCATCTTTTCTTGTCTTATTGATTTGCAAGTATTGTTTATATGGTGAAGAATCCAACTTACAAGAAGGGATGTTCCTTGGCCCCTGGTTCTCATTTCTCTTCTAGGATAAGGCTCTGAATGAAGCTTAGGGTGAGGAAGGCAATGAATCGTAATTACTTAAAACCAACCCAAACCCATTAGTGCTTTGAGAAAGCTTAATACCCACACCGTAGGAACACCCATTTGGAGTGACTTCATTCAATTTAGTGTTGCAGAAACAGTGTGACCAACTTCAGCTTGAGGCAACTTTTCCATCTGGAACAAAGACTACAATATGTTTAACGTAGACTGGGAATTTATGTTTCAAAATTGACTGGGAATTTATGTTTTTGATGTGGGCATTTTAGTGGAGTAAGTGTTCCATCAAACCGTATCAGTGACGATAGATTTCCTTCCTGCTTTCAGTTAAATTTTGATTTTTTTTTCCAGAAGAGGCCTCCTTTGTCACTGTTACGAGGTTAAGCAATAAAGAGCCTCTTTATCCTAGGCTAATAATTTTCAAACTTGAGGGTCGCTTGGAATCTTGTCCAAAATGCCCATCCCTCTGTCCCCCAAGAGTCTGATTTTGCAGGGGTGGGAACCTACATTTTGAGAAGATTCTTTTGGGTATGCCCTCTCATTTTCTGAATCAGACACTCTCTGACCATTTTCATCACCTTATATTTTACAAGGAGTTATTCTCTTGCAAGCTTGGGTTAGTGTTGCATTTTTACTACTCTAGTTAGACCCAAAGTAGTAAGAATATTGAGGTTATCTGCTTGAGGTAGAAAGGACAGATTACAAAAGCCTTCGGGGTTGGGGCGGGTGGACCATCCCTTATTCAAATAGTGGGTTTGTCAGACTCCTTTATATTCTTGGTGTTTTCTTATAAAGTTATTGCTATTTCTCTAGGTAGAAAAGTGCAATTAAGGGCCATTTTACTTGCGTCTTTTTATGAGACCAATGAACTAGCTCCAGTCCCACAAAGCCAGCATTTTCAGAGTCAGAAGCACCAATTTCATCTATAATAGTGTAGTGTAGAATGATAGAATTATGAAGATCTCCATCCAAAGGTTATTGGCCCAGTCCTTGAAGCAATCTTAAGGTTTTCTGTGAGACCTCACTGTCATCTACAGCCAGGGCCTTCTGGCAGGAAACACAGGAGTAATGGCCACTGCAATGGTTCTCCCTGCCCAGTCAAGAAAGAGAGAGTCCTCCTTCCAAGGATGGGAGATCTGGGGGAGGGGGAGGAAACCCACACTTGAACAAAGTCAGGTGGCTTGTAAAGATGCCAGGGAGAGTTGCTCAGATACACCTGTCACTCACTGAACTTCTCCTGGTAATAACTTTGGCTAGACACTGACACCACGCTAGGGAAGCCAGTCCATTTCAAACTGGGAAGTTACTAAAAATTAGTCCCTCGTACTTTCATTGCAATTGTGCCCTTTTCCCCCCATGGTCTCATTGAAGGATGCCCCCACCACTGCCGTGATAGGTAATGAGGAATTTCACAAGAGAATGAGGTTAAATTCCCTCACTCGCTCATGAAAATGAGCAGACAGCAGACTATTCCAGTGGAGATTCTTCTTTAATTTCACAAATATATTAATTTATCCTAATGAAAGATATGCTAGAAAATTATCTCTCTGCAAACTAGATTTATCCAAAGATAAAATGGGTTCTTAAGTGGGTGGTTTATTTCTCCCATCATTGGAAATCTGCAAGCAGGAGTTAATGGCTCATTTCTGAGACTGTACTGAGTGAAATCAGCACTAAGAAGGGTTCAACCAAGGTGACAAATACAATTCACTCCACCTATAAAATTTTGTAATCTTACATGCACACTTGGACAAAAGTGTGGTCATAGTTTGGACAGTTAAATAGATAACTACTTGCAGAAATGTAAGAATTTAGTTAGTATCTTTTATCTCATAGTCAAAGGGGAGAACCTAGGCATGTAGGACAATTTCCCTCCCACACCCTTAGGAAAATTTTCCAGGCCTGTGTCAGACACAGAAACACAAAAGATCAGACACTCTCCATCACCTCTACAAGCTAGCTGCCCTGGCCATCCCTCCGTGAGTGGAGAATCCAGAAGGGTTTTTTCCTTATGTGCTCAAACCTGTGTTCCAGGTTTCCTGGTGACAGATCTAGGAACACATAGGTCCTTAAGGCTCTAATGTCATTTCGCCTAAGAGACTCCAGGGCCAACAGCCCCAGGCATGAACAAAATGGAACACAACTTTTCCCTGTCCCACTTCCTTGGAAGGGGGCCTATTCTCAACCTGATCAAACCAAGCGGAAACTTTCATTCCTTTGTCATAAACCAGATCGTTGAAATATACCAAGACATACCACCGTGTGCCCAATACAGAAGACAGCCTTAACTGGAAAATAGCAAAATAGGGGTAGATGAGGCAACCAGAGACCTTATGCTGCAGTGTAACTCTTCAGATTCATTACTTACAATCTGTAAAGTTCTGGTTGAATGACTCAATTATTCTAATCCTCAACCCCATTATCTGAAAAATGGGGATATGACGTACAGCATTTCCCTCAACATGTTGTCATAATTAAATGATGACATCCATGTACAGCATGTAGCACAGTGCCTACCTTTCAGTCATTACATAACACATGAGTTTAATAATAGAACAGAGGTTAAATACCCTAATTATTAGTTATGATCACTCAAACTTGTTACAGTAGACTAGCCATTTCCTGAATTAACCAAAACCCTAGAGATTGAAAATAATAATCATTCTAATCTGTGCTCTCCAAGGAAGCCTTTGTAATTGATTCCAAAAGTCATGCCCCTGTAATTGGAGTCAACCCCGTTTACGGTTGGCTCCGGCACTGCCTCCAGGCATTGGCTCATGAGGGTGGCAGACCTGGGGGCACAGCAAGTCTCCCCGTTTGTCTCCACCCAGCTTGCCATTGGAAGAAATGAACAACGTTAGACCTTATGTAACTTTAGTCTGGACAAATGATGATTACATAACATTTTTAAAGCCGTCAGTAAGGACTATTCAGGAAAGGAGTCAGAGACTCGGGTCTATAGGAAAGGACCTTTTCACAGTGCTAACGGGCCAATCATGGGAGGAATGCTCTGCAAAGATGTGACCTCTCAGACACTGGGAGGGTTCAAAATGAGGGTGTTCAAAACCTGGGGACGTCCTGCCCCAACTCAGAGGAAAGAAACCCACTTCCTCCAGTGAAGCAGAGAAGGTCACCTGCAGATAATCCATAAGTGATATCAGAGACATTATGGATTCCTGAAGCCATGGTCCATTACAACTTCCAAGATGCTATGAGGATGAGAGTGATGATGAGTTGATAATGAAGATGATGATGATAATGGTGAAGATGAAGACAAGGAGGAAGAGAGGGGTCAAGCACACTAAAAATTATTATTATTGTTTTAAAACTATCATTACCAAATCTATGTAGTCAAGTCAGCTGGAAATCAGTCAGCCAACAAAGAATAATTTGATCTGGTGCAACTGGTTGTTAGGAATTCAGACGTTTCTCCTTCGAATCCCCTGCTTTGTGGCAACTCATTTATTTTCAAGCTGGTGTCTGTGGGTCCCTTCAACTGTGCCCTTTGCTTAGGCGGCACCCTTTGTAATTATGAGTAACGTGGGTTTTCTATGGCGTTCTCAGGAGTGAGGATGGCTCTGATGATTCTCCAGAACATGCTGGCGATTCGCCTCCAGGGACCGAGCAGGTTGTCAGACGTGGGCAGAGGCCTCCGGGCCGGCGGGCAGAGGGAGCGTTGTGGCCGCAGCACCACGTGCGCCTCTGCGCAGCACTGTGCCTCTTCACGGAGCTCGCCAGCTGTGCACCATAGCCCTTCCCCAGATCGCGGCCACGGCCATGAGCAGGCGTTCGGCCTGCAACCCAGACCACACCCAGAAGCAGGCTAGAGAATGAAAATCACGCAGCTGGAGACTGTGGCTCCCAAACCAACCGAGGTTGGACTCCTTCCATTATTTCACTGACCTGGTCGTCACCGCCTCCCGGTGCCAGGGCAAGGAGCCTGCGGTGTCGTCCGAGCTCCATTTACTGGCTTCCTTCATAACGTAACCCTGTGAAATTCGAGTCAGGAACTACAAAGTTCCAAAGCCGGCCTGAGCTTTCTGTTCCCCTCCCTCTAAAAATGATCTGTATGTCGTGCCATCTTTGGCACATTCCTAGGTCTCTCTGGCATGAAGGTCAAAGGGGATACTTAGGTTAGGCTAATTTTAAAGTCTTCTTCAGTTTTAAAAATCCTTCCCTCCTTCTGAATGGATTATTTCCCAGTCTAATAAATCCAAAATAATTCAGAAAACTAGGCGGGACTGAGGCAAGTACACATTCGGTGCTGACCTTCCAGAAGCTTTTAATTCTGGACAATGGAATTACTGAGTACTCTGGCTAATCAAAACTAAGTTACCCCCTCCCCGCCGGGCTGCCTCCGACAGCATCCGTCTTGGTTTCCCTTGTATGGAAAGAAAAGGCGGCTGGTGCAGGAGGTCTCTTCAGCTACTTTCTGCTCAAAGAGTCTAAGAATTTATTTTCCAACCATTTTGTGACAAAGGAGGCAGGAGGACTCTCTGGTAAAACAGATTCCTGGTTCTTCAAACCAAACAAGAAACTGAGCAAGATCCTTACATGACTTAGGTTTACTCATGAAGAAAGTCCTTGTGAATTTGGTTTGCTAAATATGTGGGTGTGTGCTCTTCTGTTTGGTCAAAACGATGCTGTTTCAGTGGGAGAAGAAAGGGGGAAGCTCAGGCCAAGGCCTTCTCCCAGGCCCCTGGCTGTGAAGGGGCCTTTTTCCACTTCTGGGCTCCCACTGGATGGCGGGGTGGGGAGGACTGAGGACAACACTCGGTGACGGGTTTCTTAAGATACGAGTTCTTGTCCCCCAACTCCCTACACTGGTAAAACTTAACTCTTCCAAATGCCCAAACTCTGCTGGGAAGTTAATTTATTCTCCTTCTTTTTTAATTACAGTATTCTCAGATGAGGGATGAAGTGTTCAAGTCAAACTTGGTCTGTGCGTTTATCGTTCTTCTGTTTATCACGGCCATACAAAGCTTGCTTCCTTCTTCAAGGTAAATATGAAAGGACGAAGTTACCAGGTGACGTCTCTTTGTGAGCTGATGGTCCCTCGCCCGGAGCCAGCCAGCTGACCCTCTCACGGGGTCCGCACTTAAAATAAGGGATCCAGGATCCATACTGAAATGCACGCCACTAGCAGTGCTATTCTGTTGGCCTTACTCGGAGTTATAATCCCATTATTCCGCCGAGGCAAGAGTTTTTTCCTCCAATCTTATAAAACATAAGAACCAAAATCAAGACAGGCCCCCTTCTTCTGTGGCATCGCCCAGGAATGCAGAAAGGGAGGCCGACAGCCTTGCTCCCCACTGATTGTTCCTGTGTTGTTCGTAGACACAGCATCATAGCATCTGGGGTCAGCAACACTGTCAGTTTAATAATACTGCAAACACCTATATGTGGTAGTTACTGATCCAGATATGCTACATACAACAGCTCATGAAATCCTCATGGCAACCCTATGAGGCAGGTATTATTACCCCCATTTTAAAGAGAAGAGAACCGAGGCTCAGAGAATGAAGTAAGTTGCATGGGGTCTGACAGCTGGAAAATGTCACAGCCTGGATTCCAACCCAGAAAGGCTCGTTCCAGCACCTGGGCTCCTAACACTCTATCAGACCCAGAAGTGCGTCGGATGGGTGACAGGCGCCAGTGCCTGCCTCTGGGCCTGGCTCCGGGCCAGCCCACTGGCCATGCTCTGTGCTCTCTTCTGCACCGCACGGTAGCTTCTGCCTCTTTTCCTGGGTAGTTCCCTTCTCCCCAGACTTACCATGATTTTTTCTCTTTTGTGTGGTTAAAAACAGCACCAACAAATATTGGTTGAATGTCTGACATAAGCCAAGCAACATGCTGAACCCTGAGAATAGTCTAGTTTTCAAGAGGAGGTCTGCGTCCCCTCAGACATCCTTGAGAGGGAGAGCCAGGAATTAATAAGCCCTCACTGTGTGCCAGGAAAGTACTCTGTCTTTGGCCTGGTGGTTGCAATAAAGCCTCAGAAATAACCCATGAGGGAGGGAGCATTTTTAATTCCCATTTTGTAGGTGAGGCTTTATTTAAGGTTGTGTACGTGGTGGCTGAGCTGGGAATCGGCCGCAAACCCGAGTTGTGCGCTTTTAACCACATAGCTGCCTTGTCCCAGATTGGTGTAAGGCCAGGTGTGCAGAAAGGTGATATCCCGAGCTGAGTGCAAGAGGGAACGAATGGAAGAGTAATCCCAGTTTAGAAAACGGCGCTGGCAAAGGGACGGAGACAGGGAAGACCGTGTGTCTGTCTGTCTGCAGAGCTCGAGTCAGTGGGAGAGTCTGGGATAAAGGATTTGTGCAGGCGGGTGGTGGGAGCGATGGCTGGGGAAGGTGAGGGCCAACAGAAGTTCAGTGCCCGTCGTGCTACTTCAAGGAACTTAGGCTCGATCCTGGGGGCAGGAGGGAGGCCTGGAAGAGTTCTGAGCACAGTAACAGCATGATTCTGTGAAGGAAAGGTGTTCAAGTTAACTAACACTTGGGGAACGGCACTGCGTGGCTTTCCTAGGTTAGCAGGGTTATGTGAAGAAGGAGAGAGGCGTGTGTCTGAATCTCTTCAAATGCCACAAATCTGCAGTTGGCTAGCAAAACCAAAAACCTCCGGGATTCTGTTTAGAATAGAAACAGGCAACGTGGCACCCCATAAATTCCCAATAGAAGCAGGCAGCCAGTCTCCCAATAGCCCCAAGATCGGGGCTCCCATCCAGGTGGGAGTGAAGACTTAAAAAAGAGGAAACTTAGACCATATAAACACGGTGATAATACCTTATGAGAAATAGAAGATGGACAAGAAGAATATTTTTTAAATCAAAAAGAAATCAAAAAAAATTTTCACAGAAAGAAATGCCTAAGGAGACATGACATGACATGAAATGAAAGTGGTATCTAACTGGAGACAGCAATATGGAAAGTTCTAGAAAGAATGTCCAACCCAGGATACATACACATAACTAGGGGCCAGATTGTGGTCTTGAAGTAACACATCACCATTTTTATGTAAACATTTTTGAGAAATGTACGATTCTAGGGATGGGACAGGAAATGTATGGGATAAGCATGGAGCCCCCTGTCCCACTAGAAAGCAAGGAAGCCAGCAAGTTTATGAGCCACGTCCAAGAGACTCAGAAGCCACGCTGAGGAAGCTCCCTCTATCTGAAGATGGAATAATTTGAGCTTCCATATGGATAATTATTAAAAACATTCTATCAAAACCCAGCAAATATTTTTAACTTTATGCGTTTAAGGGTTGGTAACCATTGGTGAATGTTAGAGAACTGGTTATCTTGGAAACTAGTGAAAAATGGAAAGAAACAAATCCCTTTTCCGTCTTCCCTGCATGAACAATGTCATGAGATCACCAGATAGTAGGGGAGTGGCAACATCATAACATTATTCAAGTTGTAAATTTAAAGGATATCATAGAATCAGAATATTAGTTTCCAGCTCTCAATGACTTCCTGACTCCAGGAAGTGAGCAGCAAAGGGCACAACAGCACAAAGAGGGGACACCGCCATCCCTCCCGATGGAGGAATCTACCTGTCTCTAGTCTGCTCACAGGTTTAGGAAGACAGGAGGCAACTAGTTTTAGGGGAACAGGCCTGGATCCTCACCAGCAGCTGACCAGATGGAGTCTCTGACTCCAGCGTGTCCAAGGAGGCCAGTAACTGAAATAGCAGCCAGCGCCCCAACCTCACAGGCTCAGTGGAGAGGAAAACCCGACAATGAAGAAGTTCAAAGCTGAGCTCTGACCAGACGGCCCGCATGCTGTGGGAAGTGTGGTCCAGCTGCCCTCACACGGCCCAGCTCCTGGTCGTGCGGGCTTGTTTCCTCTCCAGCTCACGTTGCTCCTGATGGAGTCTTTGCGACTCAACAGTCGGTGGTGCCTTTCACGTGTATCTCTTCTGTCATGGATTTTTAAGTGGACAAGGCAGCCTGCTCGGAGGACAACAGCTAATTCCCAGGCCCCAGCAGAAAGTTAATGGACCCTGGCAAAGAAAGACAGTGCTTGCTCAGCTCTTTCCTTTTAACTTCCACACACGCACACAGATGTTCTGCTCCCAGAGGGTAAACTGAGGAAAGACCAGAAAATACCTTGTGTGGCTCTAACAATGCATCAATGATGATGAGAGAAATGGGGGAAAAGTAAGAGGGAGAAGGAGAAAGGGAGAGGAGAACCAAGCAACAGAGGAAGCACTGAAGGAAGAATGGGATGGAAGGGAAAGAGGGAGGGGGAAAAAAGATGGAAGGAAGGAAAAGGCACTGGATCTTATTTCTGCACATCTTACTGGCTGTATGTATGTACTTGACTTCTCTGGAGTCTCAGTTTCCTCATCCATAAAATGGGAATACCACTGTCAACTTCCCAGGATGGATATCAGCATGAAAATGAGCCATTCCCATTTTGATAAATCCTGGCTCTATTTCCCTTTCTGAACCACAGTCTTTTTCATTCATTGCCTTCCTTTCCGGATTGCTAATAGGATCAAATGCTCTCTTGGCCCCCCCAGCTCTGCAGATTCTAAAGGGTGGTGCACATGTCACCATCAGTGTGATCTGAATCTGTTTCCTATCACACCATACGCTGCTACTGGACGTTCACCCTTCCCCACAGCCCTGCCTCCCAGTGAACACCCAGCCCTGATGCTAACCCAGACCGTTTCCAGTCAGGCTGCAGAGAGTAATGAGAACTTAATGTCTAGGAAGGATTTGGATAGTGCTGTTTGCAAATCCCTTGTCATTCTTTTCCAGACTTGATTTCCGAAATGAAAGGTTTCCTTGCCTCTTATGTGCACCAACAATGCAAAAGCAAATGCAGAGCCCCTGGACGCCCGAGGAGCTCTGTAATTAGATAAAAATAACAATCCAGTGCGATAATGTCTGTGCACGCAGAAATAAATGGATGCTAAGGAGCTGCGGCAGAGATTTCCGCAGGAATTTAAATGCAGTGCCTGTACCTGGCTTAGAAAGCCCATCTTGTAATTAATCCTCTTCCCACAGATCTTGAAAACACCTTGAATTTCCTGAATTTCACCATGAGTAGAAAGAGAGCAGCATTTGAGTTCTTATTACATGCTAAGCATTTCACTGCTTTATTACTTTTATGTCTGAACCTCCCTTTAAGAGATGAGCATTAAAATCCTAGTTTTGCACATTAAATAGAAAAAATGAAACTCAGAAAAGTGAGTTACCTTGCCCAAGGCTTTGCTCTTGCCACAGCTCCATCTGCCTGCCTTTTACCTCCTGTCTTAGTTGGTTCAGGTTGCTGTTACAAAAGCATCATGGGTGGGGTAGTTATAAACACTAGAAATGTATTTCTGAAAGATCTGGAGGTGGGAAGCCCAAGATCAAAGCGCTGGCTGATTCAGTGTTTGGTGAGGTCTCTCTTCCTGGTTCATACACAGCTGTCTGCACCTGCCTCCCAGGCAGAAGGGGCCAGGGAGCTCTCTGGGGTCTCTCACAAGGGCACTAACCCCATTCGGAAGGAGTCCATCCTCATAACCTAACCACCCCCCTAAATACCATCCCATTGGACAGTAGGATTCAACATACAAATTTGGGGGGACACAAACCTTCAGTCCATAGCATCTCCTTTTCCTTTCTTTCCAAACGCAGAAGGAAGTGATCACTGACAACTATGTTAGGGGCTCATTCAGATGGTTCTTGTATGCAAACCCCCCCCCACAGCTCTCCTGTATACCCCGACACCCCACCAAAAGTACACACAAAAGCACAACAGCTAAGTGGGCAACAAAGCATCCATTTCATCAAGCTCCAAGAAAATGCTCCTTTTGCTTAAGCAAAACTATGCTAAAAGCTGGCCTACAGAATGTGGTTAAAACTGGGAGAGTGCGTGGTGTTTGTTCTGATCCTCTCAGAGCTCTGCCTACCTCACCACTCTCCCCTAAAACTTCCCACTGCTGTGCTGATGAGAAAGATCCATACAAGGCACCACCCCTCCCCCTAGTGCCAGAGAATGAGGGGGACCTTCTGGGGACACCTGAGCATCCTTACTCCGGAAGAGGTGACCAGGCTCACTTCCTCAGAGAAAGTCAAGGCTGCGGCTTCCCAACCATCCCAGGGTGTGTAGGAGGAGGAGAGGACAGCATCTGAGTTTCTCATGTACACTGACACTTAACAGTGACTTTGCCCTTCGGTATGAACGAGGAAGGCAGTGGAGGGGTAGACAGGGGGGCTCAAAGGGTGGGTGGGAACCCTTCCCCTTGAAGGCTGGGAGGGGAGGAACAGAATCCGGAGAACAGCTGAACTCTGGAGGACGCTCCCCAGGAGAGCGGAGGACACCGCGCTGTGCGAGAAAGCAGACGGACACAGTATAGCACTGAGGCAAGCGCTTGACTGTTGCCCGTAGGCTAGGGACGACAGAGGCAGGGGGAAAGGGCAGCAGAGAGAGCCAACAGCAGCCAGACAGGTCCCTTATACCACGGAGACTTCGTCCGAGTGGCAGCAGTGGCCAGAGAACCAGGCAGCTTT
The DNA here is from genome assembly GCA_004026585.1 of Noctilio leporinus. Classification (NCBI taxonomy): domain Eukaryota; kingdom Metazoa; phylum Chordata; class Mammalia; order Chiroptera; family Noctilionidae; genus Noctilio; species Noctilio leporinus. The sequence goes on from PVIW01000008.1 coordinate 811,706, forward strand.
CCAATCGGTCTTCTGCCAGAGCCTAAAACTACGCCTTCATATTCTCCACGGCTGCCCCACATCATTGAGACACAGCAGCCTTGGAATTGGCCTCTTCTCCCCCCAGGACAGCCGGACAAAGCGGCCCGCCGGCCTGCTCCTTCACGTGCCTCCCCTGGGGGCTCAGGAATATGTATAATGTGTTGTCGGGGAGTTTTTCCAGCCTGTTATGGGGAAAGTTGCTCTTCCACCCAGAGCCCTCTGGGAACTCACTGCAGCCCAGACCTTCTGTTCTTGTCCAGGACTCCTGCAGACAGCTCCTGTCAAGGTGATCCATAAAACCACAACTTTGCATGTGTTTTAAAGAGGAAGAAAATAATAAAACCTGCAAAGGTGAAAGCTGGGGCTGGGGGAGCAGTCACTGCCAGCCTTGGTGATGCTGCCCGTGCAAGGGGACTTGTAGCCTTGGTGACACCCTCTTCGTAAAACGTTTTACCTCCTGCCTGTCATAAGCCCACGAGCTCCCACTGCCCTGCCTATTTTTTACTGCATTTCATAAATCACCTTGGCTAGGAAAGGAGGCAGTCCAGGATGCCTCCAGAGATCAGGTTTTAGATAAACTGAGTAGCTAGAAACAGCCTGACACCCTTTGGTGAGAGCGCAAGAGGGACAGTTGGGAGTGATGGTGAGACCTTGGGCAAGGACAGTGCCCCATGGCACCGTCACACGTCCTAAATGGCACACAGTCCATTCCCTGCAAACCCTGGTGAGCACTCCCCTAACTTGGAGCAGGTGTCTCAGAGCAAGACCTACAGGGCACCCGATCCATGAGACCCATGTGGGAATTACTGGACCCTAGGACGAGGGAAGGGCAACCACAGACGTGATGGATGGCCTCGCTCAGTGAGTGGGGAATCAGACCATGAAAGCCACACGATCCAACGGTCTTTGTTCCTCTGCAGGGTGATGCCAATGGCCATCCAGTTCTCCATCCTGATCATGCTGCACTCAGCTCTGGTCCTCATCACCACAGCGGAGGATTATAAGTGTCTGCCCCTCGTCCTCCGGAAAACATGCTGTTGGATCAATGAAACCTATTTAGCCCGGAACGTCATCATCTTCACATCCATCCTGATTAATTTCCTGGGTGCCATCCTAAATATCGTAAGCACTCCAAGCCCAGCCACCTTCTGGTATCCAGGGTGGTCTCAGGGGTCCAGGGTTGACAGAGTTGCAGCTGCTTGCGTTGTCTTCCTTGGTACCAGCTACCTCCATGTGCCTGGTCCAGCCCCAAGCTTAGGGACGGAGCACAAAGATGTGGCTACTGGCAGAACTGTGCATTTTACTGGTGGCAAGTTGTCTTTTTCCCGGTGGAGACTTATTTGCTGCAGAAGAGCTCTACCCTACCCATGGCTAACCAGTGGCAATGGTAAAATAAGTTACCAGTTAGTAAGTACCCACCTGCTATGTGCCATGCACTGAAGGAGGAGCCGTACACGGTTTTCCTATTTAATCCTCACATGAACCCCATGAGGTAAGTCTCATTATCCCCACTTTATGGCTGAGGAAACTGAGGCTCAGAGACATGAAATAACTTGCTAAAAGGGTCTGTCTGACTCCATGACTCATGCTCATTCTCATCTGCTAAATTGTTACCTCTGGGAGTGGGGGTGGGGGGTGGAAGCAAATAGCTGACATTTATCGGGCATCTACTGTGGGCTACAGGTAGGTGTTCCTGTTCCTATGGAATGGATGAGGAAACTGTATTTCAAGAAGGTTGAGCATCTTGCCTCTGACTTTCTGAAAGTTCCTCTTGGATGTGACGCGTTGAACTGCCATAGTTATCATCGCCTTTACTTGGATGGTCCGTGTTTCAGTGAATTCATTTCCTCTCTGGAATGGTAACCTGGTAGCTGATAGGCATCTTCCGTGCATGTGTGGTCAGTGTTGTCCAGGACTTAGGGACCGGTGGAGTTTTGGAGTCGTTTATCTGATTCCAGGTTTTGAACTTGGCATGTTGAGAGGCAGGTGTGGTGTCACCTGACGACTGAACCCATCTCCATGGGTCTGGAGGAGGAGCTCCAACGTGTGGGCTCCCGTGACTGTCAGACTTGCTTTGCAGGATTACATTACCTGAAATGTATGGAATAAGTTGGCCTTTTAACTACTGAGAGCCGCCATTGCTCAAGTTCTATTGTCCACCTGGAAGTGAAGGACTCTATGGGACAAGAAAAAGGGAAATCATAGTCTAATTAAATGCATCATCAAATGAATAGAGGTTATGGCACTTGAACATGGACGTATTTAGGATCATTGATCACAGCATTCAGAGCTGCAGCCAGGATCCTATCTTGATGAGTCAGATCTCTCTGGGGCGCAGAGTTTGGCAATGAGCCCAATGGCTGTAGGTCAAGGTTACCGCTGGGGCCGGCCTTGCCACCGTGGTGTGGGAGGAGGTCCAGAGGCGCTGGAGTCAGATAGACCTGCGTTCAAATCTCAGCTCCACCACTAATCAGCTTGGTGACCCTGGACAAGTTACTTTACTTCTCAGAGTTTCCTATTTTTCAGTTGTAAAATGGGGATAAAAATAGTAGCAACATCACAGGTGATTGTGAAGTTTATCTATTTATTTATTATTATTATTTTTTGTACAAAGTGTCTGGCACAGAGGAGGCATCTTGTCCATAGTAACTGTTCTTTTCTGAGCACCACAAACATCTCCTGCAGGAATTTCTGGGCCCAGAGTCACCCACCACCCTCAGGTCTGACCAATCCCCCCAACTGTTGGAGACAGGCTGTGAGCATGCCCGGACCTTCCCCGCCGCTGTGTCTGCTCTGTCTTCCTTGCCAACAAGACACACACTCCAGGGACCCTCCGTGACAGGCCGGCACAGCAGTCCTCCCTTGGTGTGTCACTGGCCAGCCTAGGCTTTTTCCCAGCCAGGACTTCGCTGAAAGCTAAAGAGGAGGTCCCCGCTGGCCCTGCCCTTCTGAGACGAACCCCTCAGTGCCCGACCTGCTGCGGGCTGCCACCGACGCCCAGCGCTGAGAGCCCACAACCCCTTCCTGGCACTCACACTGACTTTGCTGTTCCTGTGTTTTTTGTTTTTGTTTTAATCCGCAGCTGTGGTGTGATTTTGACAAGTCGATACCCTTGAAGAACCTGACTTTCAATTCCTCAGCTGTGTTTACAGATATCTGCTCCTACCCAGAGGTATTTATTCACCAGCTTCCCTGGGCAACATGGGGCCTACATCCCTCTACCAGCTGCAAACAAACAGGACTGGCTGAAGGGCCTCAGAAAGCACTCCCTCCTGTTTCCTTCTTCTGCCTCCCACCTTCTCCTTCCCCATTTCTGGTTTTCCCTTTCCTAGTTCCTGCGCCTCCTCTGCCTCTTTCCCATTGCTGCCCTCTCCCCATTTCTCTCTCCCTCCCTCCTCCTCCTCCACCCCCAACCCAATTTCCTCTTTCTCCTCCCTCTATTCATTTCCACCAACTCATCTTCAGACCCTATAGCAGAACATGTCCTTGTCGTGACTAGAGGACAGAGTGCAGTGTTATTGCTTAAGGGTGTCTGCTGCATTAGAAAAGGAAATCTGGGAAAAATAAAGAAGAAGGAAAGACAGATAATGGAATGATAGATAGATGGAAGGGAAGGAGCAGAGAAAGTAGGGAAAAAGGAAGGAAGAAGGAAGGAAGAAGGAAGGAACAGTAGAAGGAAAGAAGGGTAGTAGGAAGAAAAAAGAGGGGAAAGGAAGTTAGTGACTCACAAATGAAGAAACAGCTAAACTCCAACTGAAGTGGTATGGAAAGTTTATGGAGCACCAAAGGGTCAGGATGTGTCCCAACAAGAGACACCCACTGTCATAATGTATGTCTGGCCTTCTCCTGGCAACAAAGTCACTGTTCTGGCCCTGGGCCTTAGGGTCGGCCAACAGGGCCAGTAAAAGGGCAGTCTTAGGCTCTACTAGTCCTGGCTCGACCTTTACACGTTGGGACAGGAGTTCTGTGTCGGGGGGGAGGACAGCTGGGATGTCCCAGCAGACCCCAGTCAAGGCCATACCCTTAGGACGCTGAGTGGACTCTTGTTCTCTAAGGCCCTCTCCAGTGCTCAGCTGGAGGAAAGGCTCTTGGCTGTCTCACCTAGGCCCCGGAACTGATCTAGAATGTCTAAAAAGGACAGAAAGTCTTGCCCCCCATTCCAGGCACACAGCACCTATCTACTTGATATGCGTAACATCATCAAGTCCTCAAAAATGTCTGGGGTAGATGCTGTGGCCATCCACATTTCACACACAATGATGCAAGGGCTCAGAAAGTAACTTGCCACCCAGTGCCACTTCTGCGTGGCTCCCATTCTTTCTCACTGCTTTCCATTCTTCCTTTTTCCATCCTTCTCTTCCTATTTCAGTTATCGAGACTCAGCACGGCAATGCAAACCAGATCTGGCTTATTCTTGAGCCAGAATACGTCTGAATCCAGGCTCAGTCCCTAGGGAAGACTAGGCCCTGCTTAAAGAAAGCCACGTGCTCTGGGGCTTCCTCCCACCAAATAATCAGTGAGCTCCAATTCCGTGCCCTTGTGGGACACCGGCTCCCCAGGAGCTTCTTGGTTCAGGGGGCGTGAAGAGGGACCCAAGAGGCATTGAGCTGGCCTAGACTCAGAGATAGAGGGTAGCCAAAAGCTGGACTGCACTCCCAGCTGGTCCCCTTCACTTGCTAGCGTGCAAATCTGAATCAATTCTTACTTCCTCTGAACCTCAGCCTCCTCATCTGTAAAGTGGGAAGGATGATATCACTACCTTCTTCTTATGGCTACTGTGGAGTTAAGAACTATCTCATTCTCATGGTGACCACCTCGATGAGCTAGCAGATGTTGAGTTTCAACATGATGTCGGCCATGAAGTAGACGTTCATGAACTATTTAATCTGGGCCTCTACATCCTTCTCAGTCAACACCGTCTACGAACCCTGGGCCCCGAGACTCAGGACAATAGCACTCATGGGTTTGCCAGTCCTGTGAAAGTGGTGGGTAAGCTTTTGGGATCACGTAGCTTCATCTCTATGCCTCAGTTTCCTTACCTGTAAAATGAAGGTGAAAGTCGGAGCTTCCTCATGGGTAGCAGTTGTGAGGATTAAGTGAATTCATGCCTGTGAAATGTTCACAGCAACACCTGGCACAAAGTACCTGCTCATTAAATGTCAGGTGTGGTTTATTTATTTCTAGTTTATTTATTTCTTTCTAATAAATAATTTTTGAGCCTGCACTTCCAGTATGTTACCTGCCTGTACCAGTGTGCCAACCTATCATGTGCATTATGAAACATGCTCAAGAAACAGAATACTGAAAAGTGAGATAAGAATAAGTGAATCAGGGTTTTCCATTTTCCTCCTACAACCAAAGGATCATCTTGGTCAGGGGTCATCAAATGATGCCCATAGGACAAACTCTGCCAACCACCTGTTTAATAAATAAAATTTTATTGGGGTACAGTCATACCCACATCTTTCCAATTTTCTGTGGCTGCTTTTATGGTACAATGGCAGAGTTGAGTAGTTACAACAGAGATGACACGGCCCACTAAGCCAAAAACATTTACCGTCTGGCTCTTAATAGACAAAGTTGGCCAGCTACCCACACCCCTCTGGTGCAGAATCTCACCAGTCTAAAAGATGGGGAGCTGGATTGTTCCATCCCCAGCCATCACAACCGAATTTGCCCCACTATTTGCCATCCTGACACTGTGGCTGGTTCTCTGCCTAAGGATTTGTTTACAGCTTACAAGAATCAGACATTCAGACCTTTTAAAGGCTCAATCTGCATATCCCTTCCCATCCCTCACAGGTGTGTGTCCCCAAACCAGTCACTGTGTCTCTCTGAGCACTGGTTTCCTCTTCTGTGTCCCTGACCTCTCTGCCTCACCGCAGGAGAAAGGACACTGAGTTCAAAGGCATGCTACTAAACCAGACAACGCAATATAAACATGAGAGAGTGTCAGAATATGTGGAATGCAGAATCTAGTTCTCAACTGGACCTTGTCCATGACTAAAACATGACGGTGAAGAAAGTTATATCCCAACTATGATTTGAGAAGAAGCCTAGGGGAGGGAAACACATAGGGTTGCAAAATGATTGCAAATGACATGCAGAAGGCCACAATGTCATTGGCTCAAACACCTGAATGTAGTTCTCAGGAGATCTGATGGGAAGACTTTCAATTTAGAATGAAGGCCCTTTACTATCTGCTCTGGAACAACTGGACAAATAGGTATTGATCTTCACAAGAGCCTTCAGAGCTGTCTATACTTTTACAGGGTCCCTGAGGGCCAGTTCTCCGTGGAGGTGTAATTATACCTCTCTTTGCATCCTGCTTTCCCCATTTCTTCCCCATGCTGTCGGATCCGACCCAAGCCTCCCATCTTCAAAATGTGTTCTTTGGAGGACTGGGTCCCTTCAGATTACTTCCTGCCATTCACATACCCTGTGGCATCATCTTAGTACTCACACTCCACCCTTTCTATAATGTATTTAAGTAACTAGAACATTCTTGTCAGCCCTTCAAACTTATAACTTGTTTTAAAGACAAATGACAATCTTGTACAGTTTTTCAAGATCACTCAAGGGACAGAGTGCAGAATGGGTGTTTAGTAATTTTTCTTAAAAAAAAAAAAAGGAGAAGAAAGAAAAGATATATCCAATGAAGCAGCAGAGAAATTATTTACCTTCCCACTCGAAATACTAAAGGCAAACAAAGCCAATGTATGCCACAGTCGTTCTGAAGACATAGCACTAGGCAATGAGGGACAGTGGCCCCAGGAAGCAGATGGCACTAGCCTGCGATGGCCTGAGCTTTGTGGTGGCTGTAGGTGAGCTTTCAGGCTGTAGCTCAGGCTGGGGGAGCCCAGGTGGGACCTAGTGGGCTCCCTGATTGGCGAAGACAGAGCTGAGGGTTTGGGGAGACCAAAGCTAGAATATGCAGGGCAGAGAGAAGACAGTCGCACAGAGAGAAACCCAGAGGTCTGCGGAGGTTCCATAAGTGCAGATGAAGACTAAGCCCGGTGCCTGGCGAAGAGCTGTCTGGAAGGACTGGTGCCTGGTACTGTGCTGGAAAGAGTGTTTTCCCCACCAGCCAGATTGAAAAGCATCATAATTCAGGGGGCATTGGGCAGAGTTATCAGCAGGCTCTTGCTTCAGTAGATTTCCCCTAGATTATATGCTGCTTCTCGCCAATGCAATGATGAGCTCAGTCTGGGACCTGCTGGGCTTGAGGATGGCTGAGACCTCCAATGGGAAGTGCTCAGTGAATGTGTAAATAAGGAGGCAGACTGGCCTCCGTGGGGGGCAGCGTGAACCCCCACATTCCCACCGAGGCTGACCACCCACTTCCTCCACTTCCAGTACTTTGTCTTCACGGGCGTGCTGGCCATGGTGACCTGCGCAGTTTTCCTCCGGCTGAACTCCGTCCTGAAGCTGGCTGTGCTGCTGATCATGATCGCCATCTATGCCCTGCTGACTGAGACCATCTACGCAGGCCTCTTTCTGCGCTACGACAGGCTGAACCACAGTGGAGAGTAAGTGCCCAACTTTCGGTGAAAAGTAGAGCCGTTGGGATAGAGATGGAGTCATAGAAACCTGGAAACTGGCAGAATTTCTCAACGTAGGCACTCCTAGCTTACAAGTCTAGGCAACCTCTAGTTTTCAGTTTTACCATAGTACTGCAGATTAATGAATGAGTTACCCTTCAGACTGAATCACAGCTCAGGTCTCCTCTAAATCTAATCATTCATGACTCCTTCACCTTTAACAGACCCAAGACCTGCAGGATCTGATTTCCATTGGGCTCTAACGATGTTAGCAACAGTGGACATTGTTCATGGAGCACTTACTATGATCCTTGCACTTTTATTTTTGAAATGTGGAATAACTCAAGAAAGTAATACTATCTCCGCCTAGAGAACAGGGCCTGGCGCAAGCCTGAAGTCCCAATGCAGCCCTGGGGTAGCAAAAGCAAGGGGAAGGGAAGTGAAGAAGAAAATCATGGGAGGCAAATACACGCCAGCGCCAGACTGCGCTGCTCGCGTGAGCTGCGAAGGGACTGAGCTGGTGCCCCGGAAGGGCCGCTCACTGGCCAACTGCAAGGCCTCTGGGTGGGTGGGCAGTTGGGACAAAGATCTCAAACAGAGCAGGGGAGAGAAATTTGCTGCCTCCTCCTCTCTTCCTTCTTTCATTAGTCAGCTCAGCCCCTGGCTGAGCCTTCTGGCGGTGTCACTTAGCCCCTTCCACTCTTCGAAGTACAATTTGCTTTTGGACTAAGTGTCATGCAGTTGCTATGGGCTCTGCTAGGCCCTATGGATTCAAAGAGGAATAAGACATTATTTCCACCTTCAAGGAGCTTTGGGGCAAGTAAGTGTATGTAGGAAGACATGCTAGCTACTGAAAGAGCATCATCAAGATCTGGACCAATAGCCAGGCCTCACCATTCACTAGACCTGTGAACTTGGATGTATCATTCAATTCTAGAGTCTGTTTCTTCTTACTACCATAGGGTTCGTAGTATGTTAATTGTTGATGTGACCACTGAAGCAGGTCATATATGTAAAGTGTTGCTAGGGGTATGGCATCAAGTCAGCACTTAGCAAGTGCAGTCATTAGCAAGGTCACATAATAAAAGGTAAATTCAGATTGGTTGGTTTATTTTGAGTTTATCAGTGGAAGCTACTAATAGCTAAACTAAAAATTGGGCATCAGATGCACAATAGATAAAAGTTTGAATTTGATGCCTGAGATATGAATCCTGGCTCTGACACAAATCAGCCATGTGACCTTGAGCAGGTGACTTCTCTCTGGGCCTAGAATTCTCTCTGTAAAACTACAGGCTTGCAAGAAACAGTACATTACGTATGGCTCACACAATACAGACTAGAATGGACCCATTAAACTCACGTTGTAAAGTATTTAATTGCATGAGATTGTTACAGTGGGAACCATACAATCCTAAATTTGTAAACATAAACAATTTTTGCAAAAAGAAAAAGGAAATGACATTTAATTGACCCCAAAATATTAATAATTGTTTTCTCTGGGTGGTAGGCTTACTGACAATTTTTATTTCTGGTTTGTGAATTTTTATTAGCTTCCTAACTCACAACAACTAGCATAAATATGTCTATAATGAGTTACACTCAAATTAAATACTACTGTAATTTTTATGAGACACGAAATAAGAGGATCTCTAAAGATTGTTATAGCCCTGAAAATACATTATCCTACATGTGTTTTCACTTAATAATGTTCTTTTCTATTACCACAGGGAGGTGGTGGTATTAATTCAATTATTTTATTAATACAAATAAATTAGTTCAAAATAGCCTTGGTTTTAAGTCCCTGCCACCCAATATCAAGCAAAGTATTATAGTTATGTACAGATTTCAGCCATTTAACTTTCTCTGGGAGTTCTTTAAGTAATCATAGAAGGCACAAAAAACTCCCTGTAAACTCAAATCACAATTTAGTCTGGATGTTCCTTGACCTGGCTGACTTACTAGGCATGTTGTTCCGTCTCTACGCAGGCCATATTTTTCCATCTGAAATGCATCAGAAAGACTCAAAAGACTATCCATAATTTCCTTTTACTTTTCTTCTGAATTTAACCTAGTCACCTCTCCCTCTTTGTGTGTGTCTCTCTCTGTCTCTCTCTCTCCACCCATCAACTGCTGGTTTTAGAATAATTTAAGAGATATTTACACTTCCTCTTGAAAGTATGTAAGTGATAAATTGCCAGGCTTAAAAATACTCAACTGCATCACAAAGAAAAGGAAATTAGAAGTGCCAGTCAGAGCAGGAGTGTGGGCCACATTTAGCAGGAACTAAACAAATGACATTTCCTATTCGAACTAAGTCATGTGAACCAGTGATTTTTTTTTCTCAAAAGCACCACCACCAGGGACAAGATCATGAACTGGGAGCTTCATGGGATGGAGAGAGGGAGAAGTGGGCCATACACCACACCAAACACATTACCCACATGTGCTCACTTAATCCCCCAATCATGGAGATAAATGCTATCAGAGCCCCTCACAGTGGGCAATGAACTGAAGCTCAGAGATATAGAGTAGCTTGTTCAAGGCCAAACACCTGGTCACTGACGGAGCTGAGATTCAAATCTGGGTCTGCATGAGTACAAAGCTCATGTCTTTAATCATATTTTCAGGAGTCCCCAAACTTTAGGGCCAGAGAACTAAGTGACATGGAGAAAAGGGTGGTAAAAAAAAACACCCCCAAGATGAGCACTGCAGTGACTGTGCATGAATGAATGCATGAACGAATCCTAGTTCTAAAATACTGGATGACAACATGGAGCTCACAGTCCAGCCCTCTGCACTTCAGCACTGACAGAGGTGAACAGCTCCAACAGAGCTGAGCACTTTCTTCTGCTGCCTGTGACCTCAAACTTGACATTTACTTTTATCACCCCTTCTCTAGAGTTTTGTCAGCCACTAGCTAAGCAAGATATACTTCTCGTACCCATAGAACCCATCCCATCTTGACCTCCCAAGACTGACTGTTCTTTAAGACTAAGCTTTTCAGTCTTCCAGCCCAGGCTGCATTCTCTTCCTATGTCCCCCCAAGGCAACAAGGATGTATCCCCATTACAGAGTGTATCATGTTACAAAATTATCTATTTGATTCTTTTTTTAGTTGACTCTTTTTAGGACAAAGACAATGTGCCTTCTTCATTTCTGTATCCCAGCATGTTCCTAGCACATAGTAAATATTCAATAATTATGTGCTTTGTTGGGATTATAGAATAGAAACACAACAATGAATGTCAGCTATTAATAGCATCTGATCTCCCAGGGAAAGTGGATAGAACTGGAAATACATAAATCTGAACACCTCCCCAAGAGAAAGCATGTTTTCATTCCGAAGTCCCCGCTGTGCCTGGAGAGCTGAACTGGGCCTGGCCCTGTATAATCTGGGAGTGTCTTTGAGCATCAAGCTTGATGAAAAGCTGGACTTGCAAGCTGGGTTCATGCCCCGACCTCCTTGCGCCCCATGCCTCTCCAGCAAGCATGGAAAAGGGAAGGCTGGGGACTGCCTGGCGTAGCCATATTACTGCTCTCACCCTCTCTGAGGAGCTGCACCTTGTCTATGATGGCCCCATGGGCTTCAGCCACCTCAGAGTTGATATTTTGAGTAAGTTCTAAGTGTACGTGTGCAGAAGGGAGTGAGGTGGTCTGGCCTTAGTGGTAAAAAATATTCTGGCAGCATATAAACATCAGATTGTAGACAGGTTAGGGGCTACAGGGAATCATGGCGGTGGAAGCAGATATGGAGAGAAGTGGTGGAAGGGTGGACAGGGTTGAAGTTTTGGAGTGCTGCGGCCTGTCAGCTTGGCCTTGGTTTTTTGGCTCAAGCACCGGGGTGAATGGGGGAGGCAACAAGTACCTGAGGTAGAGAAACCTGGGGGGCTGAACAGGTGGTGATGGGAAATGGGAGAGATGACCTGTCATGAGCAGGTTTAGTGCGGGTTTTCTCCCTCAGACAGTGGGAGCCTATCAGTGGGAACTGCGTGTTTCCTCTTTGTTCCCATGAGCCACTTACATCCACATCGAAGGCCGACATTGCCTCCAAACTCACTGCCTCCCAGCCTTGGTTTCCTAGGAAGGGCTTCACGTGAGGCCAGAATGAAAGAGGAAACGTGGGGAATCAAACAAGCGACTCCATGACTTCTGAATTTCTCTGGAGACTGTAAGTCATGTCAGCATTCCTATATAGTTTACTGGCCACTGACCATCCTCAGCTGCCTTCCCACTTGGTCTCTAGAGAGCCCAGGACAGGCCAGGTTGGTGGCATGACAGCTTGTGCCCTGCCAGGACGGTGAGTGGAGTATCACAGGTTCACTCCGGTAGATGACTCAACGGGGACAATGCCTTCATTAAAAGGTACAAGAATTGAAATGAGGGTAACAACAGTGCTCGACCCATAGAACTGATGTAAGAATTTCAAAAGCAATAGAATTAAAAGTGTCCAATTGACAGAATTGATTTAAGAATCTAATCGGATTCTTACAGCACTTAGAACAGGGACTGACACATAGCAAGAAGTACACACCTCTCTCTTAAACAGGATAACTTCTAAGAAAAAAGAGGGGATCCCTGTCTTCACATAGATTTTTGTGACAAGAAAGTGTAAGAGCTCTTTGAAATCTAGAAAAAGTGTCCTGAAAATAGAAGGTTTTTAAAAATAGTACCTTGTATGAGTTTCACATGTGCAGCATAGCAGTCAGACAGTCACATCCTTGACAAGGTGATCCCTCACCTCAGTATTTCCAGTACCCGCCTGGCACCATACATAGCACTACTGACTAATTCTCTATGCTGTACTTTATACTTGACATCCTTGGGGCTGTCCCATCACTACCAATTTGCACTTCTCCACCCCTTCACCTCATCACCCACCCCCACCCCCTTCCCTCGGGCACCCTTCAGTTTGTCCTCTGCACCTCTGAGAGAAGACATCGTTATTAATGTAAGCACATTGTCTAAATGCTGGACTCTAGGCTTTTCCACCAGATGACCTAAGTGACCTCATTCTCTTGGGGGTCAACTGATTTCGGTATTAGCCTAAGTGAACATCCCAGAGCTGCCCTGCCGCCTAGTGGGTGTTCACATAACAACAGCTTCTTTCTTTTTATCCCACTCCTTTTGGAACCCCAGTTTCCTAACGAACATCCTTACGTCCTCCATGGTTTCCATTTGCATTTCTTCTTCCAACAGAGATTTCCTGGGGACCAAGGAGGCGTCGCTGCTGTTGATGGCCATGTTCCTCCTTGCTGTGTTCTACCACGGACAGCAGGTAATCTAACTTTTCACTCGAACTGCCTGGTTACCTGGCATTTTCCCTTGCTGTAAAACTGGCTCTTCTCTACAGCAAACAACTATTAGCTGCCTGCAGCGAGTTGTGATTCTTACCTAATCAATTCCTAATATAGACCACGTAATAAGAAACTAAGCTGGAGAAGATGATTTGGTAAACAATGTGGTTTTAACTTCCCTTAGGTATATGTCTTTCAAAGAGATGATTATCCAAAACAAAATTACTTTTGATTTCTTCTTGAGGGAAATGAGGATCTCTTCCAAATCTGAGGCCTGAATGAAATGATTCCTGTCGAAGTTGGGTGTGTAAACATTCAGGTCAGGAGCAGGTGGGCCGGAGTCCTAACCCTGCCTCCTCTCTTGGCCTCTTGCAGCCTTGAGCAAGTTTCTTACCTCCCCGGGCCTCGGCTTCTTTTCGGAAATAAGACAGGAACACCTAAGTAGAGCTGTTTTGAGGAATCGTTTTCATTTTTGCGTGCAGCATTTTGCTCACTGCCTTACATAATATAGGAAGCGCTTCGTTACGGATGTAGATGAAGTGCCTGCCTCTGAGCCTTTACTCTGCTGGGACCTGGGTGGGCACCGTGGCCAGCACGGTACAAAACCCCATCCCTGGCCCCAAGTGTTCCAGTCTCCTGGAGGGGAGCAGACCCCAAACACCACCATAGCGGGGTGTGCTATATGTGGGTTGGGCTGTCCAAGGACTTCAAGAGTCAGAGGGCTGGGAAGTGACTTTGCCTGGGAGCATCATGCCAGCTTCCCCCAGGAGCTGCTGCCCGCTGCCCCTCTTCTCGGCAAGAATTTAGACCATGAATGCGGTCATGTTCATCACCCAGGAGATCTCTCTCCTTGGTAGAGCCAGAGACTGCCAGCTTCACTGTTCTATTCAGGATTCCTGTCTTGCTTTGGTCTGTGCACACTTTTACAAAAGATAGCCAGCCCTGTCTGGTGGCACAGTGGATAAGGCACCGGACCGTGAACCCAGGGGTCGCTGGTTCAATTCCCAGTCAGGGCACATAACCAGGTAGCAAGCCAGGTTTCCAGCCAGGTCCGTGGCTGAAGGCAGGTGAAAGGCAACCATACGTTGATGTCTCTCTCCCTCTCTCCCTTCCTCTCTCTCTCTTTAGAAATAATAAATAAAATCTTTTTAAATTAAATTTAAAAAAAAAAAAAAAAGATAGCCAGAAAAGGAGAAAATCAAAACAGGAAGGCTGTTGGCCAGAGCAGAAATAGAAACAGATTGCTGAGGAATCACCATGGAAACAGGGAGGTAACAAACCCTGAGAAACCAGGGATGGAACATCCCCAAACCCCAAGAACCTAGAGATGCACATAGAGAGTTCTTTGTAATAAAGGCGGATAGTGAAATGCAGTCAGGGGAGAAAGGGAATAATATAAAACTTGGGAAGCAAAGACAAGGGGGAAAGAGTTCCTGTATATCAAGTTCCTACCAAGTGCCTCGCACTTGACCTCTATTGTCTTATATAACCAAACCCCCACAGCCCTCAGTGTAGTTCTCACCAACACTGCTTCACAGATGAAGAAAGTAAGGCTACTCAGCTAGTGAGGGAACTCGATTCCACACCCAGCCCTGTCTCCCCAGCCCACCGTCTCCCATTCCTCAACTGGAGAAAAACAGAAAGAACGCATCTGCATACCAAAGACAGCCAGGGCTTTCCATTCTGCAGTTATCACTTGGACTCATTTTTCAATTTTAGCTGAACTCACTGTGAAACAATAAGCCACATTCAAAGTCTAGCCACTTCTGGCATTCCTATATTTAGGTCTTGCAGGCTCGATATGAGAGCTGGGGTCACGTGTTCCAGGTTTTGATGGCTTCTAGTTACAGGGGACAACTCCTGAAGCTGACATGCGAATGACAACCCGTCTGAGGGCCAGGAAGACACAGTGAGACAAGGCAATTCTACAGAAAGACTTGGGTACGCTCCAGCCAGGTTTTAAACTGACAAGTGAGAACTCCTCAGGGGAAGCTGAAAGAGAGCAAGTTCACAGCGAGGGTCCTCATTCCACAGTAAGAGAGATGTTCCTGTCTCCTCCGTCACATTAGGAATAACCGCATGACCTGTCAGCCCCACTGCCTCAGGTCCCTCCCAATCCTCAGTGTAATTTATTCCCCTCTCCACTGGTCCTGGGAAAGCAAATAACCTAACCCCGTGGAGGGTGTGTATAAAGTAAGAGTGGGGAAGCACAGTGAGGGTCTGAGAGCTCAAGTGACACCCAATGCCCTGCTCTTTTTTTTTTTTTTTTTTTTAACGTTCAGAAGACTTTGAAATTACATCATCACATCCCAGAACTGCAGCAGTTCCAGTTACAGGCTTGCAGTGGTGTGGATAATATTCAGACCCCAACTTGTGCCACCTAGTAAACGTGACTCAGTAGTAGTGACTTTCAATAACTTACTGAGCTTTGTGTGTTTTCTTACCTATAAAATGGATATGACAAGAACAGTTTCCATTGGGTTATTATAGCATTAAATGAGACAGTAATTATAACATACATATCCCAGTGTTTTGCACATAAAGTATATGCTCAAAAATCATGAGCTATTAATAATTGACTCTGAAAACAGGCTGCAGGGATTAAGAAGCATAATTAGTAGGAACCAAGTAGACAGCAGGATGTTTAGAATAATACAGGAAAGGGTGAAGTCAAAGAAATAACATGCATGACCCACGGACATGAACAAACAGGGTGGGATTGCTGGAGGGAAGGGGGTCCTGGGTGGAGGGGAGCAAAGGGAAAATATGGGACAACTGTAACAGCATGATGAATGAAATATACTTAAAACAACAAAGGAAAACAGGCCCCTGAGACAAACAGAGAAAGTATTATTATGACCCATCTGGTCCCAAGGCAGGATCAGAGACTGAAGTCACTTGTGGTCACATAGCCAATAAGGAAAACCTGACAGAAAAGGGTCCCCTCTCTTCCCACCATGCCCCACTCCCTGCCTCTCTGGTGGACCAGGCTTCCTGCAGAATCCTATCAGGTCAGGTTGCCTAGTCAGAGTCTGTCAGGGTCCTGTTCGCTCCTAGGTTTGCCACCTGCATCCACCGGTTTCCCTTGGTGACTCAGTGGCCGTCTGTGTTTATTAATGATGCCCGTGGGTGCCTGGTACGCAGCAGCCTGCCGGCGGGAGCATAATTATACATCTCCAGAGTGGCAGAGGCGGTTACATAATAGCTGCCTAGTCGGGAAGTTGGATCTTACACACACAGAAACAAGGCACCCGACACTTCCTGCTCCTCCCAGCAGGCAAATGCTCCAAACACCGGACAGGAGGGTGGACCGTCACCCTGCCACCCACTTCAGGCCCTAATACTTGCAGCCCTGAGGGTTGGGCTTTGCCTCAGCATCTCCATTTATGGCAGAGGAAGCCGTGCCTGGGGACAGACTATTGAGGTCATGCCTGCAGCCACTCACTCCTGGGTCTGATAAAGTGATAAAGACAGGCACTAGTATTTGTGCAGCAATGCCACTGGAGGCATGCAGGACCCGGAGAGACTCGAGATCCCACAACCGTCACTCTTTTCTACCTATAAAATGGAAAGAACTCTAGCTATCCATGAAGAGTTGCACAACAGCTGAGTGAGATCACGTACACAGAATGTCAGGGTCAAGCCTTACAGCTTGGAGTCAAATGCCCTGAGCTGAAAGCCGGCCTCTCCTGGTAAGAGCCTGGGCAACTGGCGTCTGAGTTTTTCAATGTAAGCCCAGTAGATTCCGGTCATCTCCTTGCCTTCCGGTGGGAAAAGATGTTTCAGGCTGGCACATATTCTTCCCTAAACGTCAGCCTTTTCTGCAAAGAGCATGTGGTGATTTGGGTGGGAGCTGGTGTCCTGAAACCACACTCTGGACACCGGAGCTCACTGCTGTGAGGCTTTCGTGGTTCTCTGCCTTGACTTCAGTGGGCAGAGCTGGGAAACATGCACACAGCTCACGAGTTCATGGGGACACTTTGTGACATCGGCAGGACCACATGCCTGTGACGTAAATTCATCAACGTCACCTCTGCATCTCCATTGTCCCTGCCCCAAATTCCAGTTCTCTGTGACACCAACACAAACTTCACCTGCTTCGTCCCGTGGTCACATACAATAGTCTAAGAAGAATAACGCAGACACTGCCACCCGCAGTGGGTGGCTGGAAACGGTGTCAAGATTCCTTTCCAGTTCTTTTCCTCCTCAGACTGCTCCCCTCCACGGACATGCCATCGAGCTACCGTGTCCTACGAAATCTGAAATAGCTCCTCTCCGCTTGGCACCCACACAGGTCCATTTGCTTATTTGTTTGTTTTTATCGAGCTTTTTAATAATCTATTTAGTTTTATAATTAAGTAGAAATATTTCCAGGATTCAAAAGTCAAATTTGTAAAAAACCCTGTAATTTTAAAAGTTTGAATTCTATCTTTTTTCTTCCTCCTTATTTGCTCCCTTCTTCATCTCATAGGTCATGATTTTTAATGGTTTTTTACTTTTGATTTTTTAATATCCTATATTTCAACATATAAAAAATATATATTTAAATATATGGAAAGAGAGAGAGATGGAGACAGAAAGCGATGTAGATGTCTACCTTCCTTAGACCAATGGTGGCACACTACACATGCTCTTCTTCACCTTGGAGACAGGCCATCAAAGGACAGAGAAACAGTCTTCATTTCTTTTTATAGCTGCTTTTTATATTGCTTTTTATATTGTTGGACAACCAACAAAATGAACACTGAGGCTGTTCCCAGCTTTTGCTATTTCAAATTCTGATGAATAGATAACCTCCTGCCTCTGTCTTTTCACGTTTTGCCATACACTGAGACTTTCAAGTAAGACAAAGAAAGGAGCTGGATTTTTGAAGACCTTGACTTCAGGACATCAACCATGTGTTTAACAGGGAGGAAATTAGTCACTTCAACAGTTAATGGCACCCTCAAAGCTGTGGTAAATATGTGAGTTTAGAAAAGGAATTGGCTACTTGCCAACACAAAGGGACGCTAGGACAAGAGGGAGCGAATGTGTGTTGAGGACCTACTATCACTTCCTATGTAATTCCTATTCCAGTCTTGCGCGGTCATTGGTGTTTATCCCACCTTTGAAGATGAGGAACCAGAGATGAGGTCACTAGCCCAGGTTGCAGTGTTTGAGTGGGACTAGGACACTATGCCACATTTGTCTCACAACTAAATCCACAATCTTGCCATTATTAGCTCATTCATTTCTTCCTTATTGCCTGCTGGTTAAGAGTTCATACTCTAGATGGAACTGGAGAATATTATGCTAAGAGAAATAATCCAGGCAATGAAAAACAAATACTACACGATCTCACCTATAACAGGAACCTACGAATAAAACAAAGAGCCAGAGGCTGACAAAGAACAGACTGACAGTAACCAGAGGGATGGGGAAGGGCATAAGGGGAAAAGCAGGGGAAGGGTCTAGTCAAGGAACCAGTATAAATGACCCATGGCCATGGACATGATGGGGATTGACTGTGGGAATGGGGGTGGGACAGGGCAGTGGAGAGCAGCAAGGGGGAAATTGGGACAACTGTAATAGAGAAACAATAAAAAATTTTAATTAAAAAAAAAAAAGAGCTCATACTTTAGGGCTGGACTCTGGAGTTAGGCCCAAATTCTGGTTTCTCTATGAACTAGTATGTGACTTTGGTCAACCTACTTAACCATGTTTGCTTTCCTTTTCTTAGCTGTAAAAATGAGGATTAAGCATAATAATTACTGGTAGGGTTTTTATATAAATGAAAGGAATGAAAATATGTGTATTGCCTAGAACAATGTCTGGAATAATAATTAGCACCATCTACGCATTAGCTGGCTTGATTAGCACAGCTTCTTTGTTGAGTCGGTAAGTGTTCATTGAAGCCGGCCTGTGCCAAGCATGTAACACTGATCAGGGGCAAGAACCCCTGACCTCACAGCACCTGCAGACTAGCAGAAGGCACGGTCATTATCTGATAACCACACAGACCGCTATAAAAGTACGGGTGCTGTAATGCTGGGAAGGGGAAGTACGAGCCCTGTGAGGTGCGATCCTCCTACGACCTCTCGGTGTCCAGCAGAACGCACCCCCGGAACGTTCAGACTGTTTGGCTTGTGAAGGGTTCCGGAGGGGCTCTCCCCATGTGCCACCCAGGCACCTGCCGCCTACCCCTGACAGCCCCTCTGTTCCCCCCTCTCCCCCCACAGCTGGAGTACACGGCCCGCCTGGACTTCCTCTGGCGGGTTCAGGCCAAGGAGGAAATCAACGAGATGAAGGAGCTGAGGGAGCACAATGAGAACATGCTCCGCAACATCCTACCCAGCCACGTGGCCCGCCACTTCCTGGAGAAAGACCGAGACAACGAGGTGAGCACAGGCCTGCCTGGGAGGTGCAAGGGCGTGGGTGGCAGTGGGTGGGGTGAGCTGGACACACTGATCGCAAACTCTGCGAGAATTCCTGTCCTCCTGTGAGCACGTGACAGCAGGGACCATGCCTACCACTTGGTGCCGGGCCACGCAGACCACCTGGTCCTGGGAAACACACACAGCCTCCGATCACGCAACTGTACGATGGATACAGGATGTCCACCTCAAGGCCCAATTGGAACTGTCAAGTTGTATACATGTGTGTGTGCACATATTTCTTAATTATACATCTAACTTAAAAGAATTTCTATATAACTTAAAAGAATTTAACGCAGAGTTTTGAAGAGATATTTGAACACCCATATTCATACCAATATTCAAACCAGCCAAATGATGGAAGCGAACCGGTGTCCATCGACTGATGAACGCATAACAAAATGTGAACATACAGACAATAGAATATTGGGGGCAGCCCCAGAAAGGAAGGAAATTCTGACACTCGCTATGACAAGGATGGATCGTGAAGGCATTATGCTAAGTGAAAGAAGCCAGGTACCAAAGGGCAAATACTGTTTGATCCCACTACATAAGGGCATATCTAGAGAAGTTACACTCATAGACATAGAAGGCAGAGCGGAGGCTGCCCAGACTGAGGAAAGAAGGTGAGGGGAGTTGGTGTTTAATGACGGATTCCGTTTTGCAAGGTGAAGAGTCCTGCAGATAAACGGCTGTGATGGCTGTACAAGAATGGGAAGGCACTTAGTACCTCCAAAATGTATGCTTAAAAATGGCAAAGATGGTAAATTATGCTATATGTACTTTATCACATCTTTTAAAATAAGTGTTATGGTAAAATACATGTGTGTATATATAGGTACATGGATATGTACATATATCTGCATATATCTATCTTCTTAGCTCATCACCTACCATATAATAGGTACTCAACAATGCTCCTTTTACATAAAATAGTTTTTTCTTTTATTACACCTAAAGTTACTAGTGGAAATCCTTGCAGCTACCAGCATTGTTTCCTCTTTCTCTGGTGTTTGTTTAGCAGTGAGCATGTCAAAGAAACCCACGTGATTTGGCATCTATGTCCCAGGCATTGTCCTGGACATTGCAGTAGATAAGATGACAGTCGCACGCCTAGACCACTTCACAATCAGATGTGGGTAGGAACAGGGGTTCCGATCAATGTACTAATGTCATATTTTTTCTCACTTTACAAATGGAGTCAATGAGAGTCAGAGAGGTTCAGTAATTTGCCCAAAGCCACAAAGCTGCCAGCTGGAGTCACAAAATGACTCCTCGGGAAACCCCATAGTGGGGACCCTGAGTGCAAAGCAGCCTGAGTGAAGGGTCCAGGGGTTGGAGGACAGGGACCCAAGCATCATTGGTCACTCATCCTTCAGAGTTACGATGCTGTTTGAAGGAATTCAATGTTGGAAGGCGTGGCCCCACTGCTCCTCAGTAGCCTGCAGTGTTTATTCGGTAGCCCCATGGCACTGGGAATAGCTGTGGATAACTGATGGGCTGATGGAGGGACCTGGTGGGTCCATGGACCCAACGTGCCAGGTAAGAGTTGAGCTGTAGATAGAAGCATCTTGGAAATCAGCCCATGAAGTTCTGAGATGTCCCAGCCAAAGGGAGCCATGGAAACTGTCCCCTAATCACATCTCTTATCCCCAAAGTTGATTTTGGTGGCAGGAGAACTGCCATCCTGAGGAAGGAGAAGGCACTTCCGTTTCGGCCAACGCCCCTCTGGGCCAGTGGCTTGGCACGCATTCACTTATTTAAGTCTCACAGTGATCCAGAAAGGCAACTGCTTCACTCCACTTCACAGACGAGATGGGAGTCTCAGAGGAAACAGATCAGCTCCTCCACAGGACAAAGGAGATAGCCATTTGTCAGTAAAATACTGACTGGGTACCTCCCAGGTGCTATGAACTGGACATACAGGTGAGAGGCGTGCCCGGCACGGGGGACAGGTGTGCTGAGGCATAGGGCAGGGGACGCCTGGTGTGAGCTGACAGCACAGGGTGGCCGGGACACAGTGAGAAAGGTGGGGGGTGACAGGGACACAGCTGCGGAAGCAGGCAGGGACCAGGTCGGGAAGAGACCACGGTGCCCCACCCACAGGCAGGCCCCAAAGCAGCGGTGCAGAGTCCGCCCTGAAGGCAGGTCTAGTTGAGCACAGGGGGCAACTGGCAGGCTGATGCCTGGCCAAGTGCAACCTTCAGCCTTTGACCACAAAAGGGCAACTTGGAGGAAAGCAGACTAAATTTTTCAGGGGTCTGAGTCACAACAAACATCCCACAATACAAGGCACAGGCACTGGATGATGCGGATGGCATCACAGTAGAGCCGTGTGAGGCCCCCGGATGCTCCTGGTGAACCAGGCTGTGTGATCCAGGGCAGCCTGCCCAACCTCTGAGTCCATCTCCTCATCCAATCAATGAGGCAATAATACCACCCTTTGCTGAGCTGGTGTGAGAACTACATGGAGTGCGAGCACACCTGGTGCCCAACGCAGCGGGCCTGGGGCAGGTTGAGTGGAGAAAGGCCATCTGGCAACCCAAAACCTGGCTCCCGGGGTCCATCCTGACCCCACCTTCCCACTCCATTTTCCTCATCTACCAAGTCACGAACCTTCCCTGCTTTTTCCGATTGTCACAACATTTACATGAGCTATAATGCACAAAGCACTTAAGTGGTGCTTGATGCTCTCTGAGAGCACACGTATTGTTAGCCCTAATTATCTTTGATAATTGTGAGCTATCACTACTTTTGCTGCTCCCTTTCCAATCCCAGCTGCATGTCCTACCCATTTATTCGTTCAGCAGATACTGACCGAGGACCACCCATGTGTCTGGTATTGCTCCGGACTCTGGCATTCAAACAGTGAACAAAGAAGACAAAGTCCTTGCTGACAGGAAGCATGTGTTTTCATGAGAAGGAGGCATTAAAATGAACATATGAAAACAATGCCCGGTAGTGATAAGCCAAGTAAGAGACTGAGCTAGGTGGGAAGGGGTGGCATTTACACTGGGGAGACGGGTAGAAGCTCACCCCTAAGAGGTGGCATTTGAGCAGAGACCTGAATGTCATGAACGGATCCTAACAAGGTCTCCAACCTTGTTTCTCCCTGCAGAGAGGGCTTATCTTCATACAAGAAATAGGACTTGGAATCAGACAGGCCTGGGCAGGGGAGGGCCAGGCAGAGTTCCCTGAGCAAAAGTGGGGGGTGGGAGGGAGCACATATGCTCCAAATGCCCTACAAAGCCCAAACCTGTGCACCAACCAGAGGAGGTGGCAAAAGACAATAATAGCTTTTCTATCGTCATCGGCCCTTCCCCAATTCACAGTATTTTTATCTTCTTTGAGCCCCAAATAGCAAAAACCAGATGGCACACTCAAAGTGGTTGACGAGAGCCCACTGGATGATGGGCTATTTCTGATGGCTCTGGCAGGTGGCTGGAGCTGTTTGGGGTGCCCCTCCAAACCCCTCACACTCTTCTTCCTGCTTGCTTTGGTGGGGAACTGACTCACCTACATCAATGGCCCTGCAGGCCCCCGGCACCCAGTTCATATTTTGAAGTTCTAACCCCATTAGCTCAGAATGTAACTGCATTTGGAGAGAGGATCTTTAAAGGGGTAACTGAGTTAAAATTAGACCACGAGGGTGGATCCTAATCCAATCTGGCTGGGATCCCTATGGGAAAAGGAGATTAGGACACAGATACAGAGAAGAAACCATGTGAAGATGCAGGGAGAAGGAGACCATCTCTAAGCCAAGAAGAAAGGCCCCAGAAGGAGACAACCCTGCCAACACCTTGATCTTGGACTTCTAGTCTCCAGAACTATGAGAAAATACATTTCTGTTGTTGAAACCACCCAGTTTGTGGCATTCTGTTATGGAAGGCTGAGAAAATTAATAGCCAAGTTCATACACGGAAATGTTTCTTTCCTCTATATCATAGCCATTTGGAGGATGCAGTTCTGTAGGCTGGATTGTGCAGGCTCTCTGACCCGTAAGGCAGAATCAAGCTCCTTCTGTGGTATCACCCCATTGTTCAAGGCCAAGGTGCACTCCCTGCCTTAGAACTGCTCCCTGGCTGCAGTCTGTACACCTCGTCCCCAACCAAACCCAATCCAGCCCACCACCAGCTGCTGTACTCTTTTGGGGCAAGAGCTGGTGAAGGCATCCACTAAAAGCTCAAGACCGACACATCAGGAATCAGGGGGACACCCTTCTGAGACTGATGGCATGAAAGGCAGAGGAGGAAAGCCCTGATGGGCAGATGGGGAAGGCCCCAGGGGTCTTCTAACTGCTCCTAGTTGGGTGAGCCCAAACAATGCCTTAACTCCTCTCTGTCTTGTTTCCTAATCTATAAAGTAGGAATAACAATTGCACCTAATTCACAGGGCCGCTGAAAGGATTAAATCATTGACTGCACAAGGCAGTACCTTGTAAGCTTCCTGTCTCCTCTAAAGGCTAGGGAGGCACGAACTCAACCGTTTTGAGCATCTACTTTGCACCAGACCCTGTACGAGGCACAGACTATGTTGCAGGCATCCCCAGTACCACCTGGATGATTTGAATGTACCACAAGGAATGGCACGGAGTCCTTGCCCCACAGGAGTCCACACAGGAAAGGAGAGATGGACACTAAGGCACAAATGCAGGTGGCAAGGGCTGTGGTAGAGCTGCTCAGGGGGCAGCCACAGCACGGGCTCAGCCGTGAGTCTGGGAGGGGTTTGGAAGACAAGGTACCTCAGTGGTTGGTGAAGGCAGAAAACAAGAGTTAGCCTGACCAGGGAAGCTAACTGCAGGAAGGAAGGGTGTACCCTCTCGAGGGACGGATAGGAAGAACAAAATCATTAGCGTGTGAAACAGCAGAGCAGGTGTCTTCACTGGCTTCTCCGGAAGCCCACCTCGAGACAGATTCCAGCACAATGAGCTCAGAAGGGGTCCCAGGAAGCCCAGGAGCAGAAGAGCGTTTCAGGTGAGTTACCTTCTGGTGACTAGAGCTGATCCCACTGGGGAATTCGGGGAAATCGTGTTGAAGGTGTAACTCAAAGTCATCTGGCCCAAGGGGGTTAGGAGCTGGGACCAGGGCCAGCCATTGATTGACAGCGGCCCTGGTCGGGGAGAGGCAGCATTGATTTCGGGGAGCATTCAGCCCAATGCGCGCTTGAACACAGTGCCCTCTAGTGGCCACAGAAGACTCCACACAAAGAAATGCAAAGGCTGGGCCTTCATGAGGGAATGCTAGCCAGCACGGAAGGACAAAAACTCCGGTGTTTCTAGAACACAAGGCCCAACACGAGGGATACAGTTCAGGCAAAGAGGCCAAAGAGACAGGAGGTGCAGACAAAGGCACGAACGTTTGAGCCTTCTCCCAAGGGCAATGGTGGGCCATTAAGAATGGTCTTAAGAACGAGAGAAGTGTGGTCCCCCTTGTACCTCTCAAAGCTCACTTGGGCTGCCGTGAGGAATGTGCCTTTGGGCACAGCCAGACTGGAGCCCGGGAACCTACTACTGGCGAAGGGTGGAGCGTAGAACCATGCAGAGAGCCAAGGACGGAACTATAGCCATCAACGACATGTAAGGTGGAAGGTAAACGTGGAAGGGGCCAGACACAAGGAGGACAAAGGTAGTGTCACTGAAGCACAAACCGTCAAGAGTCTCTGAAGTCTCGATGAAGCAAGAGACTAGACCGCCTACTGAGAGGAGCCACGCCAGGGTGAAAGTGCGGGACCTCGGTGAGGGCCGGCCACTGGGGACAAAAGGACAGGCACGCAGGACTCTGAGTGCCGCTGAGGCAGGAGACATGAATTTTCCGGGGTCCCAGTGCACGTGGTGGTGAAGCTGGGTACGGTGTTGACGTGTCGGTGGCAGAGCCCCCGCTCTCTGTCCCGTCCGAGGGCACCTGTGTGTGGGGGCACGCAGGTCTGCCTCCCCTCCGATGACCGTTTCTGGCCCCCTGTGTTTGCCCCCATCCAGGACCTGTACTCTCAATCCTACGACGCCGTTGGGGTGATGTTCGCCTCCATCCCAGGGTTCGCGGACTTCTACTCCCAGACTGAAATGAATAACCAAGGGGTGGAATGCCTGCGCCTGCTGAATGAGATCATTGCTGACTTCGATGAGGTAAACCGAAGCCTCGGGAATGCACAGTCACTCATGGCCGTCATTGCTGTCATAACATTATGTTATTCATTGTAGCACTGACTACTTATAGAATCCAGGCTGCATGATAAACAGAAACATGTGTTATCTAATCTAATTATCGCAATTACCCCGTAAGATAAACGCTGTTATTTCTCCCTTGAGTGGGTCAAGAACATCAGCTTCAGAGGCTTGCTAACTGAACCCAATGTCACACAACCAGCAAACAGCAAAACAAAGACTTGGTTGGGGCCCACTGCTATTCAGGCACTAGTGTCACAGACACTGGGCACTGATGGGGACAAGTGCCATAGATAAGCCCATCAATTAGCATTTGGGCAGAGCCCTAAACTCAAGGATAAACATGCTCTACACAGTACTGTCCTCTTCCAGCCTGCATGAGTCTAAAGAACACGTAATATGGGGGTGGGGGGAGACACTCATGCTGCACTTTATTCACATTAATAGATTAGGCAAGAGTGTGCTTCCTCTTTCTCCTCGCCCCTCACCTTGAAGGAGGGCACCAGTGCCCACCGACCTGCCTGATCCTGAGAAGGGAAGTAAATTTTTACTTGAGAAAATGCTGGGGAACAAGCCATGCAAAGATGTAGGTTCTGCTGAAGTCTAGCTCTCAGCCTGATTCCCGGGGAGCTCAGGAGGCTCAATGGTACCAGGGAGCTGCTTGCCATTAAGACAAGGGGGCAGGCTTCTGCACCCCTGTGTTGGTCAGCCATTGGAGGCGCGTGACCTCCCAACACTTCCACCAAGGGGGCTCCCCCTGGCCTGGGCCATCCTCCAAAGGAGCACACGGCCTGCATGGTGGGCAGCCAGCCCTCACGGCCTTCTCGAGGACACCCCCATAGGGCAGGCCTGGGCGGGGCACCAACAGCAGCTACTCCGCCACCTGAATACCCTGTCTTAGCCCCCAGGTCCCACTGGCTGCTGAGTTCTGTGGGTTTCTTCCCCTCAGTCTTGCTCTGGGCCATGTAATTCCCCTCCTGGACCACTACAGTCAGCTCCCAAGTGCTGTCATTCACCGTCAGCAGCAACCAAAATTAGGAGCATTTTGTCACATCCCTTTGAAACTAAACCCTTCAGCGGCTCCCCTTTGCCAATTCCTCAGGTCACCTGAGGCATCTGCACCTCCTGTCCCTGTACCCTCTCCATCTTACCTCCCGCTACATGACACCCAGCCTGCTGTCCAGCACATCCAGCTACATACAAGCCAACCAGCCCCCTAGCTTTTCTGCATACAGCTCTTTCAGCCCAGAAATTCTTCCATCCTCACCATGCATCCTTCCTCCCAGACTCTAAGCAGTGGAACACCTAACAGGCATTTCACAGTCAATCCAAACACCATCTCTACTTGTGACGCCTCTTCTAACCCCCCTTCTCGCCAGGTAAATATTATCACTCCTTTTTCAACGAAAATCTTATACTCCAAAAAACCTTCCAACATAGAGCCCGAAACCCTTCAGTGTATAGATCTTCCCCCACTAACCACTTAGGTCTGAGAGATCCATCCTATTAAACCCTATAGGCATTTACTACATGTTGCCATTTTCAACCTCCTACACTTGCTTGTTATTTATCCCTGAAACATAGGACATGCGTGTAACAGATGCTTTATTAATGAATTACATAATGGGAGGCAGAAAGTGCTGGAAAATAGTAAGGTAACAATGGGCTAGTACAGTCAAAAACACGCAAATTTTTTTTTTTTAAATAGCTCCATTAAAAATAATCTCACTGAAGTTTGCAATAATAGGCCCTTTTTTATTTTAAACTCTATAGCACCTCCTGAAAGTGCCCACTAGCATGTTTTGAAATTGTAATGAATACATTTGAGCTGAATGCACATCTCAGAGTCCCTGTTGTAAACACACTGGAGTTTTCAGAAAACTGAGGCAACAGACGGAGCCCCTAGTGGTAGAGATGGTGTTTGCAGAGGGAAGGGGGCGAGGTTTGAGATTGGTCCAGGAGGCTGTAGTCTCTAGACAGGGGAGTGGGGTGGCCTTTGAACGAGGGGGAGGGGGTCAGGGGAGGAAGTGGAAGAGAAAGGACAGAGGAGAAGGAAGGGGGAAGAAAACGGTGCCCACAAGGAAAACACATTCCCTGCCTGCGGCCCTGCGCCCTGTCAGCTCTCCTTGGGCCAGGCAGAGCGCGCCTTCCCCTTGGGTCAGGAGTGACCCTCTAGACTCTGCCAGACGCCGGGGGCTCACGGGAGCCGCGGCACTGCTCCTCTTGCTGGCAGGATTACTCGAGCCCTTCGGCCTCAGCGGGAGGAAAGCAGGACGTGGCAGGGAGCGCCCCTGCACAGCTGCGTTTGCAGTAAGGCCGGAGGCTCACCCACGGGTCCCGCCCCCGCGGGCGATGAGTCTGCTCATGTCTCCCTGCCCCGGGCAGGCTAGCCGAGGAATACAGGGGCGGATTAGGGACCCATTATGCCCACAGACGCTCTTCTGTATATAGTAGATAAATTTGCTGCATGGATTTTAAATGAAATAGTGAAGACTCTTGCTGCTTCCTAATCCATTTCAGAGGAGGAGGCAGCGTGGCCTGGGCCTGGAGTTGGCCCTCAGTCAGGAAGTTCTGAGAAGAGAGGAGGGAAGAGCCCACTCCCCGCTGGAGGCTGGGGAGATGCAGTTGGAGGAAGGCCGAGGGGAGGAGGTGGGCAGCCGAAGGCCCGACAAGATCTCTGAGCTGAAATACTAACAGGCGACCCTGACACCCGCGTGGAGGTGTCTGATGGCGCCTGTCAGGCGTGATCGCAGGTGGAGGGCAGGCAGGTGCTCCAGCCGCTTCCTGCCCTGCGTGCACTTCGCAGACTCTCAGCAGGGGCAGAGCCCGGAGCAGCTGGGGAAACAAAAGTAATGAACAAAGGCTGCCTCGCTGTGAATCAAGCTGCACCTGGCACACACACACACACACACACACACACACACACCAAAGCAAACCACAAAAGCCCCTGCTTGCGTTTTCCATGTTTCCCAGCCCAGTTTCCCTGGAGCTGGACTTTTCCGAACTCCTTCACTGCCGCTTGACTTTGAGAGGAAGACTGCTCTCTAGCCAACCTACCGCATCCTCGCCATCTGCCCGCCCACCCCCAGGTGGCATGTGCCCCTGAGGATGTTACAGTCCTCATGGGAGGCAAAGAGTTAGAGAACCAGCAGGTACAGCTACACAGCGACCAACAACAGAAAATAAAAGGCCACACTTTAGACTTAGGGGCGGGAGGTCTGAGCTTTGAACTTGGCTCCTGCGCTCAGAGCAGGTTCACGCGTGTGTGACCTGTGCCGTGGAGACAGCGGGGCAGGCAGACCCTGGACATCTCTGAGGGCACAGCCAAGGAGCTCCCGGCAGACTCGATGTGGGTTGTGAGGTTTTATCCGGAGCAACTGGGAAAGTGGAGACGCTATTCATGGAGCCAGTGGGAAGGTAAACAAGGCCAGGGCACGGCCAATGAGAGATGCCTGTCCGACCTGCAGTCGGGGTGTGGCTTAGCAATTGTGTCAGAGTCTGAAGGTCAAGGAGGACGCATGCATCTAAGTCTTCCAAAAAGAGACTGTGTTGAAAGCTACGAGCCATGAGGGCATCTCAAGGGACTGAGCCCAGATGGACCAGGAGCCCATCAACTGCACCTGACCCAGGGACGGCGCTTTCCTCTCCACCTTTTTCCTCCCTTTCCATTTTTCTTTCCACTTCACTGGCAACTCCCCACTCTTTTCCTTTGCTAGTTTGTTCTTGTCTTCCTTATCGTACAATGTAGGTGGCCCCGGGGATGGGAGGTGGTGTTCAGTTTTGGGTGAAGTGGTCAGCAAGACCCCGCTGGGATGACATTTGAGGAAAGGCCTGGAGGAGATGAGGGATGAGCAGTCTTCCTCTGAGGGAAGACTGTACCCCAAAAAAGCAGCAAATGCAAAGGTCCTGGCTGGCTGGGACCAGCAAGGAGGTCAGTGTGGCTGGAGCAGTGAGCCAAGGTGACAGGATGTGAGAGGACTGGCAGGTCACAGAGGAGACCCTCACTTTGACCCTGAGCGAAATGGGAAGCCACAAAAGAGCTGGCACAGAGCAGGACATGGCCCGAATTATTCTGGAATGGGATCTCTGGCTGCTGCGCTGGGCATGTAGGGTGAGGGCGGGAGCTGATAGGTGATTGCAACACAGTGGCAAGGTACACACACTAACCATGGCTTAGCCCAGGGTGTTAGCAGGGAGGGATTCTAAATACATGCAGAAAATAAAGCCAAAAAGATGTGTGGAAGGGCTGCGGAACATTCGTGATTTCTTCTTTAAATTAGTAAGGTGGCTTTTCCCCTGCTTCGAAGATTCATAGAGACAGAGCTATCCTTAAGGACTATCTGGTCACACCCACCCTGGCACCTGGCCCTTAGCAGGGGCTCAGCAAATACATGTTGACTCTCTGAATGCACGGCTTTCAGAGAGAAACAACTAACTCGGGATGCTGGGCAGTCAGGCGTCGTCCCTAACGTGAGCCAGGGGTGTGTTTTCAGGGACCCCCGGCTGCTGGGACCCCCCGCCAGCTCACGCCATTGCTCTGTTTCAGCTGCTGGGTGAGGACCGGTTTCAGGACATTGAGAAGATCAAGACCATTGGCAGCACCTATATGGCGGTCTCAGGCCTGTCGCCTGAGAAGCAGGTAGAGAAAGTCTGGGGCCCCAGCCACAACCTACGGCGGCCGCACTGTGGTGCCACGACTGAAGGCGGCAAGGCCCACCCCCGGGACACTTGAGGATGGCTAGGGGGACGGTGCGGTGAGCTGGATGTCCTAGCTGTGTGGTGCACGCCGCTCCTGGGGTGAGGGGGTCTCCCGATGCACCGATGGTTCCTTATGACGGAGCAGCCGCCCGGCTTCCCTCGGTGACCAGAACCAGAGCCGAGAAGGACCCTATCATGACGCGGCTGTGGGGCTTACCAAACCCCTGACCCTAGCCTGTTTTCTTATTCTTGCTTTTGTTTTCTCCTCCACAATTTAAATGAATCATCATCATCGTCATAAGTCCTGTGCTTTTGAGAGCTGCCTGTGTGCCAGGCACTGGCGCTAGGTGGGAACGCTAATGCCCACCTTCCACGATTAGTGGACGAATCACCCGGGACAGTGTCATGCTCCCCACACAACGCCTTGGCCTGCGTAGGTCCTCAGTCGGTGTTTTCTGGACAGGGGTCTAAGTTACTGGGAGGGGGAATCCTCACTCCTTTTCATCCCTCCTTTTGCTTTCTTTCCCACTGAAAGCCTAGAAATATTTTAAGAGTAACATGGCAAGAAAGCCATGCTAGGAAGTGGGTACCTGTGCATGGCCCTCTGTAGCGGGGGTCCCCAGGAGACAGCCTGCAGGAAAATCCAGCCAGCCTTCTGTTTTCATAAGTCAGACTGTACTGGAACACAGCCACGCCTGCTGTTTGTACGTTGCCTGAACTCCTTCCACGCTTCCACACAATGGCAGCACTGAGTAGTCACTCCCGAAACATGGCCACAAAGCTTTAAATATGGGTTCTCTGGCCCTTCACTGCCCCTGTTGGCCAGCCTCTGCTGTATAAGGGCAGAGTTCTTTCACATAGGACCCCATCCACTCCCTGTGAGGTAGGCGGGGCCAGTGTGCGTATCCCCATTTTATAGATGAAAAACTGAGGTTCAGAGAAGCATAGAGGCTACTGTGCACTCCCCTCAGGAGTTTGGTGAGCAAAACACTTCAGAGGAAAATACATGGTTCCTAGATTGGAAACACCACACGTTTCTACATGGGAGCATGTGTACATACAAACTACACAGGGACACAGGAGCACTGCACACAAATACTGTGCGTATGTGCATAAAAGCACATGTACCTACACTATACATATGTACACAGGAGCATGTGTACACACACTACACCTATTACATAAGAGCACATGTACACAACTACTACCCATGCACACACGCCAGGGTGCATGGCCGGGAATTCAGGATCCATCGCCTGAAAGGATTATGGTGACACGTATTTACTCTCTGAAGCCAACCTCCTGTTGGCCCACGTTTCTGCACACTTGAATGTACAGGGAGTCCCACACCCGGCTAGTTCCTCCAAGGGATGTGCGGGGGGCCAGGACACAGAGCAGGGCCCTGCGCCCGAAATGCTCACGTGTCCTCTCCTGCGTTCGCTGCAGCAATGTGAGGACAAGTGGGGACACCTGTGCGCCCTGGCTGACTTCTCCCTCGCCCTGACCGAAAGCATTCAGGAGATCAACAAGCACTCGTTCAACAACTTCGAGCTCCGGATCGGTGAGTAGCAGCCGGAGGGGTGGCGGGCAGGGACGCCTGGGGCTGCCTGGCCTCCTGCCCTCAGGCCCTTCCAGTCCTGGGCTTCAAGCCAGGGAAGCTTTTTCCTGCCGAACGCGACAGTCTGGGTGTGACGTTGCCAAGGACAGAGATAGGGTCAGCTCAGGCCTCTCTACCGCCTCTCACCGAAGGCCAGGGAAGGGCACTGGCCTGTGTGCAGAAACACAAAGCAAATCTTTGACCAGAGCTACCTCCCTCCCTACTCTGCGCACAGCTCCCCCCATGCCAGACCTGGCTGAGAGAGGCAGCTGGCTCGCCTGTCATTTCATCCTGACTTCGGGGTCCCCAAGCTGGCAGTCAGATAAGGGTGGGCGGAGAGCCTGCAGCGCCTCTCTGACACACAGCTCGCCCTTCCTGCACGTTGAGAGACAGCCTCGTGCAAAGTGACAGCACAGCGACAGTCACAGCAATGTGAATAACAGTCCTTTATAATTTATAGAACATGCCAATTCCTTCGGCATCTCTGCTGAGCCTCAGGGCCTCCTAAAGCACTAGGAAGCCCCTGCTCTAGTCCGCATTCTCATTTTACACGTGCACAACTCAGGCCCAGAGAAGGGAAGCAACTCACCTAACATCACACAGCCAGGGAGTCGCCCCTGGAGCTCCGGAGGCCAATGAATGACCTTCTGGCTGCCAGGACACAACGCAGCGCAACCTTTGCTGCACCCTCCTGCGAGGCACCCTCTGGCTGGGGTGCCATTTTACTGTATTCGGTTCTCCCTTACCAGCTTTCAAGAAAAAAAGGTCAAGAAATACCAACATCTGACTTGTCAGATCTAAGGAACACCGTGTGCTTTTGTTCACTGGACTGAAAGAAATTATGTTTTATGTTTTGGTCTATGGCTGGCAGGTTCGGGACTGGTTCCAACATCTCCCATTGGCTTCGCGCGTCCTTTTAGAAACCACTGGCGACAGAATTGAAGCGGGAATACAGAGCAGAGCTGAAGCCCTGAACAAAAGGGTATTCTGCACAAATGCAGGGCACACGGCTGGGGTCAGGGCCAGCTCTCGGTGTGATCTGTCAGGCCGCTGGCGTAGCTCAGGGGTCAGAAAATTACTTTCCCAGCTCGATTGGGTGTCTCCGTTTGTGTTGAGTGTCTGCTGAGTCGGGGGGAATCATTCCAACGCTGGGTGTCGGTTTCCCCAAGTGTAAACCTGGCGTTATTATCACCTCCTAGCAGTCACGTGACAAGCACGTGGCTAATGGCTATCACAGTGCTCTGCACACTTGTGATTCCTGTGTGTTCTGCAAGGTCCGTCTGCAATTTCGCAGCCAATCGTACCTTATCTGTGCCTACATGTTTGGGAAAGGGGGGTCTTGCTCTTCATTCTGCCTGGAATGATCGGACCCAGACATCTGCGCCTTCTTCAGACCTCTGCTCATACAGGCCTTTTTAACCTTCCTCCTCCTAACTGCCCCCCGCCCAATATTTCTCTATCCCTTTAACCTGATGGACTTTTCTTAAGAGACGTTAACATCTGTTGATTTCATATTATTTTTATTCTTTCTCATCTCTCCCCTGGAGAAGGTAAGCTCTGGGACAGCCAGGACTCTTTCCCTTTCCCATCAGACCCCAGGGTCCGGGGCAGCCCTGTACACAGCAGGGCCTAGTCACCGTCTGCAGAAGGAATGAGAAATGCTACTTGAGGGGGACATCCATGGCCAGTAACAAGCTGAGTGGAATGCAATCATTCTGGGAAGAGGAGCCTAGGTTCCTAAAGGAGGTGGCTTTGAAACTGTCTTAAATAGCATGTGCCAGATCAACTAGGGGACTGGGAGGAAGCAGCAGAGAGAAAGGCAGGGACAAAGACACAAGGGGAGATGGCTGGCGGGGTGGGGGGCTCTCACAGGTCAGTGCAGATGGACGCAGAGCAAAGGTCAGGGAGGGTGCTGGTGGGCGAGGCTGGCTACCAGGGTGGAAGTCCTCCACTATGATGCTGAGGGCCTTATCCTGCGAGCCACAGCAACGCGACAGGTGTTGGAGTGGGTTGTGACTTGTTCAGATGTGCACCCAAGGGTCCCCCCAGTTCACTCCAGCAGCAGTGGGGAGCGGACAATTGCGGGAGGCCCATCAGGAGGCTATCACCCTGGACTGAGGGAGGGACACTAGGACCTGGACGAAACCAGATAAGGCAACGGTCTGCCCTTGCTCTCAGTGCAGCCCCAGCAGAGGTGGGAGGCCCAGCATCCCCGGGCTGCCCTTTGCCAGGGTCCCTGGGAGCACACGCCTTCTTTTTGCTCTAGCAGCTGCTGGCGGTCAGGTACTGTGCCAATGGCTTTGCGCATGTCCTTGCATTTTATCCTCCTTTTATCATTTCCACTCGACTGAGGGATGTAAAGGTGACGTACGTGACGCAGGCCACGTATCTAACAAGCGGTGACACAGGAGTCACCCTGCACGACTGCCGCCCCAGGCAGGGTGCACCCACCTCAGGGACGTCCCTCCTCCCTCACCTCTTGCTGCTCTGGTTCCCCCCACCCAGGCATCAGCCACGGCTCGGTGGTCGCCGGCGTCATCGGCGCTAAGAAACCGCAGTACGACATCTGGGGCAAAACCGTGAACCTGGCCAGCCGCATGGACAGCACAGGCGTCAGCGGCAGGATCCAGGTCCCGGAGGAGACCTATCTCATCCTGAAGGACCAGGGCTTTGCCTTCGACTACCGCGGGGAGATCTACGTCAAGGGCATCAGCGAGCAGGAAGGGAAAATCAAAACGTACTTCCTCCTGGGCAGAGTGCAGCCCAACCCGTTCATCCTGCCCCCGCGGAGGCTGCCCGGGCAGTACTCCCTGGCCGCCGTGGTCCTGGGCCTCGTCCAGTCGCTCAACAGGCAGCGGCAGAAGCAGCTCCTCAGCGAGAACAACACGGGCATCAAGGGCCACTACAACCGGCGGACGTTGCTGACCCCCGGCGGCTCGGAGCCCGGAGCCCCGGCCGAGGGCCCCGACCAGGCCGGCTTGCCATAGGCGCGTTTTCTTTGTGTTCCTTTTTTTTGTATTTCTTTTATATATGAAATAAATATCCTAATAAAAATGTTTAATTTTTTTTAAAACGAGGATGGTTTCGTGGGTCTTTGGACACGCGTCCCCTCCCTGGCACTGTCATTCCGGAAGCACAGAGGAGCTTCCGCCCCGCTGGCGGCCGCGCCACCGGCGTGTCCAGGTGAGCGTGTTGCTCTCAGGCGAGCGTGTTGCTCTCAGGCGAGCGTGTTGCTCTCAGGTGAGCGTGTTGCTCTCAGGTGAGCTCGAGCTCCAGGCAGCTGCGCCGCCTATTTTAGTGACGAGCAACCAGGGCGCTGGGGCCCTGAGCTTCTCTGAGTTATTCACACTGCGGACCAGCCACCACCCTGTCCCCCCACCGGGAGGGTCGCGGTGCCATTTTCTGAGGGAGTTCTGAAAGCATTCTGAGTGGGCTCCACGCACCTGTCTTTCCCTTTTAGAAACAGACGGTGCGACGCAAATGCCATCAGTTTCTGCTCGGAAAGAACTTCAAATGTAGTCTTTTCATCACATGCTGACCCCCACCCTGACACCGTCTTAGCAAGGACGTGGTGGGAACTCACCCCCACCCCCAAACCTGGCTGCAGGAGGCTTCGTGACAGCTCTCAGGGAGAGACCGTTATCCCAATTCTCCAGCCAATGGAGGCTCATAAACATGAATAAAAATAAATTTTAAAAAACTCCACCTAAAGATAGAGTGTTACAGCTGCAAAGAGCTTAAAAACCATATGGATGGCTCAAAGTCTTGGTTGTGTACGTAAGAAAACTGGGGCCCAAACGGGGGGAAACAGGACTCACCAGCCAGCAGAACTGGAGTGAGACACGGATCAGCCCTCCTGCGCCCTTGGACTCCAAACAGTGCTCCGCCTGCGTCTCTGGTGCTCTCCGTCCAGGCCACCCTATAACCAGAGGGCCCCCGAGGCCCTTCCGGTCCCGTGGGCCTTCATGAGTCTGGCTGGAAGCCCCACGGAAGCCCCACAAGTCTGCCAACCCCAGGTCCCTCGTCACACCCCACACAAAACTCAGTCTCTTAATTCAAGCGCGCACACACACCTGCAAACCCTCCTACACGTACTTTGTACACAGCATCCACGCACACAATGGGCTTCACTGAAATTTTAGAAAGAGATGGAAGAGTGGTTAACATGGACATGACAAAATACCTTCAGATTAAATGCTAGGTAGGTGTCCTCTTGGAGGGCCGTTCAGCCCACCCTCCAAGTGCGTGAGAAGGGGTGAGTGTGGTGGAGCTGAGCTCAGAGCAGGGGCCCGGGCCGCCCTGGGGAAGCATTTCTCTGTCTCGTTGCTGGAACTCCAGCCAATACCTCACCTTCAGCTCCCAGGTTCTGTGCAAGGATTTTCCCAAACAAGACAGGCTTCCTTAGGGGGAGAATGCTGGCCCCAGCTAGAAGCATGATAAAACAGTCAACTCACGGCCCTCTGCCCCAGACTCCCCTTATTACCCAAGGAACTGTGAACACACAGGCTATCATGTTAGGAATGTGTCTCCTTTGTGCACAGAGGATGTTTTATTTTTTTTTTTTTTAAAGAAAGATTTTATTTTATTATTTTTAGAAAGAGGGGAAGGGAGAGAGGCAGAGAGGGAGGGAGAGAGACATCAATGTATGGTTGCTTTTCACCTGCCTCCAGCCACGGATCTGACTGGAGACCTGGTTTGCAACCTGGTTATGTGCCCTGGCTGGGGAATCGAACCTGCGACCTTTGGATTCGCAGGCCGGCACCTTATCCACTGTGCCACCAGCCAGGGCCAGAGGATGTTTTAAAAGAACCTAGGAAAGCAAGTGAACTCAAAGCAAAGATGCTATTGAAGTTGCCAAATTATGGACCCCTGGGCAGCAGCCACTGAGGGAAGTGCCCTGGGCTGGTGGCCCTCTGGGGACACAGCCAAGGGCCCCCGACTGTCCACAGAGGACACCCACAAGCTGGGACTCGCCTCCCCGACACATACCAATTTCTTGCTGAAACAGCCTTTGTCTTGCTGAAAGTAATCTTGTGCTCAGATGAGCTGTACTGGGGTTTATTCAGGTGTTCTTCACAAGGCCTGGGAGAGTGCACAGGGCAGACACTGAGGTCTGAAACACGTTCCTCAGCCGTCAGGCCCCAAAGAGACCGCTTGCCGCCCCACACCCGCTGGGCTGTCCCCTCAGCATGGAGGGCTTCCTCTGCATGGGACGGGGACAGAGGAGCCATGGGTTGGATCTACCTCTCTGCAGCAACTCTGTCCACCACACAACCTGGTGAGCTGCAGTGCAAATCCATCATGTTGTCCACACAAAGCTTGTGCCTGTTTCCGCCACCTCAGGGTCACGTTTCTCCTTGATCAGACCCCAGGTCCCTTTAACACCCTGCGCTCTGGAAATCTGTAACCCAGAACTCCACGGGGAGCAGGATTCTGTGACACAGTTCAGTGACGCAGCGGAGAACTAAGAAGAGGGGGACAGTACTACCAAGTTGACAACCAACGGCTAGCCACCCACTGGTAATCCTGTCTTCCTCGCTTCTCCACTGTACATTGGGATCTCAAGTTGGACGGACAGCAAGGGTCTTGACTCGGTGGCCCGATTCTGCTGCACAGGCAGGAATAGAAAGCGCAAGGTGGGAGCAGCAATGGGCTCCTGCACTATGGTACAGTGACTGTGCCAATGGCCACCCACTGCCCACTGACTGTCCTGAACCCTGACTTATGGGATCTGGGGGGCTGGAGAAGGGCGGGAAGGAGGAGCAGAGCGCTCCACACCATCACTCCAGTCTTCCGGGGGTAAGAATGGTAAGTGCATCCGAAGAGTCTCCATGGGGGAACCTCAGGCAAGAGGAAGGGATGCCCATGAAGAGTATGGGAAACCAAGCCCCCACCCCTGGGCTTGGAGGCCCCACTCCGTGTTCTCCAGAACCCAGGGCCAACAGCCCCTCTAGAGAAAATCTAGATTTCCCACGTGACTCTGGCCAGCTAGGGCCTCTGGGATGCCGTTCCTCCTCCTTTTGCTGCTCCCAGATCCCGCAGCCCTGTTTAGCTCCAGCCTCAGCCTCCAATTCCAGCCTTTCTCCTGCTCATTAGATTCCCTCTCTGCTCGCCTCACTGTAATTTATCTCCTCGTCTGCTGCGGTGAGAGCCAGCGGGGGCCTGGCACGCCTCCAGGATACACCATCCGCTTCACAGCCACGGTGGGGAAAGGAGGCCACGCTTCTGGGGGGAAGGAGGGTGGGGACAGCAGGGAGCAGGGAAGCCTGGGCAGAGCCTGGCCTTCCTGGAGCAGAGCCAGCCCTGTGGACGGCTCCGCAAAGGGCGCGGGACACACAGGCAGAGCGAGTGGCAGAGGAGGGTATTTCAAGCACCACGTAACCAGCGACCAACTGCAGGGAACGCCGGGAGCGTGACGCAAGTGCCTGTGAGCCAAGACCTTTGGAACCATCTCCGGAGGCCGAGATGGCAGGTCGCAGCCTTGGGCAGGGTTCGGAGACATCGGCAAGTGAATCGAGAAAGGAGACGGAGACGAGTCCGGATTCCTGTTTATCTCCGTCTCAGGCCACATGCGCCTCCAGAGGCGGTGGAGTCCCAGCTTCAAGGGCTGCCTCCACCTGCTCCAAGCTGCAGCACCCGGGGTGCTGACTTCGTCTCTCACGCCTCCGTTTCCCACGTTTGTGGAAGGGACGAGCATCCTGCCCTCATGAGGCTGGTATGTCACACCAGCGTGATCCTGTGCAGAAAGTCACGGGACAAGGGCAGCTTGTTCAGAGCTCAGGCCCCACACAGGTGGGTGGGCAGGGGCTCTTCTGGTCCCCAGCATTCTGCCACGCGTGGGAAACTGCTCTGGGCAGAAAGAAAAGGAAAGGCTGGCCGCACCCCAACTTTTATGGGGTTTGCCTTAACAGCTCCGTGTCCCATTCAGCCTCCAAACCTCTTTCAGTCACCTCAGGGAGCAGGTGCTCTCAGGACACGGCTGCAGGTGAGACAGGCCTGTCCTTCTGAGCCCACACACCTGCGGGGAGCAGAGCCGCAGACGCCCCCTCACATCACCGTGAGCCGTGCACCGTAGGAAAAGCTCAGGGTGTCTGAGCAGGGGGGGTGGCAGCTACACAGCGGGGCGGTTGGGCCCTGGTCTGTCCTTGTCCGAGCGCTAACCTGGAGGCCTGGCGGGCAGCAGAGACCTCCCCTGCCCGAGGTGCCGCGCAGCACGGGCTCACCAGCGCAGCTTCCGAAGCAGACCCATAAAATAAATGCCTTCGGGTCTGGCAAGGGCTTGGAAGGGTGCTAGAAAGTGGGGGCTGGCCACGTGGCGAAAGTCATTGCTCTGGAGGAGACATGTGGGCTGAAACCGGAAGGAGCCAGCAGCCAAAATCGCACCCCTGTCTCCAAATGAGGTGATAAGCGCCAAGCCTGCCCACTGACTGCTATATGAAGACAGGGCGATCCCGTGAGACATTTCTTATCCCGGCATGTGACCCACCCCCCACTACTGCCCACGTCCACTGCCTCTGACCCAGTGGGGACCACCTGAGACCCAAGACCCCAGGCCCTTCCTTGGGCCAACTTATACAGACCCCCAGACCACGGTGACAAAGCGCCCACAGAAGACACTGTCCCTCCTCACGGAGCAGCACTGGGCCACTCCAAAGAGGGTCAGTAATGAGGCTCTGCAGGGGTCCCCCAGCCAGGGAAACCAAAAGGCAGAAGGAGCCTCCATTTCCTAACGCAGGGGCACCTGTAACCTGGAAGTGAGCACAAGGTCTTGTCACGGGGACCTGCTTTCCTCTGCTGCCATCTTGTGGCCAAATTCGGGGGCAGCA
Source organism: Noctilio leporinus (assembly GCA_004026585.1). NCBI lineage: Eukaryota > Metazoa > Chordata > Mammalia > Chiroptera > Noctilionidae > Noctilio > Noctilio leporinus. The sequence continues at coordinate 851,256 of PVIW01000008.1, forward strand.
GCCTGACATGTGGGATGCTGCTCCTCCGTCAACAGAAGTTGTTGGCTCCTGGTCACCAGGTGTAGTTCTGGGCGCGGGTGCTGGATGGGGAGCCACCAACACAGCCGACAAAACTCCCTGCCTGACGGAGCTCACACGCTAGCTGGCCGCGTCCCAGAGAGCGGGGTCAAGGCTGCAGCGTCCCGTTCGACAGCAGAGGCTGCACAGTTCCACGAGGTCAAGTAACTGCCCTCCGCTTGCAAATGAAAAGGCTGAATGGCGAGCCCCTTGCAGGGCACTCTCTCACCTTCGCTGGCGGGGTCTGCTCCCGCCCGTCTCCTTTCTATTTATTTATTTTCATTTTTGATCTTAGAGAGAAGGGAAGGGAGGGAGAAAGAGGAGAGAAACATCAACTGGCTGCCTTATGCACGCGCCCCAGCCGGGACTGAACCCGCAACCCAGGCCTGTGCTCTGACCGGGAATCAAACCTTCGGCCCCTCAGCTGCGGGATGATGCCCAATCAACCGAGCCACAGTGCCAGGCCAGCCAGTCCCCTTTCTGCCCTGAGACAGCCTCAGCCTCCCAACTAAACGTCACCTTGTCTCCTGCTCTTTATGGCTGCTTCCTCTGGTCGTCATGTCCTGCACGTCCAGGGTGCCTATGATCAGTCAGTGTAAGGACTCCTGCTTCCCCCACCGCCCCAGGCATTACCAGCAGCAAAACCAGGCTGGCCGGGAGAAGTTCTTTCCAAACTCCTCAGACCCTCCTCTTACCTACTAACACCATCTCAAGTTGCCCTTCCTCCATCTCTGTTGCCGCCATCCCATTAAGCCACCGACCTCTGCCTGCTTCCTTGCCCCACGTGCGCGCAGGAGCTGTGCCCCCATCGGCTCACTGAGCTCTGCAGCCTGACCCGTCCTCACCTGCCCTCGCACCTGTGAGCTCTACTGAGGCTCCTGCTCCCACGGCACGGCCCGCACATCCTGCGTCAAAACGCTGGGGCCGTGGCCAAGGTTTCCTCTGCAAAGTTTGGTGTCCATCCAAGTGTTTACTGTTCAGCAAACATCAGAGGGGCCCACATACGGGTGGGACAGAAGAGCCCTCAGCACCCTGCTTGAGGATCACGAGTCCACAAGGGTTTAGTTTGCACCATCGGCGGCGGCTGCGACCGCTCCCTGTGCTTCATCACACATCGCTGGAGCTGTGCCATTGCACCCAAGGTCCATTCATTTATTCATTCAGTGAGCAGAGAACTAGTGACTCTCTGCTGCGTGTTAAGAATACAGAGGGCAGCCCTGGCTGGTAGCACAGGGGATAAGGCGCCGGCCTGCGAACCCAAAGGTCGCAGGTTCAGATTCCCCAGCCAGGGCACATAACCAGGTTGCAAACTAGGTCTCCAGTCAGGTCTGTGGCTGGAGGCAGGTGAAACACAACCACACATTGATGTCTGTCTCCCTCTCTGCCTCTCTCCCTTCCCCTCTTTCTAAAAATAATGAAATAAAATCTTTAAAAAAAAAAAGAATACAGAGGGCAGCCCTGCCTGGTGGCACAGGGGATAAGGCGCTGGCCTGCGAACCCAAAGGTCGCTGGTTCGATTCGCAGGCAGGTTGCAGGCCAGGTCCCCAGCTGGAGGCAGGTGAAAGGCAACCATACACTGATGATTCTCTCTCTGCCCCTCTCCCTTCCTCTCTCTCTGGAAATAATAAATAATACCTTAAATATATATATATATATATATATATATATATATATATATATATATATATAGAAGGCAGAAAAAAAAAAAAAAAACATCCGCTCCATGCTTACCCTTCATCAACCCCCACACATTACCAGAAAAACCAAGTAGCTATAGTAAGATGATGACCACAGGGAGAGATGTCCGAGATGCTATTTCCTTTCTTTTTTAAGGAAGCAAGCCAGCCTCCTCCATGCCCAGGCTACTGTTAGATAGATAAGGCTGGGATTAGTCATTCTCCGCACACTAAGCAAGAAGCACTGTGGTCCGGCTGTCAAGTGCTGATGGCTCAAGTTCATTGAAAACCACCAATTGGGTCCCTGAGGGCAAATTCCTCTCAATTGTAGAGTAGATTATGCTGGTTTGTTCCTCTGGCCTCCCCTGGGAAGGCCACATCTACGTAAGGAGGAGGGGGCTTTGTTTGGCTTTGTTTGTTGGGTGGGAGGGGAGGGACAATTGTGTCACGTGAAGGGGCACTTGGTCTCAGAGACTTTGTGAAAGCCATCTGAGTGAGCTGAGCCCACCCTGCAGATACACTGCCTCTGGGCATTGTGAAGCCAGGAAACTGTCCCAAGATTCTGCCAGGCAGACTGGCTTCTGTCTTAAATGAACCCAGGAAGCCCAGGAAGGCCTCAGGTGACAGAGCAGAAGGTGGGAAGGAGGTGGAGAAGGGCTCTGCAGTCCAGGACTCTCCACAGCGATTTACACTAGGTCATGGGATTTGAATTATGTGTCCTGATGGGCTTGTAAGTCAAGTAACCAGTTTTTTAAGAAATTACATGAAAATATAAATGGTGGCGCACATAAGAAGGACAAGTGTAATTTCATGAAGTTTTCGTTAGAGTCGCATAAATTCGATGTGAGTATGACCGGGTCGCAATGTACTGTCTATTTCTACCTAAGGGCAGTTTAAAATTCTGAGAGACAGCGCTGTAGGTGGCAGGAGTGTATGTTTATAGTCTTCATTTTTCCTCACCACGTTTCTAAGTGCCCTACAATAAAACTGTGATACTTTTGAGATAACTGTAATAAGAGGAGGTTTTTCACTAGGAAAATAATCTCAACTGTACAGAAAAATTGAAAGAGTGAGTCAGTGAACACCCTTCAGGTGGGTTTACCAACCAGTAACATGTGGTCCTGTTTGGTACTGGAGCCCTTTACCCATCAGTTCTAACTCCTAAGATCTCAGCCATCACCACGTACAACTGACATGCTCAGGAAATTAAACATGGCTATAACACTTAAATTTCCCTGATTTCTTAGTAATATCTTAAAACTATGGTTTTCTTTTTGCTTTTTTGAATCTAACAGTGAATCACTTACTGCACTTTGCATTTGGCTGTTTTCAAAAGCACATGCTTTTTCATCCCCAAAACTAGGCAAGAGAGCAGGAGATGGCGGAGCAGGTGACGTGTCCCTAAACACCACACTGCATTTCTGGGGCATGTTTATGTTACATGTGTGTTTGGGGAAACCACTTTGCAGGAGGAATTGGGGGTTGGGGGTACTCTCTCTGCCCTTTAGCTCCTGCTTGGGTACAAGTGGGGATGCTGAAGCCTTGGTAAGACCCCAGGAGCCGGAGGGCAGAACTCGCATCCTGACTCCAATACTTACCCTGGGGGTGACCACGCGCCTCGGTTTCCTCCCTGTCCGTGGGGGCATCACGGGGCTCACATACGACTGCGATGAAGTAGGAAAGGGCACAGCTGATCGAGAGCTAGTCCATAACCAGCACTCCAAAACTACCAGCTGTCGGGGACCGTAACTAGGGCGTGCCAACAGACATGGCTCGCACCCAAAAAAGGAAGCTTCCAGGCATCAACCATGCAGTGCAAGTGTGAAAAGAGCAGGAGATGCTGCGCAGGGAGGAGGTGGTGCCGTCACCCCTGCTTTTCATCTCGTCTCTGTGAGGCCTAGGCTAGGATGCTGGGAAGACTAGCTAGTAGGTCCACTTCATCGATGACAAGATGAAGCCCAAGTCCTATTTTGAGTCCCAGTTCCTAGGCTAACCCCTCCCCACCCATAACATTTGGACCACCAACTAACCTCTTTGGGTCTCCACTTCCTTATGTGTGAAATGGGGAGTGCTGGCCACTATGCTCTCTTCTCACCCCAATGTCCCCTGATCCAATAGGATGAGTTAAAGAACAACAGTCCAACGGGAGTGCTGATTCTGGCAGCGATGACAACAAACTCAGCCTGCCAAACTGAGAGGGGGCACTGCGGGGCCGAAGCAAGCTCACAGGGGACCAACGTGGCGGGAGTTGGGTAAACAAAGGGGAGACAAGAGGTGCATCTGGAGAAGGAAGCGGGAAACGCAGGAGAAATTTGCTTTCCATGAGGAAGTGTGAACACCTGATTGTAAAAGCAGCACTCAGGCGTTACTTGGAGAGGGGCTGGAGGTGAGGAGGGTGGAGTGGCAGACCGTGAGGTGGCTACTGCACCAGTCCGTGCGACTGTGAAGTCCATCTCGCTACGTGCCCTCCCTCCTCCTTCCTATCAGACACTCCAAGCACCTGTAACATTCACAGGGGCCTTTCTCTAAGCACAGTGAAAAGAATTCAAAAGAAAACTCTCAAAGCCCTTCTACGTTAGCTACTGCCTTTAACGCCAAAACTGCTCTTCTCAATTCCTGAGACGTGACTAATGAAATGAACACCCCCGCCAAACACTCTAAATTAGGAACTTCACGTTCCACGTATAGCCTTCTTTACCTGGCATAATCAACACCAGAGGCGAAGGAATGGCAGCGATTGCTAATTTTCTCCCATGAGAGCCATTTTTAGGACACATACAGGCTGTTTCTTACTCCACCGCCCCTGTCCACCCACGCCCAACGGGCCCCTCAAGCTGGGACTCACGCACCTGACGGGCAGCCGTTCTTGTGGTGCTGGAGCACCCTGAGGAGGAGGGGGATGAAAACCCAAAACCTCCACTATGCGGAACTGTGGCTAAACTAAAACTAGTGATAATAACATAATGGCTATCGTTTGTGAAAAGCTTACTATGGGTCAGGCACCACATTAAGCACTTAACACACCTTCTAACACAAGTGAAATGCCTCACCAATTCATTGCCAGGTTATTACCCAGGATCCCATTGGAGCCTTAGCTGGTGTCCCCAGCAAAATGCGACAAGCCACGTGGATGAAAAACAAGATGGGGGTTGCTTGGTGTTTACAAAAATCCAGCCTTCCACCTATTCAAACGTCACAGTCCCTATCGTCCCATGATCTGACACTGAGTTTGAATGTGTCCCCTGCCCCTGCTCTGCTGTCCGACTTGCCGACTACTGAAAAGGTCGTCTCACTTCCCTGCCCGCCGGCACTAGTTCTGGGACTCGTGAGCTTCTACAGCCTGAAGATCAGTCCCTCATCGTGGGCCCCTGTAGGGACCCTCAGGCCACCTGGGTGGGTGGAGCCTTCCTCTGCTTCTCACTTGCCCTTCCCAGATTCGTCCCAGGGATTCAGAGGAAACGGCAGGAGAAATAGGAGAACACTGTAGCAAATTAACCTGTTTAATGAGGTGTTCATAAAGGTTGTGTCAGGTATTCAAATAATATGGATTAAGTGCCTAGATACAGTAGGCATGGTCCCTGCCTCCACAGACCTCTGGTCTAGTAGAGAGATAGTAAATCAGCATTAAAGAATAATAATAGCTACATAATTGCAATTGTAAAATGAGCTGAGCGAACAAATCAGGGGGCTCTAAAAATCTTGTACAGGTCACTGGTGTGGCCCCTAGAAGAGGAGGGTGACTCCCCCTTTCACTGAGCTGAACACGAAAGAGAAGACCCTGGTGGTGGGCAGGCGTGGCTTTAAGCTCGAACCCTGTCAACCACAATCACGAAGCAGGGAGTTGGGAGAGAGACATCCGTCAGGTCAGACTTCTGAGCTGACACAGGAAGCAGCTGGCTCAAGATCTGCCCCCACTTTTTCTACGGTCTCCGCTGGTGCTGCAGAGACTGGGAGTCGAAAACCCCATTTCCCGGACCCCTTTGCCGCTAGGGCTCCGGATGCGGTTCAGGGTTCCCCGCTGGTGTTGTTCCCTCGAGACGCGAGTCCAGAACTGGGTTAACTGGGAAGACAGGAGTCAGTGGGCAAGGCACAGCTTGCGGCAGCAGATCTAGAAGGAATGGCATGTGGCTGAGCCAACAGTTGAACTCTGGCATGAGGGAGAAATACTTGCTTTATTGCATTAGGCCACCATCCTCTCTGATTTTATTTCTAACCCCAAGAGGGCCAACCTAGCCTTTGTTAACTAGCACATCCTCTGAATCCAAAATTTATTCTCAGGTATTTGCTTTTGAACTTGTAAAATACTGGGCTTTTATTTTTACGGAAAAGGTAAATGTAACAGCGAATTGATTTAGGAGAATTGATTAAAGGAAAATAATCAATAAGGTCAATATTACATATATGGGACTGGAAAAACCCAAGTATGAGAAATGCCTTTTTAGACTCCTAAGTCCCCATCCCTAACCCATGGCCCTGGCAATCATCTGTCCCCACAGGGCCCCAAGGATAAGCTGGTTGAACTTGAAATGGTAAATTTGTAAAAAGCAAAATTTAGAACTTCGCTTTCTGTAAACTTTCCCAGAATTCCCTGACACTTTGCTAAAGTGCTACCTTTCTCACCTGCACGTTAGGGAAGCAGTAAATGCAGGGTTCACTGTGGAAGGAGGAAACTAGAAATAGTTTACTGAGGCATGAAGAAACATCTGCGGGATCCTTCAGTCCCTACGAGGAGAGCCCCTAGGCGCAGTTTGACCGCTGCTCCCTCCGTCTGGGGTTTCTAGCAGCCCTGCCTCACCCTGCCATCTGTTCTCCCCGGGAGCAGACAGTCAGAGGCAACTCACAAGCCCCCTCTTCCTGCCCTTAAGTGCAACCGTCAATGCAAATTTAATAGCGCCTCTCCCCCAGCAACATTACTCTAAACTCGCACCGACTAGTGCATTTCCTGTCAAATGTCCATGTGCCCCCATTTCCCTGGCTGCACTTGTTCAGAAGGGACGTAACTGGGGCTCAGAAAACTGTCCTGGTTCGACGCAGAGTGAGCTGGAGACGCCACTCTCTTTGGGCTTATTTTCCATCCATCAAGTCAAGAGGGAGGGGGAATCTGTCTTTCCATTCTCAGGCCTCAGGACTCCAGAAGGATGATGACTTTCCTGTGAGCCTCATCCACAAATAACAGGAGGTCGGCCAACATTTTTAGAAACTAGAACATCCATTCTTAGTTGAGGTAGAGGAAGATGGACACAGCCATACATTCCTCAAGGGGTGTGAATTCTCTTTCTGAAAAACAGTCTGGTGGTATCTATTTAAAATTACACATGCTTGCCCCCACCAGTTGCATTGTTTGGGGAGAATCCAGTGTATAATTACAATTTATATAAGGTATTGACTGTATGGTTATTTGCAATGACAAACACTGAAAACAAGTTCAATAATCATCAACAGGAAATTAGTGGAAGAACTATGGTACTTGTGCTAAGAAATATTATATAGCTCTTAGAAATAAAGAGACATGAGTGTGTGTTCAACCGGAGGAATGTCCATGATATGTTATTAAGTAGAAAAAAGTAGTAAGTGGAAAAAAGCAAGTTACAGAGTAATGTATAAAATATCATCCCATTTTCAGTTCATGTAAAACTGCATTTACAAGTATATAAATCTACAAATGCACACACATATAAAAGAAAAAATACATATGTACATATGTAAAATTTTGGAATAATATCTTCCCATGCACAAATTATTAATGATGGTGGTAAACAGAAAGGGAACATAGAGAGGACAGGGAAATGAACTGTTTTTCTATGTTCTTGTATTGTTTGACTTTTTGCACTTATTATGCATTATTTTTATAATGTGAAGACTATTATAGAATTTTTAATTGAGCACAAAATATTCTGATCCTGTACTATCAATAGCTTAAATAATATCAACACCATCATACTTTGGTTTAAATTGAGATATGATTGGCATATAACATATTTCAGATATCCAACTTAATGATTTGATATTGCATATATTGCAAAGTGACCACAATAAGCCTAGTTAACAACCATCACCATACCTAGTTATAATTTTTCTCTTTTGAACACTATAATTCTTAACTTGAGTTAAATCGCCAGTTTATTCGTTCACTAACTCACCTCTTGGGCAACGCATCCGGTCTGTCTACATTTGGGGGCACCTGGCTTACCCCGGGCACCATGCTACCTTCTGGAGTACAGCAGGACACAAAACTGACCCCGATGCTGCCTCCGTGGAACTGTTACGATGGACAAGGTAGAACAGATACTAAACTAGTAAAGCATACAAACAGATTGTGACGAGGCTACAAAACGAAAGCATGGGACACTGTGAGAAGATCAAAGGGTTGGCAAGAAGCCACTTGGACTGCCACTCGGAGGAGAACACGCATAGACTGAGGCCCGAAGGCGAACGTGTAAACCAGGAGCTCGCCAAGAGCTGCCCAGGGGGAGGCTGGGTGTGAGAAGCATGTGTGTGATGGGTCCAAGGAGTAAGAAGGTCTGGGTGTCTGGAGCCCCCTGAGCCAGGGAAGGTGGAAGAGGTGAGGTGAGAGGGAAGGGCTAGAACCCACGAGCCACACAGGCCGTGGGAAGGAGTCTGGTTTTGGTCATGAAATAGCCAGAAAAGAGTGCCGTTTGCTCCAGAGAACTGCCACGATGGGAGTTGTTATGAGTCAGACACCGTATAGACACCAGCGATACGGCCCCAGCTCTGAGGGCCCCAGTCAAGTGGTAGAGACACTTGAACAAGGACCTAGGGTGCCGTGCTGGCTGAGGGCTGGGGAAGCTCAGGGGAGGGAATAACCACCTGGGCCTGGAGAACCCTGGGAGGCTCCACTGAAGACACGACTTCTGACATAGGTTTTAAAGAATTACCCAGAGCTCACCAGACTGGGGCCAAGATGGGAGTGGATGGGGGTCCGACGGAACATTGCGAACACATGGAACAGTGTGCAAGAGGTGGATGCTTAAACAGAGAAAACTACAGGGAAAATGATCTGCATTCACTTAGTGCTCAAGAATAAGGTACACAGAAAAGGGAAGCAGTGGGGAAGGGGAGAGCGGAGGGGGGAAATGAGATGAATGTAATATAACAACAATTAAAAAAAAGAAAGAAAAGGGAAACAGGAGCTGAAAGTAGGCAGGGCAGGGCTATTGAGGACCTTGGTACGCTCCACTACAAGATGCATGACTTTTTAAACAGAAATATGTAAGGATCCACTGTAATAACCTTTAACTACATTTCAATCCATCACTCCATAAACCTTTGTGCCATAAAACAGGAAGATGGGATCATATTTTTTTAACTGGACCTGTCATCTGGTACACGTATGTTTAACTCAATGAGAAGCTGTCAAACACTTTCTTTTTCAGTGTATTTGTACTGTTTGTAACTCCCCCCAGCAAAGCACTGAACCCCACTGACGACTTCCGCGCCCACACCTGACTTGGCCATGCACTGCAATTTCGGCCTTTCCGACGGTGCACGTCTGTCTCGCACCATGCTTATTGCATCTCGTCATGAAGTTGTCGCCCATCCATGCGTCTTCTTTTATAAAATGCCTGCTCAAGACTTTTGCCCATTTATTATTTGGAACGTTTGTCATTTTGTTATTGTTATGAAGGCGTTCTTAATACATTCTGGATCCAGTCTAGTTCTAGGCAGGAGAATAGAAAAAAAAAAGAAAAAACTCAACAGAAAATAAAAAAGCAGAAGAGAAAGGATTTGCATGGACTATGCAGACTTCATCGGTTATTTGGCTCTGTCCCCACAGCAGCGCTGGTAAAGGAGGTGTATCGATCCCAGTGAATAAACGGGGAAACAGCTAGACCACCGGCAGAAAGTGGCAGAATCCAAGCTGACGGGAATCCATCCCATGTCCCTTCAGGTGTTAAGGGGCTGCCTGTCCAGATGGACCTTAGTTCACTTAAGATCCTGGGGTCAGTGGGTTAGGGTAACTCTCTGGGCACCCCCTAAAGAAAGGTACGTATTCCCTAGTCCTGACTTTAACAGGACGATGCTAATCTGCTAATGGCCCTTTCGACTTGGGCATAAATCAGCATCTCTTACCCAGGGACCCCATCCCGTCTGTATTGCCTTTCAAGGAGCTGCAGATCAATGTTCGTGACTGCAGCGCAAATTCTCCGCCCTGTGGCGGCAGCCTCGGCCATTAGCAGTAACAGGTGCCTGGCCATGGCATCCCGGAGGGAGCCAGCCCGTCCCGTCCCCTGCAGGAGCCTCTGCGCGCTGTGTCGGGAGGGGAAAGCGCCACCACGTGAAACCAGCACCGAGATTTCCCAGACACCTAGACTCTCGGAGGAGAGAGGCGCCTGAGAGAACCTAATCCAATGCCTTCCTGCCACAAATGAGGAACTGGTGCCCAAGTCCTTTTCTTAAGGCACAACATGGACCATGTCATCCCCATACTTAATGGCTTCCCATCGACTACAGAATCATAATCACGATGACAGCAACACGGGCAACACTGCAGCTCAGCTAACACAACCTGCCATCAGTTGGAAGGTGTACTTATCTACCTCTAAGAAAAAAATAAGGCTGCCAATTAAACTAGGACATAGTCCTGTGCTGCCATCGGTGTCACTGCGCTGGGCTGGGCTGGACTCCTTCCTGCATACGGTGGTAACCGAATACAACAGCATCGCCTCACATAGGTGTCATCCTTCTTAAAGCCTGAGAGGCACCTGGGTTTTGCTTTGCAAGAAAATGCAGAATTTGCTGTCATCCTGCCAATAAATATTTGCTTCACTAATTTCTAATCTACCTCCTGCTGCTTTGTTTCCCTGTCTTTCAACAACTATAATAGCTTTTTAATCCAATACCAAATTACAGCATCTTCTCTTAGATATACTTTATTTTTTTTTAAGATTTTATTTATTATTTTTAGAGAGAGGGACAGGGAGAGAGGCAGAGAGAGAGTGAGACAACCATGTATGGTTGCCTTTCACCTGCCTCCAGCTACAGACCTGGCTGGAGACCTGGCCTGCAACCTGGTTACGTGCCCTGGCTGGGGAATTGAACCCGCAACCTTTGGGTTCTCAAGCCGGCGCCTTATCCACTGCGCCACCAGCCAGGGCTCATTAGCAACAAAATTCAGCTCCCATTGTGTCAATAATGGGCATCATGCAACTGAAATCAGAACAGCATGGATAGCTGGGGCCAAGTTTACAGGTGCACCAAGATGACCCTGGCACATCTGCCTCGTGGTTGGCAGTGATGGCCAAGTATCATCGACCGTAAGACTCGGGCAAAGTTGAGAGATGGGATAGTACAGAAGGAGAAAATGTGCATACTGGACTCAATGAAATGAGAACTTGTTATAGGCCAGGCCTGTCTCAAAGTCCTTTTTAAGTCTAATAAGAGTTCATTTCAGCACAACACTAGAAGAAAAGCACTATGCACAAACTTCCCAAGGTTGCAGAGACCCTTCTCATTTCATTACTGTGTCTGGCCAACCTGCCCTCCTCTTCGAAACCTCAGCTCAGAGGTTTCCTCCCACAACTTGAGTTAGGAGCCTGCTCTGTGCTGTTCTCATATGTGAACTTCCCTCTAAAGCAGCATTTGTCACATTACGTTTCCTCTCCCTTCTCGGAGCTGGTGGGGAGTCAATACGCGCTGGTGGGCAGTCAATACGCACAGGTTCGGAGTCCCGCCAGCCACTTACCTGTGTGCTGCTGAGCCAGGGCCTTGGGGCCACAGGTCATTAATGGTGTTGGTGGCACACTGCACGCCTGTCCCTCCCACTGAACACGCTCTGCACCCTCACCCACAAGCCCTGCATCTGGCACCTATTGGGCCCTTTAAAAAGGTTTTAGAACTGAGTCCATTGGCATTTGCCTGTGGTCACACAGCATGGTACATCCTGCCCTAGGCACTCAGGCAGCAGTCTTTGAAGAACCTGTCCCTTCCCCATTAGGAGGGTCATTGTGAGGACAGACAGAGCGCTAGGAAGAGCAAGGTCTGACAAGCAAAACAGAACCAGATACATGAATACAGTGAAGAGATCTTTGGTGGGCAGGAGGAAGGGGGGCAAGGGGAGGGAGGAGGAAGAGGCAAAGAAGGGGAGCAGTTTAGTCAAGGACCTAGTATGGAAGAACCATGGGCATGGACAACAAGTGGGATTGACTTTGACAGGGAGTGGGTGGGTGGGGAAGGGGACAGTGGGGAGTAAAAAGGGGATGGATGTGATACAACAACAAAATTAAATTTAAAAAGAAAAAAAGCATTGTGATGTCAGCCACAGAGGGGAGCCGGGAGCCAGGGAGATTTGGTCTACCAGTTTCAGGGGGAGGAAACGGAGGCCCAGAAGGCCTGAGGCCTCTGGGACAGTTGCAGGACCCACCCCAAGCCCCATCCATTCTTCCCCCCACCCCTTAGCCCAGAAGGCTGGTTGCTGTTCTCTTTTAAATTCAAAGTCAAGAATCACAGCAGGTGGGTTCCTATAAGTAGACTAGGAATTATAAATAGACCCCTTTCCTCTTGGAAGACTTTCCCTTTGGCCAGGAGCTTACTTGCTACATGTAGGGACAAGACAAATTTAATCAGAGTTAAAGATGCTCAGAGAGATGCGCACAAGGAGCCTGCTGATGGGCTCTCGCAGCACAACCTCACCCGCTAATAGTCGTAAAAATGCTGGCAGAAATCAATTTTCCCTGGCATGAAAGACAGGTGATGAGTCTGGGCCAAGACATGAGAGCACTGGGACCGGAGGTAGTGCCAAGTCCAATCAAACTGGCAGCATCCACAGGCTTTCCAAATTTCTAGTCAAGCAGGGCGGCTGGGGAGCAAGGAAGACTCTGGGCCTAAAGGAGAGCTGTGGAGAAGCCCCGAAGTGCAGAGGGGTCAGGGAGACTGAAAACAACTCTAACATTCCTGAGCCCCCAGCTGGTGATGGAAACCGTACAGGCATTGTTTGTTTATCCTCACAGGGGTTCTGCCATCATTATTCCCACCTTGCAGATGAGAAAGCTGAGGTTCGAAGGTGAGGTGCCTTACCTGAGATGTTAAAGTAGGCCAGCGTGATATCAGTTAAGGGTTGGTCAGGCAAACTAAAACCTGTTCAGGGGTTGTAAACTGGAAAGGATCAGGTGCATGAATCCTAACTGGGCTGTAGGGGTTTATAAAACCCCTGGAGCAACCTGAGAAGTAAAAGTAAAGGGGTGCGGTGGACCTGCCCATCACTTCCATTCAGGTTTGCCACTGCACCTGGGGTACAGGATTGCCACCCACAGATGAAGACTTAAAGAAAGGGTCTTGTCTCCTCCAAAGCCTCGAATTGGAAACAATTGTTATGGAAATACAGAAGCTGTGGCCAAGAATGTCACACCTACCCAAACTGGTCCTAGCAAACAGAGAAACAAATAAACAATCACCTTTCAGGCTTCTATTTTTCTTCTTCCGTCTCCTGCAAGTGCATTTCACTGGATAAACCTAAATCATATCGGCAGCCATGTCAGGAAGACAAATATATAAATAAAATGTAGTTCCCCGTCTCCCAACCCCTGCAATAAACACAGGGAAGGGCGGAGAAAAGGTGGGAACCAGGTGGGGGTCTAACAGACAAGACCCAGGATAACAACAGAGCTGAAAACTGTTCAGCTCTGTCTGATAACAAAAGTTGTTCTTTACCCACCAGCTATTCTTCTAACTTGAGGAGAGCACAAAGGTTATTACAGACTAATAAAAAGGAGTAAAGGGTTAATTTCTTTAATATTTAAATAATACAATTACTTATCACCAGGAAAGTCAATCTATACTCAGATTAGCTGAAAAAGAGAGTATAGGTCATAGTGACTTACTGACATACGTGCCAAAAGCTGGCCAAGAATGAAGACCATGCTCTGGCCGAGGGTTGGGGCGGGGGGCATGGGGGGCTGAGGAAGACCAAAGCATGCCTGAGCTTGGCAGAGATTGGAGAAGTTATGCAACGGTCCTGATAAGGAATCATCATCTTAACCATGGTCAATCCCCACACACAGCACCCTCTGGAAGTGATCTACCTCCCACCCTGCCCCACCTCTCTTTACACAAGAGCTTTAGTCACAGCACATCAGGGGCACAACCTGGATGGAATCCCTTGTCTCCTGGACCTCAGTTCCTTGCCCTCCACCCTTTTGCCAAGTAAAAGGTGGACTCCAATGACCATCCCTCCCTCATTCGTGCACTGAATCTATACAAAACCTTCATAGATTTTGTTTAAAAGTAGGTCTTTCCTTTACTTTTATACTACAGCCTACCACCTCTCTAGTCCTTTGAAATGCAGTCGTTGTTACCGTCAAAAACCTCAGGGCCAGAACAATCAACAGGGGCATGAATCTGGGCTCTGTCTTTCTTCTGGGAGGAGTAGTCTAGTGTTGGGTGAGGTGGGACCTTTTGAAACAATTATGGATTGGCTGAGCAAAACCACTGTGAGGAAACTCAGAAGTCACAGCTGAAACATGTAGAAGTTCAAACATGCTATCATGTGCTCCAGAGACAAGTGATTACTATGGGGTTAATCATTTCACACCAAGGAAATCACCATCGACAATGGGGATTTGTGTACTTACAGGTGACCCCCATCCTGGTTTCCAAGGACTGATTCGCTGGACATGGGCAAGGTGAGACAAGTTGGTTACCCCATGTGTGCACCTACTATATGCTAGGCACTGTGAGGAAGTACAGAGAGAAAGTAAAACATGATCCTTAAAAAAAGTTTTTTTAAAGATATTACCAGAATGGCAGTGGTATTTTTAATGCACATGTGCCTTTATCTTTGCATTTCTGTGTATATGACCTTCTCTCATCATCCAAAGGCATCCATCTGCCTTGGCAAGGAAGTGTGCAATTTTGTACCTAAGCAAGAGGAATGTGTATAATTAGGACTCTTACAGCAGCAAAGAGGAAGAAAGCGCATTTGGTAGTCAGCTTTTGACTACTAAAATAGAATGCGCAAGATAATATTTTTTGAAAGTCCTATTTTATTGATACCTAGTACATATTCCTTAAGCATCAGTTAACATATCAAAAAACCAGACCTGCCTCACTTGAACACTGAGTTTTTTCTAAGCAGGGCACAGAGAGTGCTTAGGATATGACATGGTGGAAGTCCCACCTGAAAGACAGAAAAATTGGTAGCCTTTCCGACCCAGCAGAGAAAGGAGAATGAGGAAGGGGAGCAAGCCACCTGACACAGGTGCAATGGCTGCTACTTCTACAGCCAAAATACAGAATTAGATAGATCAAAAGCTTTGCCGGACACCCCTGGTGTCCCAGCCACCCCCAACATGCAACAGCCATGCAGATTAGATAGTTGCGCAGAGAAACAGCCGCAGCTGGCACCCCTGTGCCTCCCCAGCCCCACCCCACCCCCAGCATGGAAAAGACCCGTTGCCAGAGAGGGAATTGGATGCTACTGCACTGAGAGCCCCAGATGACCTCCCAAGGTCAGAAGGTAAAGTGGCAGATCCACATGGGTGGGTGGCCAGGCTGGAGGCTAGAGGGAGGGCATGATGCATGAATGGAAGAGACAGAGAAAGAGAGAGGGGGTCAGAGGCAGGGAGAGAGAGAGACAGAGACAGAACGCACACACAGCTGTCCCTCGTCCACTCATTCACCAAGGGGAATGGAATGAACATAATCGGCTTAGACTCATCATGACTCGCTTCCTGGGCTGGGACTGGACCTTCCTTTCCCAACAGGCTGCCTCTATCCAGATCCGAGCAGACTCCTGTCAAACAGGAGGAGGGGGCAGTGGCTGCGGCTGAAAAAGCAGCAGTGCCCACCCCGTCCCACACCTCGCCGCAGCTACGGAGACTCCAGGAGAACAAGGACGCTGCACCAACGCACTGCGCCTCATAGTGCTGCCTCTGGTCACTGCGTGAGGACTCCTTCTCTATCAGCCTGGGCACCAACTTACACCACAGGCATCCTGGGCCACCAGGCTAAAGCCCCACACGCCCTGGAGGTGCTGGAGCCACCCCAAGCATCTCACACAGATGTCTTGCTCCTCACGTCCTGGTACTGTGACCACGCATGAACCAGTCTAATACTATGACCGGAAACTCTGACCATCCAGTGTACAGGAGAGAAAACGGGGGCTGTGAGAGGTTACGTCAGTTACCTGGGATCGGGCGCTAGAAAGTGTGAGCACGTGAATTTGAAGCCAAGTCTCCTGAACGTGGGATTCTTAGCTTCCACCATCCTCCCAGGGCCGTGGGTGGATGCGGAGTGCAGAACCAACTCTCCTGTGGCATTTCAACTGAACAAGAGCATTCCCTAGGGCTTTGATGTCTCTAGGTTTGAATGCAAATCATTCTCCCAGTTTTTAACCTGCCGCCTGCCTGTCTCCCTTGCACCCTCCCCCGAGAGTCGGCAGACAGAGGCAGCAATGGCTGGGAAGCCCACCCAGGGCACCACGTTGGTTTCCAGGTCCGCCCACCCCTCCGCTGTCCGGAGCTTTGTTAGAGGTTCAAGATCGCACTTTCCATTCCGCTTTTGCTTCCGTTGGGAAGTGTCCCGTCCAGGAGCTTTCTCCGAGGAGCCATTCTAGTCGGTGTCTATGTCCACACTTACACCGCCCTCCTGACCCACGTCACTCCGACCCAACCCTTATCTGGGGTCCTTTCCTAAGATACCGACTCCCAGCAGGCATTTGTGAGTTTACTAAAATTACATTAAATAAATAACTAACCAATATTACTTATATCCATGGCATATGTGAGCCAGAGGGTAAGTTCGGATCAGAATACGAGACTGTATTAGTCTCTCGGGCCGCCGTACAAGGACTGCGGGGCTTAAACAAGTTTATTTTCATAGCTCTGGAGGCCGGGCCGTCCAAGGTCAGGCTACTGTCTGGTGGGGCCTCTCTTCCTGGCTTGCAGGCGGCCACCTTCTAGACGTGCCCTCACATGGCCTTTCCGCTGTGCGCACCTAAAGGGGGGAGAGATCACTTCCTCTTAGAAATAATAACCGACTTTCCCTGAAGAACTGGTCGTCACTCCAGTTCACCACGAGGTGGCACCATCGGCGACTGCTGGTGCTTCCTTCCCGCAGCAAAAGCCATCATGGGAAAACAGCACAACAGGAAAACACAGCTGGAACTGAACCACACTGAGTCTTTTCTCAGGATGCAGAACCTTCCAGCAGCGGCGTTTGCTTTAGAGCCAGGGGTTGCAAGATGAAGCGCCTGAGCTGAGGCCAAGGGGACAGTACGCCTGTGCCCTTGAGAGCAGACGGGGCAACACTGTGGTGGAAGGCTGAAGAACGTCCTCGCTTTTCAGAGAGCCGAGGGGGGTGAGGGCCATGGCTAGTGGCCGGAGCCCAGGCAGGAATGTCCTGTGGGGTGTGAGAACGGTGCTCCCTTCCTGCAGTGCTGTGGGGGTCACCGAGCCCCCTGCCCCCACCCAGCTCCCCCATCACCAGGCAAAGATGCCCACATGGACTGCAATGACGTTCCCGCCCCTAAACCGAAGGGACACTTGAAACCTAAGCTAGACTTCACTGCAGAAAAGCAAAGGAGGCTGCCCTTCTGGAGCACCTGGGGTCCGGCCCTAGATGCAGGCCTGTTGCCTCGGGGTCCCCACACAGGAGTGGTGGGTTTCAGCGCAGGCGTGGACACGCTGTGCACGGTGCCACAGGAAACTTCTCAGTGGCTCTGGGAAAGCAGGTGGTCTCACTGGGGGTGATATCGCTGGTGACACTCGTCACTTAGTGCGCCAGGTCCCTGAGAGGGCTCACTTCTGCCTCCTCAGAAGCGACTGCAAGGATGTCTATGCTGGGACATCCAGGGACAGGCCTCCAAGGCCCCACTGTGAAGGTGACATTCCCAGTCACAAAGGATGGGAACAGCACCCCAGGGTAGGATCCTGGGGGTTCCAGAAGAGCCTGGACTTAAGGGCTCAGCCACAGTCAGTAGTGACCTTGGGCAAGCCAAGCAACCTCCCTTCGCTCAGTTTCCTGCCCCAAAATAGAGGCGATGGTTTCCTCCCTGCTTAGTCACACAGTGAAAGGAGAAGGAAGTGAGGTCAGGAACTGAAAAACTGAAATCAGGGCCAGGGAGCAGTCTGACAGGGTCCCACTGTCCCCACCCTTCTTTCTCAACCTCCCCGACTTACGTTTCAGGGCTGGGTCCCTCCACACATACTTCCCACTGGGCTCTGGGCAAGTTCCAGGCCCCTGCCACGGTCTACCTACCCCAGACCCCAGACGGGACCCTGGGCCTGGCTCCAACCCCACCACCTGCCGCCTCGGCTCGTTTGGGTCCCCACCCCTGCACTCTCGCTGCTCTCAAACGCTCCCTGTGCCCTGTGCCCAGACGCTCTTCCTTGGGTCTCGTCACACTCGCACACTCTCTTTCCTCTGCGCAAGGGCAGTGTCACAGATCCCTGCCTTCCTTCCCTCGCTTGGCAAACGACTCATCTCGGCTCCCAGCTTGAGCACCAACCATGTCCCACCTGACCATCCTGTCCCCCCACCCACTCACCTCCCCCCTTACACACACACCCCCTGCGACCCCACAGGCTGCGGGGGACGTGAATTTTAGAAAATGCCCGCAGCTCCTCTTCTGTCTGCCCTTGTCCCTCTCTCCCTTAGCCCTCCTTCCGACAGCTTCCCATTCGAGTCTTCCCTGGTTTACATGCTGGTCAAGGCAACTTTCCAACGAGCAATGGCGAGGAGGCTGCTTGTGGCTCAGGAGAGAGTCCAGCCCAGCTCAGCGAGTCACATTGGTTCCCCAGCTCCCTGTTTCTCACCTCTAGAAACAAGGGGCTCTAACTACAGGACCCCTAAACGTTCTTCCAGTTCTGACAATTCCTTCATAATTGCAACACAACAAGCATCCGGCTCCTTTGATTACAGGTCCTTGTCCCTTCATGTCCCTTAGCAGTCAGGAAATCTGAAGTCGCGTGGACATTTTACGTTATCAAGACCTAGACTTGATGGGCAAGATATTGAGGGGAAATTGCCCTCATTCTTTCAGTAATCTCAGCCTGATCTAGCTTTTCCAACCGTGGGACCAGAGCACATTTCTGTAGTCCAGCCATTTTCTTTGCCTCCAGGTTCAACGAAACAAAAGAATTTTGCTTCGGCCAACTAAGCTAAGGAAGAATTTGGACCCCAGACAGATCTGCATACACATGACTCTGTTTGAAAGTGTTCCCTATTGTTTTTGGAAGCCCTGAGAAAATTAAGCATATGCTCAACTTTTTTCTTAATAGTCTCATGAAAATGAGTCCGTTTATGGTGTGTTTTGAGCTGAGCTTTACATTCCTGTGGGCTTGTAGCTCTTGAGGTTGGCTAAGAGCTGCCTCCAGAGGACATGAGTAACTCAAAACCTCTGATGCTGATCTCTGGAAGCCAGAAGCCCGAGCGCCTGGGTCCTGAGGTGATCCCATCCTGGCGCACCGCAGTGACACAGAGGCGCAGGTACACCTGGCTGCCCCGGCACTTGGTCAGGAGCCAGGGCTGCAGAACCAGCCGCTCCAAAACATACTGTCCTCCAACAAAACACGACTGGCTGCAGAATTGCCGCACAGAGCAGGACTCAGTGGAAACCCTCCTCACGGCCCCACTCAGCATGTCTGGTACAACCTGAAGGCCAAAGCTGCCATCAACTAAAAGTTCTTCACTGCCCAGCTGGGGAGACTTGAGCAGGGGGAAAGGGAATACTGGGGTTCCTTTCACCTTCTCTTTCTCTCTCCTCGGTCTCTCTGGTCTGCACCACGGTGCTTCCTGCACTCAGGGCTCCCGAGGTGCGAGTCCCAGACAGAATGCCAGGCACAAGTGGCACTGCCTCTCACGACCTGGCCCGGACAATCGTGAGGAGGCAGTTCTGCACAGTCTGCTGGTCAAGGCAGCGTCACAGGTCCAGCAGAGTGAGAGGGAAGAAAACACAGGCCTCACCTCTCAACAGAGAAATGTCACATCCACCTCGCAAGGAGAAAACGAGGGATGGGAGACACATTGTTTTCTCCACCTTTGAAAAATATAACCTGCACTCCCTGCCCCCATGCCAGTCACCGATGCCCCATGTGAATGAAGACAAAAATGCCTTATTCCAGGGCATGTGGTGAATAAGCGGAAGGACCACGGACCAGGATTTAGGGGGAAGGATGGGAGGCTTGGGGATTAGAGGTGAGAAGCTGCCCACCACCCTTGCCTCTGCGAAGGGAGGGACAGAACAGGCTGTGCCAGGAAACAGGTCCCCAGCTGCTGTCCCAACCTGACACTAAGATCCACAGGGACAAGAGTGACCTTGCTCATCTTTTCACCCAGCAAAGTGCAGCACAGAGAGGGCAACATAGAACAGTGGACAAAGCTTAGGCACTAGAATTTGTTCTAGATTCATGCTGTGGAATGTTGGTCAAAACAGAGCCTTCGGCGCATGTCACAACTATTGTGTGGGGTTTGTTTGTTTGTTTGTTTGTTTTTTCAATGTATGGTTGCGTTTCACCTGCCTCCAGCCACAGACCTGACTGGAGACCTGGTTTGCAACCTGGTTATGTGCCCTGGCTGGGGAATCGAACCCTGCGACCTTTGGGTTCGCAGGCTGGCGCCTTAACCACTGTGCTACCAGCCAGGGCGTATTGTGTTTTAACAGACTCCAGACAAACACAATTTTCATGGCTGTGAGTACTCTAGTGAGTGGATCTATCAGAACCAAGTTCCTGGCGGTAAGGCACCTACATTTCCATAGTAACACATGTCACCTACGTTTACACAGAGAACACTTGGTGAACTAGGCCTCTTTCATTTTCAATCACTCCTTTAGGATACGGTTTCAGAAGAGAAGTCACTGTACCAAAGAGTAAAAGTAATTTAAAGCCTTCAACATACATTGCCAAATTCCTCTCCCATATTTCATTTTTATATGTGAGCCGATTCACAATTAGGCTCTGGCCTGTTACTCCTTGTAAACTGTGAGCCGCCTGAGGACAGACGCTGCAGGTGTTCATCCTGTCATCCCGTTCCCTCGTCCAGCGCCAGATTGCAGGGTGGATTTCAACTCATATTTTTTTTCATGAATAAAAACGTGTCTTTCGCATTCCCATCAGTGTGGGAACGCCTATTTTCCTGTATCTTCTTCAGGACTGAACATACCGAGACCAGAGGGGGAGTGATGGATCCAGAGGACAAATTCTTAAATATGTCTTCATGACCTTTCTAAACATTTCTAGGCTATTTCAAAACCTGAAGGCAGCTGACAGAACCCAAGTGTATGACTTTCTATTCAATACCTATCCTCCTTAACTTACATGCAACTTTGGCACAAAGCACATATTTGGAAGTAGTCTTCAACTCTTAACAAAAAGCGATGAACTTTCTGTAAAATGTGTATACTGGTCAGTCTCTGTTGCTGTGCAACCAACCACCTCCAACTTCATTAACTTAAAAATGCAACCATTCTCGGAGTTCATGACTCCACTGGGGGCCAGCTGGCACACAGCAGTTGCCCATCTCCTTGCTTTCAGTGACTAGAAGCCACAATCCGTTCATGTCTAAACTACGCTGCATTGCTCAAAAACACACCTTAAGGGCTGGGGTAGCCACAAAAGCAGAGCAGAAGCTGCTGCCCTGGTTCAGGCCACGGTGTTCTGGGTCAGGTCAGGCTCTGGGGCAGCATGAATGGCTGGGTTTGTGACAAGTGTCCAGAGCCCTCTGCCCAGCTCAGCTTTGCTCACTGTGACTTCATGCCTCCGGGGTGCGATTTCAGGAGGCAGCATCTCACCCCACACACCCTGCTTGCCTGAAATCCTCCTAACGGAACACCACGCCATTCCTTCCACAGCGAGGGATATGTGAAAGGATGTTAATTACTATTATAACAATTCTATAACACATTACAGAATTATACATCTCTGCATAATGTCAATGTTCCTTTAATGGCAGACCAAGCCATTCCTTCACAGTAAGAAATCTGTTTGAAAATATAAACCACCAGGACTTAAATTACTGTTAATTTATTATAATTAGTATAATTTTAAATTATGCTGATAATTAAATACCATAATTAGATCGTACTAATTACATAATGCATTATAGAATTATATGCTTCTGTATTATATATAGATATAGATAGATAGTCCTTTGTGGGATATTCTATTGATGAGCTATTCTTTTAATAGAGACCAAGTCATTTCTTTCATAGTAAGAAATCTCTTCCAATATAATCACCAGGACTTTAATTAATGTTAATTTAACTATAATACTAATTATAGAATACATTATAGAATTATATATTTCTGTATATAATATATATGTATACATAAAATATTATGTTTTCTCATTATAAGACAATTATTCTGATACACTAATTTAATAGTCATGAATTTTTTAATGGACTGGATATACGAAGCATCGGGTAGCAGCAAGGAAGGACAGTGATCCCTTGCAGATGAGAAACCATGAGGTGAGCTCCACAGCTGCCCCAGGGTATTGACTTAGCCATAGGGAGGGCTCTGTACTTGACTAGTAATGTCTGGCCTGGGCTGGGGGTGGGGGTTGGGGGACAATCACCACCCTCAACCACATATTGCCTATTCCTGCCCTTTCCCATCTCTTCCAGACCCTGATCTTCAGGACACCTCACTGGATCTTAATCCTTAGGAAGATAAAGTAGTAACTCCATCTCGGACAACACACAAAGCATTTTACAGACCCTGTGCCCTTTGTTCCTTACAACCATCCAGCACATCAGTTAACATGCCTTTGACTTCAGGTAGCAGAATCCCCAGTTCAGACCAGAGGAAACTGTAAAGGGACTCATTTTCTCAGACACCAAGATGTCTGCAGGTAAGGCAGTCTAGCATCACTGAAGACTGGTGTCTTCCCATCTTTCTTTTCTGTCACCCTTTGCTGGTCAGCCTTGCACCTCAGGGCTCAAGCTGGCTGCTGCATGCCCAGATGCTACACGTGGACACTCACTGTTCCCCATGAAAAGACCCTGTTCCGGAGGCCTTTTCTGATCCCAGGGGCTTCGAAGAGGCAGCGAAGCCTCACCACCCTGCACCAGACTCCAGAGGGGCTGCTTTGCTACTCCAGCTAGCGTTTCAGAAGACCTAATGGCACAGTGATCTGTTTGTTGACTCATTTTCAGCATGGAACTGAAAGTAGTAATTACTGTATGAGGCTTGACTTTTCCCAAAGAGGAAGTTTAAATTTAGCTTCTACCTGCAGGTCTCCTCTGTGACTTTGGAGCAAATCCACTAAACATCGCATAGAAAACACTAATCATGTCACACAGTTCAGAGATAAACGAATTATTGTCATGGCTATTGAAAATTATAGAATATACCTAATTATGGGACCTGGGGAATACACACTGTATTTATGAATGGGGCAGATAGCCAGAAGGGTGGGCAGGGCTCCAAGCTGGCTGCCCGGGGGCAAAGGAGATAGTCAACCTTGTTCAAGCTGGCAGTTTATTCTATGACAAAGCAGTGTTCTTGTACCCTGACATAATACAACACAGCAAAAAACAAAAACAGAAAACAATCTAAGTAGCTGAATGCCTGTCAGGATCCCGGTGCAGCAGGCAGCATTGAAAAGATGATGTAAAGCCCTGGCTGGTGGCGCAGTGGATAGGCACCGGCCTGCAAACCCAGAGGTTGCTGGTTCGATTCCCCAGCCAGGGCACATAACCAGGCTGCAAGCCAGGTCTCCAGCCAGGTCCGTAGCTGGAGGCAGGTGAGAGGCTGCCATACACTGAAGTTTCTCTCCCTCTCTGCCTCTCTCCCTTCCCCTCTCTCTCAAAATAATAAATAAAATCTTTTAAAAAAAGATGATGTAGAAGACATAGCACAGTGATCAAGAGCACAGACTCGAGCCCTCACTAGCTGGGCTCTAAGCTGTCTGACCTTGGCCAACTTGTTTAACTCCATATGCCTCACTTCCCTCAGCTGGGCAACGGGAAGAGCAATAACATTATCTCTCTGACTTAAAGCACCTGGAATTGTCTGCGGCACATGCCAAGGGCTGGAGATTATTATATCATCTGATTATCCCACTTATTTGATTGTTTCTAACACTTTGCGGGAGGGCTGGAATCGGGTACTAGTAGACACCCCCTGGAGCTATTTACAAGGTGACAGATGATGTGGGAAGAACTCAGTGCTCGCAAAGACCAGTCCCCCACAGGGAGACAGAGGCCGAATGAGTACGTGGCTTCACAGATCACCAGAGGAGAAGGCCTTGTGAAGACTGAAGCCCAGACTGGAATGACAGAGGGCCTGGAGCCCCCAGAGGCCAGGAAGCTCCTCCCCTGGGGCCCAGATTTCATACTGCTGGCCTCCATCACTGTGAGAATGAATGTCTGTTGTTTTAAGCCGACGTGTTTGGGGTAATCTGTTACAACATCTTTGGGAAAATAATAAAGGGCTTAATAAACGTGCACTGTTCCCATTATCTGTTGCTTTTCTTTACCCCACGAGAAGTAGAAAACCGTCTAAGGGGGCTGCGGCACAAGGAACAGGCCATCTGGAGAGACTGAGGCCTCTGCTCCGCCCCGCCGCCCCCCTCCTGCTGGGTGGGGCTCCAGCCCCGGGTGTCTTTGTGTCAGGGAGGCCCGCAGTGCTCCAAGCCCAGAGATTCCAGGCCATGGCATGAAGGGAATAATTGTCAGTGAGATCCCAGATTGTTTTGTCACATCCACTTCACAATATGACGAGTAGGCGTCCGAAATATGCTCCAGGAGGGGGAGCAAGACATTTTCCAAAAGCCGACTTGGCAGCCAGCGCCCTCTGCTGAAGCCAGTGCCAGTCTAGTCCTTGGCGTCGCTCTTCCTGCCATGTGATGCTGTGTCACTCGGGGCGGGGCACGCCAAAGGAGAGCCACCCGGAGGAGCCAGGCCTGCTCTCCATGGGGTGGGAAATATCAGCTTGACTCTGTCGGCTGCTTTGGGAATTTTCCAGGTGACATCATATTAATAGCTCTAGTCCTACCAGTATAAACGTAACAATCATCACCAGCACTGCGGTACATCCTCTGCTTGAGGCATTTATATGCAATCCCTTCTTTAATCTTCACCGTAATTGTATGAGGTGGGAATTATTATTATTCTCTCTCTGTTGCAGAGAAGCAAACGAAGAAGCAGGAAGTTAAATCATTTGCCCAGGATTCCATCTCCAGGAAGCGGCAGAGGGACCGCTCCGACTCTCATCAGCCCGGCTGGAGAGCCGGAGGCGTGAGCACCTCACAGCCTCACTGCACCCTGGCGCCCGCACTCACACGGACGGTGGTCACTTATATTCGGGGCACACTCCCTCGGGCTGGCTGCTCCGGATTGGAGGTGGGTGGGTAAGATTGTTAAAATGTGGAAAACGTACATGGTGTAAACAGAATTATTAAAGCAAGGCAGACCGAGTTTTCTCCCTCTCCCGGGTCTTTTCCTAGAGCCTGGCAAGTACAGATGCTGACGTCAGAGAAAGCCTTTTGTCACGTCACTCAGGGAGCTGCACTGAAACTATGGAAGGAGACTGACAGCCTTTTAACAGCCCATGTACGAAAAAGAAGCGTTAGCAACAGGTTAATATTTGCTGTTTAAAAAGTTTCATTGCAGCTCTACCTGTCTATGATCCTACTAACAGTTCATTGCAGCACTGTTTACAACAGCCAAGACGGGGAAACAACCTAAGCGTTATCAATAGGCGGATGACTAAAGAGGACGGGGTGCGTATGCAGTGGAACGTGACTCAGCCATAACTCGGAGTGCATCCTACCATCTGTGACAGCATGGGTAGACCTACAGGGTATTCTGCTAAGTGAAGTAAGTCGGAGGAAAGATGGATACCATATGATTTAACTTATGTGTGGAATCTAAAAAACAAAATAAATGAACAAATGAAACAGGAGCAAAATCCCAGATACAGAGAATGAACAAATTGATAGTCGCCAGATGGGAGGGGATTAGGGGATGGGTGAAAAAGGTGAAGGGATTAAGAAGTACAAGTAGCCAGTTATAAAAATAGTTCCAGAGACGTAAAGTACAGCATAGAAAATACAGTCAATAATATTGCCCTGAGTATAGTGCCGGCAGGTCCTAGACTTATTCATAAGGTACATAAATGTCTAGTCAATATATTGTATGCCTGCCCTGGCTGGTGGCACAGTGGATAGGTGCTGACCTGGTTCGATTCCCAGCCAGGGCACATAACCAGGTTGCAAGCCAGGACTCCAGCCAGGTCCCCAGCTGGAGGCAGGTGAAAGGTAACCATACATTGATGTCTGTCTCCCTCTCTGCCTCTCTCCCTTTCCCTCTCTCTAAAAATAAATAAAACCTTTAAATATATATGTATATATATATGTATATATATATATATATATATATATACACACACACATATACATACATATGCCGTATGCATGAAACTAATCGTGTACATCAGCTGCGTTGAAAAATAAAATTTTAAAATATTTTTAAAGGGCTAAGTGAAGCCAGTAATTCCGAGGGCCTCTCATTCCTCTGTCCTTCCCTCCCAACCACGCTCAGGTTTTGTCCTATCGCTGCCACCAGACTAAATGGTGGGGGGCCTCACTCCCAGCTGCGGGGATGGACCCGAGGGGAGTCCTGCTCCCTTGGCCAGCGGCCGGTTTAGGGAGGGCGGCCCCCAATTCCAAGGAAACATGAGAGGAAGTCTCCTGGCTTGACGGCATCTGGGGAAAACACCTTTGCATCTAAGAAAGAGCCACAGAAAGAAGCGGACCCCTCTGTCCTCCAGATCTTGTCCTGCAAGGACTGGTGCTCAGAACTGCGGCCACCATTTTGTCCCCAGCCCGAGAAAGAAGCCAACGAATGGTGGCAGACAGAATCGGCTCCCAAATGCCATTGTTGAATGGGTGATTCAGCCACTCTGGATCCGCCCTGCTCCTGGAATTCCTGATATGTGAGATAATAAATTCCCTATTGTTTCAGCCGGCTTGAGTCAGGGTTTTGTTTCTGCTACCAAAAGCATCCAGACTAACAAGGGACTCAAAAGCAGACTGTCCACCCCAGCAGCTGAGCTGAACGCCACCAGGAATTACCAGCAGCCCACTCCAGGCTGCCCCCAGAGGGGGAGGGAAGGGGACCAGGTGGGAATGGGGGCACCGGGAAGGGGTGATGTGATGGAAAACATGAGGAGTCTGGGACTAAGGCTCCATTCATACCCCTGGGCAAGTTGAATGAACAAGAGCATCACCACTGAATCTCCACCATCCTCTTCACTCTGAACATGCTGGACCATAATGTTTGAACCTAAAAGAACTGATTGAATATTCTCCATAGTTCCACATGGCGTTTCCCTGGCCAACAGTTAACCATTCTTTTGCAGGTCATTCATATCACCATTTCTTCCATGAAATACAGTAAGACTGTGGTACTTACAGATGGCTGGCCTCAATGCAGTCTTAAAGGGCCCAGTTACCCCACCCCTCTACCTTGTGAATGGAGGTCCGAGGTCCAGGAAGAGAAAGCGCCCCTGAAGCAGTGCAGAGTAAGTCTGTGGGAGAGCCAAGACTGAAATACAAGTCTCCTACCTCCCAAGCCAGTGGTCTCCCCAACACGCCACCATGCCCCCAAGTATACATCGAGAAATTATCCATAGATTTTAACAGCCAGGACAGTGTTCAGTGGTCCAATAAACTGAGGAAGTGCTGCATTAAATAAGTCCTGTTAAAGATTTTTCTCTACTAGAGGAACTTATCATGGTTTTTGTTTTGTTTTCTACATTTCTTTGCCAGTCATGCTTTGTGACTGTCCACAGTTGAACTGTAATACACACTCTCAAATCTGTTGGACCAGAGAACCCTTCTTTCTCCCAGAGCATCTTGTAGGAACTATATTCTGCCAATTTCATTTTAGCAAATGTACAACGTGGACCTGCCCCCATAAGGAATAAAAAAAGAGGTCAGACACAAAGAGAAGCTGAGACAGGCAGGGGAGGCAGAAGTGGATGATGAAGATGAATAAGTGGATGGATGGATGGATTCATGCATGCATGCATGATAGATGAATGGATGGATACATGGCTAGATGGATGGAGAAAAGGAACATAATTTGATCCTCTGACCTAAAGCAGATTTACTACATGAACCAATACCTTTTCCTCTTAGGCTAGTTTGACTTAGACATAAGTCAAGTTTTTGTTGTTATTGTTATTGCTGTTATAACAATTCATAACAAAGAATCTTTAGATTTCAGTAACTTGCCACAACAAATGTTTTATTACACTCTGGGATCAGCCAGGCCAAGACTCCAGGCTTCAGGTCATGCTCAGGTCTTCTTCATTTGTTTTCACCCCCAGGCTGATGGCACAAAGGCTCCCTGGTACGTGTTCTCCTCACAGCAGTAAGGGGAAGTCCAGGGTTAGGACCCAGGGAGGACATGGACATTGTGAGCCAGGAAGAGGCTCCTTACCAGATGCTGAACCTGCTGGCAGATTGACCTTAGATTTCCCAGCCTCCAAAACTATGAAAAATAAATGTATGTTATTATGTTGCTTAAGTCACCCAGTTACGGTATTTTGTCATAGCCGCCCACTGACAAGGCCACCTATGCACTACCATGCTCCTTGAACAAGGTGGGTACAAGGTCTGCCCTGGGAGTATCGACCGCACAAACTTTTAATTATATTGACATTGGCTCCATTTTTTCGGGACAGGCCTTATATATAAAGTGCAATGCACACTGGATTCCTGGGAAGCACGCATTTCCCTCCTTGACCTCCACGAGGACCACCAGAGGCAATAGAACAATTGCTTAGACTCGCATGTGCGTGCCTTGCAAGTCCCGTGTGTATCCTTGATGACGCCCAAGTACAGGTGGCAAGTGGGGCGGACTGCCTCCCACTGGCTTGGGGACCTTGGCACATTGTCAAGGTCCCTCACCTGTAGGATGGGGCTGAACATATTCGCCCCTAGTAATTTTACAGATGTGGCATGAGGTTTATAATGATGATAAATGCAAAAGTCCCTGGAAATGTGAAAGCCTCTGCAAATTTGCCGGAAGGGCGATCTATTTTTCTTAAGGCCACGAGGCTAGTCCTGCAAGACCACCTGCCAGGCCGCTCCCTGCAGATGAGGGCCGGCCCTGACTCAGCATCCCCTCCTCCCCTGCCGCGGTGTAGGCTATACTGAGGATGCCATTTTTGCTCAGGACATGTTGGAAATGTTTCTTTGGAAATTATCCCTACAGCTGCTTTGCAAGCCAAATGAGAAAACCAGTTTTATTACCCCACAGGTCTCCATTTCATTTGGGGAGCCAAAAAGTGTTTCTGAGCACTTTCCCTATCGTATTCAGAAGAAGGTCTGAATGACTTGTGTCTGTTTTCTAAAACTCCAGTCCACCTGCAGAGGGGAAGATGGACACCTCCAGAGACCATCCAGGGGACTTGCCCTGGGATCTGAAAGCAGTACTATTACCTCACAGTCATGTTTTACACTCATCAAATAACTTCGGCCTGTGGCACCAGCCAGCTCTGTGAGCTGGGGCATACGCAGCCTGTCAGGGTATCAGGAAATCTATCCCTCACATCATCTCTGCCCCGGAAGATGAAGAACTGTGAGAACTAGGCATTTGTGGGTGAAGCCGCTGGTCTATGACTTCGCTTAGAAGCCATGTGATCTAAAGCTCTCCCTTTGTCGCTTCAATTCATACTTCCCTTCAAAAAGCCTTCACTGAGCACTTGCCCAGCACAGACGAGGATGGAGAGAGAAGACCGTAGTGTGTCAGTAAGAAAAGCACACTGGTCGGCACGCAAGGCAAGCGCGGTGGACAGCCAGGCTGGAGGCACCACAGGGCCTGGAGCATGAAGGAAAGGGGTGGGGCTGGTTAGAAAGCCGCAAGGTGCGGGCAAGGCCAGCACCAGGAGCAGACGTCCGGGCTCAACTCCTCTGGTGTTTAGACTGTGGAACCAACCCTCTCTGGCACCCACACAATGAAAAGGCTTCACCCAGGTTTGAGCCCTGAAACCTGATAAGGTTATTTTTTCACCAACTCCGCTACCTGAAACCAAAGAAAGGAGTGTTGTATTCTGCAGCCAAGTATAATCCATGGGAGGATGGTGGCAGAGTGGGGTAAGAATGCCAATTTTTTAGAACATTGTAGTTGATTTGGGTGGTCTTTGGATTTCTGACAATACAGGCATATGGCCCAGAGAAGGCGCCCAGCATGGTGGACAGGCAGCCTGCATCATGTGGGGCCACCCTGGGCATTCATGGCGGGGTGTTCAACACCCTTGCTCTATTGGTGCTAAAATGCTCCCCCACATTTTCAAATGTAACCTTGGGAGGTGCTACTAACCTGCAGGAGTGCCACTAGACTAATGACAAAAGTAGGAATAAGAGCCACCCTAAGATCCACCTGTATACAAGTCATTCCCACAGTCCTGCAGCAACATTCTATTATTAATAATCTAGTCCTAACCACAAATTTTCTCCAGATGGTGCTCCCATCAATGCCTCTGTGCCTCTATCTGTGTCCTTGGGCACACTCTCTTCCAGCGCCTACTCGCCTGGCCAGCTCGGGTCCCGCACATGGTCAGAACTCAACAAACATGAGCCAGTACATGTATTTGCTCTAAAGAAGACAGCCCAACTTCCCTGGGAAGGACACAGCACACTCTCCATGTCCACTCTGTTTACGCTTACCCCCATTCTAACAACAACCCAACTGGACTATCATCATTCATTTCCAAATAAAACATGCATTTTTAGTAGACACTCAACAATACGTGTTGAATGAATAAATAAAAAATATCTGAATTTCACCCAATGATTTGCAGCAGATCTCAACAACCCCAAGAAGAGTTCATGTCATATTTTTATTTTGGTCAGAAGAAAACTACCCCTTTACCCCCAAACTACCATGGATTTAGTGCCTCATCGGTGTTCAGCACCGCATCATTTAATGGTAAGCCTAAGAGGTTAAGTGACTTTCCCAAAGTCAAGGGCAAGCAGTGAGTGCGCTGCACACAGGGGTCTTCTGCCTTCTGACCTGTGGGGCTCACAGGGGAGCAGCAAGAAAGTGACGCAGAAGCAAATCCAAAATGCCGACATCACGATTCACAAAGAGGGCATGTTAGGGCTAGAACTCTCTACAAAAGAGTTTCAGGGGGACACCTTAAAAAATGTAAGCCCTCCCAAGAATTAAAATTTTTCTGACTTGCAAGAATCTATCTTCTCACCCAGTTCTGCAGAAAGGCACTCATTGCACGGGAGCCTGGACATCCCAAGCAGTGCCAGGACACTGGTGAGGACCCTCCCTCCCTCAAAGCTCCTCCCCCAGCACGTGTGACCCTGGTCTTGGGTCTACTTGCTTGGAGCTCACCTGGGAGAAGCCGGCACCCGAGACCACAGGCCATGCTTGGCTCCAAGAGGCACCCGCTCAGGGCTGAGGTCAGGGGCTGCACTGAGCATTTGCCTCAATGCCTGGGTGGTCTTCAGGGCTGGTGCCAGCAGGACATACTGCAGCAATTTACTGGAGACCACAGAAGCGGGTAAGTGGCAAGGCCCGGGCGGACTTGGAGGTGAGCGCCACACTCCCACCCCTCCCATCGCCCCTTGCCACCCACTGGATAAAAGGGGGCTTCTGGCCCAGAGACGGGGCTTTTTCCAGACCTTTATTCTTACGCCGGACACCAATTACCCATCAGTCCCCTCGCTGAGCCTGTTCACTCGGCTACACCAGTTGGGGGTGAAGATGTCCCCTGTGAAGGTCTGACATGAGGACAGTGCAGTACCCTATTTAAGTGCTCGTGGGGGTGAAGGGGAGAGGTAGAGGGAGGGGAAAAGCCTGTGGCCCATGAGGCGGAAAGGGTGCACAATCAGTTCCATAGCTATTTATATTGAACAGATGCACCATTCCAGAACCTTCTGCAGAAACAGAGATGGAAAAGAGACAGCCCAGCTGTCATAGCCCTGACAGAAGGCCTGGTTTTCATTTTCTTCCAACTTGGAATGACTGAGGGGAACCAGCACCCTGGGGAGGGGACTGTGAGTCAGGAGCCGGACCCCACGGGCCCTTCCCCTCTGAGGCCTGGGGCCTGGTCCGCTGAAACTTTTCAGAATATCTGCAGTGAGGGCCTACTGTGTGCTGCCCTGCACTGAGCACATTGTAGGTATCATCAGATCACAGCCCTGCAAAGGAGGCACCATTAACCCCATTTGAGAGATGAGGAGGTGGCCCTGTGCACAGGCTAAGGGTGGGAACTTTGGAGTGGGGCCGCTGTGTGACTTCAGCAAGTTGTTAACCTGAGCCTCAGTTTCTTCATCTGTAAAATGGGAAAAAAACAGTTCTCTCCCAGGTTTGTTTTGGAAGGTCAAAGGCGATATACATTTAGCAGCTTAGCATAGAATCTGTCATGTCAATTGGTTATTAACAAAGTGA
This sequence comes from Noctilio leporinus, assembly GCA_004026585.1. Classification (NCBI taxonomy): domain Eukaryota; kingdom Metazoa; phylum Chordata; class Mammalia; order Chiroptera; family Noctilionidae; genus Noctilio; species Noctilio leporinus. Next base: position 883,365 of record PVIW01000008.1, read on the forward strand.
TAACATCTAGATAGTCAAGATAATTCTACACGTTCAAGATAATATTGGTTAAGTCCCCCAAACACTGTGGATATTAGATAAACCCAAGCTCCACATCCAGCACTAGCACGAAGCAAGCCCTCCAAACATACTGGCTGAACACATGAAATGGTGGAATAGACTTGCAGCTATTCAGTTTCCCCTCAGTCTGTGATCTGTCATCATCTTGTGCTAGAGTACACTTCTGGGAACCTGCGCATGCCTCTCCCCGTACAAACACATACACACACACACACACGCACACTCACACACACACCACTTGGCATTAACAGCCCAGCGATCTGCAGGTTCCCAGAAAGTCTCACTTGTCAGACGCACTCCAACCTATGACCCTTCAGTGACGGGGCGAATGCTTGCCAAGACTGTACTTGGGACAGAGCTGAGCCCCGACAGCTGGAGGGAAGGCGCCCCTCCGTCTCCTTCACCCAATGGTGACCCGTGATCCAGGACCCGCTGTCCTGCCAGGCCCTGCAGCGTCCCCAGCCAGCAGCCCTGCTCCAGCAGTGGAAAGGGTAACAGGAAGAGCAGGAAACGCTCCAAGAATCTTTCTAGAGGACTTGTGCTTTCTAGGGCAGCTGTCTACAGGCTCAACCAGACCGCTTCCCTCCAAGCCCTCCCTCCAGGGAGACGTGGATCTTCCCCAGACTGTTTCAGGAGAGCTGGTACCAGCGCAGGGCCGGACACGGTGGGGAGCGGATTCCTGGGCACCAGGGCCAGGTGCATCCATCGCAGCTGGCGCATGGCTCCACCTCCCGGCCACCTCTATCCACTCGCACTTTCCCCAACCAGGGGGGCTCATGCTGTCCCTCCAAAGTGGGCCTCCGTCCCCTCCCCCTCTTTGTATCTTCCCCCTTCAGAAGCCGATTTGCTATCTTGAGGTCCTGATCTGAGAGGCCGTCGCCAGACAATGGGATTGTTTTTCTTCACTGGTTGAAGTTGGAGCTGCGCTTTCACAGTGAGTTTTGATTAAATGAATCACAGTGAGTTTTGATTAAATGAAACTCAACAACGAGGCGCTGCAGGCCACGTAGCAGTGCTAGGTGCTGGGGCAGCAGGACGGCACCCGCACCAGGCCTGCATCCTTCCCAGCCCACCTGACACGGGCGCTGGCCCTGCGGAGGACCAGCCCCTAACTCACCGTCTTCCCGACTCCTTCCGCAGGGCCTGGCTCCATTAACAGCACCGTCACCAGTGGCCTCCTCGTGCATCCAGGCAACGATCCGCAACACCTCGGTTTCCTCCGGCCACAGGTTCGGCCGATTCTACCTCGAAATGACTCAAAATTTCATCCTTCTCCGTGGGCTCTTGGCAACCACCATCCTGTCCACTTTCACGACATCGCCCAGACTCACGCTAGACCTCCGTGCTGGCCTCCTTAGCTTCTCCACTTCCAAACATCCTCGCTCTGCATGCAGAGCCAGCTGGGCCCACCCAGGCCGACCGACCCCGTCCCAGCCAGGGGAAGCACGTTGACAGCGCCGCCCCCCTTCCTCACAGGAGACTCTTCCTCTATTTCACAGGCCCTTCTCACACCCAGCTCAGCTTGACTCCTGCTGTCCCCCACTGCTCCTCCGGCCAGCCCCGGGCCTGCTGGGCCTCAGCCCCAAGGGACCCCTGGAAGCTGCCCTGACACAGCACCTGACCCATGCTCTGTCGTGTGCTGGGGTGACAGAAGGGAGCTGGGCACCACTGTCATGCCTCGGTAGGTCACCCTGACCACACTGCCCTCATGTCAGCATCTCTGCTCAGGGTGACCCTGTACTCCCTGTGTGTCCAGGGATGTGGGAGGGGGTGAGGGAACACGTGGGTTGGAGAATGAGCTGAGCAGCAGGCACAGGAGAACATGGCAGCTACTGGAAAAGGGATGATCTCTCCCACTGTCGTGCTCCCACAGACCCTGACTCCGGGATCACTGCAGCTTGCCTGGGTAGAGATTTGTGACTTCTCCATCTCGTGTTCTCTACCTGAATTCGTCCTAGCCTTCCTGTGACACAGATTGCTCTGCACCCCACCCCCACTAACTAGATACTGTCCACCAAATCTGGAATGAGAAACAAAGGTGCAAACCCAGGCTTCTGCTCTCAGAGCCACAAGTCTACATGGAAGGAAAAGACTTGGATACTTAGGCAAGTTTCCTACTGTGAGAGCTTAAATACAAAGATACCATGGGCTGGGCAGTAAGCACACAGGCTAAGCTGACATATTAACAGGGGACTTAGATAAGACGTGTGCTTATTTCTCCCCCATGTACCACTGCAGAGGCAGGGGCGCCGGATACAGCTTTACCAGCCTCCAAAGTACCTTTCACCTCCACTGCCGCCACTCCGGCCAGCAGGCTTCTGTTTAAGGACATACTACCACCTATGATCCCATCTCATGGGCCAGAAGTCAGTCACATGGCTTCACATGGCTGCGAGGGAAGCTGGGAAATGTTGGCCATTTTGGCAGCTGTGTGACCAGCTGAAACACTACCACGACGGGAGGAAGGAGAAGAGATCTCAGAGTACCCGGCCATCTGGCTCCACCTCTGGGCCCAGCGCATACGGGGAGCTCGGATCTGGGGTGCAGAACAACTCACCGGTTAGCCCTGAAGTATCACCTATGACGTGAATCTGCTTCTTCCACCTGCATGGCTGCTATTGCTTCCCTTCGCTGCTCAACCTTCATGGTTCAAGACCGAGTCGACACTCCACCTCCTGTGTAAACCTTCCCATGACACCCCTAGTCAGACTTCACCGCAACCTCAGTTCTGCTCCCGGACCTATTTTTCACATCACTGCTGTAACATGACAGTTATTTATGTACCTGTCTTTCCTGTCCAGAAGACAATGACTTCTGAACGGTATGATGCGGGTTTCTTTTGTCTTTGGGACCCTACACTGAGCACAACGCCTGGTACAAGGTAGGTGCTCAATATATATTTGTGTGAACTCTGCAAGTATTTCTCTAGTTCCCACAAAATGAAAGTCACCCTTTGACTTGCAAACCACATCATGGATCAGAATGCATGCTGGTTTATAACCTAAGTTGTCTGCTTTCCTGAAGGCTCTTACAGGATTATTGAAGAATGCCTCCTAGCCAAAAAAAAATCTATTTTCATGGGAAAAAGAGAAGCAGGTCTTTTCATCTTGGCCATAATTGTTTCTTTCCAGTCATAGGGTTCCCCAAAGTCTAGATGTCTAATGCTACGTCACCGTGTACCTTTGTTCCCAGCTTGTGACTGTGTCATAGGAATGAGCCGGACATCTCACAGGGCAGTCTGTTGCAATATTTGGCACAGAGGGAAAGAAGTTATTATATTATGTGATTTTACTATTATAATAATAACTACATGGAGCGCTGAGATGGGCCAGGCGAGCCATTGCGCTCTGCCCTTTGCATACATTTTCAAAATAGCCCCACAACATGCATAATCTTATGACCCTCGTCTTCAGATAAAGAAACTGCGGTGCCTAAAGATTACGCAACTCGTCCACGTTGGACAGATTCAGAACCTGTATCAGATAATGGTCTCCCACGCCTGGACCACGTTGTGCAGTGACAGCAGCTCGTTCTGGCTCAAGAGACCTGGCTGTGTATGTCGCGTCCCAACTCCACGTTCAGTGACATCGGATTGGTAGCCCGAACTCAACCATGGCGGGAAACTTTACACCATGGGAATTGGGAGAGCACTACAAATCTGGGCTTCTTTTCTTCCAAAGATGCAGCTGTTAAGCATCACCCAGTCCATTATTATATGGGTGGCTTCCTTACTGGGAAGAGGAAAAAAAGAGGGAAGGAGGCGAAATTCCTGTTGTTCCTGAGGCTTAATTTTATGAGCTCCCTTAACAGAGAGACAATTCTCCACTACAGTCAGCTCGGGAGGAGAGCTTACCAAGAAGCTGCTCAAGAGTCTCTCTACATTTCATCCTGTCTAACACTCCATGACTCCAACACCTGGGTCTCTCCCCTCACCCAAATCAAGAGCCTCCTGCATGTCAGGCCTTGTTCTTGGGATCTTACATTTAGGAGCTGAAACCTTTATGCCCAAGTTCTGTTCTCCTAAGTGGAGCTCCCAATGGGGGACTTGCAGCCCATGACTGGGGCTCCCAGGCAGTGTCTGAAAAAGGGGGAAACCTGGGGAGCAACCAGGTTGGGAGGCATCCTCCTCACACAGGTTCCCCACTCGGGTAGCCAGTACAGGTGGGACCCCAGGTGCACGTGTGGGGTGTGGCTTCAGTGGCTGCCTGCCAGAGTCTGTATCTGGCCCTGCCTTCTGTCACCAGCTGCACAGACCAGGAAAAGCAGGCTGGGCTCTAAGGATGGGCAGTCGCAGTCCTTGCCACATCACCGTACATTTACTAGGTGACATTTCAGAAGAAAAGGAGTGGACATCATTTTTCTTTTCATTGTCAGCCTTCTCTGTGTTATTTCTTAATATATAATTAGCATGCCTCTAATATAATAATAACTACTATTAGCAATATTGAACTTTGAAAACTATGCCAACTGCAAAGCTATTGGGCTACTGCTGTCCTTATTGGGATTAGCCCCTGTAAAAACTGTGATGAAGAAATGTGGAAACAAGGAACCGGAATAAAGCCCCGGCCAACGCATTTAAAAATTGACAGGCAAAACCTCAGCAGCGCAATCAACACCAGAATCTAATTTGCAAGACAAGACAAGCCCTGCAGGGTTTCATCTTATACATGACAGATTGATATTCAGCCAAAGATGGAAGGGAACACTTAGGCAGGTTTCTGGAACTGTCTGCACCAGCTCCTCCCCTCCAGAACTCTGCCCCACACATTCTAGCTGACCTGGCATCCTCCAAGGCCCTCCCAACTCAGCAAGATCGGCAGCCTCTCTGTGGATTCCCTCCTCCTATACCCCGTCCTGGAAACTGTCTCTAGCCAGTTACCTGGACCCATCACAGGGCTCACTTGGTTTCAGTCACTTGGTTTAGATCACAGTCCTGTGGCGCCTAAATATAATGTCTGGAAACAGTTGTTTAATGTATTTTAACTTACTTTCTAGTTGTACACAGTGAGAAAGAAATTTCTATAGAATTCTTTGGCTATGTCCATGTTGAATGGATGTGAGTGACTATTTTAACCCGCTCACTCTTCAAATCGGAACGTATCGGTTATGACATAGACTTCGGACTTTGCTTCGAATCCTGGTTCTGCCATTTACAGGCTACTTGGGAAACTTACTACAATCTTAGTGTCTACATTCGTATACTAGAAACAATAACAGCTTCCTACTTGTGTGGGTTCAGTAAGGCAATATTTGTACGATGCATATTTTAGAGCCTACTAAATAGTAAACATTTATGAAATGGTAGCTGTTAACAATATTAACAGTTGGTCTGGAAAATTAGTCAATTAATTCAGCACAGGCCCAATGCGAGGAGCTGGAACGGAGAATGTCTCATCACCCTCACAGAGAACCAACAGGAACATGACGTGTTAAATAGCAAGAAAAACAACGTGCTAAGGAAGTGGAAACAAGAACATTTTTACAGAGCAAGTGATTGGAGCTGGGCCTTGGAGAATCAGTAGTTTTCTAGGAGGCAAGGTAGGGGTAGGAGTGAAGAAACACTAAAGGCAGAAGGAATTATAAGGGCAAATTCACAGAGCTTCTCTAACACCCAAATCCTCTGTCACACTTTCCTTCTAGAGGCAGAGCCTATGTCACCTGCCCTGGAATCCGAGTCCTGTGACTGCTTGAGCACCAGGGTACAGTGGAGATGAGGCTGGGCTGTTTCCCAGCCCAGGCCTTAAGAAACCCAGGCTTCTAGTTCCTGTGCCTTTGAACACTCACTCTCGGAACGCACCTGCCACGCTGGAAGGAAACCAAGCAAGCACAGGGCAGGCTGAGTGAGGCAGTTCCGGCGGCCAGCTCAGCCACTAGCCGGCACCAGCCGCCAGCCCTGTGCATGGGTCCCCCTGGAGGCCATCCTCCAGCCCCCAGTGAGCAGCCCTGGTAAAGGTCGCATGCAACAGAGGTGAGCCTTCCCTGCAGAGCCCTGCCTGAGTGGTAGATTCAAGAACCAAATAGATGTTGGTTGCTGTGTTAAGCCATCAGATTTTGCACAGCAATACAAAACCAGAACAGCTGAGAGACTTGGCAAAATGTTTATGGACTGGTGGATACTCTGATTTTGGACAGAGAGTGATGGAATAGGCTCGTGAGCTACTCCACGCAGAAAAGATGAGGACTTTCGCAGGCTGGAAGCAGAGGGGTGCACAGCCATGAACCCCAAGAGTGAAGGAGCAATTCCAGACCACCTTGAGTGCATACTGCCCATGTGAGACTCCACAAAGAAAACATTTTATGATCACAGAACTGCCTCAGTCATGAACAAAATAGATGAACGTATTAAAGGCTCTTCCTAAATATCTTTTTCAACCTGTGCATGTTTTTATTTCTGTTTCTGTGGAAGCCTATTCATATCCTGTCACAGTGGCATTCTGTGAGACCCACTTTGAGAAATTCTGACCTAGTCCCTCCAAGTGGGTAGACTTCAGAACTCAACTTATTTTCACTACTTTGGAGAGGTCCTAACTGCCCCAAAAGGTTCATGTACAACCCACACACACACAAAAGATCCCTCCTGTGGTGTAACTGTCGCCTTGAGAGACATGCAGAGGGACTCAGGGGAAAGCAGGGGCTTCCGTCAGGCTGTCTATAAATACATGTGCTGTGCCACATGTGTTTATTTGGGTCACAGGGATTTTCCAATATTTCTGGATAGCTGACCTCTACTAATTTCTTATAGTCCTGGATATGCAAGGCCATGTTTGCAACCTCAGCAGAGGGCAGGCTTGATGGACACAGTGGGGGACAGGGCCCGAGGGCGCTGTCACCTGTGGTCCATTCTTTCAACACACTGTCCCTGAGCCCTGGGATTGGCACAGAGTACAAGGGAACAAGCCTAAGGAGGCCCCTGACCTGCCGGGAGCTTACAGTCCTGGGGTGAAGGGGGCTAAGGCGCAAATCCACGCCTTAATTCGAGGCCGTGGTTAGTCGGTGCCCTGAGGAAAGCGGCACGGTGCCAAAGGGAGGTAACGGAGCAGCTGCCGTCTGTTGTAGGCCTGGTGGCCAGGGAAGAGGAGCCTGAGGGGGTGATGGCTGGAGACAAGGAGGGAAGGACGCTCAGTGTAGCAGTGGCTTGAGTCGCGTCTACAGATTTGTCGGGTCAGCTCTACAAATCTCATACGGTCCCACTCAAGGCCCACCTGGATCAACAGGATTGTGTTTCCTGTTTTACACGTGTTGTCATAGGCTGGACTCCCTAGAAACGGAGCCTAACACCAAGGTTCATGAGAAAGTGATTAATTAGGACGCATTTCCAGGAAAACACTTTAGGGTATTGGGGGAGGGGGTGGAAAAAGAAGGAAGCTAAAGCAGGACTCAGTATCCAGAAGTCAACCCAAATATGGTTTCAACCCAAACACACAGGGAGTGAACACATTGCTGAACAGGAGCCGGTGGGGAGGGCTAGAAGCACAGAGTAGGTAGGGAGCACGAAGGCAGCTGTGCCCAGCACTGAGCCAGGCAGCGAGAACCAATGCGAACAAAACTCGACCAGAACTCTACACCACAGAACTGTGCCCATGAAGAAGAGATGACTAAATAAGTCAAAACAATAATAACGATTGCATTTTGCATGAAATGAAAGGCTTGGGGACATCTGTCCTTTTCCAAAGGGAAAGGCCCAAGGGAAAAATTCTTGACATGAGTAGGAGTTGGCCAAGGGAGTAGGATGGGATCAGTGTTTCTGCAAGAGAGAACAGCAAAATGAAGACCGAACATCAAGAGGCTGAAACCATGGGGGTAGCGGAGGGCACTTGGAAGAGCTCAAGCCGTCACCTGTGGCTGGAACAGAGACACACATGGTGGAAGGAGGTGAAAAGAGGTGACAGAAAGGTAGGCAGAGACCAGCCGGCTTTGGAAGATCCCAGGTGGATCATGGACCACAGTATATTGAGGACAGACAGTAAGAGGCCCTTGAAAAGTTAACTTTAGGTGACTATTTTGGGAAGAGGCCTCCTAGCTCCTAGTCTTTATATTTAAACAAACAGATAAATAGAGTAGGGGGGAAAATCACTTTTCTTTTAAAGACAAAAACATCGAAAATTTGCAACAGAGATGTGGTCTTAGCCATCTGGGGCATTTTCATGGTTTTAGCAGCACTGAGTGAGTGGCGATCAGTCCTCCTACAGGGGAGGACTGGCAGGGAATTAAGGAATTTGGAAATCGGATTCCTGAAAGGCAAAGGCCAGGTGTCAAACGTCCCTCTGAGGTTTTACACTTTGATCTCCGGGAGTTCCTTGGACAGGCACTGACAGAGTCCGTTTTCCAAGGATGACTGTCAAGTCCTGTAAAATCCTTACATGCAATAGTGTAAATCAAGCACCCTTTTAATTATTAATATCCATGAACACCCTTGAAAAAGAAAGATAACTACTTTGCATACTGAAAATGGAAATGAGATGCACTTACTCAGTAAGTGCTAAGCTCATGTGTGCCTGCCTAGCCACTATTCTGCACACTTGGACCACATCAGTCAGCAAAACTGATGACACCACAGCCTTTATGTTAAGCCTATTTTCATGACATTGATTTCTTTTTTCCCCTGATGCCAAGACAGGAACCAGAGAGGATAACACACATCCACCCACCTTTTCATATATTTGTCTTTGGGATATTATTGTCTTGGATAAAACGGGTTTTAGAGCCTGTTAAACTATGCAGGATCTCTAAAAATATGAATAAAGTGGATTTTATTCTCAGCTTCATTTTTATCCTTCTAATTGGTTTCTACAATCACACTTCATACTCATCAGGAAGTGTGAACAAATCCAGCCACAGCATTTGAAAAGCAATTAACAATGTACCATCCGCATCTAACAGGGACGCGCACTGCAACCCCTGAGACCTTCCCCGACTCCCCCGTGCAGACTCCCCAGCCCACGGGGCACACAACTCAGCCTCCTACCGCTCTCTGGCCTGGGGCCTGGTCTGCTCTGTTGAGTGATGTGACAGCCTTGGGATATTATTCTCTCAACTAGATTTTCAGCTCCCTCAGAGAATGTGCCTTTCCAGATGCTCCTCTCTGGCTTCCAAACAGCCAGAAGCTAGAATTCCCTCCTCTGAATTTTGAAAACCGGGACCAATAGAAAGAATAAAAACCAATACTGATTATAATAAAAAGATCAACAACATCAGCAGTGATCTTGGTAATGCTTAGCTTTTCTACAGCACCAGAGAGATAATAATAGATGCTCTATCATTTCTTCTATTCTCACTGCATAATTATTACCCAGTGGTGGGTAGTGAGATGGGGTCGATTTGGTATAAGTTTCTGGGATCAATGCTACTTTTCAGACAAGACATTGAGTTTTAAATCTTGGAACAATTTTTGTTCTTTTTTTTTTTTTTTTTTTTTTTAATTACACAATGGATGTTCATTGTGAAACTGATAGTAAGCAAGAAGAAAAATAAAATAATATAGCACAACAGTCTAAAAGTCTACAACCTAGAAAAAACACAATGTTTGATGAATGAAGAGCCTTTGAGATTCTTCCCCAAAATAATTACAAATATGTAACTATTTATTTAAAGGGTATACATGGTATTCACTCTTTTTAACTTGAGTTTTCATGTAACAATATATTATTGATTATTCACTCTTTTTAACTTGAGTTTTCATGTAACGATATATTATTGATATTTTCTATAACAAAGTGCATAAATCTGTATGACTGTTATCTACTGCATTACGCTGATGATCCACATTTATTAAACATTTCATTTTCAGTTTTTGTTGTTATATATAATGTTGTAACAAATATTGATGTTTATTACACTTGTCTAGTTACTTGCTTATTTAGGATAATTTCCTGGAAGTAAAATCTCTAAGTCAAAGAGCATGATCATATATGTGTATGCATCCTATCAGCTGTATTGTGCATTCAAATATCGAGCATCATATTTAAGATAGAAACATGATACAAATATACTCTTCTGTCTACATATGAATATGCCCACATATCCAAAACTAAACTGGATATTGTTAAAAATGCATATATTTCACTGTCTTCCTTTCTCCCTTCCCTCCTTCCTGAATAATTCGGCCCCAAACCCATTTGGAAGGAAGGTGGCCCATGGGGAAGGAAACTCAAGTAAGGAAAGCAACCAAGCAGGGCATCGGCCCAGTAGGACTGGGAGCTGGACTGGACACAGGACGAGGTGAACAAGTAGGTAAACTCTGGAGGATAATGGAGTCAGGCTTGTCCATATTACAGAGGACTTACATGTATAGAAAAAGGGAGCCCTGGCTGGTGGCACAGTGGATAGGGCCCCGGCCTGCAAACCCAAGGGTCATGGGTTCAATTCCCCAGCCAGGGCACATAACAGGGTTGCAGGCCAGGTCTCCAGCCGGGTCTGTGGCTGGAGGCAGGTGAGGGGCAACCATGAATTGATGGCTCTCTCCCTCTCTGCCTCTCTCTCTTCCCCTCTTCCTAAAAATAATAAATAAACTCTTTTTAAAAAATAAATAAATAAATAAAAGAAAAAGAAAAAGGGAAAGCTAAAGACACCGTGTGTGGCATTAAATTAGAAGCTGAGAGTGCCTGGGAGCAGTAATACCTAAGAAGCAATGGGCACACCTGGTGCCCAGGTCTTGGCAACCAAAAAGTGGAACTAAGGCTTCCTGGACATATGGCTCATTCCAGAATTGGGCCACGGTACGTATATGATGAGCCTGGAAAAACTTATTGTACGAAAACTAAAAGTACTCAAAGTGCACCAAGAGGGATGGGGACATATCCAAAGGACACAGGATCCAGCTGGAAGGGGGCACCCCTTGGCCAAATGTAGGACAATGTAAGTATCAAAATAAGTAAGAATAATAATGAATCAGGTGCCATTGAATAAAGAATCCATACCTCTACAATGATATACATACATATATACATACATACATAAAAAATTCTTCCTCTCAAGAGACTGTCAATTAGTAAACACAGAGGAATTATAGAATCTCAAAATCACCATTTGGCCACTGTTATCATAAAAATCAACTTTGGCAAGAACCATCAATAGGTGTTAATACCAGGGGAGATGAAATTAAATGACAGCCTCAAAGTATCTCCCCACAAAAATACTCATTAAATACAAGAGAAATAGAGTAGCATCTCAGTGAAGAAGCCTGCCACCTTGACGGAGCAATTCAGTCAAAAACATCAGTAAAAGTTAAAAGGAACATCATGTGACACCTGAAGAGATCTAGGTGACACGAGCATAGGGTCACTTCTGTGAAATTACTGCCAAAAATTCAAGTTGAAAGACATCTACAAAATAAGTCTCCTATAGTGCTTCAAAAGTGCTTTATTTTCTAAATTTCATCATCCAGAAAGTGTCAATGACCCATAAGAAAACCCACTGTCAAAACTTGACAAGAAACTTTGAATTTGGCCAGCATCCACCCCTATTACTAACAAGCTTATTGCTATTACAATTATCATTGTTGTAAGCTGAAATAAAAGAATGTCATACTTACTGGGAACAAAACAGATGCTGAAGTCATGAATGTCATGGCAGTCCTGAGGAACTGCTTCCCCTTGAAAGAGACTGAGAGATGTGACACCCAAAGGTGATTGATTCTGGATTATTTTTGCTATGCAAGGTGGTACTGGGACTTGTTGAAACATGGGTGAACTCTTAGGAGGAAGGAATATTGAGATTCTTTATACTGTTCTATGAGTTTGGAACTATCTCAATATTTTTTAATGAAAAATAAATGTACTACTCCCTTGAAAAGCACTGAGGTCATACACTTTGGAGGAGAGATGACAATGTATGAATGTCTCAAGTCTTTCCTACTATATTAGTTCAAGCTAAAGTCTTTTATTTTTTCTTGCTGTTCCCCTACAACTCAACACATCTGCATTCAGTATTTCCTTTGCCTTAGATGGTCCCTTGCAAGATTCCATAAACGCCTTTCACCCTGGGCTTGCCCTACCTGATAGACTCATGAGATCTGACACTATCTGTATTTAACGTGAGCCAGGTCAACTCCCGCCAAGGAAGCTTCCTGGCCCCCTCATGTCCATGAGCCAGAGAGCTGCCATTCAGGTATTCATGTTGCTCTTGAGGTAGAAACAAAGGCCCCTTCCAGGGGATATGCACATGTAAATGACTGTTTTATGGAGGCAACCTGCCCAGCACTAGGACAGGGATGGTCTCATTTGATCCTTACAAGCCTGTGACAGGGATATATTCTCATTTCCACTTTATCGATGGAGGAATAATTGGCCTAGACAGGTTAAAAACACCTTTTGTCTGGAGGAGCAGGCAGAATGGGGGTCCAATGGACCTAATAAAATCAGCATGTTTATTTTCTCCACGTGGTCAAACAGGTTGGCCTCTATCTGAAATCCAGCTTAGAAAATGCTCAGTGAAATTAAGTACTATCTTTGTAGAAGTCAATATCTTTCTATAAGCTATCTGACACTGATGAATTATGGTTCTTCAGTGGGTAACTAGAGCTGCCATTGCTTGTGCACCTACTGTGTGTCAAACACTATGCATGGAATGTTGATAAATAATCTCATTTATAAAATGTCACTCAGCATCTACTAATATGATCAACATTTTTCTTCTCTACTGCATTAACTTTGGAGGGAAGAGAAAAGGGAAAGGAGGGGAAGGGAAGGAGAAAAGAGGAGAGAGAGATTTATAAAGGAAGAAAACTGGTCTACAGGGCTTCATTCCTCTTCATGAAAATCTGCCATGTGTCTATTCTATTCTCAGCTTTTCCTGGGCATTCAGTTCGCCCTGCAACATATTTCTAAACACATAAAAAGCCAGTCTTGGAAAGAAGTTCCTGATACTGATAAAATTAGGCTGCTACCTTCTGGTTACTGGAACGTCACCTGTCCTCCCTCCCTTCGAGGTGCCTACATCACCGCACCCTTCGACCTTTGCAGAGTGAGCTCCTTGGCCTTTGCTCAGTCTTCTCTCTGGAACTTGAAGCGGCATTTGCCCAGGCTGCCGATACCAGCACTACAGGAAAGCTGGCTCCCCTGCCTTTTTCCCTGAGCCACTGGGTAAGCAAAAGGGAACACGTTAGCCTCTCCACATCCTTCAGTGTCCTTTAACTCTCCCTGCACCATGAAGCTGGAGTTAAAGAGCAAGTGACCATTAGTAGCTTGGTGATTCTTCCGCGTCGTAAGAACAACATGTAACATCGAGCGAGGCCTCCTGACTAGCGGGTAACAAGTAGGTCAAGATATTGGGCCTCCAGGCTCTCAGGCAACACAGGGGGGCCTGGAATTTCTGAAGCCCCAGGGCTGGCCGATTCCTTCTGGGGCAGCTTACCCAGTTTACCCCAGTCCCCAAGTGCCCTGCAAGCTGGGATGTATCAGGAAGCCTGGCGTAAAGGACCGGTTTAAAGGAAGCCAAAGAGTCAAGTACCTCAATCTCGCCAATCTCAATGGGCCTGGTTTTCTTACAAAGTGGACATCTGATTATTGGTTTGTCTTTACTGGATTTTATTGTTGCTGTGTACCTTCCCAATACCTTCCTCTTCTTTCTTTCTTTTTCTTTGTTTTTTAATCACAACACCCATTTGTCCTCTGAGGAAATGTTCCCCTCACTCCTTGGGGCCTCCTAAAGCTCCCAGGTTCGGCCTTGGCTTTGGCCTGGTCGATCGTCCTTTATGCCCCCTTAGCAACGGGGACTGGGCTAAGGGGTTCTGATTTTTACCAGACTCCAGGAGAATGACGTTTCCTCTTCCCCTGGAGCGAGGCACGGGATGCAATGGCGACCATGGCACCCAGCTGTGGGCAGGAAGTCTCACGCGGAGGACCGGGAAGGCCCGGCATGGAGCAGAGCACAGCTGAGGGGCACGGAGAAAAGCAAAGAGGGGGAGTCCCGAAGAGAGTGTGTCTCTGGCCAGATCCTCACCGAATAAAGCGCCCCATGAAGAGCAGAATGTCTGGGTTGTACCAGGTGCCTATGAACACTCCTTGTGGTGAATTTGCTGGCCCTGTACCTTTCCTGGCCTCACCGGAAGGATCATTTTCTCTACGTGGAAAAGGGTCAAGAACCGAGAAGTAGGGTTTCACAGCAGTGCACAAGACTAACCAGAGGTTCAATGCCACTTAGCAAATAACCTGCCTGCACGCCTCCTTTCCGTGGATGCTGAGCTGGGAATGGGAATTCCCCAGCACCTAGGGGAATTTAATATTTTGCCCACAAAGCTAATGTCACCTTGGAATGGATTCACTTATCCTGATTAGCTGAGGCTTTTTGAGACTGTTCTGCCCACCCCTTGATGTATGTGTTGGTGCTGTCGCCTACCAATATAGATTGATGATTAATTCACAATGCATTAGGAGCCTTTGGCTTGTTCATGCTTGGTCGAATTTCTAGCTAGCCCATTATTGTGAGTGTTACATTTTCAATCAACCACTGATTTATATTTATTTTAAAAGCGGCACCTATTCAGCTTCCCCAGTCAGCACTTCGGGAAGTCTGCTCAGCGGTCCATCTTGTCATTAGGTGGGCGCAGGTGCTCTCAGCGGCGTCTAAGTAGGACAGGCTGTTGGTTTCCAAGGCAGAGCAAGGGGATGAGGGCCCTGCACCTCAATGACTATTGGGACCTGAGCTGCGCAGCACCCAACCTTGGCCATAACACGGTGACGTAGGTTACAGACTCCCCCAGAGCCCCTCCTTCTGTCTGCGAGGTCGGGCCAACTCGGGCAAAGGAAAAAGACCTCGGCTTATGGCACGCACCCAGCTGTCGGCTGAGTTCGTCTCAAACACGATGACTCTATGGAGGATGGAAGCAGGATCTGCGAGGTGCTGTGTGGAAATATCACAAGTCTGGGAGCCCAAAGATCACCCACATTATCAAGGGTGATGGATCTCCTGTACTTCAAGTCAGCTGATTGGCGGTGTTAACCACGCCTACAAAAAATAAATAAATAAATAAAAACTACCTTCACTGCAACTGGATTAGGTTTGACTAAATAACTAGATCCTTTCCCTGTCCAAGTGGATCCATCCAGCCGTCACAGACACTGTTCTCCTTCTTTATGGCCACAGGATGCATGTACTGTCAGTTGTATCAACAGGTACAGACGTAAAGATCACTGAAACACAGCATGAGCTTTGTCTTCTTTCCTCTATCCCTTGCAATGAGCTGCCAGGTGTGGCGGGGTCACGGCTTCCTTACCTCTGACTTGCTGCTCTGAATCCCAACCTCCCAGTCCGTGGATTTCCCCCTTATCAGCCCTGTATCTAACCTAACTTCACCCCCTAACCCCAACACCAGGGACTAACTCCTCCACTCCACGCAACACCGTCACTCAATGTTGCTATGGTAAGTTACGGGCAAAAGGGTCACCAGCCTCTCCCTAAGACCTTCCCCACCCACCCCACCCCTGACTGCGGGTAAACATCTCTCGGTCTCCTTCCTGGCCCATGCTAGCCACGAGCCGGGCACCAGACACGAATAGCACAAGGTTACGTATTTCTATTCCCCTCTGCTGCTCCTCGCCCTGGGCCATGGAGCCACCCGAATAAGAGGCGTCTGGACTGCACATTGTCACCTCCAGTTAGAGGGTCTGCCGCCAAGCTCTGGACTTGGGGCTCATGTTTGAAATCTCTCTCATATTTGCTGTCGCTTCTCTCTGCTGTCCAGGTCCTTAAAACGCGTGTGCTGCCCCACTCCTCACCAGCAGCCACGTCAGCCTCTGACTGTGCCACAGTCTCTGCTAGCTCTTTGGGGTGTTCATCCTCAAAGACCCCAAAAATGAAGCTCAGGGATGTTCCACAGCTAGTATTTAAGTCCAACCTTCTCAAACTCTACAAACTTAACGAAAAATTTTTCAGTCATTTGTGAGTGATGTGTTAACAGGCAGGAAATTAGTGTGTGTATATACATATACATGCCTATGGAGAGACTAATATATAACTATATATAAACATAATATGTATAGGTATATAACTATGCATGATATACAATTATATACTATGTTTAAACAGATACATGCAAAATAATAACTGATTTTTAGCACTTTTTCTCTGCCAGGTACTGTGATATGAATGCAACGTTTTCCTTTCACCTGATTAAATCTGTTTAATAACCTAATAGGGTAGTTATTATTACTTTGTCCATTTTATTTATTTTTTAAAATATTTTATTCATCATTTTTAGAGAACAGGGAAGGGAGAGAGGCACAGAGGGAGAGAGACATCCATGTATGGTTGCCTGTCACCTGCCTCCAGCTATGGACCTGGCTGGAGACCTGGCTTGCAACCTGGTTATGTGCCCTGGCTGGGAATCAAACCAGTGAGCAGGCCAGCTCCTTATCTACTGTGCCACCAGCCAGGGCACTTTGTTCATTTTATAGATAAGGACTCAGGCTCAGAGTTCAGGGAACTACCACATGGCATCACACACATGCACCTGTGAAGCCTTGTGTCCCTACACCATGAATGTAATGGGTATTCTCAGTACATACCAGTTCTTCCTCCAACTCCTCTATTCCACACCTCCTCCGTTCACCCTCCTCTGCATTCCTTGTATAAGGACAATCTCCCCATTTAAGATATTTACCCCAATTATATCTGCATAGTCCCTTTGCTGCATGAGTAGCATTTCCAGGTTCTAGGGTTTGATTGTGAGAATTTTGAAGGGTTATTCAGCTGACCATATAAATTGGTAATGGTGTCACATCAGGTGGGAATCTGAGGAGTTGGAGGAAGAACTGGTACATACTGAGAACATCAGTTACATTCATGATGGTGGGTGGTTGGGGGATTAAATGAGATACTACTGCCCAGCAAAGAATCAGTTCCCAACTCCTTAGCCCTCAAAATTCTACTCTGAATAATGTGGTAGTTGCCTTCCCTATACTATTTCATTCTTCCTGGGCGGAAGATGTTCTAGGTGCCACCGTGGTTGGTCCAACATTGGTCATGTGACCTAAGAAGGTCCCTCCCAAGCTAAGACTTTTTGGAGTACGGGAAAGGAACTACATATAGGCACCTTACCACGTGAAGAAAGCCAGCCTAGGACGAAGCTGACACACAGGATAAGACAGAGGTGGAGCACAGAAGTAAAGCCAGGTCCCTGATCAAACTATGCCCTAGTTCTGGACTTTTCAGTTATATAATCCAATGTCTCCTTTATTATTACGTCATTTGGAGCTGGAGTTTCTCTTCCTGTCACCTAAGTCATCTTTGCAACAAGTATATATTGTCATCTTCAGTTCATAGGCAAGGAAACGGGCTCAGAGAGCTGGGTAGCTTGCCAGAGCCGTATCACTAATACAGGGCATCGTGGAAGAGGCGACCCGGGCCTGAGGTGCCCCACAGTTGGTACTAATCTCTCACCAAGTACTGTGCGGCCAGCTTTTCCCTCCCCACCCCGCCACCTTCGCCTGGTTCTGACTGACAGGACTGACTGACAGGCACCAACAGAAAGTCAGACATCCCACAGATGCCAGGAACCATAGAGAGGCAGAAGACTCCACAGTGGCTGGGGGCAACCCCATCTGCCGCCCGGTAGACCCCAGAGGCCAAGTCATTTGGAATGTGTGAAATGTCCTCCTTCTTAGCTTGCCTCTCCCTCAGAGACGACTACTCTACATGAAAGCAATCTCAGCTACACTCTAGTGCTCTCCAAATAAGATGCTCTAATAAAAGTTCAAGGGAAGTGGGAAGTTAAACTGTTTTTGAGGGATCTACTAAGTGCCATGAATTACTCTAAGCACATTACACAGGTTATTCCATTTAATCACTGTAAGTCTGTGGGTAGTATAATTCTGCTCATGGGGCTCATGGGGAAACTGAGGCACTTGCCCAGCTAGTCAATGGCAGAGCAAGGGTCTGAATCCCAGGTCTAAACACTGAACGCTGCACTCTACTTCCACATCACATGGCCTCCTCTAAGATATTCATGACCACTGCTTCCGGGACATTGCCTAAGGCAATGACATCAACATCATGAGGCAGAATAGCCTGGCCCAGGAGACGATGAGAAAGAAGTCAAAGACACAGAAAGAGCAGTGAGCACAGTCTACAGCAGCGGTCCCCAACATTTTTGGCATTAGGCACTGGTTTTGTGGAAGACAATTTTTCCATGGATAGAGGGGAGGAAGGACAAATGGTTTTGGGATGATTCAAGTGCATTACATCAAGCTTGCCTCCTGCTCTGCAGCCTGGTTCCTAACAGGCCCTGACTGGTACCAGTCTGCAGCCCAGAGGCTGGGGACCCCTGGTCTACGGGATGCTCAGGTGAGCTCAGAAGGCAATCACAAAGGCCTGCTAGGTAAAAAGGTAACCTGGGAACATCTTGAGGAACTAGATGGCTCAAGTGAACACCCATAATCTCAACCATGATCTCAAACTTGGTAATTACCAAGTTCCCTGAAGATCCTCAGAACAGTGATAAAAGGACCAATGACTCATGTCTGGGAAGACACAGAGGAAGCTAGGCTGTGATTTTGGGAGAAGGATGAAAAAGGCATCAGGGTCTTGGGTCCTTTCTTGGCCTCAGCCATGAACTAACAGCCTGTGCTTGAAAATTATTCTGTAAATCAGCTTCCAGACTCACCTCCCACCTGGAGCCCTAGCAAGTTACAATTTATGGTGTGGGAGCTGAAAAGAATGCTTGGTCATCTTGTTCCTAACATGCCTCCTGGGGTGGGGACGGGGCTGGCATGGTTTCCACATGTAATTTTCAAAGGTGCTATCAATTTTCAGCTCAACCAGGGAGGACTGTTGCTGGAAAGGAATCATGTTAACAACCCAAGGGTGCCAGGAGCCGGATGGGTAAGCACCTGCAGGGGAACGTCCAAGTTTCTCTCCGGGGCGGAGAGGGAAGCCCCATGCTGCAGAATGAGGACAGAGCCAGGCAGGGCAGAGCCGAAGAGCTTTAGTGTCCAGGACCCTCGGGTCTGAAACACAGGAGGGGGCAGTGCTTCTGGGGTGTGGAAGGGGACAACTGAGTCGGGGCTAGAGAATATCTGAGATTTCTACACAAACATACCAATGGCAGGGTTGGCTCCTTCCCAGGGCTGAAAGGGAAGGATCCATTCCAGGTCTCTCTTGTTGGCATACAAATGGCTGTTTTCTCCTCCTGAGGTCTTCGCAGGCTTCTCCCTCTGTACATGTCTGTGTTCAAGACAGCTTCAACAACTTGTGTATAAACTTAGGGCCTACTCCAATCACCTCATTTTAATGTAATTGCCTCTTGAAAGACCCTCTTTCCAAATATAGCTACTGTCTAACGTACTGAGGGTTAGGACTCCAACACACAAGTTTAGGTAAGGAGGTGTATATACCATTCAGCCCGTAGCAGGGCCTAGTCTGTGCCAGGGACTCCACATCAGTGCTGTAGGAGAAGTGTTTTCCTGCAGTTTCCGGAGTCCCCAGAGAATAGTCATTTATCCCTAAGCCAAAGAGAGATTAAGACGACGCCACAGAGCAAGTGACATGGCAACTGGGGCTTCAAGGACAAAAGGTTTCACAAGTTGGAGAAGAATTAAGTGGAACTCTAAGTAGACATAACTGCTTGTTCCAGAGCTTAACAGTACGAAGGAGTAAGCCATGTCCAAGAGAGGCGGGTGGAGGGACGGCTGGAGTGAAGGGGGAAAGGCAAATGGAGATCAAAGTGCAAGTCAATGATATTAGTGGACTTCGTCTCCTTTAATTATGAAATTGGCGAGGCCCATATTTGATCTGGAGGGACCATAGGAAAGCACCAGTTCAAGCTCCTCCTGGTACAGGTAAGAAAAATGTGGCTCAGAAAATACACAGGATTTGCCCAGGGTCACACAGAACTTATACTGGGACCCAAACGGTTCAATCCTCTCTAGTCTCTACAACATCACACATGGCCCTGGAGACTCTAGAAGTACCCAAGATTTACATATCCAATCTACTCAGGTTCCTGGGAATGAGAAAGGGTAAAAACCCTTCTCTGTCACCCTTCCAATCACAATAACATTATACTGGATCACAAAGGGGCCAGGAAAAATAGTTACCTCCAGTGATTTACGATCTGAGAACCAAGACCACCTACCATGCTCCAGCCTGAGGCAGGTTCCATTTCATCAGCCACATGACTCAACCCTCGGCTGGGGGTGCAGGGGAAGGCTTTACCATTTTGAGCAACACTCTTGAGTGCAGCCAACCTGCCAGCCATGTGCCCACATGGGTCCCTTCCCAAGCATCAGGGCCCAGGGGCCTCCGAAGCCCTATATCCACTTGACCTTGTTGACTTTTACAAGGTACTGGCTGATCCAGGCAGCAGGGCACAGTTTATTTTTAGCTCTTGTCCCGGAGGAAGACTAACCCAGAAATGCTGTCAGGACGGAGGAGTGGTGCACGAGGGCTCTCCCGGGAAACAGGGCAGCTGCTGACCCCGGGGCGGGCAATACAGCAGGGGCTCAAGAACCAACCAGGGACCTCCCTTGGCATGAAGCCTCAGCTTGCAGATGGTGTGTATTCACTAAGCCTCGGTCCTCCAAAGGCACAGAAAGTCACACCCAGCAGGAACTGTAGGGAACATCTTGGCCATCTCTCCTTTAAGATGGCCACCTTTCCCTGGAGGCAGACAAGAGACAAATGACTTGCCCAAGGTTACAACTGGTTAAACAACAGATCCAAGGCTAGAACACAAGTCAATCAACTCAGTTGAGGGCTTTTCCCACTACAGCCCCACCACATCCTTCAAGCAAGACTGGACAGCAACAGCTGGGGAGTCATCAGCTTCTCACCTGAGGGGAAATGCAAGGTCCCACCTCCCCTGCACACTATCCACACCATCCTTCCAACGGCTGCGCCTGCCCTTTTGCCTAGGATGGTGTTTGCAGCTAAATTTCAGGACTGCATAACTGGGTCAACGCTGTGCTGAATATCTTCAACTGCGATAAGTTAACTAGCTTAACAAGTCATAACCTCGGACCCAGGGAGGGAGTGTGGGTGGTAGCAGAACGCTCAGGTCAGGTAAGGCAGGTGAGTCCCTCAGGTTGGAAGGGAAGGGGTCAGAAAGTAGGAGAGGAACTGGCACAGGTGGCACGGTCAGGTTAGCCTTCAAACTTGAAGGCTGTGTCTTCATGGAGGTCACGGGGAATGGACTGGCTGAGCAGGGCCTGAGAATCACGAGAGGCAGGTGGCTGCGTGGCCCTTAGGTGCTGAGCTCGCCACCCATTGTGCTTCCACATACTCAACCATGACAGCAGAGTCCCAAGGGCGACCCTTTCTTCCTCCAGGAGGCTGCGGACGGATGCTGGAAATCATGACCCGCAGGAGCCAGGAGGACCACTTCCCCTGGGGGCCTCCCTAGCCTGCGGGAACCACTGCTCGGAAGGGCGGATGGCCAGTGTGTTCTATGCAGGACGGCCTCACAGCAGGCGTGGGACTGGCAGGCAGAGAGGAAGGCCACCTAGAGGACAGAAGGCCTTGAGGCAGAAAACAGTCTGCCAACTTGAAACTGCCTTGGGGAGAGGTCATTTATCCCCTGCAGCTCTTAGCCTGCGTTCTTATCCTCCACCTGGAAAGAAGGCGCTTAACAGTCCTGAGGCAGCTTCAGAGAATAAAGGTACAATGGGTCATTTCACAGAAAAACCAAAGCAGAACGTATGCTTCTATGGGGTCCCTGAGCTCGGCGTTTGCCTCTGCACCCCCAGCACGGCTTCTCTGTGTATTCACGGCTGGTGAATACACACCAGCATGACCCCTGCCCCCACCTCTCCCTCTTAGGGAAATAGCGTGTGGTTGTACCAGGTGGCTGGAATCTCCCGCACCTGCACACGCACGCATTCGAAGACCTATCTAGATTCCCCTGCTCCTCCCGCATCGATCGGATTGATCAGACACCGCATCTACTCAGACACAAACAGAAGGAGTAAGCGCCCTCGAACACCTGCTTCGAGCCTATGGTAACATCAGCCCCACAGCCAGTCCTTGGAATCTCAGCGCATTCTCTCCCGGGGGCTCGGAGACCGGCTAAGAGAAAGAACACGGGCTGGTCTGGAGCCTCAGACACGTGGCCTTGCGTCAAGCTCTTCCGGGTCTCAGGTCCCTGGTCGGCAAAGTAGAGCGTCATTTAAGATGATCTCAGGGGCACTTTCCTTTCCAGCAATCCATTCTCGAAATGGCAAAGCCTTCCCCTGCGCCCCCAGCAGAGGGTTGGGTCGTGTGGCTGATGGAGGCCAACGGACAATGAAAACATCCTTCTGGCTTCCACCCTCCTCCCGCAGCAGCCACCCGCAGGTGCATATCCAGACCCTGTCAAGCCCCCAGGGGACCCGCCAGGATCAGCCCAGCCACTGTCTCAGCTGATGGATATTGTGATGAGCCCTGAGAACTCCTTGGGCTCTGGAGCAGTGGGGAGAGGAGGGCTAGTAAAGTGCAGGGAACTTCACATGCTAGAGGACTCCCGCCATCCCCACCCTGCCTCCTGAGCTAGGAATGTACCAAAGTTTTACTGCCTGTCCCTACATCACCCTAAGACTCTGCCGTTCATTCCCTCCACCAGCCCTGATGAGCTCAGGACCCTGGGGTGCAGGCCTAGGAGCCCGAACAAAAGGAGGCATCTGCAGCTAGAAATGAATTTCCTGTCTCTTAGCAAGCCCACCCAAACATTCTTTGGCTGCCAGCACCTCCGAGTCTTCCCAAAGTGAAAAATGGGGCAGGGCCCTGGGGACCTGGCGACTGCGGAACCCGTGTGTTTCCTCAAGGGCCACACAGGGGTCCACGTGACTTTGGGTTTGCAAGCAAAGTGTCAGGGCAGGGCAGCGTCCTGGCACATGTGGCCCAGCTGCAGCTCACTTGTGTTCATGGAAAGTGGCTGAGCTAATAATCCCTGGCAGGCTTTCCTGTAGGGAGAGCTGACATCTGCCTTGCTTCTCTGCTCCTTGTATTGGGGGGGTGGACAGAAATTGGATGTAGGAAAAAGCCCCGTGAGCAACTGTGTCGGTGTGACAGCTGATGCCAGAATCCCAAGCCTAGATTGGTTGACCTGATTTATATCAATGATGGAACGTTTGCTGAGGTCCCAGCACTTCTCATTACCTCATCCACTCCGTCCTATCATCAGGAGGAGGCGAAGGCCCTGAGATGGGGTGTCCTGCCCAGGGTCCTGCAGCCAGGGAAGGCAGGGCTGAGAATGGACCACGGATAAAAATATTTCTGCTCTGATACACTGTAGAGAAATGGCAGGGGTGTTCAAGGATCAAACTGGTTCATCTGCTTTCTGCTTTTCGTCAGCCCCTCCATTTCAGGCTCTAAACGTAATCAGGGTTGCCTGCAGGTTGTGGTCATCCCCACTCCCCGCCTCTCCCGGGTGTGAGCCATCGTGCTGGGGTCCAATGCTGTCCCCCTGATAATGTGGCAAGGGCTCTGAAGCAGACAGAAGTGGGCCCAAAGCTAAGCTTCGCCCCTTAACAAGCTAAGGGGCTTGGAGCAAGTCACTTCAGTCCTCTGGGTTTCGTTTCTGCGTTGTCAGCCAGGAAGCTCCCTCTGTCTCCAGCTCTGTCGCTACAGCTGCAGCACATCCAAGGGGTGCTGTGAGGACAGCTTTGGGCCCAGCACTTGGCACAGAATCGGCTCTCGGTGGCTGGTGGTTGGGCAGGCACGGAACTAACCTGGCTTGCTGGCATCCAAGTCTATTTCTGTTTGGAGGGACCATAAATGTCCACTGGGCTCTTAATTGTGCCCACGCAATGGGAGAGCACAGGGCACTTCGGGAAGACCCAGCATCCTGAAGGGCTCACATCCTAAGTATTTGCCAAATAAATGACAAGTCACCCATACTGTGCTTTTGGAAATATGGTAGATGGAGGAAATGTGATGGTGGTCGTGACAGGCTTGACTTTGTCCTCATGGAGGGTACAGGCTTGAGGACAGACATTGGACGTACATTGGAATGAAACATGCTACGTGCTCCAGTAGGGAGGCGGCTACCACACGGAGCGTCACTCTAGAAGCGACGCTCTAGTACCATGCGGCTTTTGAATGCGGCCAAGTGGGACAGGGCGGGTCAGGAGCTTCTGAGAGAGGTCTGAAAGGGGGACTCCAAGGAGCCTTCGAGGAACTAGAGGACACTCAGAGAGCTGGAGTAGCAGGTGGGAGGTGGCCGAGGGCTTAGGTGAGGCTGAAGGAGTGGAGAGCCTGCAGGACAGGTTCGGTGGTCTGGTGTCTTCACGAAGTCAGTGTAAAGCCTATGAGGTAGTTCACGCAGCGGACTAGGAGTTACATCTTAGAGAGGTTACTTGGCTGCAATCTGGAAGAAGGACTTGGGGTGAGGGGGACCCAGAAACAATTACCAGTAAAGTAAGGTAACTGGTGTGACAAAGGGGAGAGCACATTCGAAAGGTTTAACAATTGTTATCCAATGGCCATCAACCAAAGCCTGGAAGGCTACTGAGGAAAGTCCTGCAGACCCTCTGCCATGCCTGGCATCGCCCTAAGGGAACCAGCAGAAGGCTGGGCTGCTGGCTGGCAGGGAGGGGCGTTCACGGGAGGGGCACTGGTATAGGCAATGGCTCTTGACCGATTCACATGGACTTATTTCAGCATTTCAGCCATTGGTAAGATCATCCTGGGACACCACATTGGAGCTGTGGGCTGGGTGAGGGTAAAAGCAAAGTGGAGCCCAGAGGGAGACTCATGAGGTCCCGTGTGCTCGCCGGTGAGCCAGTAACCATGGAGGGCACACTCTCAAATTCATAGTCTGAACAGCTTCAATCCTGGAATCCTGCGGAGACCATTGTGACTTGGGATGTGGATACGTCACACAGAAGAATGGGGACGCTGATGTTTTAAAAAGAATGTGGCCCTTCTGTGAACTGGTTACAACCATAGCTGGAGAGAATGTCCAAAACCACGCACTGTGGCCAAACAGACTCTGCCTTGGATTCACCCCAACAACTCCCACTCTTGAGATTCTTAACACCCCTCAAATCGTGACCCTGACCACGTTCTTGGTGGATAAGTCCATTCTGTGCATGTTTCTCATTCTTCTCAATTCTTTGGGTTTGGTTTTGCATTCTCTGCAAACACCAGAGCTTCCCAGCTTCATTTTATTCTCTGTGGCTTGCAGTTTCTACTGTGTAGCCATCCACCTCAGCGCATGCCTCTCCCTCCTTGCTGGCCCCAGTTTTCTCCAGGGAGACCTTAGGACTGAGCGTGATGTTGGCTGTTTCTCGAACTTAAACAGCCAAATGAGCAAAGCAATGCATTCACTCATTCAAGCTTCCCTGCTGGGGACCCAGTGTCTGTGGGCTTCGTCAATGTGTCTAGAGCTCTGCCCTCTTGCCTGGAGCCTGTAATAAGCAGGGATCCAAGAAAAAAACAGAATTTACTTATCAAAACTGTGTATTTATTCTTACATGTTTAAGCTTCAGCCACCTTCAAAGTATTCTGCATTTAATGTGTTACACCTATCGAGATGGTTTTTCCACTGCTTGAAACAGGTTTTGAACTTGCAGAGTTTGATGTCTCTTAATGCTTCTGCCATTTTTGTTTCACTTCTTCCACACTGGCAAACATTTCCCTTTGAGGACTGTTTCATCGGGGTGAGATTGGGTGAATAGGGAAGATGGGCATAGGGGTCATGCCATTTTTGGTCAAAAACTGCTGAACACTCAACAGTGTGGGAAGGTGTGCTTAAAAATCATCAACTAGGCAAGCTCACTGAAAGTCTTCAAAAAAAATTCACTGAAGCCGGACACAGCCTCTCACAACACCACCAGCTGGTACACTGATGCAGATGGGCTCCTAGAGCACTCACCCAGTGAGGGAAGCCTGTACTCCAGAAGATGATTCCAGCGTTTTTCGGGTCCCCTTTCATATGCCCTCAGGAAAGACTTAAAATATCTAACCTCATTAATTCTTTGAGCATCTACTATGCTGCGGCTTCTGAAGATTCGGGATGAGAGAAGCAAGGCCCTGTCCTTAGTGAACTCGAATCCATTGAGGGCTCATCCCTTGAATCACTCACTCAGCCAATTAGGGTCAAGTGCACACCTGGTGCCAGACACTGACCAAGACGCAGTTTCCAAGCTCAAGCAGATCACAGTTAAAAAGGGGTGATGGCTAGAGGAACAACTACAGTGAGAGAGGTATCTGTAACTCAAAGATTGTGTCACCCATGAAAAATGAAGGCGGGAATTAAAACCAAAGTTTATAAAGCTCTTTTAGCGTTAGGTATTGACTTTGGCGAGAGCGTAGAAAGTGGGTGGTCCTCACTGAACGAAGAGGCCTTAACCCTGGGCGAGGGTTTTCCAAATCCACCTCATCTCAAAGGTTTAAGTCTAAAGGGGAAGGGGGGGGAGGTAACGGATAACGCACTTGGATGGGGACAGCTGTCTGAGAGCCACAGCTTGAGTCTGTATGTAAGGCCCAGCGCTCCGTGAAGAACAGGCTCAGGCCCTTGCGGTTCACAAAGGCAGCGCCTTGCAAGGCTCGTTGGACTGGCTCTCTGCCCTGGCAAGGTACGAAGCTCAGAACAGGAGAGGGCATTCTCTCAACACGGTCACAGTCAGACAGATGGAAGCATGAGGTGTCACATCTCAGGCAGGAGACTCAAGCCTCTGCACTCCTTGGTTCAAACACTATTTCCTGAGCACCTGTGAGTACCAGGTACCGTGTTCGGAGCTCACTGCCTGGCTGAGATGTAGTCCCTGCTATCGGGACTTCACAGACAGATGGGTCTCTCGGTGTCCTAATTAATAAACCACATATGGATGTGGAAACTGAGGCACAGAGAATTTAACTTCCTGTGAAACAGAGGGCACAGTGGTCCGGAAACCCTTGTAATGTCCCAAGTGATAAGAGCACTAGGAGCATCCTTTGCTCTGTTGCAGCAACATGGGTGGGCTCCTGAATGGCTCCAGAATGGGGCTGGTCACCAGAAGAAACAAGCTAGGGGGAGAAGCTTGGAATTTTCAACCACAACCCCATCCTCCATAGAGGGGAAGGGGCTGGAAATGGAGTTCACAATTGATCATGCCTACGTGATAAAGCCTCCACAAAATCCCAATGGTGCAGGGTTGGCAGAGCTTCCAGGCTGTCAAACGTAGGCACGTGCTAGGAGGGTGGTGCACCCCAGTTTCACAGGGACCGAGCCCTTCGCCTGTGGGATCCAGCGCTATCTCTGGTACAGTGTCAAAGCTGAGTTGGTATCACAAAGACTTGCTTGGCATGGGGGACAGCCTCCACCTACGTGGTGGCCTGAAGTGTCCTAAGTGTTCTCTGTGAGCTGTGAAGGTGACCCACCGAGCGCAAGAGCACAGACCTGGGCTTTTCCCTGTTGCTCGCCAATGGCACGTGGTCAGGAAAGGGTGTGAGAGCCCACGTCCACAATGGCGCACGTCCACACAAGCAAAGGCAGGGGTCTCTCTACCCGAGGCTGAGAGCCAACCTCCCACAAAACTGGGAGTCAGCAGACAACGTGGCCGGCGAGCAGGAGCAAGAGAAGCACCAACAATGGCCAGCAGAGTATCACTAAGAAGCAATGGTGACACAGGAACTAGCGGGGCAAGCGGCAGCCACACACTGAGCTGAGGAAGGTCACCCAGGTGATGGGGAAGCAAGGTCAGGGCTCCAAGGATGGAAAATGGTATCAGGGCCAAGTGACAGGAGCTCGGGGGATGGCAGAAGAGGGGACATCACCTGGGGAGGCATGAGCAAGTCACATGGAGCTTCGTAAGTAGCACGGGGGCTTAGGCGTTGGACAAGGAGGAGCCACTGGAGACTGACTTGCCAGGCGACCTCAGTCGTGCCCGAGGACAGGTGGAGGCACAGTGAGAGGACCGGCCCGGCTCCGAGGGTGGGCCACCTGGTTCACAGCCCAGCTCCTCTACCGCGGCAGGCTGCTTGTGGGGATAATCATCCTCCCCACGAGGTGGCATGGAGGACGGAGGGAGAAGTTAAATGTGAAATGCTTAAAGCAGCACCAGCCGCGCCGTCAGCCGTCTGTAAATGTTAGCTCTTCCGCGCCTGTCCCCGCCCTCACTTCCTGCTAAATATGGCTGGTGACAAACAGCATTCTTGGCAGGCTGTCATGAAAAGTAATAAGTGCTCAATGCAGGAAGCTCGGGCGCAAAGGAAAGAAAAACAGTTATTCATGTTTACACCACCAGAAGAAAGCCATCCCGCACGCCCAGTAGGTGTGTCATGTCTCTTTCTCAATGCAGCTTCCTACAAAGCACAAAGACTTGGTCACGTCTGACATGGTTCTCCTAGAGGCTGCCTTTCAGCCCGGCGCCTGTTGCTGGCTGGCACCTCCAGCAGCAGCCACGGCACAGGTAGGGAGGCGGGCCGGGCGCCCATGAGGGACCAGCGCCTGTCAGGGGAGCGGGAGGCAGGGTTGAGCAAAGAGAAGTCCAATTCAGTGCAGGCGTTAAGCTTATATATGTATATGAATATATACATAACACACATATGTAGGCAGTAGGTGGATGGATGATGATTGACAGAGAATAGACAGATGTAAAGATAAAGGGATATATAAATAAAGAGGGAAGTTTCTGGAAGGAAAAGTGAAATCTCTGGCTGAGAGAACAATGTTTTTTACTCACAGGGCACAGCTGCCCTGGCGCCCCACACCCCAAACCCACAGGACAACAGGATGGGGAGCAGGCATTACCCTGTGCATTCGTCAGATTGCACCATAGGTTGCAACCCCAGAATTATGAAACTCAGAGGGTGGCGGGTACATCTGCCCATCCTCTCCTCTGGAAAAAGGGAGATCTTTCCTCAGGAATGTGAGTACGTGTTTCTGCAGGAGGAGGGAAGCCACCAGCAGGCATTTCACCCTAGAATATGAGCGCAAGCTTTAGGGGGAAGGAGCCAAGTGTGCAAATCACTTTGGAAAAAGACGCCCTCTCTAACGTCCAAGGCACGTTAGCAAGTCTTGGTTAGGGGTCATCGCCTGACCAGCTAGCCCACCCTCCTTGCTTGAAGCTCCCCGGCCTTGCAGCCAGTAGGGAAATACCCATGGAGAATTCTGTCCCAACAGCAGCCTCGACACAACCTGGGCCAACCTCATGGGCGCTCCGGAGCCCATGTGTGCCGGGATGTTCCGCACTGGGTGGAAACGGTCCGGCTCTTATACTCTGCCTCAAGCAGTCACCGGATGGGGGTCTTTGGCCAAGACCACTCTCCCTGAAGGGCTAGTGGGCGTGCAGGCGCCCCTTGGACTGGGATCTGAGTGGCATGTGTCCACGTCTGCCCCAGCAATACACGTGCCTCCTAGTGGCTGCATGATATTTCACAGCTCTAATCACCCTACTGGGTGAACAAATGCGCCCCCACTGAGCATGAAGCTATACGACCTTTCTGCTGTTCGGCACCATGCTGCCCTGTATGTACCCTAGCAGATCACAGTTTTGTCTCTTCCCTGGTTCTTCTCTCAAGGACCAAGTCCTCAAAGTGGAATTCTAGGGCAAGGTGTTGGGCGTTTTTCAAGCTTTTAACACTTGCTCCCAAACTGGCCTCCTTTTAAGGCTGTGCCAATGCGCGCTCCCCGCACTGGCTGAGGCTGCGCGCCGACAGCCGTAACTCTTTTTAGTCACGGCTGGCCCGGCAGGGGAGGAAAAGCCTTCCGCCTTTTTTATGTTTTAACACTGAGGGTGAACATTTCTTCACATGCTGTTGACCACTCTGATGTCTTGTTTTCCGAACTGCTGGCTGAATTCTTTACTTTTCTAATGCAGTCTTCCTTATTGATTGGAAAGACCTCTTCAACATACCAACTCACTCTCCCTGTCATCCATGTTAACGTTATTTTTCCCAGTTTACTGTTTGTCTTTTCATCTTGTTTATAGTGTTTTTGACATGCACATGTTTTAGAGTTTGTTAGAGCCAATTCACCCATCTTTTCCCTCTCCGCGTCCGTCCTTGTCATGATGGTGGCAATACTTCATTCATTTTATTATCTGAATGTGGGACCTTGATTCTACCCCTATTAAATGTGACCCAGTTAATTCCAATTCATCATTGCAGGCTGCCAAACCTTTTAGAATCTTATGTCACCCCGCATTTCGGCTCTGAGTCAAATGCAAATTTGATCATCGTCCTTTCTGTGACTTCATCCAAGTCGGCTATCACCGCCTGTACATTTCTCTAATGAAGCTCATTCAGCTTGTCTGAGACGGAGCCGAATGGGGCCCTCTACATCACCAACACAGCCGCCAACTGGCACCAGGTGCCCCACGGGAGGGCAGGTGGGCCCCGCCAGCTGGACGCCAGGCCAGGCCCAAGATG
This sequence comes from Noctilio leporinus, assembly GCA_004026585.1. Lineage (NCBI taxonomy): Eukaryota > Metazoa > Chordata > Mammalia > Chiroptera > Noctilionidae > Noctilio > Noctilio leporinus. Next base: position 913,686 of record PVIW01000008.1, read on the forward strand.
CCTCTTGGGGTCAGTGTTCTTACAGCACTTGTCACCCTTAGAACCATCCCTTCATGGCTCTAATCATTTATTTATACTTTCCCCTCCCTTTGGCATGTCTATTTTTCCCTTCTTAGCCAACAGAACACTCTGTGGAATGACAAGGGACCTAAACACATAGAAAATAATCATGTGTCGGATGACAATGATGAGGCGTGAATGGCAGTACAAATAGTCCAGGGTCACACTGGAAGTCCAAGTCATTTCCTTGGAATACTGGACAAGACATTAAATATGGTGTGGTCCTCACCTGATGCTAGCATCCATTTTGCACCATGAGGGTTAATTATAGCCACCATTTATAGAAACCATCTGGGAACCACAGAGTTTCCTTACATGATCTCTAATCCTTTTTAAAAACCACTTTGTAAGGCATGTGTTATCTTCCTTCAAACACAAGGAAACAGAGGCTCAGAGAACTCAAGCTATTAGTCCAGGATCACACAGTTGGAAAGAGTTGGAGCCTAGATGTGAACTTGTATCTCTCTGGACCCAAATCCCATGCCACGCTGCCTCCCCAGCTGATGCCAATTTTCCTGCACTCCTTAAATGCCACCAGGGATGGGTCAGTCCTGAAGATGATTCCAGGAGCACCATAAGGGGAAGAATTCTGGATATTGGCCTCAATTTCCTTTTCTGTATCCTGTGTCCCCCTTGAAGACACAAATTGATCTTTTCATCCCTCTTCAAGACAGGTCTTCTAAGGACCATATCCTCCTTGTCACATCTTTTCAGATCTGTCAACAGTTCCTCCTATGACATAGTTGGGAGACACTTCCTCTGATCTAGCTCCTAATTATCCCTGTCACCCATGTCACCTAAAACTGAACGCCATGCTCCAGATGGGCTCTGAAGACACCAGGACTTCACCACCCATGACTCCCCATCTTCTCTCCTTCCCTCCCAGAAAGTCATGGAAACAGGCAGAACCTCCTTACTTCGCAGCCCACCCCCTACTTTCTTTCACTCCGTTCTCAGGGGGAGAGGTCTGGGAGCCCATGTTTGCTCCTTATAGTCACACTAGCCTAGCACTGAAGAGAGAGAGAGAGAGAAGCTCCGAGTTCCTACCTGGGCCTCTAAGGTGGGAAACCATCTAGCATTGAGCCAGGAGGGGTCTTCAGAATAGCTGGTCAAGTGGCCACCTCTCTGCTATGGGTGCATCTTGGAAGGAGTTGGACAGCCAAAAACAAGGGGCGGGATAGGGAGGGACACTTCAAGACCCTGCCATGGTCCTGTCTCATCTCCTCGTTACTGAACAACGTCTTGTCTTTGTTTCTGAGCCGCACATGCCTATTCCCGTCATTCCTAACACGAGGCTAATAGTGCCGCCGACCTGGGGGCTCGTGCTAAGAGGTGAACAATATGGTGACTGTCACGTGCTTAGAAGAGTACGTACCCCACAACTGGTGGCTATTATCATTTTCAGCCTAGCCCTAGATTGAATTACCTCAGTCAACAAAGCACCAGGCCATGGGCAAGAATAACGACCTTACCTGCTTGCCTCTTGCTTCACAGCTTTCTCACATCCGAGCCTCCCACCGGCTGGGGGAAGAGAGCACGGCAGGCCCTCTTTGGCCGTCACCTAGTGAGGCTGCCATGAGGACACAGTGAATGGGAGAGGAGAACCAGAATTTGTCCATGCAGATTGATGACCCGCAATAAGGACCAACTGAGCTGAGTCTCAGCTTCTGCCTGAGCTCCTACCTCCATTTCATTCTTCCTTTGCCTCCCTCAGAGCCCCCATAGAAGACCCAGCCATGGCCCTTCACTGGGGACTAAGGCTTATCCCAACGCCTGCGCTGACGGTGAAAACAGCAGGAAGTGACTCAGCCCCTACGTTTCTTCATAGTTTTGACCTTCACTACCAGCCCTGGACTCAGCCCTGCTCCCAGCTCTGGAATCCCGCGCTGCATTCAGAACTGTGATTTTACCGGACCTGAGATCTAACCAGGCACCTAATACAACCCACTGGTGCTGGCAGAAGATGGGAAACTCCTAGGTCAGAAACAAAAGCCAGCTTATTACCCACAGTAACATTAGTAGCCAGATACCTTCCCTGATGCTGGTTCCCTGAACCTCAGTCCCCACAGGGCCACGCAGAGAGGGCCAGAAACTCCTGTACACAAAGTAGGTTCTGTTATAGGAAAGGAACCCAAAGCTTAAGAAATCCCAATCTTTTAAAGGAGCTGTAAGCAAAACAGCCCAACCTTTGCCCTGCAGGGAGGCTTTGTTGGTCAGCAAACAAATCAGCAGCCCTCCGGTCCAGAGGGAGATGCTCTCTGTACGTTCCAGGGCTATTTGTTACACAAAATCCTTGGAAAGACAGGTGGCAACCAACTGCGCGGAAACTGGAAAGACACAGGGAAAACTAACTCCCACCCAGTACCTTGTCCCCCACCTCTGTGATCTGTCTAGGTATTTGGGACATAGGTTCTGGGACGCTGAATAGCCACAGCCTCCCTGGACTCATCACAGCAACGTTACAAAGTCAGCATCCAGGAGATTTTTAGGTTACTTGACCTTGGGCTGCAGGCTGGGCCGAACACAGATAATGAGGCTGGCTGCCCGTGCGAGGGGGAATGTGACCCAGGCTTTTGGAACCAGTAGGGGAATGAGCATGAACTCTGAGATGAGAGGAGATTTGTCATGATTTATTTAATGATGTCCTAACCCATTTCTCTAATGATGACTGTCGATGAGTCTCTAATAATGAATGTGAGTCGGCTGCAAGGTGTAAACCGTTAACCAGTGTGGATTCTCTTGATGTCTGTTTTTCATTTGAAGTTTATGAATACAGGTGAACAAACGCAGGGCTCATGTAAACATTCCTTCACCCTCTTACCCATGAGATAACTATGTATCGCAGTGCTGCCTATGGGCTGGGGTGTTTTACCTAAATCCTGGTCACTGCAGTGCAGACTGTAGGACACCGTGAGCCTGGCTGCACTGAAGTCACCTGGCATGAGGTTCCCATTGCCCTTCCAGGGCTTCACAGACAGGCACACATTTGGCTCTGGCAATTCCCCGTCTAGGGGATTATCCCAGGGAAGGAACGAAGATTAGCAAAATGGCTTTTCTGGGGATTAAATAGAGGAATACAAACCAAATGCTAAGAACAGGATCTGGCTCAACCTATTTCATTTAAGAGCTCAGCTCAGTTTTACTTACAAGTGAAAAGACTTTAGGTAACCCACACCTCCTACAGTAAAGGACCCTTTAAGTAAATTATGAAATGTACCTAAGATGAACTTTAACATGGGCATTAAGTCCATACTATATGTTTATATTCAGGATGTAAAAAGTAGTAGAGCCCATCACACTCGCTGTGGCAGGAAGGCAGCACTGATCAACTAAAACCCGCTGCATGCATCTAGGAATACATTTAAAACAGATGGGAAGACCTCCACATGGGAACACTGATGAGATAAATTAAAGAAGATTTAAAGAGAGAGGAAAAAAGGAGACATGCTCTATGAACATACTCAAATATCTGACTTTATAACATGTAAGTTCTTCCCAAATTGACCTATAGATTCACTGATGTCCCAATCAAAATCTCAAAAGGATTTTTGGTAAGCATGAATACTTTGGTTCTGAAATATAGATAGAAATGGAAAGACCCTAAAAGAGGCCAGATGACCTTAAGCAGAACAAAGTTGGTGGACTTACATGAACATATTTCAAGAGGTGGTTTCTTGGTCCAAGGTAACGCCACAGTGAGATCCCGCTGAAACCACGCCAATGGTCCCCGGTGCTCACCAGGACAGCTAGCTGTTCTGCCTGTTTAGGGTTGGTCTCTGTTCCAGTTCATAAGAGCCTGAGCCACGCGGGTCTTGTTCGTTGAATAAACAAGTATTTACTGAGGTTGTATGTGCCAACCAAGGGCAGATTTGCTAGCAAGACAATCAGTCGTAACTGTCAGGCCTCTCACTAGGCCCCCTTCCAAGGATTCAGAGAGTCACAAGTGTTTATAAACTATACCCAAAACAGTATTTTATCCATCATGGGTTAAGAACACTGCCTCCACTGTGGTCTTGCCTCCTTCCTACTTCCCCACATGTCGACTGATGTGTCATTGGGAGTATTCAGTTTAAGTTTAGCGGTTGCAGCCTCTTCCGTGTACGGTCACATTATTGTTAGCTGTTCCAGAAAGGAATGACTTTCAGAAATGCTCTTACTGCCCACTACCCCAACCCACCCAGAATCAAGACACAAACAATGTCCAGAGCTAGAAATTGTTTATCAAGATAGAAATGGTTTCCATGGTGCCTGGCATCAAAAATATGGGGTAATGGAGAAAAACGGAGGTACAAAGGCAAGCCTGTGGAAAATCCTTCCCAATCCTATGGCTCGTACATGAAAGAAATCTGATAGAGATCGTCCCAACTTGGACGTTACCAATAGCAGCAGATTGTGAAGCCAAAAGAAACTTTCCTGAAATATCTTCGATAAAAAAAGCAAATTTTAATCGACTATACAAAATAACTCAACTGTCTTTATAGTCTCTCTATAAAAAATATAATAAATGTTCTTATTCTATTAGTTACTGGGAAAAGTGTTAAAGTCTTTCACTCTGATCACAAATTTGTGTATTTTTCTTGTTGTTCTGCCAAATTTAACTTTACATATATTTGAGACTATGTTATTAAGTGTACACAAATTTAGAATATCTTCCTGGCAAATGGAACCCATTTTCATTACACAATCTTTTTTATATCTTGCCGTTCTTTGCCTTGAGCTCTGTTTGCCTTGTTTTAAATGCAATGACAGCATCTTTCTTTCCATTTTCCATTCTTGTGCTGTAACGTCTCTATGCATAGTCTTATGTTTCAGATGTGACTCTTGTAAAGATCACAAAACTGGATTTTTTAAAATCCATTCTGACAACCTTTGCTTTTTAAAGGACACCTATTGTATTAGCATTTAATGTGATTATCACTAACATGTTTGGGTTTTAACTTAGCATCTTACTAAACATAGTCATGGGCCATCACCTTACTGGGTGCAGCGTGCTACTCGATCACTCTTGCGTTGTGTGTGCGAGTTGCTGGAGGACAGCGGGTCATGGCCTTGAGCAACACAGCTTCCGTCAGCCGAGACTGACTCTTGGGGAGGAACTGAGCCGTGAGCCATCTGCAGACAACACGGGCAACCCCTGGAGGAATGAACGTACCAGTCCTCAGGGGCGATGAGGCAACACTCCAGAGCACCCACCATAGACACCCAGCCTCCAACCAAGTTGCTCTCTGAACAGACATATTCTCACAAGAGGGGCAGATGGTTGATAGATCCGCTTCCTGGAACCAAAATCCTAGCTGTGTTGAATCAGGAAATGGCAACGTCCACGTGTTTCTTAGGATCTTTGAGCTGGGAGGCACCTCAGAGATTTTGGAGCCCACCCTCGTCATTTTTACAAATGAGGCTCAGAATGCAGTGAATTTGTTTTCCCAGCATCACAGAGCCATTCTGTGGTTCTGGCAGTACCAGATTCAGAAGTTTGCTCTTTTGACTCATTATTTATTGCATGACTCCAGCCCTGCATTTATTTGGCAGGCAACTACAGCTAGCAGAGTATTATGCATAAGTCATATAATTATATTTATGGTGTTTTAAATAATTCTGAAGAAGTACCCTCAAAAGTCTTTTAGTTGTCACAATTTTTGCATATACATTTTGTATTAGCATAATTGATTAAGTCATAAATGTCTCTATAAAATTAAACACAGTCTTATGTTTTCTAAGTACATTTAAGCTCCTGATGACAGATAGAGCAAGAATTTATGCAACCCAACATTTATTCAATTCCAAGGAAGACAACTAATGAAGGCTTGATCTGGGCAATCAGTTTACATTCCTCAGCGCTTCATAATCTCTTAATTCTGTAGCTTTTGCACATGCATTACCTCATTTAATCCTCCCAGAAACTATGACGTGGGCAGGAAGCAAATTATTAGCTCCAATTTAGAGATCATACTGTAACATACATATCAAGAGAAAGGAAAGGGCACAGTGAAAGACACGTATCCAGGAAATGGTGGAATCGGCAAAATTGGGTCATCTGTCTCATATAATCCAGTATTACAAACACACCCTACAGCAACCCCCCTCCCCACGATGAGCCATACCCTTGTACAAGTCCCACACCTTTGACTTGCTTAAAATATGGCCAAGGTGAAATGGCACTACCTTGAACACGGTGAAGATGGTTGAACAACACTCTTATGGTCACATTTTGTTATATGAGACTCAGCAACTGATGAGACGCACTCCTAAAGAGCTTGAAGAAACAAAATGCTATGCTGAATAGCTTGTCTGGATGTCCACACGGCAGGGAACCATGGGCAGCATTTCGGACTTGAGGCAGTGTCTCCCGCCAAGAGCCAACCAAAGGCTGAGCCCTCAGGTGAATTCTGCCAACAACCTGAATCAACGCCCCCATCCAAGCCTCCAGGTGGGGACACAGCCCAAGCACACACTAGGTGAAACACTGCTGGTCATTATTCCTGGCTCCAACTCCTCACAGATCTCACACTTTTACCATTTCACACCACTTGCCAGTGACTTTCAAAGGCACTTTGATTACATAAATATAGCATAGCTATTGATGGTATACCATAAAAAGCAATATTATATAAGTGAGTGCTAATGTCTCTACATACTCTGTTTGGTAAAGAAGACAGGTCCTAAGGTTCTCATGATCAGAAGAGGTTATACAGAGGAGGGATATCTTACCTGGGACTTGCAAGATATGGAAGGTGCAGACAGATAGGGAAGAGAGGGAAGGTGCTTTCAGAAGGAGAGGGGCCACATCATAATCGCTGACATTTAGGGAGTACATATGACATGCCAACCATCCTTCTAACGCCTGTACATGGATTGACTCATTTCATCCTCATGGTAACCTTGTGAGGTATATATACTATTATTTACACTTTACAATCAAGGAAACCAAGACATAAAGAAGTTTAAGGAACTTGCCCAAGATCCTATGAAACTGAGATTTAAATTGAACAGTCCCATACCAGATCCCACCCTGGTGACCACTACTCCATACTCTTCTCCCTAAACTTTGCTCTGTCTCTTTTGAGCTGAGATGAGGGGCTAAGTTTTCAGGGTTTGTTTGTTTTGTTTTTTTTTTAATTATGGTAAAATACATATAAAATAAAATTTGTCATCCTAACCATTTTTAAGTACTATACAGTTCAGTAGTGTTGATTATATTCACATTGTTATGTAACCAATCTCAAAATGTTTATCTTGCAAAACTGATGCTCTATGTCCATCAAAAAACTATTTTCCCCCTCCTCCAAGAAGCCCCTGGTAATCACTGTTCCCTGTTGACAATGCAAATTAACTATGTATTTCTTCCTCTGTTCAGCCAAATTTTGATGACAATGTTGAGGGTTCACCAATGGCAATAAGCTCTATAGATACCAGAAATCAATACTGCCGGCCTGCGAACCCAAAGGTCGCAGGTTCGATTCCCAGCCAGGGCACATAACCAGGTTGCAAGCCAGGTCTCCAGTCAGATCTGTGGCTGGAGGCAGGTGAAAAGCAACCATACATTGATGTCTCTCTCCCTCTGCCTCTCTCCCTTCCCCTCTTCCTAAAAATAATGAAATAAAAGCCTTAAAAAAAAATCAATACTAACAATAAATATTCATTTATATCTATCAATTAGAAAAATTGCCAGGCATATATATATGCATTGAAATAAAATGACAAAGATGAACCCCAAAATGATGACATGGCATGGGAGGGCCATGACGGGTTAGGGTAACCTTTATTTCTCTCCTGCTTGATGCTGTTCTTGCATACTTGTTTTGTTTCCTCATTCTCCACAATGAGACTGTATCTATTCCATACTCATAAAAGCAAGTATAAAAATCATTTTTAAAGTAATATCTGGGCAGAGGATCTGTAAGCCCAAAGGAAACAGGAATGCTCCCACGTCCTTTCTCCTTTGTGTTCATCTCAGGACCTGCCCTGAGAAATCAAAAAGCATCAGCTATTCACCATTGTCCCAAGGTGAGGTCACAGAGGGATGACTCAGAAGTGGCTCCGACACCAGGCATCATGGGAGCCAGGAAGGAGCCGGCCAACTCTGCAGAGAACGCTCACCCGCTCAGGGAACAAGGCTGGGGCCAGGAGGCTTGCAGGGAGGCCAGGAGGGGAGAGAGCACCACTGCTGAACCACTGCACGGCCGCACCAGTGAATCACGCTCATTGCAAAGAGGGAGCCTGGAGCAAACAGGCAGGCCCAACGCACCATAGAATTAAATACTGTGCAAGCATAGAAACCCCCAATCTAACTCCTTCACCAGGCTGCTCCAACTTTTACGAATTTTTAAAAATTTATTTTGCAATAAAAATCACAAACGCTCAACATCAAGACTTCCTTTGCTTTAGGTTCCCCCAGAGCCTGGCATAGAACTTTGTGCTTTGCTTATTTAAATTGGTATATCTTGTTTCCCTTGCCCAGCATCCATGGCTTCCTTTTCCAGGTTAAAAAAAAAATGTGCCAGTTTCCATTTGAGGAACCACCCTTCCCACATTCTTTGCTGGCCTGTCAATCAGAGTGACATTCCTGCCCAGGAGGTGGGCACTGACTCCAAGCTAAGCCAATCAGATGCTCTCTTCTGGGGCTAGGGGCCAAGGAGACCCCAACAGAACTTTTCATTGCCTCGGGTGGTATCCCAACCACTTAAAGGTAAAATAGCTCACCAGCTGCCTGCACTGAGCCCTGAGTCACTTCAAAAGTGTCACAATCCTCTCACCAAGCCGGAGAGACTGAGCCTGTGAGAATTCACATTTCTGAAGGGTTTGAGGCCTGGAGAAGAGGAGGAAAGTGCCAAACTCCATGGTAGAGTCTAGAAGAGATTTCCTACTGGTTTCTGTTCATTCCAGTCCCTTTTCTGCACTGCTCGTAAGCCAGAGTGAGCTTTTTGGTTTTTATCATTCTTAAATTGTGATAAAATACACCAAACATACAATCCACCATTTCAATCACTGTAAACTGTGCCCTGTGGTGACATTTAGCACATTCACAGTGTGATGTGACATCATCTCCGTCCAGTTCCAGAACATTTTCATCAGCCCTGAGTGGAAACCCAGTATCCCCATGAAGTGACCACCCCCAACCCCTCTCCCTGCAGATCCTGGCCAACACTCTTTAACTTTGTTTCTATGGACTTGTCTATTCTAGATCTTTCATATACATGGATTCAGACGCATGGTATGTGTTTTTCTGTGTCTGGTATATATGACCCAGGGCTCAGTCCATAGACCCTTCCTCTTTTTTCAACTCAGACTCCCTCCTCTGGAGATGTCATCCAGTCTCACAGCTTTGCATTCTGCTTCCCAACTTATCTCCAGCCAGGTGTCTCCCCAGCTGGCCAACTCAGCATCTCCACCTGAGTTTCCAACAGACCTCACCCACTTCATGGGTCCAAAACAAACCCTTGATCTCTGCCCTCCCCAAACATTCACCCTCCAGCCTTGTCTCCTTAATGAAACTTCATCCTTCCAGACTCAGGCCAAATATCTAGAAATCCGACTTGCCTTTGTGTCACCCCCATCCATCAGTCAATGCGGCCGACTCAGCCTTCAAAGTATTATCCAGCATCCCACAGCTTCTGGTCCAAGACACCATAATTTCTCACCTGGAGTACTGCCTCCTGGTTCTTCCTGCTTCTGCCGAGGGGCCCCTTCGATCTGTTCCCAACACTGCAGCTTGAGAGATCCTGTTCAAACACAAGTGAGATCACACCCAGTTACATTTGTGTTTCAGGCCAACAAAAGCTTTTAGTGTAAGTAGGTCCCATGTAACATTGGGGGCACTTTTGCATAAGACAGACCTATAATTGAACGTTATCTGTTGTGTCTGTATTTTTTATATGCTGAGTCTGGCTGTCCTAACTCAAATTATAACCACCACCCCAATACTGGTAAACCCCCTTTCCGGCTTTTATTTTTCTTCTTAGCATATCACCATATAACGTATCACATGTGTTATTTATTTATTGTCTGTCTACATTCACTAGAACCGGGCTGTCCCATCAAGTAACTGTGTCTAAAATGAGGCTGGCGCTACTGAGGAACTGAATAGTTTATTTCAATTAATTTCTATTTTAAAATGCACACACGCTTTAGTTATCGGAAAATATTTAAGTGTGAAAAACTTGCATCAGGGAATATAGCATTCCAGTTGAGATGTGCCACCAGTGCAAATTACACATCGAGTTTTAAAGACTTAGTACAGAAAAAAGAAAGTATCTCGTTAATAAATTTTACATTGATGTTGAAATGGTAATACTGAGTGTGTACTGACTTAAATATAACTCTATGAGAATCGACCACCTCTTTCTCTTTACTTTTATTAATGTGGCTACCAGAAATTACTTAATGCCTGCAAGGCTCACCTCGTACTTCTTTGGGACAATGCTACGCTAAAATTAAGGCTCCTTCGGGACTTGACTTCCCTGAGAGCACACCTAAGATCAGACTTAGGAGACTACTGTTTATTCTAGAATGTGACACCAGAAGCAGAAGTGAGGAACTGGGGAGAGTGAGGAGGAGAAGGAAGTCCATGTAAGCATTCATGATTAATGTTGCTGTTGCTAACAGAGTCCATTCCATGGAGACTGGCTGCAAAGTTACAGAAAATGCCTCCCAGAATTCTCTCCTAAGATGCAGGAAGCTTCATACAGCCTTTATGGTCATATCCCAACAATTTCCCTGGGTGAGGCTGCCCCCAGGGTGTTCACTCAGCCACACATCTGGTTTATGCACAAAGCAAGGGATAGAAAACCCCACAGTTAGAGTCTTAGGTGGGACACTGGCAGTCTGACTGTCCACCACATCTACAGCTGACATCAGAGGTGGGCCAAAGCACATGATGGATGCGCCAGGGGCAACTGTCTTGTTCGGCTTTTAATCCCCAACGCCTAGAACCAGGCCTGGAACAGAATAGATGCTCAAAAAATAATTCTGGAAAAGATGAATGGAAATAACTGACTTCCAAATAACACTTATCGAATAACTTCTATGGGGTCAGGATACAAAAGTTCAATAAATGATAGTCCTTTTTCTCCATTTTCTCTTTGAGTACCAACTTAAAATTCCTGGCCTCAAATTTCAATAGTTTTTCCAACCAGGAATTATTCTTCTTGCTTCTTATAAACACTTGTATCAAACCCCTCAACCTTTCCCAGGACATCACAACAACGTTTTCTGACCCTCCTTCCCGTAAACCCCAAGATGGCAGATGAGGTTGAGAACTGGGACCTGAGTCTCCCCAGCAAGAAAATGAGTCTGCTCCTTCGACCGGTGGTCCTCAATGGGGGCAGGAAGCCCTGGGGTGTTTGTTCACAGCCCATGAAAGGTGCTCAGTAAACGTAGTTCTCTCTCCTCTGTAGCACCTACTACACTTCGTGTGCACACAGCAAGTGCTAACAAATGCTTACTAACACCTTCTAAGCACCCTCAAAAAGGATCCAGAGCAGCCAAGCACCCCCACCACCCACAAGGGACTAGCCCCTGGGAAGATGCCAACACACCCCACTTCCCTGAAGCACACATGATGCTGCACATGCTCACAGGCACAAAAATAAAACCAATTTGTTACTTGTATGACCAGACCTCTTTGGACATTAAAATTAATCTCCTTAACTGAGGCACTGCAGTTTCTACCTCTAATCAGGGCCCTTAATGATCCACCCTCTTACTTCTGTTTACAACATTCATCTCCTGCAAGTCTGACCTTCCAGGTGTAATTAAGAAAAGCAATTTCTCAGGCTTCATCAAGAGGCAGCATCTTTCATTTTCTGAAGCAGGTAGAACCCAAGGGTAAGTGGTTCTGAGTCTGCTTACTGGTAAGGGGTACAGGAGGGCAGCTGACTTTGAACAACATGGGTTTGAACTTCTGGGGTTCACTTAGGCACAGAATTTTTTTTTCTTTTTTTTTCAGTAAGATACAGTTGGCCCTCCAAATCCTGGGGTTTCATACCCGCCAATTCAACCAACAGGGGCTGGAAAACTTTTTTTTTTTCCCTCTGCGGTTGGGAGGGTGCAGAGGGCTGACTAAAGTGCACTGTTTTGGGCTATTTTATAAAATGGACTTGTGAGGGTTCCCGGAGCCCCCAGCTACTGAGGGGCTGATTGATTGTAGTTTTGGGGCAGAGTGTCAGCTCACAGGAACGTCTATGTCTATGCATGGCTGTACCTTCCCTCCGGGTCAGCCGGGAGGCAGCCTTGGGGTTCATCTTATCCCAGAGCCCTGGAATCTGAGCCCCAAGAGTAACCAACTTAAGCACTGGTGTCACCTTGGGGTACACAGCCTCTTTGTCCCAATGTGTAACTGAGACGCCCTTACTATAAGCTAGGTGTACACTACCCTTGCGGGAGGGAGGGCAAACCCTGCACGTAGGTGTAGTAGGTGCACGTAGGCACACGTACTGGCACGTACTGGGGTGCGCGGGGGGGCGCGGGGATGCGGGGGGGGGGGGGGGGGGGGGGGGGGGGGGGGGGGGGGGGGGGGGGGGGGGGGGGGGGGGGGGAGGGGTAGTAAGAGCATGGGTGTAGAGACCCCCGGACTCCGGGGTCCTGATCCTCCCGCTTGCAATAAAGCATGCAAACCCTCCTGAAGGCTCCGGGGAAGTCCTTGTTTGTGGCCTCCCTGCCATGAGAACCTGCTGGTCCAGGAGCCCAGGTGCTGCTGGGACCAAACAGCAGCGTCCACAGCGAGGCGGGCTGCTAGGCCCTGACAGAGTCAAAAGCTATACGGGCGTTTTCTACTTAGGCGCTACATTGTTCAAGAGGAAGAGACTCAACTAAAGCAAAAAGCAATTCCGCAAGGGAGACTGGTCAAGCAAAATTACCTTCAAAAATACAGCTTTAAAGTCTGCAGGGTGTAGCTGAGCCAAAGCAGAAGGTTACCACAACCCTATTTCCTTTTCCACTTCCGGGGCACATGGGAAGACTACATTTCCCAGCTACCTTTGCGGCTAAGCTGACCCCATGTGACCAGCTTAGGCCAATGGGCTATTGGTACAGCTCTAGCATGCTCCTTTTTTTGCCCCCCTCATATTGAAAGCCATGGGTTGACATGGTGGCATCATGAAACAGGAAACATAGGTCAGGGACTCACTGCAGACAGGATGGCTGCCCTGGAGAGTCACCAAGCTGTGCACGACTCAGAGTCAGGTGCCGGCTGGATTCACCGCTGCTGCCTAAGTAAGCTAACCCATCCTGAACCAGACAGTGGTTTTCTGTCACATTTACGGGGAGCCATGAAACATTCAAGAAGCCTTTGTTGAATTTTAAAATGACATCGTCCAACTAAATGGGAAAACGAGTTACAGAACAGAGAAGGTCTCAAAAACAATGAACAAATACATAGGGCACGTACCATGGTTCTCCATGGTTATCAACGTTAACCTATTCAATCCATGTATTAGTTTCTTGTAGCTGCTGTAACAAGTCACCACAAACTAGGTGTCCTAAAACGAAAGAAGTTTATTCTCTTACAGGTCTGGAGGCCAGAAGTCTGAAATCCAGGCTCCCCTCCATGCTCCTCGAAAGGCTGTAGGGAAGGGTGTCCGGCTTAAGAAATAAGATCCAAGGTAGGAGGAAGATTTATTTTTCTAATTGTATGCCTCTCCGGGCTGTTTAACTTTTCTTTACAAGGCACATACATTACTCTGTTTTCTGTTTTTAACACTAACAGCACTAATTAAAAAAATAAATGATCTCTGACTAAGTGATGGGCTCTGTCCCAGGGGAAAGGAATTTCAGGAATCAGTGAGCAGTTAGTTGCCAGGGTAAATTTGTTTATCTTGCTTTTATTTAACAGGGGAAGTGGTGGCAGGACGGGACCATGGGATCAGGGATTGCTCAGCCCCAGGCTACTTTGCCTACCCAAAATGTTGTCCCTGGGAAGTTTGTCTAACTGCATGGACATCAGTGGCCATGCTTTCTTTCTCTTCTCTGTTCTGTTTGTTGTTACAGAGTTTGGGAATGATACATAATTAGCGATCGCTGATTATTTGTTTCCTAATTTCCCTTCTTCTTACTGTCCAAGTTTCTCCCTACCCACAGAAAATATGCTGTCCCCAGGGACGACCAACTCTTTGGTATTTTAAATGTATTCAAAATACCAGCAGTGTCCCTGTGAATTATTGTTTTCCATGGTGCCTTGGGAGACTCAGGGCTAGTCACTGAGACAACTGGCACCTTGTATCTACTGTCAGCAAGGTGCCCTCATCTTGCTGGTGGCAATACTCTGACTCTGGGTCTGTGCAGCTGATGGCTTTGGAATTAGACAAGCCTGGGTTCAAATATGTGTTCTGAATTCACTAGCTGTGTGAACCTGGACCAGTGAATCACCTTTACTGATCCTTAGTTCCCCCTCTCAAAATGGAGATGGTAGTTAACAGCATCTGGGTCTTGGGTGTTTTTTAGGCTTCTAGTGAATCATGATGTGAAGCCCTTAGTTTGGTGTTGACACCCAGCTGTCACCCCACAAAAGTTAGCTGCTGTGACAAAGTGCACTCAAGTGTTGCTGGCGCCATGCAAGGGTTTTGTGTGCGGGAAATCATACATGAGGACCAGGGATGTGGGCATCAGAAAACGCTTCAAAGAAGCCATACTGTCTGGACAGAGTCAGGAAATATGAGTAGATGCCTGCCAAGAAGAGAAGGGAGAACCAAATAACATATCCAGGAAGCTACTGGAAGATCAGAATGACAGGAACATACTGTATCATACAGGGTGGTTGGCAGGGTCGAGGTGCGGTAGGAGACGGCCCAAGCCAGACGTGGGCCGGAGCCAGAACACTGAGAGTCTTACATGAAATTCCAAATTCCCAGCAGCTCAGAATTTCATTTAAAGGGACTGTGGAGCCGCTGAGCGCTCCTCAGGGTAGAACAATGATGGGAATTAGATTAGCGTGGACGTTTGGACATTATCATGTCCATGGAAAAGTTCCATGGGGGGCAGGGTGGCCTGGTGGCCCGGAGCCCAGTGAAGGGGTGGCACCCAGGAGAGATGAGGAAGGCTGCACTAGGGTGGCAGCAGGAGTGGGGAGGAGCCAAGGGGCATCCTCCCAGGGGAGCCAGGCTGCTGGTGACGCCTTCCCATGCACTGTTTCTCTTCCTTTGTCCCCTTCTCTGTCACCTTGCAGCGTCTCCTCGCCCCTTCTCTCCCCACCCCATCCTCCATCCTTTCTCCTCTCTCCTGTAGTTTGGCGGAGAGGTGGGAACTGTAAAACCCAGCTGCGGCTTGAACCAGATGTGCAACATCACGGGAGGCTGGAGCAGGACAGAGAGAAAATAGAGGGACACAGGAATTCACTCCAGTTTCAACTTCTCCTTAAAAAAAAAAAAATTCTTTATGGCAGCAGGACAAACTCCTTGGGAAAAATTCATCGACCCTGGTCTCTTGATGATTTTTCCTCCACCCGCATCATTTCGCAGGCTGCCTCTGTAGCCAGAGGGCAGATAGCTTCTGGGTTGCCATCTTTACTCTCACCTTCTGGCGACAAAACTTGATGATAAGCTTATCACACGCAAGTCAGGAACAAGGCAGAGGCAGCGCAAACAGGGAAAAATCAGCCAGAGTGCCTGCACCGGGGAGCTCAAATCCTACCCAAGAGAATACACGGACACAGAGAAGTCCCATACGGTGCAGTAACTCTTCCAGCAGAGGTCCATACAAAATCCTGCAGGACAACGGCCCTAAGGACCAACTGATTGAGCTCTTACTAATTTTGAGGACCGTGCTAAGCCCTTTATATAAGTGACTGCATCAGAGGCTCAGAATACTTTGCTGACATGTGGTGGGTACTCTGGAAGGACTTGCTTGAGGAAAAAAACAGCCCCATGAGACTGGTCTCTACTGTCTCTGGCACACAGATGAGGGCCCCGAAGCTCAGAGAGGTGAAGTCTCTGGTCCAAGGTCACAGAGCAAGTTACAGAGCTGGGTGTTGCATGAGGTCTAGCTCAGCCCGTGATCTTGACCTCTGTGCCCTAGGGCTGGTGGTAGAAAAGCAAGGAATGAAACGTCTGGGGAACGGCAGTGGTTGTGGAAGGCTTTCCAAGGGAGGCGATTCTTGAGAAGGCCCATGCGGCATGAGTGGGCCAGCTGGACAGGCAGAGAAGGGGCGTCTGGGAGGGTGGGGGGCCTGGGGACTCAGTCATGTGTGCCTGCACATCAGCTGCATCTAGAGAGCAGCAGGAAAGGCTGGGAACATCAGGGGAGGTCAGATGATGGGAGGGGGGTGTGTAGAAGCTCATCTTCTCCCCTCCACTTCCCTTCTGTGGCTCTGGTCTGGAAGGTTCCTCCCAACAGTGTAGGCAGACCTTACGCCTGGGTTTGATTTATTTTATAGCTGGAGTTCCGGGGCTTTTGTGGCGGCTGCAGCACATCATATGGATTTTCCCTCCCTAGCAACCCTTCCTCCCCGGCAGCCCACTGGAGCGTGCATTTGGCACGCGGCGGGACGTGGCGGGAGCCCCCGAGCAGGCCTGGGCCCCCTGCCGCTGCCCTGCCAGCTGCTCAGCCACGGTGCCCGGTCCTGTCGCAGCGCCAGCCTGCCCCGGTGGCCACACCGGTACTGTGTCCTCTCAGTTCCTCCACTTCGCTTTCAGTCTCTGCCGTTGAGGAGGGGGAGAAAGCAGGACAGCCGTGCTTTTGCCTATGGCCGTTTCCATCGCTCCCAGTGAGCCTTCCTCTCTGTGGGAGCGCGCACCCCATCTCCCGTGAAGTCAGGAAGCGGTCTCAGGCTTCTGAATCAAACTCAGTTGGGTTCCAGTCCCAGATCTTCCACACTGACCTACTGTCGGGCCTTGGGGAGGGTAACCCCTCCTCTGTCCCGGCCCCCTCACGGGATACGTACGTCAGGGGGCTGTTAGGAGGGTCAGCGGTAACCTGTGTAAAGCAGCAGGGGTCATGCCCAGCACGTAGTAGGTGGTATGAAATGTATGTTTGTCCGTCCTCCAAATCCATGCCATGAAGCCCTGAGGCCTCCTAGTGCTATTTGGACACGGGGCTATGGGAGGTAATGGGAGTGAGACGAGGTCATGAAGTGGAGCCCTGGTCCGGCGTGATGAGGGTCCTTGTGAGGAGAAACGCTAGACGACTCTCCGTCGCTCCAAACCAGGAAGACAGCACCGACCAAGACCCAAAACGGCTGTGAGCTGTCATTCAGGGTGGCATTTTATTAGGACAGCCCAAGCTGAGGCCACAAAGACTCAACAGCTACCAACTCATTAGGCGGCCGAGGGGCTGCCGGTGAAGAAATGGCACATCTGTGGCATCCATGTCCTCGAGGGCATCTAATTCTTCGCCACCAAGTCCCAAAACTACATGCTGTGGCTACTCAACCACGCAGCAGCAGGCATCCAGATGCACACCTGTACCATGCAGCTGCTGCAGAGGACAGCCAGCTCTGTCCTTGCACTGCCGCAGGGAGCCCTGGAGGACCGGCCTGGCAAGCTGGCCCCCTGCAAGTGAGGCGGAGAGGGCTTTGGGTGCAAGTCTGGCTCACTATGTGATGGTGGACAAGTTACTTAAACCCTCTGAGCCTCAGATGCATCTGAAGAAGGAGGAAAATACCCACTTTTGAAATGCCACAGGTTAAAATAAGGAAAGCCGCCACCAGCAAATACGAACGTTTAGTGCAGCAATTCAATGTGTGGTTGAGCTCCAGGGTCAGAGAGGGAAGTGTTTATCTGTCTCTCATTCGCAAAAATAGAAACTTTATTTTTAAATTAGCATTTTTTTTTTTAGTGGATGACCATATTATGTTCATAAATTTTGGAGACAACCACTAATCGACACCAAGATCACGGGTCGGAATACGTTCTCCGCACCAGGAAACAAAACAAACCAAAAAAAAAAAAAAAAGGGGGGGGGGGAACTACCAGGTCATCTTGAACATGTCTTATCTCCATTCCCTCTTTGTTCTTCTTTGTTCCCCATAATGTCAAGAAGAGCAGCTGGTGCAAATTAGAGACCCCATCAAAATTAGTTGAAAAATTAGCGAGTGAGGGAAAAGTGCAAATGAGTGAACGAATGGAAGGGCAGAGGGGCGCAAAGAGCCCACCAATTCAAGCAGCAGGTTCTCTCCCTCCTCTGGATCTCAGGGCGGAAATGTGGATCAGCAAATGGCCACCTTTGAGCCCCTCCCAGCTCTCTAAAAGCCTGCAGGACAGCCCAACCCGGGCACTGCCAAGGCTCCTTGCCCCGTGCCACGCACAAGGCACTGGAACTCTTGGTGCAGAGAGAGGGGCCCCTGCCTGAGGTCTGCAGAGAGTCTCACTGCAGATGTGGAAAGAGAAAGGCCTGCAGAGGGGCGTTCCTACTAGACCATTGAGCTAACTGCTGAAAGTGGGAATGGCTTCAAGAAAGCCCACAACTCAGCATATTCGCCCATTTCAGTCCTGAAAAGGCCCTGAGCTCCCTGGCCCACCCCACGCCCTGCCCGTCAAGACACTGGCATTAGGTTGCTGGCTAGACGCCTTCGTTTATAAATGCCTTTGTTTCCCTGTCCTCACAGAGCACCTCCTGAGTCCGCCCTCCCTGTCCCCTCCCCACGTTCGCACAAAAACACCATTTGTGGGAGCAAGACTCCCAACCCTGGCACAGAGCCACAAAGTGAAGTAATTGTGCAGTAGAACTTAATTGCTGGGTTTAATTTCAATTTTTTTTTTTTCAATTTGCGTCTCAGTTGCCGCAAATGTGTAGTTCCACCTTGGGATGCCTGATGAGTCCTCGCGTCTCCCCTAGGCAGGTGTGAGAGGGGGAGGGGGAGGCCAGGCAGCCGGCTGCATTTTCCACCTCAGGGAGAAGTGACGCAGCAAACCTTCCCGGGCTGCCCCACGCCAAGGAGGAGGAAGAGCTGTAACGCCAAGATTTGGTGGCCAAGGCTGTTTCCCTTGAGGCCAGGTTTCCGGTGACCTTCAACAAAAGCTGTGCCCGGGCTTTGCAGATGTGCGACACATCATTACGTTAGCCACCACTCACAGAGCACGTGCCAGGCACGTGGGAGGCCCATGGCATCCCATCGAAACCCCCCCAGCAATCAGAGGTTTCGCTGTCCATCTTTTTATACGTCAGGTAACTGAGGCTCAGAGAGATCCAGCCGCTTGCCCAGGGTTACCCAGCCAGTCAACGCAAGGGCCGGAAAGTGAGGGCAGGGGCTAGCTTTCCCCTCACCCTCTACCCGAAGGGCGTAGCACAGGCCCCAGAACCCAGTAGCCACTCCAGAGAATGGCCCCCCTCCCCTCTTCCATGCCAGCAACCTCCACCTACGCGCAGCTGCTTAGAAGCCACACCGCAGGCCTCGCTCCTCCGCCCCAGCTGCACTGGCTACGGCCATGCTGCACTTCTCAACAGTCACCAGCCCTGGTGGCAGTCAACACCTTCCTTCTCAGCCCTGGAAACGCAGGTTTGGGTCCCAGCACCACAGCCTCCACCAGCCCCCCGGGGCTTCTTCTGAGAACTGATGGTGTGCAGAGGGCACCCCACTCTTGGCTCAGGGTCAGCCCTCTCCTGCCTTCACCGTGCACCACGGGTGGGCACCGTAGAAGTCTGAGAGCTCTGGGAAGGAGCATTTACCTGCACGCCTGGTCAGGCGTCCTTGTGTTCATGGCGCAATGGTCAACCTGGAAGTTTGGGGGTTTGCTAGATAAAATGCCAGGCTCAGAAGCTAGGCTGTCCCTTTTGTTCTTGTCACCGTCGGCACGGAAGTTTTGATGCCCCAACCGTGTTCTCTTACATCCTCCCCACAAGGCAAGGCCCGTGCATGTTTCCGCAAACAGGCCCCAGCGGGAGCGGATTCCCTGTCTGCAAACCACAACCCGAGGGCCCAACCCAGCTTGCAGCTCCGTTTTGAATAGCTGTCAGTCTCAGGGGGCTTGCAGCCATTTCCCCCAGTGGTGGGCCAGGCGGCGGGAAGGGGATCAAAAGCAAAATAGTATTTGTAACACAGGAAAATGATCTGAAATTCAAATTGGTGTCAGTAAGTAACATTGTATTGGCACATAGCCATCCTCATTCATTTGTGTTCTGTGTATGGAGCAGTGGGGACACAGGCCGTAGGAGCTGCGATGTCTGAATGATTCCCCATCTAGCCCTCGGTTAACCCCTGGGCTGTGTCGTGTGACTTTCCTCTTACAGCAACTCAGGAGCCCATTTGACACCTTCTTTCCTAACCCACTTCTGCACCCCATCTGACAGACCCCTGTGGGGTTCTGGGTTCAGCCCATCCATGGCAATGCCCTGCCTTAGGGCGAGGCATCCTAACGGGGACTGATGGACCCGAACCTTTGCAGGAGCACCAGCTTGCAACTTCGGCCACCCGGGTGCCAACTCCGGCTTCTCCATGGGCCTCACGCGGTTCCATCCCTGTAAACATGGACTAGTCACACCCACAGAGCCAGGCTGATGTAAGGATGAGAGGAAAGGATACCGGTAGTGGGTTTACCGCAGGGCCTGCCCCATGGTAGATGTTCAGTAAATCATAAGTTGCTGATGGGTTGAGCAGACAAGCATGTGATTCCAAAACCTTTTTTCAAAAACATGCCCTGCGGCGTGTCCCTATGTCCCTAATATCAATTCTCCAGTTCTGCTGGCCACTTCACCCCCCTTCTTCCCTACCACCATCCAATGCCTGTCTGCTCCCTAGGTCCTATTAATGGCTTTCACTTAAAATGTCTTGCAACTCAATTTTCCCAACTGTAAAATGGGCATAACATTTCCTCTCTATCTGCTTGATAGAACTGCCGAGAAAATGGGATAAGGGAGAGTGGCTAGAGAACCGATTTGGAAATGACCTGTACAGATGTTACTCATGACTCTTAAACCTGTATTCTGAGTTGAATAACGTCCCCTCAAAAGACAGTGAAGTCCTAACTCCCGTCCCTAGGAATGTGACCTTATTCGGAAATACAGTCTTTGTGAATATAACCAAGTTAAAGATGAGGTCATAAGGATTAAGACAGCTCCTCATGCATTGTGACTGGTGTCCTTATAAGAAGGAAATTTGGGCACAGAGGCAGGGAAATATGTCATATAAAAGGGAGGTAGAGGCTGGGGGATGCCACTGTTAGCCAAGGAACCGACAGCCGTCACAAACTAGGGAGAGACAAGGAAGAATGCTTCCTTAGAGCCTGCAGAGAGAGCACAGACCTGGCGGCTTCACACCGCAGCTTCCAGCACTGAGAATAAACTTCTGTTGTCTTGAGCCACCAAGTTTGTGGTCCACACGGCAGCCCCAGGAAGCTGGCACAGAGAGGAAGGGGACTGGGACCCCTTGGGCACCTCAGGTCACCTGCTGGTACACATGCTGTTTACTCTGACATGGCCACTCCTGACTGATTCCCCGTCACATCAGCTCCCCACCTCACTCTACCACCAGCACACCAGGTCATATTTTCCATCCCCTCAACGCTGTGTCTGTCACACCATCCCAGGTGGCCTGGCTGCTGATGTCTCTGGGCACTGCTCTGGGGACTGTGTGCACGTAAGGCTTTCCTTGCTGTGACCTTTGTTTAGTTGCGAAGGAGAGAAACGGAAAAGAACCCAATCCAGCTGGGCCAAATTTTGCATGCTGTATCCATCTTATCAAGCCCTAATGAAACTTAAAACTTCTCTCTGTTGTCTCCAGAGCCAGAGTTCACCTGTGTGCAATTAATAAAACCCACCCCCAAATTGAGCTCAGAGCAAGGAGATTTAGGCAGTCCCCCACCCCTTTTTTAATAATAAAAGAAACTCTCCATTCACTTCCCCTTGGCATTCCTGCCCACTTCCCCACCTGGGCCATCCTATTCCTTTCTCTGAGATGGCCCCTCCCCAGGCCCAAGTTAATCCAGCTCAAATGCCACCTCCTCCATGAAGCTTTCCAGGATCCATTCCAACCAGAACCATCTAACTCTGGACCTGTGACCTGTGCAGTCACCCAGACCCCTGAATTCAGAAGGACCCATGCTTGGGTTCATGCTCTGCTGCCTCCATCTTGAAATTCTTAATCAATGTTGATCAACCAGATTTGCATTCATTTTGCACTGAGCCTCAGACATGTAGCTGGGCCTGACTCCAACCTGCTGCAGCCAACTAAACAGCACAACCTCCCCCTCCTCTGGCCCCTCACAATACTCTGTTTCTTGGTTAAATCCCTTCATTATTCACTCCCAAGTAGTTAACAAAAACTAGTTAGGGAGCCAGGCACAGTTCATCTTGGAAGATGCAGCCGAAAACAGGACAGGCTTGGTCCCTACTCTTATGGAGCCGACAGTCTAGCGTGAGGGAGACACGGAAAACAAACGCAATATAATAATGGATGATTCAACATCCCCCTTCTTTCATGAAGTCATCATCAATTTCTGCCTGTATGTTTATTTCTACGCACTTGTCACTCCTCCAGAGCCAATATTTCAGTAGCTCCTAAAATACGGACCAAAATTCCTGCACTGGCCTGCAGGGCCTGACTCCTCCACACCTGCAACCCTCTTCCGTCCTCTCTGGGTCTCCCTAGACCTCTCACACTCTGTTCTGCTCTGCTAAAGCAACAGACATGTGTTGTCTCACAGTTCTGCAGGTTGGAAGTCCAAGGTCAAGGTGTCGGCAGGCTTGGTTTTTCCCAAGGACCATCTCCTTGGCTTGTCAACTACCGCCTTTTCTCCGAGTCCTTGTGTGGTATTTGCACATACATACATGGTGTCCCTTTTGATGAGGACACTATCTTGTTTGGCTAAGACCCTACCCTTATGACTCATTTCATTTCAATCACTTCCTGAAAGGCCCTGTCTCCAAATTACAGTCACATCGGAGGTTAGAGCTTCATCATAGAAATGGGGGTGGCAGGCAGCTTACAACTCTCTTGTCCCAGGCTTTAATACATTGTTTCCTCTGCTTAAAATGCCCTTTATTTCATAAGCTCCAGGGCATCTGCTGGGTCTCAGAGCCTCAATCCCCTGTCTCCCAGAAGCCTTCCCAAACTGCCCCGAATCTACCCCCGCATCTCACCCCACCTGCCGTAGCACCCCAGCCACCACTTCACCTGGATGTGTGGGTGACGGATTCACGGCCCCTCACAGTCAGATGGGGCCCTGCTTCTGCTTCCCCCTGCCTCTCAGCATCAGCCCCGCCTGGAACAGAGAAGGCACTTGATGAATGGGTGTTAAGTTAACCCAGACAAGCAAGAACAGGCCTCCTGATGAGGCCCGGATCCGCCCCCATCCCCCCAGGGCAGTTGGCAATTATCAAATAAGTGATTAGATAAGTGATCGCTTGCTTGGAAAGAACAGCACCAACTCTGCTTGCTTCTCTCCCAGACTCACCCCCTCCCCAGGGGTTTCTTCTCCCCTCTCCCCTCCACACCATCCCCCCCACCCCTCCATGTGGTACGTGGGGAAGGTAAAAGCACCTCCCAAAGGTTCCCAAGCCCCTATAGGGAGGACATTTCTTGAAGAGATTCTGAAGTCATCAAGTGCAGAGTTGGATCCCACGCAGCCAGCAATCCTGCACCCTGGGCTCATCACGGAGACCACACAGGCGGGTACGCACATCTCTGCTCCTGGGGGCACACCCACTCCACACCACACACCATGCTCCGACTGGAGTCACCCATCAGAGGGTCTGTTCAGGGAACCTTGGCTCTAGGGGTCTGGTCCGAAACTGCCACAAAAGAGAGTTAGGAAAGCACTCCAGAGACAACTCTGACGCCTAAGCGTTATACACCGCACACGTGTGTCGCCCGTGTGAGAGCAAGCCAGCCATTCCTGGAACTGCATGCAGGGGGGAGGACCTGGGCCTTGTACCTGGGTGCACAGAAGCACACCTAGGCATGTGTGTGCCTGAGTGACGTTCTCTGTAGACGTTTGGGTACGTGCCTTGCACACTGTCCATGGCTCCTACCAAAATGCTGTCATCTTTAAACCTTGAGAAGACAGGGGAACGGGGCAGCAGAGGCTGGGAAAATAGAGACGATTTCCAAAGTTAAGCCTGCTAGAGAATCAAAACTAGTATAAACAGAGCCGCAGACCCTTCCCGCCTTCCACTCCACCCCGAAAACAAGGGCCAGGATGAGTGGGTGGAAGCTGCAGAGATAGGTTTCAGCTCAACCCCAGCGCAGAACGGAACGGGCCATCCCTTCTCATAATAAGTTTGCCGGCCCGTGAGGTAGCCACCCCCACGCCAGGTAAACGCTCATAGCAATGCTGACAATGAAGTCTCAGGGTTGAACAGGGGTATTAGGTCCTAGTAAGGTTCTGTGATTTCAACAAATGTACCCAGCTAAATATAAGTTCTAGTAGCTCTTCCCTTATGCTAGTAAATTGTTAAATATTAATAGTCATCATTCACAAGGATTATTTCTGTGTACCAGGAACCAACAGCCTATCTGGGGTATATGAGGCCTGTCCCAAAAGTAGCAAGCCAATGTCAATATAATCAAAATAGTTTGTGTGCTCGATACTTTCGGGACAGACCTCACGCATGTCATCATATTTAAATTTTACTGTAATTCCGTAGGATATTTATCCTCGTTTTTCTTGTTTTAGACCAGCAACTGAAGCTTAACAAGAATATCAGAGAGAACTTGTTGTCTTGTAAATGACACACCATCAAACTGGCTTCAAGAACAGAGGAAATTACTGGTTCTCATACCTGGTAGGGGAAAAGGGCTTCAGGCTGTGTGTGATCCAGGAGCTCAGAACCTGTCAGAGGGACTTGGGCTCCATTTCACTCTGCTGCATTGGCCCTTCCTTCCTCTGTGTCTTGGCTTTATCTTCCGCTGGCTCCCCTCATGGAAGCCAAAAATAGCCAATGAAGTGTTTGATCATGAATCCTGACTCCTTGCTATTTTCCAGGGGAAAACACATAAATCTTGGCCAGAATGCCCAGCCATGGTCTCTTTGCATCTCATGGGACCATGCTGTGATGAAGTTAAGGGTCCTGAGAGATAAGGAGATGTTTTTTCCTGTGTTATGGGAGGGAGACCCGGATGCCGTGACAAATGTTCTCATCAGACAGGCAGGGGAAGAGCAGAAGAGGGGGAGACAGCATGAGCATGGGTGACGGAGATTGGAATTCTGTAGCCAGAAGCCAAAGAATATCAGCAGCCACTAGTAGCTGGAAGAGGGAAGAGACAAATTCTTTCCTATAGCTTCCAAGACCTTGATTTTGGCCCAATGATACTGATTTGGGACTTCCGGCCTCCAGAACTAGGAGAGAATACATTTCTGTCATTTTAAGCCGCTGACGCTGCGCTCATTTGTAACAGCAGCATCAGGAAATAGTGCGCCATCGTATACCCCCATGCTCCGGGGCTGGGCACCACAGAACGGCCTCTGTCTCCCCACAAGCTCAGTTCTGGCACCCGGGTGGAAGGGGTCTTTGAAAGCCATTCCTCTGCTGGGGCAGCTACCAGTACGTTTACTACATATGGAAGCGACCACATAAATATACCCCACCAAATAAAAATGCAGGCCCAGCTCATGGACACTCAAGTCTGGACCAGATTCCCAAAGCTCTCCCAACACTATCCATTGTGAGAACTGCAAGGGAGGGACATCAGAATGGGAAGAGACAGAAGTCCTAGCTTGGCCAGGGGCAGTTTAACGCTGTTTAGGACCTCCGCACCCCTCAATTTTGCCGCAGGTTCTGCAGGTGAGGGGTCCAGAGACTTCCACTTCCACAGGTTACGGGTCAAATTCACCCCCATCTGATGTACTTTTCGCAGGGTCACTGGGGTTGTGTGTTGAGACCAAACTCGATAGAGGGACATGGTTGGAAACAGGGGTCTTGCAAGGGGATCCTTTCGCTACCCAGGTGAGAGGCAGTGCAGTGGACAGAAGTGGCTGGGTTGGGTTCTGGGCATATTCTGAAGGCTGAACTAGTAGGATTTTTTATTGGTGTGAATATGGGATATGAGACACAAAGTCCAAGCAGCTGGAAGGATGGTGGCGCTATGAACCGCGATAAGGAAGACCCCCAAAATGCCATACATTACTGTCCTAGCACCCTGTGACACCGGAAACGCCTCTAAATCTGAGACAGAAGAGGGTCCCTGAGATTAGAAAGAGATGGAATCATCTCTGTATGTCTTCTTTTTCTGCCTCTCCTCCTTTGCTTTTCCTGCGATCCTTCCTTTTCCCCCCGATGCGTCTGTGTCAATTTCCCCAAAAAAACACCTGTTTCTCCCCACTGCGCAGGTGATGATGCTCTCGCCTCACCTGTGCATCCCTGCCTGCACCCTGGCTGGCTCTGTGCAACTTTCATACCAAGTTGTGGCTGCAAACTGGTCTCCTGTCTCCCAGGGGAACGGTGCGGAGGAACTCCCCAGCAGGCTTCCCAGCACAGAGCAGGGTAAGCTCAGGAAGTGGCTGGGTCCCCACCCACAGCCTCGCCCCCCTCCTTCTGGGCCTGCGACAGCTGGCTCCTCCCACAGGCTGAGGGGGCTTGAGAGCCTGAAACATCGAACTCTGCACTCTGTGCTGGAGTGTGGAGGCTGCGATCTTGCAGCCACCTATGGAGCAGTCTTCCCCCCAAACCACATTTAAGTCTGGTTAAGCTTCTCCGTCTTTCCATGTCCGGTAGGAGTGTTTGCAATGATGGACTTGGTCTGTAGTCGGCTCTGCCCAGTACCCAAGATAGCAACTGTACCACATGTGGCCGCTGGGCAGCTGAGATTTAATTGAGTTATTTTGTGGCTTCCGGCTACTGGTTGGACAGTGCAGCTCCAGATCAAACTACCAATTTACAGAAATATGGAGGAAACAAACTATACCGTGGGCCTTCACCCACACAAGTCCAGGCAGGAAAACAAAACAGAAAAACAGTTTCTTCTACAAATAAATTGCAATGGTTAAAAAGGAGAGAGGCAGAAGGAAATTGTTAGGTTTCAGGATCGTTAAGAGACTTATAACCAGTCACAGAGTTGAGTCTTGTCTAGACCTGATTCTAGCAAAAGAATTAGGAATAAAAAAAGGACAGTTACTAAACAATTAAAATTTGAACCCTACCTGGGTAATTGATGATATTAAGGAACAGGATTAATCTCTTTTTAGGGTGATCATGGTCTTTCGGTTGTGTTTATTTAAAGTTCTTATTTTAAAGACACCCCTACTGAAATATTTATGGGAGATATAATAGATGGCATTTGCTTTAAAATACTAAAGGCGGGGAAATGGGTGGTGGTGGGAAAGAGACAGAATTGGCTGTGAGTTCATGACCAGGGACAGGGGTGGGTTCCAGGTTCAAGAGACGGTTCTGTCTTCTGGTGCATATGTTAGAACTTCCCCATATTGTACAATTAAATTAAGCAACAACTAACCTGCCCCCAAATGAAAAATAGGTTAGGCGCCGCCTTGCCAGACCACGGAGACCCTTTATGGAGGTGCCATCATAACATCCGTGGTCCCACCCCTGATAGCAACAGCTTAGCATTTGAGAGACAGCCCTGCTCTCCAACCTGCCAACTCTTTTCAGTCTGAGAAAGCAAAATAAAATGTGATGGAAGGCGTCGTTTTATTTTTACCTGCAAATAGCCACCGTTGCCTTCCTAGGCAGTGTGACCCGTCTCTTGCCTCATGCCCGCGAGTGTGTGGGTCTGGAACACGAGGAAAGGCAGGTGCAAAGGCAGGGAAAGGATCACAAGCAGAACGCAGACCTCAGTAAGCAACTGCAAAACTGAGCTTCCATCCCATGCGGCTGAACAAGGGACATCTTTCATTGGCTGTCACCCCTTCCCTGCAGGGATTCCTGGGGCATGTGTCCTTAAATACTAATTAGGACACTGACTAATACTCATTAGCGGAGACCACGTAAACATCAGTGGCTCAAACTAGACAAGAGCTTATTTATTCCTCGCTTGGCAGGTTTTCAGAGAAGGTGGGTTTCCCTGGTCCACAATTTGGCCCAGGTAGACCACCTGCTAGGCCTGAAGCACAGTTTGGTAAAAACTGCTAATAAGGTCCCATATAAAGGGACACACCTGACCTGACCGGGGGCTGTCAGTTTCTGCTCACCTGCAGCTTGGTGTTTAGCGTTTTGCAATCCGATCCTGGCAAACCCTTCGCCTGGGACACGCTGTGCTTTGCACGTAATCAAGACTCAATAACGGCCCCACACGCAGGTTAGAACAAATTGCACACCCACCGCAGTGTTGGAAAGGGCTGGTTTCCTCCCTGAACCAGGTGTAAGCAAATGTCTTCATTTTTGCCAGGTTAATAGGTGACTATGGTTTCTCACAGGAGCTTCAGGCTGCATCTTTGTATAAGTGAGTGAGCTTGTTTCAGATGTTTAAAAGCCACTGGTATCTCTTTTCCTGTGAACGGAGACCTTCCTGCTGATGCCTTCTCTCCTTCACCTACAGGAGTTTTCTTAGGTGTTGAGAAAATTGGTTCTTTCTCTATATCTCACACGTTGGAAACATTTTTTCCAACCAAGTTTGTTGCTTATCTCTTGACTTTATAATAAAGTATCTTTTTCAATTTTATTTTTCACTTACAGTTTTCATTCCATGTAATTTTGTATTAGTTTCAGGAGTACAGCATAATGGTTAGATAATTATCTACCTCACAAAATGTCCCTCCAATATGTCCAGTATCCACACAGCAACACACATCATTATTATTGCACAATCTTTCTTTTTTAAAAAGATTTTATTTATTATTTCTAGAGAGAGGGGAAGGGAGAGAGGCAGAGAGGGAGAGAAACCAACCATGTATGGTTGCCTTTCACCTGCCTCCAGCTACAGACCTGGCTGGAGACCTGGCTTGCAACCTGGTTATGTGCCCTGGCTGGGGATCGAACCAGCGACCTTTGGGTTTATGGTACAATCTTGTTCACTATATTTCCTATGTTGTACTTTATATCCCCATGACTATTTTTAAAGAGATTTTTCTTTTAAGACAGGGAAGGGGGAACGGTGGGAGAAAAACATCCATGTGAGAATCATTGATGGGTTGCCTCTCCTCTGCACCCCAACAGGGACCAAACCTGCAACGTAGGCATGTGCTCTGACTGGGAATTGAACTGGGACCTTTAGGCTCCTGGGACTACACCCAACCAGCTGAGCCGTACCTGCTAGGGCCCCATGACTATTTTGTCATTTCCAACTAGTACGTTTAATTCCTTCACCTTTTTACCCAACCTCCCAGCGGCCCTCCCCTCTGGTATCCATCAGTCTGTTCCCTACATTTATAAGTCTGTTTCTATTTTGTTGGTTCATTTTGTCCTTTAGATTCCACCTAGAAGTGAAATTATATAATATTGGTCTTCCTCTGTCTGCCTTAGGAAATGCAGAAAATTTTAATTTTATGATACCGTATGTGCCAGTGGTTCCTTTTATGGGTTCCAGATTTTGTCATGTTTAAAAAGCCAAAGTCCTTCCCCATTTGGATATTATTTAAATAAAATCTCCCGTGTTTTCTTTTAATACTTTTATGGGTTGTTTTTTTTTTTTTTTTTAAATTTAAATCTTGCTCCATCTGGAATTTATTTTGGTAGAAGGATCTAAGAAGGAATTCTCAAGTTTGTTTTAGATGGCTACCATTTGTCTAAATATCACACCATTTATTAAATAATCTCCTTTCTCCCACTGAGTTGAAATGACCCCTTCATCATAAATTAAGTTTCTATGGCTATTTGGACCTATTTCTGGACTTTCCACACTCTTTCGTTGGTCTGCCTGTCTATTCCTGTGCCATGACCAAACAGCTTAATTTCTTTTAGCTTTATAATGTATTTTAATTTCTTTCAGGCTGAACCCACCTTTTCTTTTTCTGCATTTGATTCTTGCCATCTGTGTCTTTTTCATATCAACTTTAGCATGCTTAATTCTAGAAGAAGTCACATTTTAAAACTGGGATTCTATTGAATTAAGTATCAATTTGGAGACAGTTGGCTTACGTGTAGAATGCAGCTTCTATCTATGGATAGCTTTCCATTTATTCAGGTGTTTGTATGTACCCCTTAGCATCTCCAAGTGTCATTCATACACTGCTTACCCAGAACTTAATAATGATATTTCCAGGCGTGCGATCTGTTTATAGCTATTGTAAATGGGCTATCTTCTTTAATGGTATTTTTATGCCTATTCCATTAGAAGATACTGACTTTGTTACCCAGATGCCTCACTGAATTCTACTGTTCGTCCTGTTTTCTAAGTGAATATACTGAGGGTTCTGAATATGAAGTCACATTTATATATAATAAGTTGGCCTTCTCGTTAATGTTTACTTCTTATTCTTTCTAAACACATTAGCTGTAACTATGACCACTGTCCAGCAGTGATGGCCAGACACCGCGGACATGCCCTGTTCCCAGCTGTAAAGAGACTCCTAGGGTTCATAGTTTAAGCACATGGTGTCTGCATCTGTGCCCCACTCCCCGACCCACGCCGCCCGGGTTGCCCAGTTGTTTTTACAGCTGGGATTGGGGGAAGGGCAGCCCTAGGGAATGGACAAGAGCAGAACTAACCCAGAAAACAAGCAAAATAGATGAAGTCTGTGGCTGCAGCCCACGTACCCACAGAGTGGCCTCCTTCTCCTTTCTCCTGGTCTTCCAAGCTCTCCATGTCCCCACCATGGCTGCCCCATCCCTGCCTCCTCCCTCACTATAGGGGCTCCTGGGGCTGGCATTCCAGTCCCAGCCCTGCTACCATCCTAAACCTGGGTTTTCTCATCTGCCTACCTCCCACTGGGGTGTGAAAACCAGTTTGTTTGTTTTTTAAGATCGTATTTATTTATTTATTTTTAGAGAAGGGAAGAAAGGGAGGGAGAAAAAGAGGGAGAGAAACATCCACGTGTGGTTTCCGCTTGCACACCCCCAAATAGGGCCTGGCCCACAACCCAGGCCTGTGCCCCGACTGGAAATCGAACCAGCAACTCTTTGGTTCGCAGACCAGCACTCAGCCCCCTGGGCCACAGCAACCAGGGCAGAAAACCATTTTTTGTCAACAACAATGCAAGCAGGAGTTGAGGCAGTGCGTGGCCCTCGACCTGAGCCGCACGAACTGTACTTAAAACGATGCCTCCAACTCTCTAGCGAGTGGGAGCTGCATGGAGTTACACGTATGAAGAGAGAGGTGGTAACTCTTGTCCTTTCAGCTGCATCCAGGGTTACACAACAGGCTCCGAAGACCAGGCCCGCATGAGCCTCCCCGGGTCTGTAAGTCTTGGCTCCTAGCCCCTAAAACAGAGCTCTGCGCTTCCCAGGAAAGGAAAATAAATGGTAACGGCATTTCCGACTGGGGCCCCGGGGCCTCCGAGGTCCAGCCAGCCTGAGAAGGGCCTTGACAGCCACGGGCCAACCCTGGCTGTAGCCCACATCAAGCCCTGTCTGCAGGAGTGGGAGTCTGCGGGATCTAAGCAGACCCTCCCAACTTGCAAAAGCATTTCCCAAAACGCAACACCACGCAACAAACTGGGAGTGGCGAGACATCTCCCACAATTTTGAGCGTGGCACAAATTGAGAAGGAAATCATTGAGATCATCAGGGGGTAAGTGGATGAGGACAGGAACCATTTCCAGAAGGCTCGGCCTTCTTGTCGTTGACTCAGAGCGGCTCAGTGTTCTGCAAAGAGCATCGGTGCTACTTCGGTACCCAGAGGATTGTTATTTTATTCATCTGGACAGCGATCCCAGAAAGGCCTAAGGCGTCTTCCTTGCTGTCGTGTGCACAACGAAAGAGCACCTGGTGTGCACTTCAATAGCAGAAGCCAGCAGGTAGCTTGGCCCGTGGGCTAGGAGCCACCCTGGGCCCCCAGGGGAGGGCCAGAAGTCGGGGCCCAGGAGGAGACAGAAGCCGCAGACCATGAAGGAAAAGAAGACTGGTTATGGTTCAGGATCTCCTCTCCGATGCTCCAGCCCGTGTACCAGCTGGGCTCCTCAGCAGCTCTGCGACCTGGACCTGCCCACTCAGGATGTCTACAGTCGTCCTCTTGCCTATAAACTGAGGGCAACGGTATGTGCCCCTCAGGGTTGCTGTGAGCTGCTGTGACCACGGGAAGGACTCAGCCTTGTGCCCGGCACCCAGCGCCCTTCAGGAGGCGTAAACTTCCATCGGCATAGCTGCTCCGATCGAAAGTGCTCACTCCGGAGTGAAGAGCAGCAGCAGGTGGGATCTCAGTCCTAGCCTGCTGGGTTACCCTGGGCGGCCTCAGCATGTGCCGTCACTTCTGGGTCCCAGGTGCCCTGAAGCCTCTTCCAGCCCAGACATTCCCAGTCTTGTCCGTTCACAGTCCCCGGTCGGCCTGCTGTTTGTTTGGGCCTCTGCGATTTCCATGGAGATGAGGGACAGCAAGGGTATTGAAAAGCCCTTCCTGCAGGAAAAGGTTCCTCCCCCTCCCCAGGGAGACCGCATCCCGGTGACTCAGTTTCCGGGACCCACTGAAACCAAAGGGATTTCTCATCCCAGAGGCCTCTGGGGCCAGGTGACCCTTTGAGGTGACGCCCCGGGGGAGCCAGTCCCACCCAAGTGCCATTCTGCCTCCACCCAGGTAGCTTTCTCCTGGTTGGTGCCAGATCCCCTCCTCTCCTGCAGGTACGTGCTTGTCCTTCAGACGCGCGGGAGGAATTTTCCATAATCCCTGCTCCAGGAGCCAAGCTCTCCAGCACCAGAAGACAAAACCTCATTTTAAAAAGGCCTGACATGGACGGTCTTCTCTCTTGGCAGAGCTCAGACGGCCAGTGCCGCACACCCACTGTAGTTCCACAGGCCAAGCATGGGTATTAGATCCTTTGGTTCGAGTGCCAGTTCTGTCACTTCCTCTCCCGGTGACAAGTCGTTCACTCATTTGAGCCTCCATTTCCTCACCTGTAAGATGAGAATAATAAAGAGTTTTATGGGTGCCACCTACGCTCCGTGAGCACCTGCTCCAGTGCGCAGCGCAGTGTAGGCCCTGGAGGTACCACGGTGCGCAAACGTTACCCGGATTCTTGAGAATCATCGGAGGTGACCCGTGTGGACTTCCATCTCTAGCTAGCAGAGAGTGTTTTGTGTCATACTGACACTCGTTCAGAGAACAGCTGTTAAGTCTGGGCAAAGTACACACACACACACACACACACACACACACACACACAGCGGTTGTTTGAAAGCATTTGACAATGTTTCTTCGACTTGAACGGACATCACAGAGTTTGCTAAACCGGTTCCCTGGGCTTTAGCCCTGGAGATTCTGAGTCAGGAAGTCAGGTTCAGGCTCACGGATTTGCTCTTCTAACAAGTTCACAGGTGATGCCAGTGCTGCTATCTCAGCGCCACTCGGAATGGTGCTGGCAGAGGAGAGCCACCCAGGTGCCCAGGACTGGAGAGGCCGAATGCTAGAGACAGGGAAGCACCCAGGGGCCAGTCTGACACTCTCTCCTGTTTCCCTCCTTCCTTGAGGCCCTGGCCCATTTTTAAGTCCTAAGATGCTGGAAGACCAGGAGTTCAGGCCTGCCAAGGGAATCAGGGTTTGAGAAGCCAATATTCGGGAGAAATACTCACAGCAGAGGAGACTCACTGTCTCCATCTTGTCCCTGGAGACACTGTCCTGTCCCTGCTCCTACCTGCCCATGCCGCAAGCCACAGGCCTCCTGCCTGCGATCCTGTCACCCAGGGTTTCCATGCACACACGTGCAGGGATTTAATGCCCCATGCAGTAATGCAGTTTGGCCAATGCAAGATGGAAACTTCTGGATAAATTATGCCCCTGGGATGGGTCCCGCTCTACAGCCTACATGGTGTCTTTGGGCACAGTCCTGTAGATTGAGCAGTTTCATTTATGGTTGGTGAGTGTGACAGTGCCTCCTTCTGAGTTCTTTCCAGAATGCCCCAGGATTGCTGGTTCTGCTTCCTGGAAAAGGAAGGCTTTTCCTCACTTCCCCTATCAAACTCTGCCTGTTGCACATAATAATAATAGCAAACACGTCTTTAATATGTATTCTATTCTAATGAACGTTCCTTAGTGCTTTGCACCCATGAATTAGAATACTCACAATAAACTTGAGATAGGCACCAGAATTACCACTTTATGGGTAGGAAAACTGAGGCATGCAGCAGTTTAAGAATTTGCCCAATTTGTCCCAGCTGGTAAGCAGTAGATCTAGGATT
This sequence comes from Noctilio leporinus, assembly GCA_004026585.1. Classification (NCBI taxonomy): domain Eukaryota; kingdom Metazoa; phylum Chordata; class Mammalia; order Chiroptera; family Noctilionidae; genus Noctilio; species Noctilio leporinus. The sequence goes on from PVIW01000008.1 coordinate 947,826, forward strand.
TGAACCTGGATGTCCTTGCTGCAGTGTCTGCTTTCTTTAAGTTAAACGCTGATACAGCCTTTTGGAGCATCACCTCCTTACACCACGGTTTAGGAAGAGCCTTCTCACCTGTTTTAGTGTATGACCCTACACAGCTGTCCTGTGCTACCTCCACAGCAGACCTAGCGCCATCTGGTTTTACAAGCTGGAAAACTGAGACCCAGAGACTAGTGGGAAATTTCCCCAAGTCCCAAAAAGCTAGCAAGCAGAATCGCTACTAGAAATAAGCCTTACAGTTAATCATACAAGAATTTCATTACCATGCATCACGCCCTATGCTGAGAGCTTTACGTGCACCAAGCATTTTTGCTCTTACGTCTGTCCTGCGAGGTAGTTACTAGTTCCCTCAGTTTAGAGAGGGCAGCATCAGCACGCAGGGTGGCTTAGCAAGGTTATGACCCAGAGAAAGAGCCACCACTTCTGGTATCCGCCTCATTGACATATAATTCAAACACCCTACAGTTTGCCCATTTTTGTATAATTCATTCAGTGGTTTGTAACATAGCCAGAGTTGTGCAACCATCACCACAGTTCATTGCAGAACATTTTTATCACCAGCACTGGGGTTTGAACCCAGCTCCAAAGATCATGCGTGTAATCACCGCACTGTACCGCCACCAAAATGCCGGGTCAGAGCTACATCCATGATACATCCGTCTCTCAGAATGTAAGCAGCCACTCCAAGGCCTGGGCACTTTCCACCAAGGGACCCGCCCCCACATGGGGTGCAGGAATCCCTGAGGTTGCTGAGAAGGGTGTGGCGTGAACCCCCGAGACCCAAGAGCTGAAGTGAAAGCTCCCTTGTGGGTGTAAACCTGGTGCCTTTTTTTCCCTCCACACCCCAACAAGGCGGGCTCTTTCCGCACCTGCAGGCCTGCCCTGATCACAGTCTAACGCGGCTCCGCCTGCCCTAGGCACGCTCGTCTGCATTGCCCTGTTTCACTTTCTTCACAGCACTCATCCTACGCAGATTCTCCTGTTCGCGGCTGGTTCATTTGCGTCCCGATCTGTCCCCCTGCCACTGGGAGAACATGAGCTGCGCCAGGGCAGCCTTTCCCGTCTTACTCAGCATTACCTGCACGCACCAAGCACCACGCATGCCGCTCTGTTGCACATGCTAGTGCCCGGCAGAGTTCGTGTCCCCACCGTAGGTGCCTACTTGCCGAGCTAATGACCGAGAAGCTAGTCTAGGCGGAAACATCCGCAGTGCCTTTGCCGATTTCCTGGCCTGGAACTCCCTGCTCTGAATGGTAAAGCCACGCTATCCCCGTCTGTGAGGGTCCTCAGCGCCGCAGCACCTGCCTGTGAGCAGCCTCTGCAGTTTCCTTGTGGGGTTTCCCCTCCCAGACCCCCAGGCTCCCTCTAGCTCTGCACTGAATCCACCTTCTCTGTACCTCCTGCCTCCTCCCAGCCAAGGGCCGTGCCCGCAGTTGCTGCTCCGTCCTTTGAGGACCGTTCACTGTCATCACGGACACCTAGGAATCATTTGGAATCCCGTGTCTGTGCCTACCAGGCCCCATGCTTGTCACTCTGTTCAAAATAACTGTGCGTTTATGGGATAGGGTTCCCAAGATGAATATTGCTGAACAACGGAATTAAGGGAAGCCGGGGCGTGGCTGGCAGGTTGTTCCGATGATCATTTCTCCGTGTTCGGTGTAATTGGAGGGTGGTGTCTGGGTTGCTTTACCCCACCTCGCTTCAGAGGAGGGTGATTAACTGCAGAGAAGGTGAAAATGAAATGCAACAGTCTTATTCAGGGAACGGGAAAATGACAAATGTCACGGGGTCTCTAGGAGGATGCACGGCAGAGAGTGGGCCTGTTTTCAGTGCTGATTGGAACTTGAATTTAAGTCTTTTTTTTTTTTTTTTTTTAAGATTTTCTTCATTCAATTTTTTTAGAGAGAAGAGAGGGAGGGAGAAAGAAAGGGTGAGAAACATCAATGTGTGATTGCCTCTGGCCCACAACCCAGGCATGTGCCCTGACGGGGAATGGAACCGCGACCCTTTGGTTCACAGGCCACTGCGCCATCCACTGAACCACACCAGCCAGGGCTGAATTTAAGTCTCTAATGGGCTGTGACTGTTCCCTGTCTGGTAGGTCTTCACCAGCAGACTTAAGGCTCCATAGCTGGCCTGCACTTTGCCAGCATGTCCCATGGTGTTTCCTGGTACACGCAGATCTTACCAGTTGTTATCTGGCAGTGAATGAATTCGGGAAGTGTGTCTGATTCACCCAGAGAAACAGCTCCCTGGGGTGTGCACTGTGCCCTGAAGTCTCAGCCCCACTCTTCCCTGCCCTCCATGGGTGTGCTCCTGCCAGACCACGTTTCGGCTTCCCAATTGCACCTCCTCACCTCCCGCCACGGGCGCTCATGGCTCCTTCCCCTGGGGATGTCTGTGCTCACCACCACGCCCGCATCCTTCCACCAGACAGCTTTGTACTTACCCCTCGAGGGCAACCGTAGCTATGCCCTCAGCAGGGCCTTCCTTGACTGATCTCTACCTCCTGTGACTTCACTAGATCTTACTCTTGCCTCCGGTGCAGCAATTGTTGTGTTGAGTTGTCCTCTCCCATCAGGCTCTGAGGCCCCAGGGCAGGGGCCGAGTCTTCATGACTTCTGTACCCTCATGCCCAGCACAGCGCCTGGCACCCCGTAGGTGCTCCGTTCGCAGACCATGACATAGGACATGGGCCGGTGTTGATGGCCACCCAGGAGAACAGAGTTGGTTCAGGCCCAGGATCAGTGCAGTGAACTTCTCCAGAATCTGTCCCCTGAGGCCTTTCTTACTATTGGCCCATTGGCCATATATTTGTCCCAAATCATGGGCCCACTAACTTTGTCCTGAATGAGTAACCCTGCATCTTTGAAAACCCAAATAATAACTCACCAGTCAAAGGCATGGTTGTCATTTCTTAGGGACAGGTTGGAATGCGATCTGAAAGTTCAGAGCAAAGAACCACACTGATCAATAAGGCAACGCTGGCAGGTTTCTGGAGCTCTGTGGATGGTGGGAAAAGGCTGTCATGTCCCCTCCCAGCCTGGAACGTCCCCTTCCTGCCTCCTTATCATTGCAGGCCCCTCAAAGAATTCCTGCCCCGTGTTTTCTGTTCGGCAGGGCTGTGAGTGGTGTCTGTTCCTCCCCACTGCTGGCCTGTGAGCTCCTTGAGGACAGAGGCCATGCCTCTTTGGCCTGTACACCCCCACGCTGAGGAGAAGCCAAACAAGCAAGGAGGAATTGACTTGCTAAACTCAGACACTTGGCCATTCCGCCTCACCTGCCTCCAGCCAGGGTCTTCTTTCTCAGCCAACACGGTCCCTGTCACACGTCCAAGGCCTGAACACACCCCTGTGGGGTTTGCAAGGAGGAAAATTTGCTTCTCGTTAGGAGATCTTGTCAGCCTCTTTTTTATGGAGGTGAAGTTAGAATAAAAAGATCTTGGCAGAAAACTAATCCAAATGGAAAGCGGCTTGGAGGGAGGTGAAGCAACGGCCCAAACGGTGTCCTTTCCAACAACCTCTTACTTACACGTCTCCAGAAATTCTGAGTTACAACACGTGCTGGTCACTCCCGTCTTCCTCTGCCAACAGCATAATTCAGTCAGCTTTGTCAGCAACTGCTGGCCCCATGGACCTTCCAGAAGGAAAGCCAGTCATTCAGAAAGAAGTTTGGCACAGGAGCCTGTCCTTTGCTGCCCTAACCCAAGCCGGATTTTCGCTCCAGGTTTATGGGCACCATGTGCCAAGGTTATAAGGTGGGTGCTGTAGTAATGCCCATTTTGCAGCTGCAGGGCTGAGGCCCAGAGAAATCAAGTAACTGCCCAACAGCAGTCAGCACAGCCAGTGTTCACGGTGTGCATAACCAGTATCCCTAACCATTACATACGGTGCCCGTGGTCCTCACTGACCACTGGCCTTCTTAGTCCTGGTCCCCATCTTCCTGGTAAGAGGTTGGCACAACAGCTCTCAGGCCATTGTCTTCCAGGGAAAGGATGCCCTAAAAATATAGGGATGCCGGCCTGCGAAACCGATGGTCACTGGTTCGATTCCCAGCCAGGGTACATGAAGAGGTTGCAAGCCAGGTCTCCAGCCAGGTCCGTAGCTAGAGGCAGGTGAAAGGTAACTGGACATTGATGTTTCTCTCCCTCTCTGCCTCTCTCCCTTCCTCTCTCTCTGGAAATAATAAATAAAATCTTAAAAAGTAACTAACTAACTAAATAAAAACATAGGGATGAACACCCTGGCTGGTGGCTCAGTGGAAAGGTGCCGGCCTGCAAACCCAAAGGTTGCTGGGTTGATTCCCCAGCCAGGGCACATAACCAGGTTGCAAGCCAGGTCTCCAGCCAGGTCCACAGCTGGAGGCAGGTGAAAGGCAACCATTCATTGATGTTTCCCTCCCTCTCTACCTCTCTCTTTTCCCTTCTCTCTAAAGATAATAAGTAAATATTTTTAAATAAATAAATAACGTATTTTTAAAATAAAATAAAATAAAAACATAGGGATGAAAAAACATCTTTCAAATCATTGAATATGTAACAGACCAGATATAAGTTTCCAATCAGACATTCTCCATCACTGCCAATGAGTAATCAAAATAGGGAACATGGAACATCAACTGTAACTGAAAACAAAATAAAATAAAAACAGGAAACATTTATTGAGAACTTAGGCACTATTATATTATGCTCAATAATTCAATGAAGTGGGTGCCATTATTATGCCCATTATACAGATGTGGAAACTGAGACAGGGAGGGGTTAAGTAGATTGCCCAAAGTCACAGAAATGGAGGATCTTGGATTTCATTAAGTGAGCAATTCTTTATTGAGTGCCTTCCAGGAGCCGTTCCAGGGGTTGGGGAAATAGTGAACAAGCTGGTCAGAAACCTCTCACATCTATGCTTTTTATCTTATCAGCCCATGTGCCTGGGAGGATGGTGATAACAATGATGATACCATGACTACTGCTGTTTACGGAGTACCTACTATGTACCAGGCCTCAGTTTGCTCAACTATAAAATGGGGCTAGTGTTGCCTAACTTGTGGCACAGAATAGGAGTGCTTTGTTTCTTTTAACCCTAGAGGAACTCCATAAAATATGAAGGTGCCCATTTTACAGTTGAACAAAGCACTGAATCAAGTTAAGTCCCTTGTCCCTCCCTGACCCATGAATTCTAGGGCTCCTAGGCTGCAGGGCCCAGCCCAGGTCACCCAAGAAGTCTTCCTTGGCCTCCCCAGCCTGGTCACCTCTGGCTCCTCTTGCTTCTTATAATAACACTTATCTGGGCAGTCAGCAGGTAGGCACCTGAAACCAGAGAAACATAAGAATGTATGAGGCAATGCTTGGAAGTGCTGGCACAAAGCCTAGGCCAGAGCTGCCACTTGTTTGCACCCCGCCCCAAAACCCACTCGCTGGAAGAGGCCACGGGGCTTCTGAACTGCAGCTTCACTAAATGTCAGTATCCTCATTCTTTGACAATAAATCCTTTATCTGGCTGGATATGCAGAGCTGAACTCAGGTGGAATTACTTTCTTGGAAAGGTAACTTCACTACGTGACATTGTTCATCACCAGAAAGGAACTGGGCGTAGCCACCACTGAGAACACTGCGCTGGTGACAGATAAACTCTGTCTGGACCGTTCTAAACCGAGCCAGCTGCTTGGGCGTGTCCAGGCCCAGACAATCTTCAGGAAAGCCATACCACTCATCCACAGGACCAAGGGACCGGAGCCTTCGGCCTACATTCTCATGCCTCTCCTCACAGTCTTCATCTGGCAAACTCTTATGCATTCTTCAGAACCCAAATTAAGGGTCATCTTCCCTGAGTTTTCCCTGATGCTCAGAGGCAGCTCAGCCCCTCCTTTGTCTATGTTCCCCATGTACCTTATTCCTATACTCAGAGCGTGTTCCATGTTATATATGCACATCAACATTTATACGTACATATACTGCACATATTTAGAATTCTTTTTAGGCTGTGAATTCCATAAGGACTTGGGCCCCTTTTCCCTATGGTAAACGTCCCCTTCAAGGCCCAGCTCAAATGGCACCTCCTCTATGAAGCCTCCATTGATTTCCCCCACTACGCTTTGCACAAGTCTTTGCCGTAGCACTTGAGCCTTGGTGCTTCTGTGTGTGCGTGTGTGTGTGTATATAAAATCTCATGCCACCTCTAACTGTGAGCTCCTTGAGGGCATGACTGGTTTATAATTTATTTCTGTTTCCCTGACTCCTCACCCAGTTCTTCATACATGATGTATGCTCATTATTTATATAAGGCTAACAAATCGTGAGGCCCATGTGGCTGGTTTCTGGATGCACTTGAATTGAAAGAACCTCAGTCCAGCAGCCAACGGAATAAAAAGGGCATCACACTCTTCACCCAAGGCCCTTCAAGGAGACGCCCTACTGTATGGCTTCCAAACCCCCTTGTCTCTCCTCTCCGTTTCTCTGATTTCCTGGAATTGCCCTGGAGACTGCGACCGCCAACCCCATGTCCCCTTTCCCCACCACACGCGCGCACACGCACAGTATCTGCTTTTGTTTACACTTCCAGCAAGAGCCTTTTCAGTTTCTCTTGCATACCTTTGGTATTCTGCCTCTCTGCGCCCATCTTCCCACTTTTCCTCCCCAGGTCTAGGGAACAAGCTGGCAAAACCCTGCCTGGAAAGGAGAGGAAAGGACTCAACCTGAGCAGGTGGCCGCAGGGGTCATGCACGGGGCCAGAGGCAGAAAGCATCCACATGCTAAGAGACCTTGTCCAGACCACCTGCACTTACTGAGTGGGGACTTGGGTGCCTGGACTAATCTCCTCATTTATCCATTCAACACGCACCCATGGAGCACCTACTGAAAGCCACTCACAGGATCTCGGGAACAGGCCTGCACAGGAGGAACAGCTGGGAATCCCAGGTGATAGGCACCTTGTCCAATTTTCCCCTTCCCTGGGAAGACGGTCACACCCCCTGGTATGTGCGTTATCCTGTTTCAGGCAAAAATCCCAGTGTTAATGGCCTTTAGCTCCATTTGCTAGATAGGAAACTAAACTCAGAGAAGCCCACTTAACTCACTCAAAGACCTTTCAGCAAGAAAGCATATGGTCCTGGGACTTTGCTCTTTACCTTAGGCCTTAATGAAGACATTGCCTTGCTTGGAAATTCATGATGGAGTTACTTTAGGATTTGGTTTGAGCCAAAAAGCCAAAATTGGGTCACAGTATCAATACAATTATCGTACCCACCACAACAGTGATGGCTGCTCTTCACTGAGCAGCTGCTGTGCGGGAGGCACGGTGCTCTGCCCTCTCCAGGGTGTGACCTCATTTCATCCTTTCAACAGTCCCGCAAGACAGATATTACAGACCAGGGGACTGGAACTACGGAGCGAGTTAACTAACTTGCCCGAGGTCTCAGGCAGTGCCAGAGTGAAGATTCAAACAGAGGCCTGTGAGATGCGAACTCCTGAACTCTTGTCCATGACATTGAATTACTTGCCATCACCCAAGATCCCCAGTGCCACCCAGGATGCTGTGAACAGGGTGATCTTTCTGGCCTGTATTTCATTTTCTACGCCACTCCTTGTCTCAGATTCCTGAACACTCTCCTCTCTCTCTCTCTCTCTCTCTCTCTCTCTCTCACACACACACACACACACACACACACACACACCTGCCCCTGGTAAAGGCGGTGACTTAGAAAGGCAGTTGGTGGTAAAAGAAAAGATGACCCATCAGTGAGTGATTAAGGAGCCACAAAGTTCACGCACTGGAAGACGGGTGTGTTCTGAATAACCTCAGCACCCTGAACAGCTCCGCAGCTCCACCCCACCCCCCAAAGGTGCCCCCAGGGAGCCCCTGCAGGAGCCTCCAGGCCTGGGGACACCTCCAGGGCCACCTCCCCTCCTGAACCAGCCTGCTCTGCACTTCCCAGCCTCTCCCCCAGGTTCCCCCTCGTGCCCAGCCTCTGGGCTGGCATTTCACCCCTTGCTTCCGAATGCTGCTCTTTAGCCAGTGCTGGGTGAAAACAAGGGGGGCCAAGGGCAGGTGAGTCATCTTACACCCCTGCAAATAGATACTCTTGGGGAACAGTTAGCAGCTGGAGCAGCTTTGGGGAGATCTCCCCCATGAGCATCTTCTCAAAATACCTCTTACCATCACAAGCTGTATTTGTCTAGGAAAGAGTACTGGAATAATTGTTTCTTTCACCTTCTTGTATTTTCTGTCCCAGTGCCTGGCTCGTAGATCCTGCCTGCCTTCAGAGCTCTGGAGCTCCAAGCTGGGCCCTACGCTGGTTCTGCTCACCCTCAGCTGAGAACAGATTTCTGGGGTCGCACCGGGGCGGGAATCCGAGCATCTGCGGAAAGGGAGCGCAAACAGCCTGATGCTCACAGTGCTAACGTCTCTGTGATGCGTCTTCTTACCGACATGAGCCTTCAGTGTGATGGGACGGCTGATCATCTGCCCCAAAGCTGTCGTTGGCTCAGGGGACAGCTTACAAATAGTGGTGTCCTAGAAGCTTTGATGGCCTTAACTCACAGACGCAACTGCACAGCACACCCAGACGGGATCATTTTGTCTCCATTCTCCACTCGGAGCCTGTCTGACCCACGTGCGCCCCCAATGCCAGCCCTGTGCCTGGCGCCAAGTGCCGCGTTCAGTCAGATTGGACTGGGAAGGGAATGGATTCAGATGACTCATGCAGGGAGACGCATCTGTCCTGGGACCTCGAGGCTGCTTTTTGCATGAATCAGGGGAGCAGGCCACGTTTCTCTGTAGGGGGCTTCAATCTTCAGTACATCTGCCTCCGGCTGAGACGGCCCAGGCAAATGATGGATTTTCAGGGGAAGTCCCAACCCTGACACTGGGCCACCACGAAGGGTCCCTTCTCCAGGGCCTTGGAGCCTCCTGTCTAGCCCCTGCATCAAGCCCAGGATCAGTCAAGAAATCCAGTGAGTGACTCACGGTGGAAACTGGAAAGAACAAGATCTTGTCTCACGGGGCCCTGGCTGGCAATTGTGTCATCGGTTATATAGCCTCAGGTTTTCCGGAAGGTCTGTGGGGACTTCACTGCAGCCAGATGACCTCACGAGGAGTGAGATTTACGGCCTCTGGAGGAGAAGGAAGGCTATGAAGTAACGGAGGAAGGAGAGACGTATAATTATGCACGACAGCGTATCATCCTCATGCTCCCTAATGAATCAGGCCAAGGCTGAGGTATGGCAGTTGCCATTTTGAGATGAAAAGCGATGACAAAATTCACCCACCAACCTGTCTCTTTTCAATAATTGTCATAGTCACCAACATGTGCTTGTGTTTCTGTTTGCCAGATACAGTCAGTGGCGTGTGGTAAGTACCCAGTGCGTTGCTGGGGACAGAACAAATGTGTGAAAGCTCTCCCGTTCTAATTAGCTCCTTTAAAGCTCGCACCTATGAGGTGGACACTAACATCTTAGTCCTCTGCAGCAGCCACAACCAAGTGCCACAGACTACGTGGGTGGCTTAAATAACAAGAGCTTATTTTCTCACAGTTCTGGGGGCTGGAAGTCTGACTTCAAGGCATCAGCAGGGTTGGTGCCTCCTGAGGCCTCTGTCCTTGGCTTGTAGGTGGTCATCTTCTCCCTGTGTCCTCCTCTGATCAGCCCTCTGTATGTGACATGTCCTAATCTACCCTGCTTGTAAGGACACTGGTCAAATTGGATTGAAGCCCATCCAGCTGACCCCCTTGGCACACTGTCACCTACTCCTGCAGGCCTTCTTGAAGTACCTGGACAGTCTGACAGTTTTCTCAATTGGTCTCCTCATCAACTATGCTCCCCTGCCCTTATCCTCAGGTCAGTTTGGACGGGAGACACCAGGACACCAGGACGGGAGACACCAGGCGGGAGACACCAGGACTGGGAAGCCAAGGGGTTTTGTTTTTAGCTGATGGCAACAGGGGTATCCTGACTGTTTTTAAGAAGAGCCAAGTTGATTTTTCCGGAATGTAGCAGGCAGGAAGAGGGAAGACGGAGTAGTCTAATCAGAAGGACCAATAATGAGACTTTTTTGGGACACATGACTATCTTTCTGTGGTTTTCTCATTTGCAAAAAAGGCTGTAAAGAATACCTACTCCTAGTGTGGTTGGGAGTTGCAAATAAGGCACTATAGGCCCTTCGGTAAAACTGCACTAAATGTTTAATCTCCCGTGAATGAATTAGCCACCTCTTGGGTGACCAATGTGTCTCTGCCCAAGATTAATCCTGACTGGAACAGCTGAACCAAGATGGCAGGAGGAAGGGGCAGGGAAGCCAGTCTGATTCCTAGGACAGCACGTCCACCTGACTTTCAGACCAGAAGCTCGTCAGCCCTGCAGACAAAAGCCCTTCCCACCTATCCCAGCAAGTTCCGAGTAGCCCCCACAATGCACTGCTGCTGGGGCCACTCAGCCACCTCAAGGATGCCACAGCTGAGATGGGACACGAGATCTCCAGGAGAACCAGACCTCAGCAGAGGGTAAGCAAATACAGAACCGGTTCCCTGCATGTTCACATTCCAAACCAACAGGAAATGTTTGCAGACACCACAAGATCAACTAATCACAAATTGCTATTTTGGGGGTGGGGGTGGGGAGGAACCAATGTCAGTCAACATCTCATTAATATACTTCAATGGGAAATACTAGGAAGAGATGCTCTGTTTTCTACCTGCGTAATTTACTGCATTTCATGTTTAAATTGAAGTCCCTAATTATATACAATTATGAATCATCTTGACTCAAATAGAGTTCACCAAAATAATTTCCTTATGTACCATCTTCCAATATACCTGCTATCTTCATTTCATTATGTGCTTTTACTCTGCCGGAGTCTAAAGATCTCATTGTATCTTTAAAGTGTCCCATTAAATCAAAATAGCAATCCTGCTACAATAACCATCATGAGCTAGTCAGCCCTGACTTGCATTCATTCCATTTCGAAATGTCATGCTTTTTTTTTTTTAATGGTTGTTTTCTCAAGAGGGTTTACAGCTTTTGCAATTAGGCCGCCTTGTACAGCATGGTTTTAAACAATTTTAATGTTTTAAACTAACTGAGCATTTCATACATCAATTTCCTGTGCCTGTTCTAAAAAACGATGTCTTTCATGTAGCTTCCTTCTTTACAATTGACAAAATACAATCACATTTGTTGTTTCACTTGATTCTACTTTGGAGACATGGGTTCCATGCTAGGAAAAGGCTTGGGTCATCCACCAAGTGAGAGGGTCAAGCTGACCCGAACACAAAGGCGCAGTGGTATGATTTTACTAAAATGTTTTGTCCATTCTGTTTTTAATGGCTATTTAGGTTAGTTCTATTTTTTTGTGTGATGGCAGAGTTACTTATTTATGTTTCTCTAAGTTGGTATTGCATGTGACTGCATCAATTCTGTTCTCTATCCGTGGAAAACAGAGGCAAGATCAAAGTTTTAAAATATGAGAGGCCAGCCGGTCCTCATATCTAGCTAAATTATATATGAAGCACACACAATCACAAATCAAATATATCAACGATTACATTAAGTGTAACTGAACTAAATAATCCAATTAAAAGATAAGGATTGTTGGATTGGATTTTTTAAAAAGCAACTATATGTGTGCCACTTTCAAGAGACACACTTTTTATAATTTTTTTTAAAGATTTTATTTATTATTTTTCAGAGAGAGGGGAAGGAAGAAGCAGAGAGGGAGAGAAACATCAATGTATGGTTGCCTTTCACCTGCATCCGGCTATGGACCTGGCTGGAGACCTGGCTTGCAACCTGGTTTATGCTGCCCTGGCTGGGAATCGAACCAGCAACCTTTGGGTTCACAGGCTGGCACCTTATCCCCTGTGCCACCAGCCAGGGCCAAGAGACACACTTTAAAGAGACAGAAAGGTAGAAAAGGACAACATAGAAAAAGATATATAATGTAAACACTCACTAAGAAGAAGCTGGCCTAGCTCTACTAGTATAGAAAATAGAGACCAGATCTGTTTCTGGTTTTAACACATTAACACGCTCTCTCTCTCCCTGCTTAAATACCTTTCCCCGTTGGGTCTCAGCTTGCTCATCTGAACAGGCTGGGGAGTGGGGGGGCATGGGAAATGTATTAGGTGATCTCTAGGGTTTCAGAGCTGTGCTCGAATGGCTGTTCTGCTCAGTTTGTGTTAGAGATCAAAATGGCATAGGGTTCTAAAGAGGCTTTTCTATTCGGCTCTGACCAGTGTGGCTCGGTGGGTTGGACACATTTCCACAAAGTGAGGGGTTGCTGGTTCAATTCCCACTCAGGGCACATATCAGGGTTACAGGTTCGATCCCCAGTGGGGGCTTGTGCAAGAGGCAGCTAATCAATGTTTCTCTCCCTTTGTTTCTCCTTCCCTTCCCCTATCTCTAAAAATAAATAATTGAAATATTTTTTTAAAAAAGAGTGAAGCTTCTATTCAGTCAGCCTCTTGACATCTTGTGTTCGGATTGGGGGTGACTGGTGAAGAGAGAAGGGACAGGAACCACGGTGGCCATTTCATGAGGTGAAGTCATGAGCAGAACCAAGTGTCCAGTTTGTGGCTTTGGGGGCCCTGGGGACAACATCAGTCTGGGCAGGGACTCCAGGTGTGGGGCCTGGTGCTGAGAGCCCTGGCAGGGCCAGGCACCTGGGGGCAGGGTTTCAAGGGCAGAGGACAGCTGCGCAGCCTTGGAGCGGTGAACCTGAAAGCCCACGCGAAACCCCCTTGGAAGTCCCAGGAATAACTCAGTCAGATTCAGAGGGGAAGGAGGTGAGATCCACAACCTGTGAAACATGAGAAGTAGCTGTAACGGAGGTGAGGATGAGAGAACTTCGGGATGCAACTTAATTAACGCTTCACGGAAATGAATGAAAGACGCTAACACAATGGAAATGGCTCCATGGCCACTCCGTGCCGTAGTGCACCAAACTATTGCAGGCAATCTGAAGTTTGAACTACGCTCGTTGATTGCACTTGGGGCTGACGGTGGATGTGTGTGATTGAACAGGCTGACTTTGGGTTTATGGCTCAGTTTTAAAACAACAGGTATTTGGAATCAGTTCAGGATTCAGCAACTTTGGGTTCGCATCATGGAAATGATAACCGTCCCTTTTCCCTGCACTGGTCAGATGCTACCTGGAGAGCGTTTTGACTTCTAAGGGCCCTGTTTCCAGAAGACATTCATGAACAGCTCTGGGGTCAGACAAGGGCAGCTGGGTGGACTGAAGGACCTAGGAATCTGTTATCTGAGAAGCTGAGGTGTGGGGAATCCTTGGGGAGGGCTATCCAAGCTGCGTTTGCATGTCTGAAGAGCTGGTGGATGGGAAAAGGGGCCCGGCCTGCCCTGTGTTATGCTGGAAGATAGACTCTGAACCACAAAAAGGAAGGGTTTAAGGACAGAGGCCTTGGCTCTATTTAAGAAAGAACTTTCAATGTGATTCTGTCGGCCAAGGAGGCCCGCCTGAGCTGGGCGCTGAGTCCTCTAGGTTTGTCTGGGGCGGGGCCATTAGCGGTGGGAGTCTGGGGCAGAGACAGCCTCTGGGGCAGAGCCACACCCCCTCTTCAAGGGAGAACAGCTCGGTGCCAAGACCACAGGCGGGACTGGAGGAGAAAGCGGGAGAGGGGCCAGGCCTCAGGAGCCCGGCAGAGATAGATAGATGGGGAGCTAGTGGCATTGGCCCCACCTCCGCTGGCCGTCACCCATCAGTGGCTCTGTGAAATATGTGCAGAGCCATTATCTTAAAGAATCCAAGTTATAATAGAGGCCAGGCACTGGTCCCTGCCAACACCATTGTGTCAGGAAATGCTCCTGTCCTGGAGGTATTCACAAGTGCCTGGTGACCATCCATACTTCCAGGGGTTCAGTTCTCCTCAAAAGTTTTAGTCATGGTCAAGTGCACATGATGTAAAGCTTACCATCTTAAGTGTTCTTATTCTGCACCAGTTTACACTTAAGCGGGAATAAGAATATTCACGCTGCAGCGCAAGCATCGCCACCATCCACCTCCAGAACTCTGTCCCCATCCAACAATTCCCCTTCTATGCCTGGCCCCTGGCAGCCACTGTTTCACTTTCCGTCTCTCTGAACCTGACTTCTTCAGATACTTATGGTAGTGGAATCGCACGGTGGTGTTTGTCTTCCTGCGACCAGCTTATGTCACATATCATAATGTCCTCGAGGTTCAATCCACATGGTAGCACAGGCCAGGTGTTTCTTCCATTTTCATGACTGAATAATATACGTATGTATCTACCACATCTTCTTCATCCATTCACCTCTCAGTGGACATTTGGATCAGTTGGAGTCAATCAATTGATCTATAATTGGATGAATTTTGTCCCAGGCCCTATGGTGGTCTGTGAAGACCCCACAGTTACTTGGGAAGAGGGCTGGGGAGGGGTGTGGGAATGTGAGATACGTAAACAGATTTTCATAACAGCTTTTGAACACGAAAACGGGACAAAGTCTGCACAGAATATGGATGCATGGTGAAGGGAGACAGCAGTCCTGTGGGTGGACGGGGTAGGACTCACCTGAGCTGAGGCAAACCGAATGCTACAGAACCTTCTCTGAAAAACTGGTATCTGAACTGCCTTGCAGCCAGGTGCTCCCAACAGCTGGGCCAGTGGCATCTAACTCACTGGCACAGCTTTAAAAAATACATGGCTCCCAGTGTCCAAGCCTGGAGACACTGAGTCAGTGAATCTAGGGGAGAACAGGGTTCTGTATTTTATGCAGCCCCTCCTGGTGATGGTGATGTCTTCAATAGACTTGGCAGGCACTCAGGAAACATTGAAGGTGATCGTGCCAGGCTTACACTTCACATACACCTCTCTGGCCTCAGTGTGGAGGGGCACAGACAAGCGTCGAAATGAACCCAAGGTGGAGAAAGTAGCTCTGGACCATTAGCACAATAGTTCATGGGCAGGAGAAGTGGACAGGCTGTGTGGTGTGTTCATTCTTCCATTCATTCAAGTGGCATTTAGTAGTACACACCCGCTATTTGTTACCTGGACTAGACCCCAGTGAAGAGCCCTTCCGTTTCTAAGAATCTGTATCCTCTTGATGATATTGAAAGATGCTTTGACCAATAATAGACTGTGGTAGAAGTCTATATTGCAATAATAGACTGGAGGATGACTCCAAGTGGATAAGATCAGAGGGACTCTGCCCAGCCAATTCCAGCCAAATTGCCAATCTATAGAAAGAATTAAGGGCTAAATGGTTGTTATTTAAGCCACTAGGTTTTTGGGTGCTCCATTAGGGAGCAAAAGTTAACTGATACATCCCCTTTGACCCTAGGGCTTTTATACATGCTCTTCCCTCTAGTTAAAACACTTTTTCCTCTTTGTTTTACTAATGAACTCTTATTCATGCTGGCTCAGAAAAGTTTTCCTTATCTTGATTAGGGTAAATCCCTCCATTTTGGGCTCACATTAAACTTTTTGCCTCTCTGGTGGTAGCACTGCAGGAGATGTAATTTTGCATTTATCTGTGTGTATTACTTAATGGTGGGCCATACACTTCATGAGTCAGAACGGTGTCTGTCTTGTTCACCACTCCATTCTACCACCTTGTACAGTACCTAGCACATAGTAGGTGCTCACCAAAGATCTGCGGAATGAAGAAGGATGCCATCACCCTGGGGGTGATGATGTTCTTTAAAAAAATAACCCTCGCACCAGTCCTCCCCTCCTACTACCATGGGAATCAAAAACTGGGCAAGGACCGTATCAATGCGAGTTATGAATTGTTAGTGCTATCATTCTGGGGTGGCAACAGGTGGCTTTGGGGGACCCCTCTCTCTTTCTCATTCCCCTGAAATGGGCTCGGACAGTTTCCGAGCATCTGCCATCCACCAGATAAGCAAGTTGCAGGCAGAATGTCTTGCCTGGAGTTAAAATATGAACACGTAAGCACCCCTGTCCCTATGACCAACAAGTAATCTCCGTCTGGTTGGTTAATTGCAGAATTTGGGGGTAACAATACCAACAGCTGAGTTCAATTAAGGACCATTTACAAAAGCGCTCAGGGGATGATTTTCCGCTATTTCTGGAACAGTAGGCTCTGACTGGAGGGATCTGTTATTTTACAGGAGAAATCTATGGCTGAGATACACCATAAGCTCCTTAGGTTTGGAGTTTGCCAGTTCCATGCCCTATTCTGGTCCACGGAGCTCAGTTTGCAGCAAGAGAACACATGGCGGATAGTGAATTGCTCCAAAGATAGTCAGTGTGCAACTTTCCCGAGCCTCAGTTTCTTCATCTGGAAAGTACACATATTCATAGTCTTACCTCCTAAACGTATTTTGAGATTAGAGGAGGTAATCACTGGAAAGCACAATTAGAGTCATTAGAAGAGTATTAAGCATAGGGTAAGCACCCCGTACATTTTAGTTCTTATTGCTTCTTATCATGATCACGACTGTTGGTTACTAACACTACAGCTGCTTCCACCCTGGACAAGGGTCCAGCTTGAGAAGGCTGCTGTGAGACCCTCCTTGCCCAGCAGTGCTCACTCGGGGAGGGGGAGGGCTTCCTCAGGTAGCTGGGGAGTGGCAATGTTCCATGAAGGGAGCAAACACTCCCTCAGGAGACATGACTGGGACCTCACCGGGCACTGGCACTGGTAGGTGCTGGGTGTGCAGGGGTGGGTGGGAGAGTCCCCACCCTCCAGGTCTGCAGGGAAGAGGTGTGGGCCACTCTGGTGCACACTCGATCAGCTCTGATCCCCAGAGGCATTGGGGACACAAATGAGGGGCTGACCCCACCCCAAAAGGTCAGGGAAGTCTTCTTTGGGGCTGCCAGGGACTGACTGCCAGGTAGGGAGCCCGTATCAATTTCACACAAAAGGGAAGATGACCTTCCTTCCTTAAGACATTATTGCAATGACTCACTTGTCTGACCTTTAATCCCAAAGCTCTGTGGTAGCTGTGCACGAAGCTTTTAAAATGAATAACTGAAGGACAGAAAGTGCTTTCCCTTGATGCTCAGCCATCCCCGGAGGCAATTCCCCTGGGTGTGCATCTCCCAGGACCCCGGCGGGCCCAGCTTTTGCGAAAAGGGAGTTTCATGAACCCTGTGCTGCGAGGAACCCCATCACATGTCACACTCCTGTGACCAGGCCTCACACCTGGTGGCTCCAGGATTGACAGTGACTAGATAAAGGATGGTGGCCAAATTTTCAGGGACAATCATCTCCCTGGTCAGGAGGAGATCTGGACTCTATCCCTGGCCAGGCTGACCAACCACCTGTGACCATTCTCCAGCCATTCACTTTCGTGGGAATTGGCAAGTTCAGCCTGAGGACCTTTAACAGGTACTCCCGGCTCCCATGGGGAATCCCTGCTCAGTGCTGGCCACCCGCTTCTTCTGCCTGTCCCTCCCCGCTGATTCTTCTCACTCTCCCAACTGGAAAACAAACAAACGAACCGCAAGTGTCCCTGGAATCCCCATAAAGATTCACGTCATGGTCCCCTCGCTCTCCTTCATTACTCTGTCACTTGGAAAATAATAATGAAAATCCTGATGCCACTATTAAAACACTGAATATTTATTCTATTCAAGCACTTTTCTGGGGCTCAGTTCATTTAGTCCTCCTAACAACTTTAGGATACGGGTGTTTATATTATCCCCATTTTGTAGCCAGGAAACTGAGGCCTAACCCTCTAAGTTCCAGTACTAGGCAAAAATCACACTGTCAGTACGTGAGCCAGAATCTAAACCCAGGCGTGTTCCTGCGTGCTGACCCCACCCCCATCTCCCTGTTCCCCTCTTGCTGCTCCTACCATGTTTTCTTCTCTGCACAAGGGCCCCAGGAGGCCCAAAGAGGAACCTCTTGTAGTGGACATGCGATTGGCTTTGGTGCCCAGGATGTGTTTCTTCTTCCTAAAGGCGCCTGGGTTCCCCACTGGCTTTTGTTCCGTGGGACTGAAATCAGGATCCCAGCCTCTCCCAGCAGAGGGACAGGTGAGATGCAGGCTGCAACCCGAATGGCAAGCAGTGAGGTTAAGGAGGCTGGAAGATCTTGGCATTTTGTTCAAGTCATCTGAGCAGGAACCAACACATTCCGTCATCAAGATGAAAACATCTTAATGCAATGTTTTTATTCATTGTGTGTTTCTGTTGTTTTTTGTTTTGTGGAGTTTTTTGAGAAAGAGAGGGAGAGAGAGAGAGAAATTTGTTGGTCTACCCGTTCACGCACTTGTAGGTTGACTCCTGCATGTGCTCCAACTGGCATTGAACCCGACACTGTGGGATACTGACATGTGGGGACAATGTGCCAATTAACTGAGCACTCAGGCAGGGCTGCAATATTTTCGAAAAAGAAAAATCAACGTATAAGTTGCAAGATGAACAACATATCAAAACTTGAAATGAAGATGGGGTTCATAAGACTGAATTTTCCTTTTGCCTTGGATTCCCACGCTGCTCCCCCCAGCGGAGCTGAACACCCCCGTGATGGGGGGGCCTCTGCATCTGCCTTCCAGCCCCTCGCTTCCCGGCTCCACCGGCGCTGAGGGTGCACAGGGTGGGCTCTGCTTTGGCTCACGTGGGCCTCTCTGCAGGAAGGGCCCTTTGTCCTTCTGCCCCACCTCCTGACGAGCTCACCCTTCTTTGCCAGTGGACTTCTTTTGCCCCCCACCCCCACTCCCAGGGACATTTCACAACGTCTGGAGACCTTTTGGTTGTCCCAACGGGAGGTTCGATACTGGCATCAGTGGGTGGAGGCCAGAGAGGTTGTTAATCACCCTGCACAGAAGAGAAAGCCCCACAACAAAGAATTATTTGGTTCAACATGTTGACAGAGCCAAGGTTGAACAACCCTGAATTAGAAAAATGGCTATGAAACAAGACCGAGAAGCTAGCAAAAGGGTTTGGCTTTTAGGTGCTAACTCCCCGACCCACCGATGGTGCAGGTCCCTGTCTCCCCCTTCCCTCAAACCCGCCACCCCCTCCTCCCCGGCCCAGCGAAGCTGCAAGCTCTTACAAGCCACCCACACTGCCTTCCCAGCACAAATCACAAACAGGAACTCATGATCTTCCTCCTCAAAGCCGGCCCCTCCCTGCTCTTTATCGGGGTTAAAACCGTCACCATCCTCCCCCTCCTCCTCCACCGCCACCTCCTCACAGGTGAGCACCCTCTCCCCACCTTGCCTGTTCTTTCCCCAACCCTCCTTCCCTCCCTCCATCGGCCACCAAGCCTCTCCTGCGCATCCTCTCCTTCCTACTTCCCTAACCTACTTTGGGCCAAAATAGCTGCTTCTGCTATTTCTTCTCCAGAGCTGAGGCTGAAGTCGCTTTTCCACATCTCCATCTGAATGAATTCATTTCACCCACAGTGTGAATTTCATGCACTAAACCAGGGGGCCCTAAGAGCCCACCTAACTCATATCGGTGAATCCAGAGTAAGATCATGATGGAACTTAAGCGTTCTGTACCTTTTCCCTCTGGCACTCCACTCCCATGGACAAGGTGGCCCTCCGTGCGTCCAGGGCCGGTCCCCTCCCTCCCTACTCTAGATCCCCTCCCCTTTCACCCTGAGGACCTGTTCCACCCGGGACCCCCGCTTCCTCCTCAGCCTCTTCCCCTCTCCTGGGCCCTTCCCATGGGCCACAGATGCTCACTCTCCCACCCTCTGTAAAGAATCCTCCACCCTTCCCTCCCACGAGCTAGATGGCCACGTGTCTGTAGAGAACTGTCTACACTTGCTGTCTCCCACTCAGTCCTCAACCCACTGCAATCTGGCTTCCAATCCCTCCACCCCATTGAGACCGCTCCGGCACACGTTGCCAGCCTCCTAATTGCCAGGTAAAATGGTACTTGCTTTCTAACCCTTATCTGATGGAATGTGCTAGGGCACCTGAGCCTGCCGGCCATGCCTTCCTGTCAGAAGCAGTTTCTTCCCTTGGCTCTTGGGTTTCCGCCACTTCCCTTCTGTGACCACTCCCTCTCTGTCTTGCTTGAGGGCACCTCTGCCACTGCCACCTGCAGTATCCCTCAAGGTTGAGTCCTGACCCCAGCATCTTCTCACTCTGCCCCAGGGACGAGCTCACCTGCAGCCTTTGGCACTGGGCGAGGGGAGGGTTAAGAGGCTGGACTCCAGAGCTCTTGACACAGTAAGTGTTCGGCCTTCAGCCAGTTCCTCAACCCTCCTGCGCCTCAGTTTCCTCCACTGTAACATGGCGCAAAGCTCTTCAGTCTCCTCGCTTTCCTGCCTGAGCCAGGGCTGTTTCCTCAGGCTGTGCTGAACCTTGTCGAGTTACGCCAACTTAGTGCGGGCTCAGACTCAGGCCCGCAGCAGGGGCCTGGCCAGTAGCTGTGGGTGAACGAATGAATGCCGCCCTGGATTGGGCTTCCCCAGAAACAAGCCTTGAGACAAGGAAGTGGGCGCCACTGAGTTATTTGCAAAGTGACAGGTCCCAGGAAAAACGCATGAGGGGGTGAGAAAGTGAGGCAGGGAAGGGAGACGAAGCCTGAAGCGTGAGCAGAGGTTTGCTTCTGGGGAGGCGTCCGAGGAACTGCGTGGAAAGCCCTGTAGGGCTGTCCCCTCTTAGGGGTGGGAGGCTGGGACATTTATCCACTGATGGGTTTGGGGCCACCACCAGCTGTTGGACACGTCCAGTCTGGCCAAGGCCTCACAGCTCAGAGAAAGGCCTCAGTAGAGAGGAGAGGCATGTGCTTCAGGGAGGCTGTTTCTTGGACAGGCGCACAAACTACAACTGCGGCTGAGCTCAGCCATGGGCGCAGGGGACACGGAGGTGAGCGTCCCCGGCCTCCCTGGTTCTGCCCTGGCCGGCAGGCCTAGGCCTCCTCATCCAGCCAGATAAACCTCACCTCGTCCTTGAAACTTAGCCACAGAGCTCCCCGATTTTTGGAAATCGTTTCTAAGTTTCTGCTACAGATGAAAGGTTTGGCCCTGGCTGGTGTGGCTCAGTGGATTGGCGATGGCCTGCAAATCCAAAGGTCGCTGGTTCGATTCCCAGCCAGGGCACATGCCCAGGTTGCAAGCCAGGTCTCCAGCCAGGTCCACTGTTGGAGGCAGGTGAAAGGCAACCATACCATGATGCTTTTCTCCTTTTCTTCCTCTCTCCCGGCCCTTCCCCCTGAACAAAATACAACCTTATAAAAATTTTAAATGAAAATGAAAACAATAAAGGTTTGTCTCCCCTACCCCAAATTTATGTGTTGAGATCCTAGCCCTCAAAGGGATGGCATGAGGAAGTGAGGCCTTTGGGAGGTGATTAGGTCATAAGGGTGGGACCCCTGTGAATGGGGTTAGTGCTCTTTGTAAATCAGACTCAGGAGCAACCTTGCCCCTTGTACTACGTGAGTGAATTCATGGCTGTGAACCAGGAAGCAGGTCCTTACCACATACCCAATCTGTCCACACCTACGTCAGACTTCCCAGCCTCCAGAACTGCAAGAAATAAATGCGTGTTGTTTAGGAGTCACTCCATCTATGGTGTTGTTATAGCAGCCTGAACAGACTAAGACACCCCACTATGCTCCATACAGCCCCATGACACCCTGGACAGGCCTCTTTTGGAGTTATCACCTCTCTGCTTTCTAAATAGAACTTTCTTGTCTGTCTTTCTTAGACAGCAAGACGTTTACCTTTGCTGACCTAGTGCCCAGAAGGCTTCTGAGGCCCTCATAGGCCCTTAACTAATGTCTTTTCATGAGTTCAAATGCACCTTGTGCAGGGCCCCTGCTAAGGGCAAGTGGTCAATAAATGCAGGTTCTGTTCCCTTCTCTCCAACTCCAAGTCTGCCACCTGACTTAGGGGACCACTCACCAGCAAGCCTACAATGTGATAAACATGTCCTTTAAATGAACAGAAGTGCAGGGTGGGGGAGCACAAAGGAGGAGCAATTAACTGGAACTGTACCAATGAGCCTGCACTTCTGTCGTCTGCCAGCCTTAATTACTTACCATTTTCACTTTCCAGAACCCCTAACAGAGCTGATGGGCGCGTCTTCCATTACACTGGGCTTTCCCATTTGAAAGCCTCTCTGCCAAAGCAGACGATACAGGCAGCTAATGGGCAGAGGGAACTTGCAGCTTTCATCTCATTTGCCCCCTTTATTCATTGGAGACGTCTTTTTTTTTTTTTTTTTTTTAAGATTGTATTTATTATTTTTAGAGAGAGGGGAAGGAAGAGAGGCAGAGAGGGAGAGAGACATCAACGTATGGTTGCTTTTCACCTGCTTCCAGCCACGGCTGGAGACCTGGCTTGCCACCTGGTTATGTTGCGCTGGCTGGGAATCAAACCACCGACCTTTGGGCTCACAGGCTGGACACGTCTTGATTGAGGGTCTCCTATGGGCCAGCTCTCTTCTTGGCACCGCACGATGGAGACAAGCAGCAGTCCTGCTCTAATGCATCTGCCCATGCAAGGGGAGACAGATAACACACAGGAAACATTAAATAGTAACAGTGGCTACGGAGCAATTAAATGCCATGGGACGAGGGGAGAGGTGCGGGTGGGAGCACAGGTGCCAAAGACAAATTGATCAAATGGCTGGAGAAAGCCCCCTTTGAGTTGTGGGCTGAGTGCCGAGAACAGCCAAGTGAAGATTCCTCCAGGCAGAGGGAACAGCAGCTGCAAAGGGCCTGGGGCAGGCCCCTGGCCTCTCAGTGCCAAGCCCAGAGCTTCCGCCGCTTCTGACGACTGAGAAAGAGTTGCAGAAATGAGACAGCCTGGGTTTAACACTGCTGTCTGCTCCCCCCTGGGAGTAGAGGAGCTGATATCCAACTTTCAGTTCCTAGTAGGTTTATTTCAAGCTTTGGTTTTCAGTCATGGGCATGTTGTTCCCTCTTCAAAGTCTGATTGGGTTTCAGAGGAATTTGAAACACTTCCAGCCAAACCACCAAGCTGCATCTTCCACGTAGAAACCCCCAAATGTGGCATTTCCATGGGAAACCACAATGAATCACGGCCACTGGCCTTCTAGTCCAGGCCTGACCGGACAGAGATTGACTTTGGTTTTCTCCAACTCAACTAAAGCCTCGCCGGACTTTTTCACAAATGCCCACAATGTCCCAACTCCCCAGTTTGGTGAGGTGTGCTGACTTTCAGATTTCATCAGAAGAGGATCTGCCATAGCCACTAACCTTTTCCTTTGCTGAGAGCAGTTCCTGAAATGCTACAATCATCATCATCATCATCATCATCACCACTCCGTGATTAGAACGGGAAATGAAGTTCTAAGGCTTTGTGAGTAGGCAAAGGTGTGCACAGCACACACCGTGCATGTTCAAACTCTGCTTTCTCTGAGGTCTCTAACAGGCATAAGACAACCAGGGCTATCATTTATTTCAACATTAGCAATGTGTCTGTCCGTCCCTGCCCTAACATTCGGTTTCTAAATGAAACCTTCAGGTGGTGTTACTACCTCATTTCACATTTGAGGCGAGGGAGGCTCAGAGAAGTTCAGTGACTTACCTCAGGTAACACAGCTGGGAAAAGGGCAAAGCCAGATTCCAGCTGGGTCAGGGTATGCAACCGTTGTACTGTTATATGAAGAAAACGCTTACATTTAACTGCCATACTATCCTAACTTTTAAAGTTTCTGCCCACTGGCACTGGGCAAAATTTGAGGAAATTAGCAAAGCAGCAGCAAGGAAAGAAGACAGCCAGGTAAAGTCCTTTCTTTCATAGAAAATAGGGGAAACGAGACTGGAGATTCCAAGTTCATCCCCTGCAGGATGGGAAGAGAAAGGCCAAGGCCCTTCCCTTCAGTCGGTCGCCTAAGAAAGGCACCTTCCAAGGCCAAGGTTTTCTGCAGACAAATCCCACCGCTTCCACCCCTGGGCGAGGAGGAGTCAGGCTGGAGGGGGAATGGGTCGGAGGGGGCAGGACGCCCGACCCCGGACCCGCTGGCTCACGGCCATCCGCGGTGCCCCCTCTCCGGGTCTCGGAGACTCCTCCCGTTCCCCCTCCTGCGTGCTGGCGGGCCAAGGGTTAAGCGAGCCCCCGGCGCGGAGCGGCGGCCGGACGGGAATGCTTAGTCAGGATCCCGATTTCCTGTCGAAGTGTTTGGATTTCCTGAAACCCGCGCCCTCGCCGCCGAGCGGGATCGTCCGAGCCGCGCGCGTCGCTGGGGCCTCCTCCCCCGGCACATGGTCGCCCGCCCCTTCCTGCGCCGCGCTCGCCTCCCGCGCCTCGCCTGGCCGCCGCTGCGGGCGGGCACTCCGCGCTCGGGCAGCCCGGCCCGCGCCCCTCGCCCCGCCCGCCGCTCCCCGCCGCACCCTGCGTTCCGCTCCGAGAGCCGCGATCGCTCGGCCGAGGGCGCCGGGGCGCGGGCGTCTGCGGAGCCGTCGCCGAGCCTGCGATGGAATAATGCCCAGCGGCCCGCCCGGTCCCGGTGAGTTGCGGGGCGCCGGGACGTGCACGGCGGGGTCGCCCTGGGTCGTCGGCGCCTCCGGCCCGGACCCCGCGTGGAGAGGCGCCGGGACCGCGCGCTGGGCGGGCTCCTGGCTGTATTCCCAGCCGGGTGCTCCTGTCCGCTGGGAGGGCTCCGGCCAGCCCCGGGCTCTGCAGGGCCCAGGGGGGTCTGATCCCAAGTGGAGGCGCCCGGGTGGGGCGTGGGGGGGCCCTGGGGCGGCGCCGCACGCCCTCCCGAGAGGGGCCGGGGGAGCGCGCCTGGTGGCGGGCCCGGCTGATGGGGCGCCCTCTCGGCGCGGAGCGCGGGCGCTGGCATTGTCTCCCTGGCGCGGCGGAAGAAAGTTCCCCGCCGTTCTTGGGAGGGCTGGCCCGCCTCTCGGCCCCGGATCCCCGGCCGGGTCTGCACGCAGCGCGGCCCCGCAGGCCCCAGGGCACTTGCTTAAAGCAAATGAAATCATCAAAGCGCAAAGAAAGATTCCCACTCGGGGCTTGGTGTTTGCTATGGGGCAGACTGGGAAGTGGCTTGTGATTTAACACTTACACCATTTGGGGACCTGCTGCATTTTCGGAGAGCGACTTGAAGTTTGAAAGAGAGGGAAAAAAAAAAGAAACTCAGTGGCGCCTGAGATTCTGCGGTTTCAGACATCCCGAGAGTTCTCCGCCATTCCTGAAGCGGTTTCCTTTAATAATTTAGTTTTCCAAAAGGCACGGGGATGCCGAGCCAGGTCCAGATGAACGTAAACGTGACCCCAGCGTTCCCTGCGCTAACCGGGGAGAACACGAGCTTTCTGCCACTTTTCCCTTAGACTTGGTTAGGTTGCCTTGGCATCATTGATTCTGGGCTGACGGCAGGGCTGGGCTGCTGACTAATTCATGTTTGGGATTTTAAAGCGTAATTCAGTGTTGAGGCCAGTTTTATGTATGCAACCCCAAGGCCTTCCTGTTTTGCACTTGGAGGGCCAGAGTAAAATAAGAAGATAAAAAGGTCTCTTCTGGAAACTTAAAATCTCAACAGTTAAAGAAATAGGGGGTATTGGAGAACAACTACTTCAGTTCCTTCTGATCATACAATACAGTCAGGCTGGGAGAGGTGCCCAAGGTCACGTGTTCTGTCTTCAGATGCCCAGACCATAGTTCCTTTCCCTTCGTCAGTCTTTGATCTGCCAGCCATAAAACATTTGGAAATATGCTTTCTTTGCATTGTAACCTTTCTTGTTTAGTGCCATTGCTTGTCCTGTCTTATCTATTACTGCTATTTTTGAAGTAGGCCATTACTTTAAACTGTATATTTTGAGATAAAGAGTTAAAAAAAAATTCCTCACCCTGGCTGTTGAGCCACTAAAATGGATTTGGAGAGTCATTCACCAACTGGATTTGAAATATAAAATGTGTGGTTTATTATTACAGGGAATTACTTTTCATGCTCCCATTCTTTTATAAAAAATAGAAACTTCCAGGTTCACAAAAGGGCAGCCTCTTAGCACATAATGTACCCTGTGATGTTCTCAAGACTTGATTTTCAGCCCTCTTGTGTCTTGTGAGCTAAGCAGCCCATCCATTTTCCTCCGAATGGCTGGAGTTTTCATTTTTAGCATGTGATAATGTTAGAGAGAAAGGACTTTTTCGCAAGCTTGCCATTTGGTGAAGGAAATTGAAATTCTCTCCACCTCCCCAGTCCTCACCAGCCCCAGTGAGGCAGATTTTCAAAATCAGTCAGAGCCTTGCAAGCCCCCAAATAACTGATCCTGGGTCTGCAGGACCCACCGCCCAGCTGGCATTGCCATGCTGCACCCAGGTGGCTGAAGTTAGGAGGAAAGAAGTGACTTAACTGGATCCTGCATCCCATTCGCATTTTCCCCTCCTGCGTTGCTTCCTCCCACTTCCCTCCCACTGTATCTGGCATGGGCTGGAGAAGAAGCTTTCTCTATGGGATGTACAAATCATTCCCCCATAAGCAAGAGTGACAAGGACAGCTAGCATTAGTGAGCCCTCTCTGTAAGCCCTAGATACGGTACCTCCTAAGGGGTCCCAAGGAGGAAAGGGAACTCCTCTGGGAGCCTTGCCCAGGAAGGACAGCGCTTTTCAGATTCTTCTGGAATGATCATGCTTTCCTTCAGCCAGTTTACATTTGCTGGATGGCTCTTCTGTGGGAGGTGCAGGTCTGCAAAGATGACTAGAACTCTACATTCCAGGCCTTCTATTTTCAGCCTCATCTTTCAGTTTTAGCTGGCACTTTCTTATTTATTTATTTAAAAGATTTGATTCATTATTTTTAGAGAGGAGGGGAGGGAGGGAGGAAGAAAGGGAGAGAAACATCAATGTATGGTTTGCCTTTCACCTGTCTCCAGCTATGGACCTGGCCGGAGACCTGGCTTGCAACTTGGGTATATGCCCTGGCTGGGGAATCGAACTAGCAACCTTTGGGTTCACAGGCTGGTGCTCAATCCACTGAGACACACCAGCCAGGGCTGGCACTTACTCTTTTATTTATTTATTTATTTATTTATTTTTAAATTTTATTGTTGTTGTATTACATCCATCCCTTCTTTGCTCCCCTCTGTTCCCCTCCCCACCCACCCTTTCCCCCCAAAGTCAATCCCACCTGTTGTCCATGTCCATGGTTCCTTTATACTAGGTTCTTGTCTGGCACTTACTCTTATAATTAGTTAATTCCACAAGCCTGTATGGAGCACCTGCTCCATGTTAAGCACTGTGGGAAGCACCAGGGAACCAGGTAGGCCTGGCCCCGCCCTCCTGGAGCTTACATTCTGGTGGAAGAGCTAGGCCAAAATAAAGAAGCAGGTACCTTCTAACAGATGAAAGGTTGTGATTCTTATCAAAGAAAGACGTAAGGGCTGGAAATTGTGCCCATGGTAAGGTGGGATGGGGTAGTCCCCATTTTTCTAGAGAAAATTTCAAGAATTTAGAAGGAACTGGCTAGGCAGGGAGGTTGCAGAGTGTGTTCCAGGCAAAGGGATCAGAATGTGCAAAGTCCTCTGTGCACAAGGAGCTGGAAGTGTCCGTGGGAGTTCGGGAAGTACGCAGGCCAGCGTGTAAGGGAGAGATGGAGACAGTGGCATAAGGTGAGGTGGTAGAGGAAGACAGGAGCCAGATTGCACAGTAGGTCCTAGGCCATGCTGGGGAGGTTTCTCCCACCATCACTAGGGGAAGCTTTGGTGAGTGTAGGCTCAGGAGTGGAATTTGATAGACATTCAGAGATGACTGCGTTATGAACTATTGATCACAGGGGACAAGAGGAGAAGCAGGGACACCAGTTAGGAGACCATTGCAATAAAGGAGAAGCCATGATGATAGCTTGGACCAGGCTGGTAGGGGCGGAGGTGGAGAGAGGTGAGTGTCTTAGACCCTGGAGATAGAATTAGTATTTGGTGAGGGATGAAATGGGGGTGAGTCAGGGGGAAGGACTCCAGGATGGCTTCTGGGTCCCGGCTTGAACAGCGAGGTGTCACTTTGGGAGATGGGAAGGACTAGCGGGAAAATGAGTTCTTGTGGGGGATGAGGCTCCACACCAGCTACGCCAAGTTCAAATGTGTACCAGGCACCCAGGTGCAGCTGCAGGCAGACATGAGAGCTGTGATTCTGGACCTCAGAGGAGACTTATGGGCTGGAGACACTAATGCAGAAATTATCAACCTGGAACCGAGCCCCCACAGTGCTTGCCAGCACACATTCTGCATCTCATTTTTCTTAAGCCCTTCCCCTTGCCTGGGATTTTCTTCCCCTCTTCCAGGCTAACCCTGCTCATCTTTTAGAACATAGCTGTGTCTTTTTTTTTGTTTTTAATCCTCACCTGAGGACATGCTTATTGATTTTAGAGAAGAATGGGGGTCAGAGAGAGAGAGAGAGAAACAAACATCAATCAGTTGCCTCCAGTGTGCTCCCCGGCTGAGGATGGGATCTGCAACCTAGGCATGTGCCCTGACCGGGATCAGATCCACAACCTGTTGGTGTACAGGACAATGCTCCAATCAACTGAGCCACTCAGTCAGGGCTATACCTCTCTCAGGTGCCTCTAGTTCCCTCCCTCCTGCTCTCTCAGATCCCTGTGTTTACCGTCATCTTAGTGTTCTATTGTAGGTACCTTGTTATAGTATCTTGCATCTGTGAAAAACTTGGTAAAACTCTTAGAAAAACCCTGCTGCCTGGCAAGGGCTCAATTATTATTATCATCCTTTTTGAGGGGAGTGTTAGGCATCTAATTAAAACTTATATTAGCGCAAGTATAATGATAAATGATGTATTCGTTTCTTCTTGCTGCTGTAATAAGTGACCATAAACTTAGTGGTTTCGACAACGCAAATTGGTTCTCTCACAGCGCTGGAGGTCGGGGGGTCTGAAATGAGGCTCACTGGACTAAAATCAGGGTGTTGGCAGGACCGCGTTCCCTGCTGTTGTAGCTTCTAGAGGCCGCCTGCATTCCTTGACTCGCAGCCTCCTTCCTTCGTCTTCAGAGCCTGTGATGTGGGTCTCAGTCCTCATGCTGCCATCTTTCTGGGTCTCCCTGTTGGCGCCATGTGCCACTTTGAATAATCTGTATAATCTAGAATGACCTCCCTCTTTTAAGGTCACCTGATTAGCAGCAGCCTTACTTCCGTCTTTGTAATTCCCCACGGCCACGGAGCCTGACACATTCATAGGTCCTGGGGTTTAGGACGAGGACATCTTCAGCAGCTGGAAAGGGAAGGTGTTATGAGATCTCTGGGGAGAGGAGGCCCGGACAGACTTCGTTACGGTAGTGACACATGGGTAGGGGTCACCCTCGGCTTGTACCCTAGCTGTGCTCCCCAAATTCTCCCCTTCACTGAGGTGTATCCATTCCTACATTCAAGCTCTTCTCCATGCCCGGCTCCACGTGAGGAGTTGGCGTTGAGGATTCATTTCAGGCTGCAGGCCAGACTGGTTTCTTTCCATCCAGGGATGCTAACTCTTCTCAGCCTGGCTCATGAGAAAATGAAATTCACCAACCCATAAAAACCCCCTCCCAGCCCACCTACCCTGCGCCTGCTCCCAGGATGGGGGTCGGGGAGAGTTGGTGCTCCCTTTGAAAGCCTGCGGTGGGTCATTACTGCGGCGGGTCATTTCCTGCGTGTGGAGAGGCCGACACCTGCGCCATCTGTACAGCCAGCACCTTGGTTCTAGAGAGTCGGCTGCGTCCTCCACCTCGGCCAGACCTGTTGCCACAGCAGGAGGGATCGGGAAAGAGTTCAATCAGGATGAGCCCACCCTAACCGTGGGAGGGGAGGGTGGGGAATAACGGGAGGCCTGGCCCCGTGGTGTGTGGCTGGTGGCCCCGTCTCTGACCGTTGGGAACGCCGTGAAGTGTGGAGCTGCGAGGGTGTGATTAAGACCAGGTTTTGAACATCCTCTCGGTTGTTTGGAGAAAATGGGCTTCTGTCTCAGACACTCCCCAGAAAGAGATGGCTCCCTGAGCTCTGTTGGCCACCGGCAGGCTGGATTGGTGGCCAAGGGATGGAGGTCCCTTGCTGCCTGAGGCCCCCCCTTGGATATGTCACGGACTAGCTCGTCTTGGAATATTTTTGGCGTTTCCTCTTCCTCTCCTGCTCTAAGGCAGGAAATGAGAAAGTGCACAGTTAGAAAAACACGCAAGTTAGCAAGCAGAGCGTTTCCAACGGAGGGGTCTCCACTGGAGTCCGGCTAAACACGGGCTAAAGAGGAACGCCCGTCCGCGCCTCCCCCAGATGTGACTGGGAGTTCCGAGCACAAGCGGGTGCAGGGCACCCGTGGGCAGGATGGGAAGGAGAAAGTCGTGGCTTCTGCAGAAGAGCTTGCATCTAGTTCCCCCATCAGGGCTAATTATGAGTTTCCCATCGTGCAGGTAGCAGTCCTGAGTGCCCGTTTCTGGGTAGTTTTGTTATCTAAATAATTATCTTTTGGTGCAGAAATACTGAAGTGATGTCGTAAAAGGCCATGATGGATGCACCTTGCCAGCCAGTGGTTCTGAATTATATAGAGTATAAAATTATGTGTGAATGGGAATAAAGGAATAAGGCAAATGGAGTAAAATAATAATGGGTGAACTTGCATATTGGGGTTCTTGGCACTAATTCGAATTCTTGAAATTATTTCCAAATAAAAATAGTTTTGCAAATTCGAAAAAAAAAATGCTCACCTGGTCCTTTGTCATTGGAATGGTGGCAGTATGGTTGAGTGGCTTGGTCAGTGCACAAGAAACCAGAAGATTCCGGGGCCTCCCATAAACCCTGCGCTTTCTGTACTGAGCTGAGCTGAAGTAGGGACCCCGCACAAGGGTTCCATTCTCGCCTGGAAATGCGTTTGCTCAGAGAGTTGCCCCACCAGCAGACTGAGCCTCTTAGGGGGGCTTGGAGTGGGGAGGGGCTCTGTGCCACTCCACCTATTCCCTTGTCCCCAGCACATGGCCCATGAGAGTGACAGGCGCTGACCCACTGCCTTGGCTTCTTTCACTCAATGGTGTTGCCACATTTGTTGAATTTTCTCATCATTGAGTACTGAACGACTCTCTTTCTGGTGCTTCTAGAAATTCACTCGGGTTCTCTTCCAGATCATCCTGACCTTTAATCCTTGGGTCGAATACTTTCACTAGAGGTCCTCATTCTATTTCACATGTTGGTGACACACAAGGCTGACTTCGTCTTTCAGATTGCCCTGTTATGTCAAACTCTGTCATTTCTGGCGACTTCTGGTTTGGAGGCCTGGTGGTTCGTTCTCCCAGAGAGTATTGCTTGTCCTGGGACCTGGACAGCTTTTTGTGAGAACTTCCGGGCCCCAGGCTTTTAACTCCAGCCTGGCGGTGTATGTTTGGGCTCTACACGCATAGCTAGGGGCTTCCAGGTTTGTGTAGGCGCATCTTCCTTCCCATCCAGACCCTGAGGCAGGCAAACCTTTCTTGCCACAGCTCCGCCCTGATGGAGGAAGTTGGAGCATAGTGCAGGTCCTGTTCCTGAGAAGGCTGGGGTCCCTGCCGGGGGCCTGGCTTTGTGGAGAGGTCTCAGCTCCCCTGTCCCTCTGGGAGACACCAAGTGGAAACCAGCCAGTCTGCCTTTCCAGACGAGGGAAAGAAAGAACCTTTATACAAATGGAAAAACTGCCATTTTGAGGAAAGAAAATCAGACTCCTTGTCAGAATAGAAGCATGAAAAAGATTTGATTCCGATCAGCAAGCATTTCTCAAGTGCACACTGTGTGCTCATCCTGCAGAACAGGGTGGGGGTGGGAGGAGAGGGAATCTATTGGGGGCGGGGGCCAGGCCTTGAAGTGACTGGTGCATGCTTGTAACCCCCAGCACAGAGAAGGCAAGTGCTCAGGAACAAGGGACAGAAGGACAACAGAAAGGATATTTATGTGGTTGAAGAAGACAGATACTAAGTCAGAAGACAGAGTAAGATAATGAAAAATAGCACTGAATTGACACTCGGAAGTCCTGAGTTCTAGTTAGTTCTCTAGTTCTAGTTAGAAGTGGGTATTGACTAGTGAGGTGACCTTGCCTAGCAGCCACTTACCCTCTTGAAACCTCACTTCCTGTCTTGCATACATGGGGTGACAGCTCCTAACCAACTCTCCTTCCCTTAGGTCACAGTGAGATCGTGAAGGTGAGCGGGTCAGGGTCAGGGATCTTTCTTGTCTTGGAGGGCAATGGGCCTTGGCCCTGGGGAGGGCCGCAGTATTTCCGGTCCTCCACGCCTGTTCTAACTGAAGGGCTGCTCTTTGGTGTATGGTCAGGAGTGGGGATTTAGGGAGCGGTGCTGGCTCCTGACTCCTGTGATGTTCTTCCCCTTAGAAGTGCCCCCTGCCTGGGACCCCATAAATGAGGGCGGGGCTGCAGCCAAGGGCCATTGTGGGCTGGAGTTTGGGCATGGCATTGCCTGCCTGACCCTTGACCTTCTGTCCTCTGCGGCGGCGGCAGTGGATGGTGGGACTCTTGATCCCTCCGTGGTCTGCCCTTGGCCCAAGCAACCCTTTCTTTCCTGAGCTGACGTGGTGGGTGGAGGGTAGAAGCCTTTGTCGCGGTTCAACGGCATAACCATCAACTTTACAATCAATAAGGAGAGCTGATGTTTATTGTGTGTTAACCCGTATCAAGCACTATTCTAAGCAGTTTTTGTATTTGAACTCATTTAATCCTCGTAATAACCGTGTGAAATAGACATTATCTTCATCCTTAGTTTGTATGTGAGGAAATTGAGATACACAGAAGCTGACTAACTTGCCCCAAGTCATCTAAATCATAGGTAGCTAGATTTGAAGCAAGATGATCTGCGCGCGGTGCCCACACCCTTGACCGTGATGCGTTATTGCCGCTAAAGACATGCACTTGATTGCGTTCCGTGCCCTCATGTGGTCATGGGAGGAGTCTGCCCTTAGCCTTTCCCTTAGCCTCCTGAGCTTCAATTCCCTCTTCTGCCATCTTTGTGAAAGTGTGCAGGTTTTCTAAAAAGGTGTTGAGTAAAGCAGTCGATAAGTAAAGCAAGTAAGTGGCTGAGTGCCGGCACGTCATTGGTACTGAACAAAAGTGAGTGGGTTCCAAACAGGAGAAGACCTTCCATTGCCATGGTCATTAGGGAGAGGAAACGTGAAAGGCTAATCCAACTTCAAGGGTCTTCATTGCACAGACTCTTCCTGCAGACCCTCTTCTGTGCCAGGCACCTGGGATGTGAAGCTGAAAAATTGAGGTCCATGCAGTAAGATTTCTTCTAGTGGGTTAGAAGAGGAAGATGTGGAACTGTTCATAGTTTTGGACTGATGTCCACATCGTAGGGAAGTTATAAAAGAATAGCCGTGAGTGGACAGGGAAGGGAGAGAGTGACATCCCAGAGGGTGGTCAGAGGAAATGTCGGGGAAAACTGTGGCATCAGAGCTGACCCTTCCAGGGGGGTGCAGGGTTGCGGTAAGTGGCCAGAATGGGGAGGGGCTGTCAGGGCTGAGAGTCGTTGGATCAAAGTCTTAGTGGTAGGAATGTGCTGATTGCTATTTTGGAGGCCTAAGGAAGCCATTTGTCCAAGGGGGAAGGTAAAAGTCTGAGCTGAAATGGAGCGGCCTTTGGGGTTTCTCTCTGGAATGCAGCCATCCTTGCAGTTGCCTACCCCACCCCCCACCGCCACAGAAGACTGATCCAGAAGAGCCAACTGCGTGTGCGGGGTATTGTTTATAGGTCTTTCCGTAATACCCGTTAGCGGCTTCCTTTCCTAGGACACTTCCGCAGCCCTAAAATAGACCACCAGGAGGGTGGAGACGTGGGACCTGTGCCCACTGTGCTGTGTTGAATGGTGTACTTTGGAAGTGAGTTGATGAGATTGTGTAGCGGACACTTGGTTGCTTATCAACCCCTCCCCTCCTTCCTTGCTGACGGAACACCGACCTTCAGAAGTTAAGTCCCAGTCCCGGGGGGCAATCGCTGTTGTCCTATCCTCCTTACAGTGACTCGTTTAGGCATAGGTATCTTTTCTGTTCGGGACATAGTAGGTTGGCATGTGATGTCAGGTACTATTGCAGCCATCTTGGGACCATGAGGGGACCTTGCTTAGGGAAGGCGGTGTGTGGAGCGTGTCACAGCGGAAAGATGGAAGGAATGAGACACTGAACCCTCTGCTCGTTAGGTTATTTTGAGTTGAGTTTTCTGTTACTTCATTCCAAAAAACTTCTTCATTACTATATAATGGGCTGGCCACTTCATATGATATCCAGATGATTCTGGGCCCCCGGTGCCTTTCCTCAGCCCCCCTGCTTTGCCCCACTGTGTTTCAAATCCACCAGCAAATCGGACACTTCTGTATATTTGCAGTCTTGATAGTTTTCCAACCTGAATTGCCCTTTCCTTCCCTTCTCTGCCTACCCAAAGTCCAGCCTATTCTTTTCAAGTGTGGCTCAGATGGATGTCCCTTTTCCGGGAAGCGTATCCTGCCCTTCCTGTTGTCATTATTTTATTTTTTGGGTACCCATAACATTTGTTGTCCTTCTACCCTCTCTACCCCCGCTCCCCCCTTCTTCCTCTTTCATCCTTTATTAAGTGCCTACTGTGTGCCAGCTCTTGTGTTGCGCACTGATACCCTTCTTTATGAATAGGGTTAGGCCATGCACAGCAAATCATGAGCCAGTGTGTTTTGTATGGTCATATGGGAACGTAAGGTATTACAGGGTGCTTATCAAGGGATGCCCGACCCCACCTTGCAGGAATCAGAATTGGCTAGAAGATGAGCAAAGGGGAAGGAGGGGGATTCTAGGTGTGGGGACATAGGTGAAGTCGTAGTAAAGACATAGGTGGTAGAAACAGCACACCTTGTGCTGGGAACCTTTGTGCTCGTCACTCCATATGGCTGGGCCCAAGGTTCGAGGTGGGGTGCCTTAGGGACAGAGGAGAAGGTGGGGCCACATCCTGAAGCCTGGGCTTTAATGTGAGGCCGTTGAGGAGCCATTGGAAAGATGGTTCTGGCAACGCGGGGTGGGATGGGCTAGGAGGTGAGAGCAAGGGAAGGAGGCAGGGAGGCCGAGTAGGATGGACTCGTAGGAGTCTGGGAGCGAGTGCCCAGATGGGAGGGGAGGGATGTAGGCGGCCCTGCTTGGGCACTGATGGGATGAGGGGCCCGGGGAGGAGGGGGCGCCACTGATGACGTGGAGCTTTCTGGCTTGTTCATGAGGTTGAGTCATGTCTGTGTTTCACAAGACGGCCACCACCTCAGGGCCCTGTCCGTCATGTCTGGGGTCTGGATTTCAAGGCAAGTCGGGGTGATAAGAAAGCAAGCCAGCCCCTCTCCTCTTGCTTTTCTTCTCCTCCCACAACTTCGGTTCTTCCGTTCTTGCTTAAGGGGAAAAGGAAGTGGAGCTGTGACCGGATTTTCCTGGTGTCCTCGCTTCCGAGGTCTGAGCCTTGAGAAGAGGGAGGACTTTCTTCATGCCTGTTTCTCATTGCTTGTCTTTCTGTTCCTCTCCCGAACCAAACCGGTACCGAACCAGCCTTTCCCAGCATCTCTGGTCTGGTCCACTCTGTGTGGCCCATGGTTGCTGCCTCAGGCCAGGCCTCCCCTGAGCCTGTTCTCCAAGCCACTGCCAGGGAACCTTCTTAAAACTTCAGATGGGGTCACCCTCCTGCTTGGCAAACTCAGTCACCCCTTCCAATGAGGAAGGAAACAGCCCGGCTTTTCACCCGATCAGACCTGGAGTCAGTGGGTACTCGCTGAGGGCCCTTGGACAAGTCACTTCACTTGCTGAGCCTACACTTCCTCGCCTGTGAATTGGAACGAGGGAGGGGTGCTTGGAAAAAAAAACATTCAAGTGCCTGCCCGAAACACACACACACCGGATTTCTTTCTCCTCCACAATTGTATTCAGCTCAGCGAACCCTTAGTGCCCATCCACCCACCAGATGTGTATTTTGTTGGATGAATGAACCATTCCTTCATTCTCTTAGCTGTCACTATCTTTTTTTCTTATTTTGAGAAATTCTTGTAAGTTGCCCTACAAGGACCAGACGGAGTAGGGCCCTGACACTAGGAGGGATTCATGTAGGTGAGGAAATGGAAGTCAGGACTCCAGTGCTGCTTCCTACTCTATGCCCATGCTCTCCTGTTGGCCATCCTGTGACTTCCCAGGCAATCAGGAGCCACAGTTCCCGGATATCATCCCGAAAAAGGGGGTGGGCTCCACCCAGCTCTGATGGACAATAGCAGATTCACACGTTTGCATAAGCAAGGCGGCCTGAATCAGCCAGGGAAGTCTACATGCGTTTTTCCAAACGGATCTTAATGGGCGTAACATATATAAGTGTGGGATGCTCCCATCCTAGGACAAGTTGGAAGCTGGCTGGGGTAAGCGGAGCTCAGTGATGATGTTTTAGACTTCCGGTTGGAAAGACATCACAGTGCTGAGCATATGCGGATGCGAGCTCTGTTGGAGCTGAAATAGAAAACGTGCAGAGGGTAGTCACATCATCAGAAAACACGTCTGTGGTATAGACAGCTGGGCAAGGTTTTGGATCCTGGGTTTAGGTGGAGTCCTGATTCGGAGTCTCAGTTTTGCTGGTTGTCAGACAGAGGGGCTGAGACTGCTGTCCCTGGGGTTGTGGCAAGGACTTTGTGGGACGGTAGGTGGACAGCAGTGAGGGTGGTGCCAGGAACACAGCGACCACAAGTGGCAGTAGGGGCTGTCCCTTTGGTGAGGGTCATTCGAGTTTGAATTGCAGCCTCCATAAAAGCTGTGTTGAAGTCCTCGCCCCCAGTGCTTTACGATGCGAACTTATTTACAGAGGTGATGAAGTTCAAATGATGTCACCAGGGTGGGTGGGCCCTGAATCCAGTACGACTGGTGTCCTTACAAGAGAAAAATTTAAATTTAGAGACAGGCATGCATGGGGAGAAGGCGATGTGAAGACAGAAGGAGAAGGCGGCCTTGGGATTGGGTGATGCGTCTCCCAGCCAAGGGAGATTGCCAAGGATTGCTGGGAGCCACCGCCATCTGGGAAGAGGCCTGGAAGGGTTCAGAGGGAGGGCGGCCCTGCGGACACCTGATTTCTGTTGTCCAGCTCTGGAACCAGGAGAGAGGACATTTCTGTTGCGTTCAGCCAGTCAGGTGTTGGCACTTTGTTATGGTAGCCCTAGCAAACTAAGATGATGATGATGACCGTGATGGAGAAGAAACATCATCCTCATCCTCATTCTCCTCCCCCGCATCGTCTGGCCTAAACGCTGAACAGAAAGCCGCTCACACATGCTGACTATGATAGGCTCGTGGCCCGCACTCAGCTTACACTACGGTGCACGTACCTTCCCATTTGGTAGCCTGGCTGTGGCCCCAGGCAACACTTTGTGGGAACTTCCTTGATGTTAAGCCGGAAGTCAGTGCTCCCGGTATAAGACCGGAGAGGGGACCCCAGGGGAGCAGCCCTCAGGAAGCAGAGTGGCTCTCGGTGCTGTGTGAGCGTGGGAGAAGGGGGCTGAGAGCAGACCAGGGCTGAGCGGGGCTTCAGGGCTGAGGACAGCGGCGTGTGCTGGGGGTCAAAGGGGGAGCACTGTTTCCCCTCTCAGGACCTCAGTTTCCTCAGCTGTGTAATGAGAGGGTTGGCTAATGATATCGAAGTGCAAAGAATTCTGTAATTCCATGACACTTGCAGTGTTTTTGGTCTACCTGTATTTATTTCCTATCACTGAGTTACATATTATGCAATGTTTCTTTAAATATAAGAATGTTGTAAACTAAATAGAAACTGGCACGATATGGACTATAATGATTGTTGCAAACTGGCCTAATCCTGCACTTTTACATAGACTTGGGTTCTAGATTCTATTTTGCCAACAAGTATGACCTCAAGCCACTTGTTCCACCTCTGAGGGCTCACCTTCCTCATCCGTACAATGAAGGAGGCGAAACAGTGGCCATGAAGGTCATTTCCAGTGTCATCTTTATTATTCCTTGTTAAGAGTAATGGGAAGATGCAACTGTGAGGAAGTTGAGGCTGCCATCTGCCCTCTGACCTGTTTGAGGCCCTGGAATTAACAAGCGACTTCTAGATTTGAACCCAGGTTCCACACCTCCAAGCTCTGTTCCCAACTCCAAGCTTCTTTATGGACCACAAACCAGGACCGGCTGAGATCCCTGGGCTACTTCACCGTTCTTGTGAACCCCCTCCAAGAGGTTGATCTGTGGGAGACCATTTGGGCACACTGCGAAAGGGGAAGGGCAGAGGTGAGCGGGGAAATGCCTGGGTTTCTAAGGGCAGCAGGTGAGTCTGGGCAGAGAGATGGAGGAGGAGCTGCAGAGAAGCCCCAGAGAAGTGAAAAGGCAGGAGAAGACACGAGAGAAACACGGGACAGGGTGCAGGAGCCAGGAAACACCCTGTGACCGGATGCTGGAGATTCCCTTTGTGAGTTACAGTTGGTGGAAGCAATGGTTATAATCCATATTCGTGCCGCTTTCTATAGAATATTTAGTTATGCCATTCTGATTTTGATAGCATTAGGTCTGGCAACCACGAGTCTGTTTTCTGTTTCTATGGATTGAGCTATTTTTGCATGTTTTATGTCAGCGGAATCATACAGTATGTGACCTTCCACGTAGCATCCTTTTTTTTGAGGTTCATCCATGTTGAAGCAGGTATCTATCCGTGCTCCTTTCTATGGCTCAATCCTGTTCCATTGTATGTGTATACCACATTGTGTTTATCCATCCATCTGTTGAGTCATGTGAGCTGTTTCCACCTCCCAGCTTTTATAAACAGTGCCGCTGTGAACAGCCATACACGGGTATTTGTTTGAAAACCTTTTCCCAGCCCTTTGGGGTATGTGCCTCTGGGCAGAATCAATGAGTCAGCTGGTAACCCTGTTTACCTTTTTGAGCACCTGCCAGACCTTCCAAAGCGGCTGAACCGTTTTTATATTCCCCACAGCAACATACGAGTGCTGATTTCCCCACATCCTCACCAATACTTGTGATTTCTGTGGCTTTTTGAAATTATTCGTAGAGCTGACCTAGAGGGTACGCCATTGTGGTTTCGATTTGCATTTTCCTAGTGACTCATGCCTTTTCTGCGCTTGTGGGCCACGTAAGGGATCTTTGAGGAGGTGTGGGCAGGTGTGGCGGATCTCCAGGGAAGGTGCAGTGGCCGGGGCAGGTGACTCTGGGGCTGCTGTGCCATGTCTCGTTTGAAGGTGGAGAGGGAACAGCTGCCAGGACCTGGTGGGGAGGGAACAGCTGCCAGGACCTGGAGACAGCAAGGGCTGTGACAGGGCCCCAGCCGGAGCCGAGAGTCGGGTTGAGGATGGCAGTTAGTTCACAGTGTCCGACAGAGGGAGCGGGTGAGGGGGTGGCAGGGGGTTCACACCTCATTCTCCCATCTCTGTCCTTTCTTCGTTGACTTTTGCATCATCAGCCTCCAAGGGTCCCTTTGAGTCACGGAGAAGGGGAAGATGGGGGCGAGGGGAGTGAGAGGCGCAGTGGAACCCATCTCTTACAGTCCTTGTGTGTGTCCCTCATGTTTTTCTTCTCCCCCGTGGTAGAGACACCAACCGCTATCTTTCTGAGTTTCACATACTCAAGTGCAACCTCCAGGGAGGATGCGGGAAAAGACGATTCCTGCCCAGCTCTGCTTGGAGAGGGTGGAGGACGACCTTTCCCAGAACCTCCAGCCTCAAGTCTCATCGACCCCGCTGGGGTCACGGGCCCCTCTGACCCAGTTACTGGCAAATTACCGGGAAGGGTTTGAGCCAGTGGGGCCCACACCCCCGGACGGCAGGGACTTGCACTTCCTGGGAGAAGGGGAATCCCAGGCACAGCCAAGAATGAGGAAGGATGCTGGGGGAAGCCCGCGGTGGCCTTCCCTGGGGCTTCTTGGGACATCTGATTGACGAGAGCCCACACTTTTTCCACAGTCCCTGTCATCTGCCCTCTGGCTCCCAGTCATAGCAGCCGTTCCAGAGAGGGAGGCCTGACTCAGCCCAGAGCAGAGGCCTGAGTTCAGCCAGGAGTTCAGGAAACAGGACCTGCTCGTGGATATTCCACAAAGGACAGAATTGAAAAAAATCCACCTGTTGTGTGATGCCATTTATCCAAAATCTCCAGAAGAGGCAAATCTACAGAGACAGAAAGTTCCCTCTTTTATCTTTATTATGTAATTGTTTTTGTCAAGGCTGGGGAGAAGTTGGGGAGTAACTGATGACGGGTGTGGGGTTTCCTTTGAGGGCACTGAAAATATTCTCCAATTGATTGTGGTAATGGTGAATTACACACGATTCTGTGAATTATGTTCAAGCATCGAACTGCATACATTCAATCGGTGAATTGGATGGTGTATGAATTATATCACAACAGGGCTGACCTAGGAAAAAAAGGTACATAAAAGCTGGGTCTGCTTCTGTTTGCTTTTAAGGTTAATTGCTACTTTATTTAATAAAAATAAATACTTTATTTTTATTTTAATAAAAACAATCGATGGCTTATAACCATGTTTTCTTTTTCTTCCTTCCTCTTCTTTCCTTCTTTCCTTCCTTCCTTCCTTTCTTCCTTCCCTCCCTCCCTTCTTCTCTCTCCCTCGCCCCGACTCCCAGTTTCCTTCAGGAATGTGGCCTGGGGCCCCTCTTTTCGCGTTACATTTTGGCTAGGTATTGTAAACCATTGGAGTCATCCTCATACGAGATGTTACAGGTTTGTAACAAGGTGGAAGGGGGCCCCATCAGCTCGGCCCCAGTGTGACCCGAGCAGCAGGTGTGTGACACAGCCTGTCTCCCCGACTCCCGGGAAACGCAACTGTCACGGAACCTGGGCAGTGTGGAACCTGAGGCTTCCAGGAGACAGTGGAATTTTCGTTAGATGCTTCTGTCTTCAAAGCAGGCAACTCCTGCTGCACGTTGGAGACAAGCAACTGCGAAATATAACTGATTTGGATCCTCATCAGAAGGAAGGAGTTTTGACTTTGGAGAAACTTTATTTTCAAAAGACGTCTTGGAGACGCTGTCCAATCCCTGTAAGGTAACAGGCAGTAAGATTCCAGCAGTGGCGCCCTCTGTCATAAGTGTCCGGGAGTAGGGCTGACAGTTTCTCGCAGGGCTTCCTACTCAACTGGAAGCGGTGGGGTGGGAAAGGTGAGCTTGGGTCACACGACTGTTGCCCTGTAATGTAAAAGGAACCTCAGTTTCTCATTTGAACACTCATACAGCAGTCCTTCCGATGTTTCCCTTTTTTGTTTTTTGTCCCATTCCAATCAGGTA
This sequence comes from Noctilio leporinus, assembly GCA_004026585.1. Lineage (NCBI taxonomy): Eukaryota > Metazoa > Chordata > Mammalia > Chiroptera > Noctilionidae > Noctilio > Noctilio leporinus. The sequence continues at coordinate 988,961 of PVIW01000008.1, forward strand.
TTCATTCCGCACCTGTAAAACCTGTTGTACCATCACGTCAGGTGACTATTATTGTGTTGAGTCAGACATAACCTGCCCCTGCCTTTAGGAATGAGATAATACCAATGAGTCAGACACCTGCTCTGCCTTTTTCTCTGCCAGACTGCCCTCTCCCTCTTTGAAAGCCACCTTCTTCCAGGAAGCCTTCCTTGCTTGAACCTGTCCTTCTATAACCATTCAGCAAATACTGCTCTGGGCCTGCTGTACATCCACCCTAGTACCAGGGCCTTGGGGGTTAAGATGAGAGAAATTTTGACACGTGTGACAACATGGATGAACCTTGAAGCCATTATGCTCTCTGTGCTAAACCCGTCACAAAAAAGACGAAGTACTATATGATTCCACATACTTGGATGTGAGATACCTAGAGTAGTCAGATTCATACAAACAGAAGGTAGAATGGTGGTGGCCAGGGACTGGGGAAGGAAGTTATGGAGAATTGTTTAATGGATGTAGAGTTTTAGTTTTATGAAATAAAAAAGTTCTGGGTATGATTGCACAACAATATGAGTGTACTTCACTGAACTGTACATTTAAAAATGGTTAGAATGGTAAATGTTAATGCTATGTGGACTTTTTTCTTTTTACCACAATTAAAATTAAAAACAGAACAGAAAATCGACTGTAACCAGTCCTTTAAAACAGACATATTCTAAGTACTGCGAATTTTCTGGTGAATAAGCAGACAAGGCCCTCACCTTGTGCACCGTCCACTGTAGTCAAAACCTACTATGTGCCAGGAATTGTGCAAAGCTCCACAAGGTGGCTGCTAACTGTCCTGCTTGTGCAGTTGAGGAAGTGGAAACAGATGTGAAACCATTTGGCCAGATACCCAGGATGAAAGCCACCTGCAGGGGTCGGAGGGATGGGGACCGGTGGTGGCAGGAAGCAGACCCACAGGCAGGGAGACAGGGCAGGGTGCCCAGGAGCACCGCTCAGTGGGCCAGACAGCGTGACAGAAGCGTCAGCTCTGTGCTTGGGAATGGCGGGGGCAGGAGGCAGCAGTGAAGCTCTTTCTTAGGTTGTGACTTTCAACTTACTGCTCTGTGAACTCAGAGGTCCCTCTTCCTGTCTTTTCTGTTTGGTGTCCCCCTATCCACCCCTGAAAACCTGGAGGACGCCCCTCTGTGATCAAGCCTCCGTATTGTGTCTATGCTTTGTCCAAAGGTCATTTTTGCAGGTTCCAACGAATGACACCTCTCTGCCTTACACTGGAGGAAGGGGCCCAACATGGATGGGCCCCTAACAGCATCTATGGAATTGTTGTAAGAATGAATGAATGAATGAATGAATGAAAGGCAATCTAGACAATAGAGTCAAATAGTTGTAAAATATAACGGGCCCTTACTAGACCTTGTTACCTGTAGCCGTGATGAGTGAGCAATACTTTTCTTATCGGAAGTGCAAATAGTCATGGATTCCAAGCCTGGGATCCCTGAGTCACCGACGGACAGGAGACTAAGGGGTGAAACCTCAGTCGGGGCAGCTGGGCTTTGGTGGGTTCTCTGGGCGGGAGTGGGGGGGGTCTGAAGGAGATTGTGGAGGCACCTCATTTCTCAGATGTACAGCCTCCTGAGGACCGAACAGGGCTCTAACCAGACGAGATTTGAACGTTTCTGTGATGTACTTTCTTTCCTTTGATTCTGAGATGCCTGTGATTGCAACATGAATTTTTGACATCATCACAGCTTTGGAGGCGAAAACAGCAGCTCTGCCACGTTAAGGTTCATTGCTAGAAGACACGCGTTTTCCTCAGCAGTGGTAAAATGTGAAAATATGGCTGACACCGAATGGAAGGCCATGATGTGACTGCAAACACTGTGGGGTGGCTGAGTGGGCGATGCTGAATGGACCTACTCCAGGGAGTCAGGAGTGAGCTTGAGTGGCAGAGCTGGCCTTGCTAGCTTGTCGCAGGTCTTTTTTCAGTCCTAGCTCCAAGGGAGACATCCACACAACGGAGACCTGTCTCCCAAGCCTGCTGGGGATTTATCGGAAAGAGACAGCTGGAATCGGACAAGACTGTGTTCCACGTACTGGCTCTAGCCAGATGCTGATCCGGAATAGCCTCAGTTTCCTTTTCTGTAAAATGGGGCGATAGCAATACCTGTCTCCTAGAGTTGTTAGGAGAATTTCAGAAGTTCCTGCTCGTGTCGTGTCTGATAGACACAGGGAACATGCAGTGGAGGCTGGCTCTCGTATCTTTCTCAATTACGGTTCGCTCCATGAGAGCTCAGTCTCCTCTTGGACTGGGTTCATAATGACAGTGGTGCCTCTCACCCCTTGGGGCTGAGTGAAGAGTCATGGTAATCGAAGGTGCCCATACAGGGCCTGCCTGTGCTTAGTGGGCACTCAGCAGTGGGAGCTCGAACACCTTTCCATGCGAAGCCCTTTTCCTTGGGCGGGTGGAGGCAAGACACGGAGTGTCTGCTCTGCTCCTGGAAGGTGACTTGGAAGGTGACTTCCAGGTGTCAGTTGCGTGCTCCCTGGCTGGCCCTGGGGCTGTGGCGGTGGCCAAAACACGATGACCAGCTAGCTACAGGAACCATGTCCATGGTGCTAGCCTTGCGGAGTTAGGACCTGCTGACATCCTTTCTAGTTATCGGTTGTGACAGTGGTGGCAGTGGGCCACCATACCCTGCTCTGTGCTGCCATTCCTCACGTCCTTGTCTTGGGAATATTAGCTCGCTGGCATTTCCGGCCTGCCCCGTGGTGGCTGGGAGCAAGTTCTGGAGCAGAAAGTTTCAGGTGCGACGTCAGTAGGATGTACGTGGCCTTTAATGGACTTGGAACATCAGGACAACGTGCGTGGGCACCATCATAGGACGCTTCCATGTCGTTTTTCCCGAAGAAGATACAGGCTCAGAGGCGACCTTCCTAGCCCAAGATCACACGGCAGTTACAGGGGAGAGCCGATGTGGGAATGCGCGTCACCCTGCCCTCAAGTCTCTCCTCTTGTCCCCCGGCGCCAGGCTGCCTTCTGCGCAGTGTTCAGGAGCAGCCGCACGGAGGGCGCTGCGCTCAGCGTGCTCACAGAGAGGAAAGGCCGCTGATCTCAGGGCCGCAGTCTCCCCAGGGGACCCTGAAGGGTCTGTGTGATTTTGTAGACGTGCAGACTGAGCGGAGTCTGTCCCTACCTGCTTGGGGACCACGCGGGCCATGTGACAGGTGAGAGGGCTTCGCTGGCCTCCCCCCTGCCCTGGCTCGCAAGGTTCCCTACTGTCCTCTCCCTGGGTCACTGAGGCTGTTTCTCCGGCATTTGCTTAGTTTAAGATTCACAGAATTCTCAGGTTGCAACTGATTAAAATGCTGACAATTTACTAATTATCTTTGGTCCGTAGGTCCCTGTGTCATGCAGTACGTTGCCCTTTGCTGTCACCTGTGAGGCTATTTCGTTCAAGTCTGATCGGCTTAGAGCCTGTTTTGCTAACTATCATTCATTATAGTCTTGATATTTAGCTTAATAAATATTTTTTCCAGTAAATGAATGGATGAAAGGATGCATTTCCCCAACAGAAGGTTCTCATTACGGGATCTTCTAGCCCGGTGGGATGCAGCATGCATAAGGTGCTTACTCAATGTTTATGAGGCTGGTCCTAGGACACTTGTTCATCCTGTTTGTTGTTTCTAAACCTGCCCTCCTGCCCCCACTGGACTGTCAGCGGAACCTGCTGGACTTCACCTTGTCACCACCTGGCCTAGCATGTGCCCTTGCAGGATGTATAGGGAACAGGATATATTAAACAGGGTCACAGTCATCGTGATTCACCCTCCAACAAGGCAGTGGCTGTGGTGTTTCTAATCATGGGTCCTACCCAGTGACCTCATCCTTGGAGAGGAGAGACCTAGACCATCTTTGATGGTTATTTTAGCCAGTGGAGGAGGCAAAGGAATGGTGCCCCAGGTCCAGAGGTGTCAGCATTGTTGGGCAGAGCGCTTCAACCCTTCTTGGCTTCGTTGGGGTCTTGTCTGCTTCCTTCTGTTCCATACCTCGATTGGGCCGTCCTGGGAAGGCAGGGTCAATAAGAGATGCCCACCCTGAATCCTTGCTGGTAGGCAGGGGGCAGGGGGATTGGGAAAATGGCAAGAGTCCAGAGTTACCTGGCCAAAGGCCACAGGTGTGTAACTTGGGTTTCCTCGGAGCAGGTAGGAAAGCAGGACTTAACTGCTTGTTGGTGGAAATGAAAACTGAAAGGCCCAGTAATTGCTATGAAATCTCCATAACCAACTCAGACATCTCTGGATTCACCATTCAAGGATTGCCACAGGAAAGGAGGTTTGACTTACCTATTTGAAATAATGAGAAAGTAATACACAATGGGATAGGGTCGTTCATAACCGGTGCTGCCTTGTTTAACATAGTGGGTGAAGCTTGGAACATGGACGTCAAGCCATTCCCATTTTGAATCCTGAATGTGCCCGCACCAACTAGTCACATGACTTGGGCCATGTCACATCAACTTCAGGAAGGGAGCCTCAGTTTCCTTTTCTGTAAAATTCACAGTCACCGTTCTTTGCAGGGTTATGGTGAGGATTGCATGAGATAATGACCATATTTAGAATGGGTCTGGTACGTGGGAACTGCTCAGTAAGGAGTCATGATTGTTATTGTTAGTAAGAGTTCAGAAGTGGCTAGCTTGCTGGGCTGGGGAGTTGGAGGAAGTTTTCTGGAAGAAGGGGAATGTCAAGGGAGGGGGGCTAGGCAAGTTGAGCTTCGGATAGGTAAGAGGAAGATTGGCATAAATACATGTTGGACTGTCTTCTTTCGGTCCCTGGTTTCCTAAGTCCAGCTTCCGTAGGATGGGAAAATGCACCAGTAAATAGGAAGGCTGTTTGCAGTGATGTTATGGGAAACAGGGAACTGTGCAAGCTGTTGCCAGCTGCAGATGACACAAGAGCTCCTAACATCCTCTGGGGAAGGATGCGAATCCTAACATCCGCAAAGTCCTGTTGAGTAAGACGCATCACCTGTTTGGGGATTTGGCAGAAAGAAGGTGTTTATGCACCAAACGATCTACGTCTCTTATTTCTGCCTGGCACGTGGGAATCTCGGTCCCGACCGACATACTGTAAGTCACAGAATTTCCGTGGAAAAGCAGACATGGGGGTGGATAAAAAAAAATGTGATGCGTGACAGCAGTGAATTCTGGGGCCCGCCAGCAAGTAGACACTAAATCCTCCCTCACTGGAGGTGGCGGGAAGTGAGAGGTTGGTGAGAGGAGCAAGGGGTTGGCATTGAGTTCAAGGATGTATTTATTGAGCATCAGTGCTCCCTGCCCTGAACTTGAGCCCAGCACAGGAGGGCTTTCTGAATCTGCCTCTGAGCCTTTGCCTTGGCCGTGCTCGGGCGCTGGTGCAGAGGTGCCCCGCTTCCTTACCCCCTGGTCGGGAGGGGTGCACCTGAGGTGTGTTCTCCACTCTCAGAAGCTCCCAGGTGCGATTTGCTTCAGGCTCCTAAGAGGTAGCCTGCATGACCTTGGACAAACTCCTTAACCTCTGAGTTTCAGCTTCGTGTGGGGTGGTTGTGCAGGTTAAGTGAGACAATAGTACCACCACCACCGCCAGGGCCATTCACTCATCACCCACTGGGAAGCGCTGGGAAGCAATCACATTGCCCAGTGCTTTCACTGCATGGTGCTAATTCCCTCAGGGACTGGGTGAGGTGAGGACTGCAGTGACCCCGTTGCCAAGAGGAGGCTAGTTCCTTGAGATCACATGCATTCTTTTGTTCTTGGCTTTTCTTCAGGCATCTAGAAGAGTCCCTGGCAAATGATAGGTGCTAAGCAGATAGTGGCTTTGTGAAAGATTGAATGAATGAAAGCAAATTTTTTTTTTGGTTTTTTTAGTTCCTGGTGGTTCTAAGAGAATTATGTTAGTTGAAAGATATTTATTTTACCCTGACACAGCCCCAGAAAGAAAATAGCCTGAGGATCCTACCATTATTTGTCCCTGCGTGTTGGGACAGTAAGAAATTTTCCTTCCATGGCTCCCTATTTTTTGGGATGGACCTGCATGGCTTTCATAACTGGAAAGACGTGATCTCTGTTTTAAAAAGTCAGCCTCAAAGCATAAATGGGTGCCAAAGCAGGGCGGGTGCGATACTGACGTGTACGTGGGAGCTCACCTAATGTGAGCGGGTTCCCGGGCCGAGGAGCAGGATGTGACCTGACTGATGTCACAGCTCACGCAGCTCTTTCACACACCACCTCTGGGGGCCTGTGTCAGTCTAGTGACATGGGCCAGGCTAAGGTTAGCAGCTTCATTTCACCAACCAAGGGCCTGAGAGCTGAAGAAGCTCAGAGACCAGAGGCAGACCTGGGTTGGAATTCAGGGCATCTGACTTTAAGCTGGCGACCCATGCGCTCTGTCCTGACAGCCTCGAGTGAAGCCCCATTAAAGGAAATGGAACAGCCCTGGCTGATGGGACAGCGGATAAGGCGTGGGCCTGTGAACTCAAAGGTCACTGGTTCGATTCCCAGCCAGGGCACATAACCAGGTTGCAAGCCAGGTCTCCAGCCAGGTCTGTAGCTGGAGGCAGGTGAAAGGCAACCATACATGGATGTTTCTCTCTCTCTCTCTGCCTCTCTCCCTTGCCCTCTCTCCGAAAAATAATAAAATCTTAAAAAAAAAAAAAAAAAAGGAAATGGAACAAAGACGGGGGTGGGTTGGTAGACCAGGGACTCATGTGACAGCTGTTTCCAAGTATCTGCAAGACCCTTTTATAGAGGGAGAGCGTGGCTGGGATTTTCTGCATTAGACAACCTGGGTTGGAGTCGCTCTTCTGCCACACGCTTTCTTGGACACGTTACAGCCTATCCCCGAGCCCGGATTTTCTTGTCTGCGAAGCTGGCCCCAAGTCTACCTTGTAGGGTTGTTGGGAGGGCATCTCACCTGTGCTATCCGTGTGCAAGGCTTTCACTTTTTCCAGCCTATGTTGATGGTCATTTGTGTCCATCAGTTAGTGTTCCCATGTGTATTCGTCTGTTTCTGCCAAGTAATAAAAACCTCAGAGTTGCAGCGGCTTGCTTTACTGCATATTTATTTTCATGCTTACGGGTCTGTTAGTTTGACTGATCGAAGTTGGTTTTGGCCGGCTCAGGCCAGACTTCAGGGTGGGTTCAGGGCTGTCCCTGTATCATTCATCAGTCTGGAGTGCAGAGTGAAAGGCGGCAGCAGCTCACAGGACCCTAGGGAGACCTACTCGTGTTGTGGCCCATCGTAAAAGTACGACAGGGAGGGACTTGGGACCCCGCACATTGTCACCTTCATCCCCGTTCCGTTGGCTAAACAAGTTGATGGTCCAGTGCAGAATCCAAGGTGACGGGCAAATAACTATCGTCCGCTCAGTGGGAAGCGCTACAAAGTCCGTGACCAAGGGCAGGGGTGTGTCGATAAATTCAGGGGGTGAGGAGCAGTGCTCCATCCAGCCTTTGGCAGCTTGTCCACGTGGGGGAAGCAAGGAGAGCACAGGCAGAGAAGTTGGACGGTGGGCCGGGAGAGGCGTTGGTTATTTACGACTCGATTCCGTCGGTCCATAGACTAGACTGAATCAAGTTGTGTCCAGGAGACGAGTGTTACAGGAAGGTCGTGGTCCGCGATTCTGAGGGAGACGCATGGTTTTGCTTCTGCTGGTGCCACGCTGCCTTGATTGCTCTAGCTTTGTGGTAGGTTTAGAAATGGACAAATACGAGTCCCTCCACAATGTCGTTCAATGTCACTCACCTGGCTACTCCGAGTCCGTGACATTTCTGTAAGAACTTGGAGAGAAGAGAAGGCTGTCAATTCCCCATCTGATTTAAAAGTGTGATCTGAACTTCAGGAAGATTTGGCCAATCGCCACTGATATCTAAGTTTGAAGGAAGTGGGTCAATCATTTATCTGACAAGTTTTTATTACTATTGTGGAGGGGGCACTGTGGGGTCACAGTAAGACTCTTAAGAGAGTACAGTGGCTCACTAGCAGAGAGGGTGAGTGAGGAAGTGATCCAGGCCCAGGGAATAGCATGGGCAAAGGACCTGGGGCAGAAGGACCTGGGGAAGGTTCCAGGATCTGAAAGAAGTCATAGGTCTATAGCAGTGAGCCCAGGTGAGCAAGAAAAAACCAAAGAAATGGGCAAGGGTCAGACCATGTTCCGTGATTTGGGTTTTTATCTATCCTGAGCACTATAAAGCTACTAGAAAATGTTGAGTTGGAGGTGGAGAGTGGGGAATGACATGACCAGGCTTATGTTTTAAAATTTTCACTCTGCCCATCATCCAATTGTAAGGTATGGACCTTATTTAGAACTGGATTTTTTAAACAATTGTTCATTGTTTTAAACATTTATGAGACTATCAGATATGTAAACATTGAGTATTGAGTGAATTGAGGGATTATCTTTCTAGGTATGACATTGGCATTGCAGTTATAATTTTATAAAAGACCTCATCTTAGGGATTCATGCTATACTATTTATGACTAAAATAATAAGATGACTGGAATTTGCTTTGAAATAATAATGTCAGGAGGGGAAGGGTTAGGATGTGGATGGGGTTGGGTTGATTTTGAATTGATGGTGCTGGGGGCTGGGTTGTGCTGCTCCTCTCTGTTTTCTGTGTTTACACAATTCTCCACAATAAAGCATAAGAAAAGAAAAAGGTTATCCTAGCCTGAGCGTGGGGGACCAGATTTCCAAAGAAGAAATGGCGGTGAGGGGCTGGTGACAAGGCAGCTGAAGTGGCCCAGGTGAGGGCTGGGGCAGTGGAGACAGCAGGAAAGCAGGTTGAGAGGTCCTTAGGGAATAAGGGAGCCAGGCCTTGGGATGGATGGGATACAGGGGTGGAGGGCAAGAGTGCCCCCAGTTTTTGGCCCCAGGTGGGAGTGTTACTCTGAGCTAGGGATCATGGAGAAGGGCCACAAGGACCCCTTTGTTCATCTTGTTCCCTATGTATCACCTGTGTCCCAGACTTCCTGCGCTGTGTGCACTCGGTGATTAATTAAACTTTGATGTGCACAAATTAATTAAGTTCCTCTCTGGGGTTCGGGGGGCTGAAATATGTATCTTCTTCTATAGCTTTCCTGGGGCTGGTTCCCTTTGCTGGGGACACCTCTGCTTTCCTGTGCGCACGCATCTGCAGGTTCTTTCTGTCTGTCTGTCTGTCACACCTGTCAGCACACTGTCATTTTTGCTTAGGAGCCTGGGTCTAGGGAACTTAGCAACTTGTAAGTTGCTGTCCCGTGGAGAGCTGGAAATAGGACGCGCAGTGGGTCCTGAGCCCTTGCACGAGGCAGAGATGGTGATGTCAGCCCCAAGATGGGTCGCTGATGTGAGACTTCCTGGCTGTGTCCCTTCAGGTGCCTGAACAGCCACCCGGTGGGGTCCTGGCCTCCAAACGAAATCCCATGTTGACCCGAGACAGTGTCTTCTGCCCAGTCCCACTGGATGACTCTTGTCACTTTCTTCCTGTCCCTCCTCCAGGTAATTTTCTGGTGTGACAGCTGAGACATGAGATCTTCGGCCTGCAGGCTCTCCAGTTTTTCGAGAGATACACTATGGAATCGGTGAGTGGTCTTTTCCTGTCCAGAGGGCCCAGCCTGGGGATGTGTGGAGGGGCTTGAGTGGCGCAAGGTGACCAAACCCAGGCGCTCACATGTGACAGACTCCGGGAGTGTGAGTATTGGTGGTGAGCAGCTCACGAGGGTAAAGCTGTGGACTTACTTCTCTAGCGTTTCCTGTCGCCTGACCGGCCCCCTTCATGCAGAAGGAAAGGTGAGGGGTGCTGTACCAGAGCGAAGTCAGACATCGCAGTAACAAGGGCCCTGCCAACAATATTTCTAGCCGACTGGCTTTTCAGAAATACTCCTTCCTTCAGTCCACCCTACAGTCCCACCAGGCACAAATTACTCTGTTCATGTCACATGCCCAGCTGGACATGGAGTCAGGTGTTCCTGACTCCAGGCCTCCTGCCTTTTCCCTCTATGCCATGTTGTCCTTGGTAAAAGTATGATTTGCCCCATTTTGCAGCTGGGAACGCTGAGGCCTGGTTATGGGGGAGCACATGATGGAGTCTTCAGGAGTCTGACCTCAGTGGGTGGAGGCTTGTGTTTAGAGGATGATAAAGAATTACACTGGACAGGAAGAGCCATGGAAACCAGGCATGGAGTCGAAGAGAATCTTCAGCCACCAGGTTGCCTGACCCAGGGTTGACCTGCTGTGGCTGGCTTTCTCCAAAGGTCACTTTGGTGATGGAAGGACTGTGGGTGCTTGAGAGGGAAGGGTTGACCCCTGGCTCTGCCGCCAACTTTGTGTCTGACCTCAGGAAACGCACTAACCTCTGTAGCTGCTGTTTTCTATCTATGAAGCGGCGGGTATTTATCTTTCAGGTTTTTTGTACAGATCAGAAATGTGCGCTGTAGTATCGTCTATAAAGTAGGCACATAGAATATTGTAATTAGGATGAAAGCAGTTGTTAAGTGTAATTAGACAAGCAGGAGTGCTCAAGATGGGTGGGAGAGGTAAGTGGCTAGAGGGCGGGAGGCCACCCTGAGGGGTTTGGGTGTGACCCAGGCCTGAGGTGATGGGTAGGGGGCTGTTAACCACTTCCCAGGACTTCGCTTTGTGTAGAGTTTGACAATGATAGGGTTACCTGGAGTCATGTTAGTTGGTTTTGTTTTTTAAATCAAGAGTCCAACCCAAAGCTGACGTTAGTTTTGTAAATGTCCTTTTTGGTGCTATGGATTCTGATGACGATAACTCATTCCATAATTCAGGATAAAGTTTTGCTATGAATGATGTCAAGTCTAAAAGAACATTGGCTTAAGGAAGATAGAAGTGTATCTGTCTCCCTAAAAGTTCGAACACAGATGGGACAAGATGCTTACAGGAGGGTGGGAGGGGCCCAGGCTTGGCTCTTGGGAACATCGGGGACAGTGACTGGAAGGGCCATGGGGTGGGCTGCGGAGGGTCCGCAAATGTTCTGTTTTCTGGTCTTGGGGGCTGTTTACACAGGTGTAAAAATTCCTTGGGTGGCGCACTTCTGACACAGACAATTTTGTATACAGTGAATCCTCACTTACCATTTAGGTTCTGTGACTTGAAGCAAAATATCATATAACAAAATCAATTCTACCACCGGCGAATTAATATAAACACGAGTTTAGTTCCAGCAACATCTTGTTAACGTTATAATGAAATGACGTTAACCAAGGACCTGCCCTCTTTATATATGTTTATATTATATTGAAATAGAATGTGAATACAGGCAAACCAGCAGACTATGGCCATGAGGCCCAACACCTTTATTTCTTTTTATTTATTAAAACAGATTGATCAATTGCTTATTACATATGTGCCAGGAATTGGGCTAGGTTGCTTGGGATAGAAAGATGCAAGCAGCAGTCACACGCCCTATTCTCAGGGCGCTTTCTGTCCAGAGGAAAAGGAAAGATGTACGTGTCATACAGACAAGCAGCCACTGTATTAGGCTCTGTGTGGGACGTCCTGGCACATGTAAGTCCAACCACACAACCAACGTAGATTTCCATCTTTGTGGCCTCCTTTGATAGGAAGGAGTGAGAAGAATTGCAGGAGGAGAAGTTGCAACATCATTTGGTAAGATAACAGATCACATAAAGTCTACATTCAAAATAGAAAGCAGTTTCCTCTGTTCGCTGCTGACCAGCCGAGAGAAGGGGTCAGCTTTTCCTTCCCGCGTTTGTCACTGTGACAGGTGTTGACCTCCCGCTGCCCTCTGTGGAGCAGACAGGTTTTGGAGCGTGGAGTTCCGTCAATGCAAAGGGAGACCCACTGGAGTAGAGACTTGCTCCACTCATCAAGATGTGGTCCAGGGACCTCTTACTTTGTTTATTAAAATAAACAGATGAGCCCTGGCTGGTGCGGCTCAGTGGATCGGTGCCGGCCTGCAAACCACCAAAGGGTCACTGGTTCAGTTCCCACTCGGGGCACATGCCTGGGTTGTGGGCCAGGTCTCCAGTGGGGGGCATGCAGGAGGCAACCACACATTGATGTTTCTCTCTCTCTCTTCCTCCCGCCTTCCCCCTTCTCTAAAAATAAATAAAAATAAAATCTTTAAAATAGAAAAATAAATAAAATAAATGGACGAACGAATGACTAAAGCCACACCTCAGAACAACGCATTGATTACCCCTGGGGAAGCTCAAGTCCAGGGGACTAAAGACCATGATGTTCCCTTCATGCACCACAAGTGCCGCCAGAACGCGGGGAGCAAGGGACAGCCAACGGAAGTGGAGTCGAATTCCAAGCCCGCAGTAGAAATCCGTTGGCCTTCTTTTGGGGGCTTTCCTCCATAGGTACAAATGGACCTCCACTAAAGACCCTCCTGCATCAAGCCTAGGAGAAACCTCCAGGCCGCTCCCCCTGCCTCTGCCTTCCCAAAGGTCAAGGCCGCCCGCTGTCGGCATCTCCCTGAGCACAGCTGATGCCCCTTTTTGGCCACAGGACAGGGGTCAGGAACGAATGCGGCCCCGGGAGCTGAACGCGGAGGCACTGACCTTTCAACTCTGAGCTGCATTTCTGACACATTGGGAGGGTTGGCCGCAAAGTCGTAGGGCTTCTGCATGTCTAAGGAAAAGAAATGTTTTAGGACAAACAGTTACAGTCAAGGTCGATATAACGGAGGCTATTTCAAATCCAACTGGAAAGGCCAGGACCGTGGCTGTTCCTCTGTTTGCTACGCAGAGGAAGGACGTACCCGCTGGACGGAGCATCGGAAGCTGTGACCCTGGTCTTGTTTCCTGCCCTCGCTCCACCTCCCGTTTATTTGCCCTTCTGTCCTTCAGAGTGTATCAGGCGGCTCCTGTGGGCCATGCCCCACCCCGGATTTTGGGAAACCAGATGAATAAGACATTACACAGCCTTCCCAAGAGTTCCTCCTTTTGCTTTAAAAAGTTTACCCTACCCGTGTTTACCGAGCACTTAATTTGCCCCAGCCTCTCTGTAGACATGATGACAGCCCTTCCTACTGGGTTTTATACTTGATTCATTTTTTATTTGCTCCTCGAGAAGCAGTTTTTGGGCACCTACTGTGTGGCAGTGATGGTGCCAACTGCTGGGAGACCAGGATGAACAAAACATAGCTGCTGCTTTTTTTTAAAGGATTTTATTTATTTGTTTTTAGAGAGAGAGGAAGGGAGGAAGAAAGGGAGAGAACCGTCAATGTGTGGTTGCCTCTCTCTTGCCCCCAACTGAGAATCTGATTTGCAACCCAGGCCTGTGTTCCCGCTGGGAATTGAACCAGCGACCCTTTGGTCTTTGGCTTGCAGGCTGGCAGGTAGTCTCCCGAGCCTCACCAGCCAGGGCCATAGCCTTCTGTCTTGATGGAGCTAAAGGATTAGACAATACTGTACTTGTCCCCTAGGGCTGTGGTAACCAAGTACTACCAATTTAGTGGCTTAATGGGAATGGATTGTCTTGTAATTCTGGAGGCTAGCAGTCAGGTACTGCTGTTTTCCCTCGTGAAGACAAGCTCATGGAGATTTGGAGGTGGTGTAAGAACACATTGCTGGTAAATGGCAGAGTGGAATTCAGTTGCAGCGAGACCGGCCCTAGAGCCTGGAACTCCCTGTGTGTATCTTCCTGAGGCTCTTAAGGAAAACCTTTGAAGATAAGTTCCCCCACCCCTAGGTCTCAGGGGGCATCTGACGCAGCCCACCACTCCCTCCCTCCCTCTGAAAACCCTGTTCTCTTTTGACTTCGTGGCACCCAGCCCGCCTGGATTTCTTTCTGGGACTCTGCTCTCTTTCTCGGTCTCAAATCGGGTACCCCTTGCTCCAGGCAGCTTCACCTGCTGCTGAAGGCTGTCTGCGTGCTGACTCCTCCCAGATGGCATCCCCAGCTAAACCTGCCCTCTGCGTGCCAGGCTGGATTATCCCGCAGGCCTCATATGTTTTCATTTGCAAGTCGAGCAGGCACCTCAGACTTTATAAACCCAGCGTGGATTTTTCTCCCGTCCTTGATGAGATGCTACGCCTCCAGGTGAAACCCATCAGTGGTTCCCAGGCCCCTGCCCATGGTCCCGAGAGCAAAGTCCAGGTTCCTAACTGTGGCCTGCAAAGGCCAGGTGATGTAGCCCCTGCAGCCTTGTGGGCCCCCACCCAACTTTCTCAGAGGCGTCAGCCACCAGCCTCATGTTGTTTTTCTGCCTGCAGGGTCCCTCCTGCACCTCCTGTCCCCCAACCCTCTGCTCTTCACATGAGTGACAGCCCTCATCCTGGAGTCTCAGGCTACAGGCTATTTCCTCAGACACGCCTTCCCCCCACCAGACCAAGGTGCCCAAAGGACAGTGGTCATGACTGCTTGTCCACGAATGTCACCCTGGAGCCTGGCACAGAGCAGATGTCCACTAAAATGTGTGTTGAAATCAAATCAGCGGCCCCTGCTAAGTCAATCATGAACCAAAAATGCCAATGCTAGGCCTGTTACCTGTAGAAGGATCCTTTCACAAATGAGGCAGTGCTAATATGGTATACAAATGGTTGAAACTTGGGTAGAAATGAATTATAGAACTCATGGATACTAATGATCAGAAGGATGGTTCCCAGAGGGCAGGGGGAGGGAGAGAGGGCAAGTGGGCCAAGGAGGTCAGATGTGTGGTGATGGGTGGAAACTGGACTTCGGGTGGGAAGCACATAATAGCAGAGGCAGGTGTCACATTGAAATGCTGTGCACTTGAAAGGTATGTAGTTTTGTTAATCAATGCTGTGTCAGTAAAGAGAAGGAAGGGAGAGAGGGGGGAAAGGAAGAAGGGAGGAAGCATTGGTTGCCACCCGGGCCTTTTTAGGTACCTTGGTCTCTGCTTCCCCATTTCCCCTTGCTGGGTTCTCCAGAATGTCAGCGCTCACAAAGATGATCCAAGGGAAAGCAGCAGCCTGGGAGACCCAGTCCGTGTTCCGGTTGATTCGATTTGGGTTTACCGTGGAAACTAGGAGCTAATGCATCTGACAGAGCTGAGAAGAGAGATGGGGAAGGCTCTGTGTGGGTTACCACCGTGCCAAGAGCTCCTGCCATGGGTTCTGGGCAAATATTTGGGGTTTGGTGCTGAGAAACAACTACGCAGGTTTCCCTGAGAACTGACAGCCAGCACAACGGCGCCGTGGCTTCCGGAGTGAGGATGTTCTTTCCAAAGGGACAGGAGGAGGACAGCCATTGCAGGCAGGGCGTTAGCGCGACCGGCTGCCCTGCTCTCCACCAGGCTCACAGCCGGCTTCTCCAGGGCGTGTTGGGCTGTCAGAGGCTTCCATGCACTGGGAACGTGGTGAGGGAGTCTGCACTGGGAGATCCGTGAGCGACCGTGTGTTTCCCACGGGCGGGGCTCTGTGCTCAGGCCGGTGGCCAGCCTGGTGGCCAGGGCTGCTGGCGGAAGTCCCTTGGGATCCCCCACCTCCATCCTCCTCGTCACCACAGAGGAAGTCGGGTTCTCTGGGTGGCAGGAAGGTGCCCATTATAACCCGGAATGAAGGCTTGTCTGCAGACCGAGTCATAAATGACGTAGTGATGCTGACGGCTTTGATGTTGTGTCTGAAAAGTTGCAGTTGTCCTGTTCCCTCACGCAGGCCTGTCTCATGCACGGAGGAGAAGGTGGTTTGTGCCTTCCTTTTATTCAGAGGAGGCCTTCCCTGCTGGGAACTTGAGGTCATCCTTTTTCATGTCCGAGTGTTCTGCCTGGTTTGAGTCTTTGATCGCTTTTGGATTGCCTTTATCTTTAGTGTGAACGCACCTGGCAGGACCAGAGGGTCATGACGGAAGGTTAACTTACCTACCATGCTATTAGCACATGTCGTCTTAAAAGATTCAGGTTTCCTTCCCCGGGACCCAAATGTGAGTTTAGATGAGAATGACCTGTGCATGAAGGGCCACCTCCTCTGTGAGCTGGGAAAAGGGCAGGTGGCCTGTCCTGGACGGGAGTCCAGAGACCTGGGTGCTCCTGTGGTACCCAGACTGATGGAGAGACTGGGCAAGCCCTTCAGCCTCTCTAGGATGCTGTGCTGTGTCAGTTGGGCATCTTTCTGTGGCAAGCAGTGGGACAGAACGACAAGTCCAAGGTTCGATCTGGCTTCAGGAGCTCCTAGGTCATCTGGACTTGGTCCCTTCATCTGTTAGGGTACAGCATTCCCATATGTTGTACTTGAGACGTGCCCGTCTGAGTGAGACATGCCCATATGGGAATGTGGAGAGGCGCCCGTCTGAGACGCACCTTGCTCTGCGACCTTGGGCAAGCCACTAGCACCTGTGAGCCTCGGTTTCCCCCTGCGGCGAGGGTTAAAGGAGCTGATTCAGGAAAGCACGTGGCACGGTGCCTGGGCACTGCCCTTGTTTCAGCTGGCTTCCTTTTCAGGCTTTCTTCCCTGGCTGTCTCCTAGGGCCTGGGGCTCACCGCCTCCTGGCTTCTCAGCCACTGTAAATAAGAGTTTCTCTTTCCCAGAAGCCACCTCTGGAATATGGACGTGGGTCCCCGGTTCCCTGGCTGCAGGCACGTGCTACCAGCCAGGAAGTTACCCTCCAGGCGGCTGGGGCTTGGGGAGCGTCTTTGGGGACAGGTCCGAGAAGCAAGCAGCCTGCCTGGCAGACCGGACAAGGGCGGGATGTTATTTTCAGGGAAAGACTGAAAAAAAAAGGAGCCTTGTAAACCTTTGTTTTGTAAAGGGTGTACCCTCAGAGAGGGTGGCAGTTAATGAGGTGGCTACATATGATATGCTCTTCCGTGCCTCCGTGCCTTTGCACATGCTGTTTCCTCTGCCGGGGCCATCATGCCCACCCTGCGCACTCCCATCCATCTCCGGAGATCCCACTCTTCCCTGGCTGGAGTAGCCAGTGCCCCTGCCTGCCCCCACCCCTTCCCCTGGCATGAATTGCTTTTCCGTTGTGAAACAGCACCTGTAGGCTGATGGTGACCCTCTGTCCTGGGGATGTAAAAGAGGAGAAATCATAGTGCCCGTGTCAAAATCAGTTTGATTCTTCCTCTCTGCTGTTTCTTCTCTATCCAAATAGGTATTTGTTTATCCATTTATTCAACAACTATCTGTGAAGCACCTTCTCCTTCCAAACATTGCTCCAGAAGCTGGGTATTCAGTGGATAGTGGAAAACACTGTACAATCAATAATGACAGTGGCCCCAGCTCATCCTCAGAGGGTTTGTTCCTCTGTGTAGATGCCCAGTGGGTACCTGAAACTGTGGACAGCACTGAACCCTATACGTGCTGTGTTTTTGTCTATATGGACATACGCCTTTGATAAACTTTAACTTATAAAGCAGGCACAGTGGGAGAGTGACAACAACAATAATAAAATAGAGCCATTATAACATTATAACACTGTAGTAAAAGTTACATGAATGTGGTCTCTCTCCTGAAGATCTCATGGTATTGGACTCACCTTTCCTGTGATGATGTGAGATGGTGAGGTGAAGTGAGGTGCACCTTAAAGTTTACCCACTTTTTTATTTCTGGAATTTTCCGTTTAATAGTTTCAGACCATAGTTAACCAGAGGTGTCTGAAGCTGTAAAGCAGCACTGCGGATAAGTGGTGACTAATACAATGGTAACACAAACGCTAATTAGTGATGGTGTGTAACTTCACACGATAAACAAAGGCAAAGGTTGCCAGAAGGGAGGGAGATGGTGGGAGGGGACTGGATGGAAAAGGTGAAGGGATAAAGAAGCACAAATGGGTAGTTACGGAATAGTCCCGGGGTGTAAAGTACGGCACAGGGAATACAGTCAATAATATTGTAACAACTGTGCGTGGTGCCAGGTGGGTACTGGGCTTACCAGGGGGATCGCTTCCTAAATTATATAAATGTCTAATCACTACGCCGTACACGTGAAACTAATATAAAATCATACTGAACAGCAACTGTAATTGAAAAGTAAAAATTAAATTAAAAAAACCAAATATGTAAAGGGGAAGTGAGATCAAGGGATGGGGAGCGGGAGGGAGGAGGGAGCATGAGGCGTGTGACGAGAAGGAAGCGTGAGGATGTCTGGGTGCAGGGCATTCCGGGCGGGGGACAGGTGCAATTGTGACACGTCCCGGGCATGACACAGAGCAGGGCTGCAATGGGAAGTGAGGTCAGGGGCCGGGTCAGGTAAGTCCTGGAGACTCTGTAGGACCCAGGGCCGGAGGTGAGTTGGTTGCTGTCCACCCGGCTAGTGTCCGGAGCATTGGGAAGTTGCCTTAAATTTTACTCCAGGTGCCTTGGGAAGCTGTTGCTGTAATTCCATGTCAGTGTGTCTCATTGGTGCCCAAACACTAGCCGCAAGTGGCTACTAAAGACTGAAAGTGGTCTGAACTGAGAGATCCCCAGTGAGTATAAAATCAACCACTGCCAAAGACTTTATCTTTGGGAAAAGTAGGGCTATCCACCGTGACAGTCATCCTTCTTCTGTGGATCACATGTTGAAATGGAAATATTTTGGGAATAGTAGGTTAAAACGAATTTTACGTTTCTTAATGCAGTGACTGAAAATGTACAGTGATTCCCCACTCATCTACCTGGGATCATTCCCTTAATTCCTGTCGCGGGCTGTGGGCCTGGGGACTCGGCCTGAGACGCATAGGTGCTCAATAGAACGAGACAGAGGAGGCACCTGTGCAGTGTGACCCTGGGCAGGTGTGGTGAGTGGCAGGGGACGGGCTTCCCAGCCAGCCTTCTCCGTCCGGCCTTTGGACCTCTGAGCCAGGGGTCAAGGCGCAGGGCTGCGGGCTGGGTGTGAGGCCCAACCCTGACGTCTGGCTGGCCTGCGAGTGTCCGGTGGCCACACCCAGGACAGGTGAGTCAGCGGCTCAGTCCGTGAGGAGTGCTGTCCTGCTGGGCGATCCTGGCAGCTGTCCTGGGACTGCCTCACGGCCGGAAGGAGGAAGGGCGCGTTTACGGGTGCGATGTCTTTTTCTCACTCCACCTCTGACCAGAGGCAGCTTTCCGGCTCTTGGACACCGACGGGGTGTCTGGTAATCCATTCAGTTCCGACGCCAACGACCCAGAGTGACACAGACCCCACGCACTAGGGGCTCAGTTCCACGGGGCTGCTCCTGCCTCAGATGCCAGTCACCGCTCTCAGGGGACTTGTGACTGACAGGCTATAAATTGGGAGGTTTGCACAGCCCCCTCACGTTCCGTAATTTGCCAGAGTGACTCACGGGCGTCAGGAAAGTGCTGCACTGACGATTAGCAGTTTGTTATAAAGAATGCAACCCTGGAACGGCCGTGTAGAGGCATACGTAGGGTGAGGGATTGCACTGGGGGTGTGCACAGAGCTGCTGTGACCTCTCTGGGTTGCTGCCCTCCAACACGTCGATGGGGTCACCAGCCCAAAGCTCCCCTTCTCTGTAGTTTAGGAGTTTTATGGAAGTCTCATTACATAGGCTTGATTAAATCATTGGCCATTGGTGATGGAACTCTAACCCCTCTTCCCTCCCCGGGGGTCTCTCATTAGCACACACAAGTCCCTCTTGCCTTCTGCAGGCTCCAAGGGTGTTAGGAACCAGGGACAAAGACCAAATATATTTTTTATGATTCCACAGTGGGGCATAATATTAATGAGATCAGGTGAGGAACACGTGGGAAGACCTGTAATTGGCGAGTTGCCTGGATCATGGGGTGTTATATGTTGGCGTGTGTATTGGAAGGAGAGAGCACAGGAGGTGGGTGGTAAATCTTGCTGTATGGAATTGCTGGTGTGCGTGCATTCTTCAACAGGCATGCGAAGCACCTACTGTGTGCTCGTGTTGTGCCCAGGTTAGGGCCAACATTGTAGCCAGATGCTTCTCAGCATCAAATTTGTTCATGACCACTGCTGGCTTAGAAGCTCAGTTTGCCTGTAAGGCAAAGACAAACTTCTCAGTGTGACATCCACGGCCTTCCCTGGCAGCCCCTGACTTTTTCTCTGCCCTTGGCTCTGGGCCCTGCCAGCACGTGTCCTTCACTCTTCCTGCACAGAGCTGTTTGCAGGGCCCTACAGTTGACACACTTGTCAGACCTCCACCCACTTGTATTTTCTGGTCCCTCTTCCTGTAACACATCACCTCCTCCAGGCAGTCCTTCCAGATTCTACTATTGCCCCAATGTTTCTCCTATGTGCCCTGTATTTGTTTCTCCTAGCACTTTAGTTATTCAACATATATGTATCTGGTACTTATGATGTTGAAGAGAGTGTACAGTTATCTCTAAGAATCCCTCCACTATCTATCAGCTTCGATAAAGTCCTTGGGGCTGAACTAACCAACTATATGTATTACCTCACTGAATTCTCACGCCGCCCTATGAAAGAGGCAGTATTAACCCTACTTTTCAGAGGCGGGAACTGAGAATGAAAGAGGCTAACAGAGAGAGTAACTGATGGACCAGATGTACACCCCAAGCAGTCAGACCCCAGAGCTCGCGAACTTCATTGGGAAGGGAAACAACATTTCCCTTTTATTGCATTACCCTGCCATTCCCTGTTTACTCTGCCTCCCAGATCAGCCCGGGTCCCAGCAGGAAGCAGATGGCACATTCAAAATAGGGTACCTCGAGCAGAGTCTAACGAAGGACTCATGGGAGATGTGTGGGCTTCAAGGGGTCGGGAAACCGCATGGATGGTGGGACACTCCAGGCTTTTCTGAAGGTCTGAACTGGTGTGTGAGTGTGTGTGTTGGGGGTGCCTCTGGGAAGCAGGAGCCAAGGAAGGGGGCAGCACCTCCTCCCTGCATGTTCTTATTCCTCCGGCCGCCTTCCACACATGCCCTTAGCCAAAGCCAACCTGAAGCCGGAAGACCAAGGAGCCCTGTCATGTGTTATGAGCAGGTCGGGCCCCTGGGATCCAGCGCAGGACAGGGAAGGCAGCCACTGGCCTGGGAGAACTATCTGCACACCCTGAGTATCTTCAGGCACCTTGAGGGCCCCGCTGGACGCTGGCCCCAGTAGGTGCTAGGGGCTTTTCCCACCCCTTGCCCCATGTGAACCTGGATGTGAAAGTGGGAAAGAAGGTACGTGTTTTTTTTATTTAAGAAGCAAGCAACTGCGCATTACCCCACACTGGCTGCACACAGCAACAATGACAATGACTGAGATAACAGTTCGTCCCAGCCTCTGCCTGAATTCCTGAGATAAGGGACGGGTGACCCAGGGAGGTGCCGGCACCCCGGGTGGTGCACTCAGCCCAGCCTGGCAGCCACGACTCCACACCACACCCTGGGCCCAGCAGACCCTCTCTGCACCTCCAGGGTGAAATCACTGAAGGAGCGGGTGTCCGGCCAGAGACGGACGACCTGAGTTGTGTTAGGCATCTGGGAGCCCACATTTGCTAAGTTAAAGGACTCAAAAGGAAAACTGCAATTCCAAACTGGCTATAATCCTTTTTTTTCAATCTATGCGTCATATGTGATCGTGTCTGTGTCTCTGAACAGGCAGGGGTCGCGGTTAGATTATCTCCCACCCCAAGGACATCATCAGATCAAGTGAAAAGCTATGGCTTCCCAGGTGTTCACTGTTTCTCAGGTGCATCTGCAGGATGATGCTGTCAGCAGATGATGTTGGAAAACATTACTGGCTTTGAGTCACGCACCTGCTGGTTAGAGGTAGACCAAGTGATTATTAATGTCTCTGGGCCTCAACTTCCCCATCTGTAAAATGGGGGTCGTCTTCCGTCACAGGGTTGTGGAAGAATTCAAGGAAATTAAGAGCTGTGAGCAGTGGTGGGTGGGCAGTGACAGGAGTTCCCCTTTTCTTTTACTGTCTGTTGGTAGAACCCCACTTACCTGTTCTTTCTATTACACCTTTCGAAATTCCCTCTGGTGGAGCCAGAGCGAGGAGACCTCATGTCTTTCCATTTTTCGCTTGCATTATTTTTTATCTTTCTTCCCTGTTCCCCATAGCCAGAGCCCACTGGGGCCTGTCTCCCCAGCCAGTTCACCAGCGCCCCCCTCCCCCTGTCCATGATCCATCCTAGACTAGAGCAGCCAACAGAATGGCAACCAGTGAGGGTGCATTATCACCCAAGGACTGTAGATTCCAAAGGTTTAGAGTCATGAGACTAAATGCTAGTCAATAACAATAAACCATCCCTGACCTTGGCCTGGGCCCTTTCCAAGCCTGTTGATCCTCAAGTGACCCCCAGGGAAGGCCCATGGCTGAGGCCAGCAAAGTGGAGCGGTCAGCTGCAAAGGTGAAAGTGGGGAGGGGTGCAAGGCAGCCCAGCTGATTATGGGGTTCAGTGAGGCTAAGATCTCAAAGGTGACTGTGCTGAGAGACAGATCTTTGAATTGTGGCTTGGCTGGGTCTTTAGAGTGGATACGCTGACATTGTGCTTTAAAGGTTGTCCCAGTTGCCTTATGGATGAGGCTCAATGAATAGTCATATCCCTAAGGAATAAATGGTTGTAGCTCTGTTGCCCTCTGTGTATGAAAAGAAACCAAGGTGCATTCATCTGCTATTTTCCAGGGCTTGGAGGGGGGCACTGCCCATGGAAGCCAGGCATCATGGCCTAGGCTAGGATTCAGACTTGGGTCAGCTTGGACATTTATGCTGTTCCCCATCAGGAACTAGGTGATGATGAATCCAGTTTGCTGAGTGGGCTGAAACTAGCAATAAGCGTGTTAGAAAGCAGTTATGCCTAAATAGTATAGGCATAGGCCAGCGTAGACCAGCGGCTGGAGCCTGACCAAATGCCTTTCTGCACTCTGTAGGGGAGATGGCAGTCGTTAGGAACATGGTTCCAAAACTCTGCTGTCTCAGGGCTAGCAATAGGAGAATCTAGGGTTTTACCACTAGAACATAAACTACCGCCCAGATCACATCCGTCTCTGGTCCCACGTGAATCAGCCTCTCTGTTTGGTGGCCTGTAGCTGCGGTGTGTTGAGAAGAGAACTGAGCTTGGAGTCAGAAGATCTGGATTCCAGTGTAGATGCGAAGGCGCCGCAGATCCCTGGTGGTGAACAGGTTTCTTAAGCTCCCACGTTATCCTCTCCTTGTAGGGTGTGTTGAGGATGCCTAAGGGTTAAACGTATCCATTTCCTTCCCACCTTAATCTGTTTAGCTTCTCCCTAATTCATATTGGTTGATGTGAGTTCTGCTTTGGGCATGAATGTACTATGCGTATGTTGGACTCAACGTGGGTAAACATCTGAAAGCTGTAGTGACAGACCTACCACTGGGTTCTGGAATGTGGGGCTATTTTCTGACTAGAAGGAAATATGCATTATTAGAAAAGGAAAAGTAGAGTAAAAATTCCACTTACATTCCCAAGGAAGGGCTGTAATCAGTTTTAATCTGAATTCTCTTTCTCTCACTCGCATATACACAGAGTGTTGCCTATAATGTCTCTTTTTAGGATCATTGAACAGCTTGGGTCAAATCTTCTCTGTATGTGTGTGAGACAGAGAGTATACATGTATATATATATTTATACTCCACTCTATTCCTCAGAGAATAGGCCAAATTATGTTATAAAACATGAAATCAGTGGAAAGATACACGCGTAAAATTCAAAACCACAAGTAGGCTGGAATATAAAATCAGTGGGAAGATAGATACATGCATAAAATTCAAAACCACAAGGAGGCTAAGGGTGGAAGTGTAGCTGTGTATACCTCAGGATCTTACAGAGTTGTTACTTTGAAACTACAGGTTTCTCCCTGCGTTTTTTATACATAAGTACACAGTACTTATACGAACATTATTGTATGTGTCTTTGGGTGAACATGTGCATGCATTTCTGTTGGGTATATACCCAGGAGTCAAATTACTGGCTCATATTATTCTTTCATTTGAATTGACATCATCAAAGCAAATAATAATTATAGCAAGAGTTTCATGAAAAGCAACAAAGATTACATACAGCAAAATTTCAGCTTTTTACACCGAATGTTATGGGAGACGGACATTGTATTCTCACGTATATTGGCTTATTTTGTACCCACAGTGAAGTTGCTGCCATGAGCCCCATTGTAGACATGAGGGACATGGAGCTTTCTGCCCAGCGTCAAACAGCTTGTTAATAAATAGTGTCAGGGTTTGATTCCAGGTCCTTCGACTTCTGATCTGTGCTCAGCTTGGCCATTGATTCTTTCCTGGAGATACTGATATTTTCTGCAAAGCGTTTGAGCACCAAGTATTTCTGATTTTCAGTTATTTATTTTTTAAAAAGATTTTATTTATTGTTTTTAGAAAGAGAGGAAGGGAGAGAGGCAGAGAGGAAGATAGACATCCATGTATGGTTGCCTTTCACCTGCCTCCAGCTACGGACCTGGCTGGAGACCTGGCTGGCAACCTGGTTATGTGCCCTGGCTGGGAATCGAACCAGCGACTTTTGGGTTTTCAGGCTGGTGCCTTATCCACTGTGCCACCAGCCAGGGCTGATTTTTGGTTATTTTTGCTGGTCCAGTTGAAAACCCTCCTAAAAAACCCTGGTAAGGTGCCTAGAATACAGCGTCATGTGCCAAACGTCCTCTGGATGAGAAAAGTTCCTCACTTGGAAGGTCGCTTATTTCTTACCGAAGCTGCCATCAGCTGGGCAGAGTAGTTTGTCCTCATTAGCAGCTGCATGTATTTAGAATTTCATCTTGTGTGTGGGGGTGTGTTAGCAAATTTCTCCAGTTTTTGTGGGTATTTTTTCCCCTTGGGAACCCCTTGCTATTTTCATAGCTGCTTTGTTCAGTTTGCTGAAGGCCCAAAAACCAGCTCCCAATCTTGCTGGTGTGGAGTGTAAAGTCAGAGAAAACGGAGGCCACACGAGAGCTGAGGGAGTGCTCCCATCACTGAAATGCATGCATTTTGGTGCATGGACTTTGTAGAAATGAATTTGGCTCCCTGGGGATCTATGTGGTTTGTTTTTTCCACCTGCTTCCTATGCTCTAGAAGAGATGAGATAGGGTGTGTGTGAATGTATGTGTGTGTATGTCTTCACATGTGTAGGCACACACTATTAGAAAAGGAAAAGTAGGGAGCAAAAGGGATGAATGTAATACAACAACAATAAAATTAAAAAAAAAAAAAAAAAAAAAGGAAAAGTAGAGTAAAAATTCCACTCAAATTTTCGGGAAAGGGCTGTGATTAGTTTTAATCTGAATTCTCTTTCTTCTCACTCACTTACATACATGCACAGAATGCTACCTATAATGCAAAGTAACAGTGGAATTTTTTACCCTCATAAAAAGTATCTGGGGTACCAGCTCTAGCCATCCACAGTGTGTACAAAATCAGATAGGTTAAGCGATAGAATGAAACAGTGTGAAAAAAAAAACCTTCTCTTCCTCCAAATGTGTTGTCCTGACTTCTGTCGTTTGTGGCTTGAATTTTTATCCTTAAATAGAAGGATAATGAAAGAAAACCCATTCTTGACCCTACAGTGCTGTACCAGCCTGCTGCTGGGTTCTAAGTAATACATGATTAGTAAATATCACATAAATCTTTCGCAAACATATAAACAACAAAACGGTATTTTATTTCAATTGTGGAAAGGCCACCACCATTTGTCTTTCTTGCAAGGAAACTCATTCTGGAATTTTAAATTACTACCCTTGAAAGATGGGGCAGCATGTTGATTTTAAGGATTTTGTTCATTTACAGAGAGGGGAAGGGAGGGAGAAAGAGAGGGAGAGAAACATCCATGTGTGACTGCCTCTTGCACACCCCCAACTGGAGACCTGGTCTGCAACCCAGGCACGTGTCTAGACTGGGAATCGAACCAGCTACCGACCCTTTGGTTCTCAGGCTGATTTTAAAGTACAAAATTCTTTGAGCTTTATCCTCCTACTTCCTGTTTGGAATCTGCCCATCTCTTCTCTCTTAACCAAGTCACACAGAGGTTGTGTAAATAAATTTGCTTCTTCAGAAATCCACTCTGGGAATCTGTTGGCTCCTCTGTGGCTGTGTTTCCGAATCCATTCCTGAGATCCCATTTAAGTGCTTCTAATATGTATTGTCTGTACTTGGTAAATTGAGACCAGACTTTGCAGTGATTCTGTAACTTCACAAAATAGGCCTTGGTGACTATCCTCAGGGTAATTCAACAGACTATCGAAGCCTCTGAATATAGAATTTAAAACATAAGAGGACAAGTTGGGGAACCGGACTCTGCTAGGATCCTTCTAATTTGACCACTTCTGAGATGAGCTATTTTTGGTTCAATCTTAGTTGGTTCAGCATGTTCATAGGCCCAGTAGAAATTTTGATTAGATTTTAACTGCCTATCAACAAAAATCCAAATAACATTAGCAGTTAGGGCTTTTTTTCTTCCCTTTCTCAACCCAAAGAAGTCTGAAATGGTCCAAAGTCAGATGGTGCCTCCATGGTTATTGGAGACTCAACCTGTTTCTATCTCTGGTTTTGCTATCCTGGGCACGTTACCTAGTGATCCAAAAGGGCTGCTGGAGCCTCAGCCATCACATCTGCATTACTGGCCCCAAGACCGAAGAAGAGGGAAAGGATAAGAGGGATCTTCTTGCCCAATTATCTTTTTTTTTTTTAAGATTTTATTTTGTTATTTTTCAGAGAGAGGGCAAGGGAGAGAGGCAGAGAGGGAAAGAAACATCAATGTATGATTGGTTGCCTTTCACCTGGAGACCTGCCTTGCAACCTAGTTATGTACCCTGGCTGGGACTCGAACCAGCGACCTTTGGGTTCGCAGGCCGGTGCCTTATCCACTGAGTCACCAGCCAGGGACTGAATTAGCTCTTTTTAAAGCATTTTCCCAAAAGTCCTGCATAGCAATTCAGCTTACATCTCACTGGCTAGACCTAGACCTACTAGCTGCCATGGAATCTGGAAGATGAGACTTTGAGCCAGACACAGTACTACCCTCAGTCAGGGGAGGCTTTGTTACCGCGGAAAGGGAGACCAGATAGAGGGGTATAACCAGCAATCCCCGCCACGTCCGGCAAGGTGCTGTTTGTACAAAGACTGGTAGAGTAGAAAAGGCTTGAACTCTGAAATCAGGAAGACTTGAATTTGAAACCTACTTAGCTTCTCCAGTTCCTAGTTGCCGGACCCCTTCTCGGAGCCTGAATTTCCTGTCCATCAATCCAGAGGAGCAATCTCTCCTTTGTGGGGTTGTGAGGTTTAAACAAAACATGAACGTCAGTTTCCTTGTACACAGTAGGTACTCAGCGGTAGCCACTCTAGCAGTTATTATCACCGGGTGCTTTGCGGCTTAACCCAGTCTTAACCATAGTGATTATTTTTTTAATTGAGGTATAATTTAAAGACCATAAAATTTACTTTCTAAGGTGTGCAAGTCGGTGGTTTCTCGTGTATTCACAAAGCTGGGTAATCGTCACCACGGTTTAATTTCAGAACAATGTCATCCCTCTGCAAAAGAGACCGGAGTTGTTGGCAGTCACTCCCCCCTCCCCCCAGGTCCTGTCTCTGTGGATTCACCTCATCTGGACATTTTGTGTAAATGGAATCATACTATCTGCGACCTTGGTGTCTTTCACTCAGCAAAATGTTTTCAGGTTTCACCCATGTTGTAGCATATATCGGTACTTTATTCAGTTTTGTGTGTGTGTGTGTGTGTGTGTGTGGCTGAATAATACTCCAGAATACAGAGGGACCGACCATATTTTGTGTATCCATTCATGTGTTGATGGAATTTGTTCCCACTAGTTTGGTTTGTTCCCACTAGTTGGCTGTTATGAATAATGCTACCTATGAACATTCTTGTACAAGGTTGTGTGTGGATGTGCGTTTTCATTTCTCATTGGTATACACCGGAGCGGCACTGCTGGGTCATATGGTAACTCTATGTTTATCTTGTAGAGGAATTGCCAGGGAACTTTGTACAGCTTTGCATTCCCACCAGCAATGTGTGCGGGTTCCCGTTTCTCCACATCTTCTCCAACACTTGTTGCTTTCCACCTTTTTTTCATTGTAGCCATCCTACTGGGTGTGAAGGAGTGTTCCGCTGTGATTTTGATTTGCGTTTCTCTAATGACTCATGATACTGAGCATCTTTTCATGTGCTTGTCCATTTTCAGAGCTTCTTTGGAAAATGTCTATTCCAGTCCTTTGCCCACTTAAAAACTTAGTTACTTGCCTTTTTATTGTTGAATTATAAGAGTTTATATATTTTAGATACTAGGCCCTTATCAGGTAGATGATTTGCAAATGTTTCCTCCTGTTGTGTTACGCGTGTTAGCTAATCATTTACAACAACACTGAGGTGAATATTATGATTCCCATTTTACAGATGAGGCAGAGACTAGCTTATCCACTGTAACATATCTACCACCTGTGCCGGTGGGACTGGAACCTAGAAGAAGATGACCCAGGGCGCTTTTAGTTTTATTAACAGAGACCCATTTTAGACCAACTTTTGCTAACATATTGGTTTGGCCAAAAAGTCTCTTGGGATTTTTCCATCCTCTGGCTCTAGTAGTGCTTAGTTGTCTTAAACACCATTCCAAACTATTCTGTTAGATTGTTTTGGACAGCTGTCATATCAGCGTGCACTTAAAGAACATCAAAATTGGTGGACTTTTGTACAGCCATTTTAATACTGAAGATGGAAGAAGACAGGCCACCTTTTTGGCCTGTTTTTGGTTTATTATTTCAAGGAAGGGAAAAGCAGAACTGAAATTCATAAAAAGATTTGTGCAGTGTATGGAGAAGGTGCTGTGACTGATTGAATGTATCAAAAGTGATTTGCACCCTGGCTGGTGTGGCTCAGTGGATAGGTACCAACCTGCAAACCCAAGGGTCGCTGGTTTGATTCCCCAGCCAGGGCACAGAACCAGGTTGCAAGCCAGGTCTCCAGCCAGGTCCATAGCCGGAGGCAGGTGAAAGGCAACCATACATTGGTGCTTCTCTCCATATCTTCCTCTCTCCTTGCCCTTTTCTCTAAAAGTAATGAATAAAATCTTTTTTAAAAATGGTTTGCAAAATTTCTCAGTATCATTGACATTTTGGCCAAATCAAAATGTGCTGTGGGGCTGTCTGATGCATTGGACGATGTTGGGCCTCACCCCTGGCCTCTACCCACTAGCAGCCAATAGTAGGAGAGAGCTGACATATTCAACCTATCCAAATCAATAAAGATTGGTGAACAAATGAAAAATGTGTCTTTTATTTTATGGAAAAATCCTAAATGGACTTTCTGGCCAACCCAGATGAAGTATAGTTGCTCACATACCTGGGACTTCTAAGGGCTGGAATGGTGTCAGGTGTGGGATAGGTTCTATAGATTCAAGTCTCCATTGTTTGCCATCTTTCAGTTGGCATCACTCTTAGGCAGGCTCTCTCACGTGTGGCAGCTGTGGTTACCGGGAGCTGAAGGCTTACTGAGTCCTTTGAGCTGGACCTTCTAGAGAAAAGGGACATCGCTCTTGAACTTAGCATCCATCTCAGACCTCCATAGAGCTCCCCAGTCGGCCTCGTTTGAATTGAACACCCTATCAGTGCTGCCTTTGGGAGTCTTAGAAACTCTGATTGGACAGCCTGGCTCCAGCCCTCTGCTTGGGAATGTGGTAACACTTATTGACAGTTTCTAGAGGATCACATTGAGTTGGGATGGTATAGTTCCTGAAAGAAGGGGATGTGCAAGGGCAAACAGAAAATCGAGGCCATGTACTACAAGGCTGGTCTGAACCGCTAAGTTCAAGATGTTGAAATTCGTTGGAGGTAAGTGACACTTAATTCCCAAAACTAAACATTAGGAGAAAAGTCAGTTTGTTCACAAAAGAAAAATGAAAGATAATGAAACTAATTATCTCTAGATCCGGTCAACACTGAGTTCTCTGCTGTCCACTTAAACATAGTAATTTTATAAATTAGTTTGTATTGTACCTCGAAATCTGTAAGGCCAGCGCAAAAAGACTCATTTTTTTTGAACAACATAAAACAAAATGTAAAACCAGGAACAGAAGCTTAATGTGTTTGTTAAAAGGATTGCTACAATTACAGAGTGTGTTTTCAAAAAAATTTGAACCCTTAATGTGATCTAGAACGTGCACAACCGAGAAAGATGTCAACCAAACAGCATGTGCTCAGAAAACTCTCTTGTGGGTGGTCAATCTTCCCTTTGCAAATGGAGCAGTGCCCTACATTTGATATAATTACAGGAAAATTCTGCTATAACACAGCTCACTGTAGATTCGAATACATTTGCAGGTGAAAGCATGTTTTTGAAAGACAACCCGTGGACACCGTGATAGATTCGTATCATGTAGAGGACCCCTCTTAGGGGCCTAAGCTGATGAGTGTTTCTGGCCTGTAAGTGGCTCTTGAGGCAGAGATGGGGGTCCCATGATGTTTGAAGTTGGTTGCAACACCGATGTCCCAAAAGAATTCATCAAAATTTAGGATGTTCGTTCCCCAGAACCTCAGCGACCCTCTGTCCCAGACTCTTGTTTTAACACCACAAGGAAAAGGAAATCAAAGGCAGTGAGCTCGCAAGCACTCTGTTCCAGCTCAGGGCTGAAGTCACCAACAGTTGTCACTAATCACATTTTTCGTATTGACTCGTGTTTTAGATGATCAAGCAGTTCCTAAAAGTGTTTGTACAGATAAATAGGTCTGACCAGGCTTTGGGCAAATCAGAACTTCGTACGTGAAAAGACCTTTTCTTTTTGGACTTTACATTCATAAGTACGCAGTTGTTTTGTTTGAATCCTTTGAGCACTTCATCAGTTGTGCTGAAAACTGGTATCTCTGTCTACATGTGAAAACAGGAGCTGTGTCCTCCTATCTCTTTGGCTTCCATAGAGCATAGGATCTACTTAGAATACAAATAATGATATTAGGAACTAACATTTATTGATCATTTACTATATACCAGATACTGTGCTAAAGCATCTTGCATGGATTAACTCACTTACTATCCCTTACAACAACCTTGTAATAGGTCTTCTCCTTATCCTCCTTTTAAAGGTAAAGAAACTGAGATTAAGTAACTCGCCTACTTAACATAGTTAACAGTCCCTATTAAGAGTCCGAGCTGGGGTTTGAACCTGGGTAATCCGAATCCAGACTGCATACTCTTAACCGCGGGAAAGGGTATAGTGCTACTTAATAGCTGTGGGATGGAACCGCACTGATGGGCTCCAACCTAATACCTCCAACCCATTGGGGAATGTCTCCAGGGGCTGTGCTCGCATATCCGAAAATGCCCAAGGGGATTTCTCCCAAAGGAGAAATTTCACCCACGCTCTGCGTGTGCTGTAGAGCTGCTGAGGTGGAGGCAGGGTGAATGATTTACACTGTATCACTCGCCACAGACAGGGTCACAAAACATCTCTATCCTTGTTTCTCCGGACTTCCTGCCTTCTATAAAGGGGCTGGCAGGAAGGGCAAGGGTGGGATGGAGGACCTAGACTGCCCGGCCACTGACACTGACTGGTTGCCTTCAGGGTCCCCAGCTTCACTGGCTGCGGAGAGCAGGAGAGAAGAGACGGGACTGAGGCTCCCGCCCCAGTGCTCTCACAGAGCCGCCTTGCTCAAAACCAGGGCCATCAATTAGCTGGGCCTGTGCCACATTTTATATTGCTGTTTCGTATTTTTAAAGATTTTATTATTTTCAGAGCGAGGGGGAGGGAGAGAGGCAGCGAGGGAGAGAGACATCAACGTATGGTTGCCTTTCACCTGCCTGCAGCCACGGAGCTGGCTGGAGACCGGGCCTGCAACCTGGTTATGCGCCCGGGCTGGGAATCGATGTCTTGGTTTTTAGATAGCAGACAGGGATCTATAGCACGGGTGGCAAACACAAGGCCCGCGGGCTGAATCCGGCCCTCTACCTTCTTTTACCCGGCCTGGCACCTTGTGTCCAGGACCTTGTTTCTACCTGGCTCGCTTAACTGTTAAGGTGTCGTTACATTTACACAGTCCTAAAATGACATTCGGCTCTTTGAAGGCAGCCCGGAGGCTGATGTGGTCCCCAGTGAAAATGAGTTCGACACCCCCGGTCTATAGGCATCCCTTAAGACCATGATGCAAAGACCAACATGATCCGGGCTGGAATGGGAGTTTCTGAAGACAAGGTCTTTAATCCCTTCCTTGCAATGGAACTGGAAAGGGGAAAGAGTGGGAAACTTCCCGCGAAGCAGGATACCTGGGATCTGGCCCCTGGTTCTTCGAAAATCTGCCAGGGAACGCTATGCGGGTCATTCACCCCCTCGAGAACCAGTTTCCTCGTCTGAAAAATGAAAGGACTGGAAAGCGCATTATTCTTGAAAATCTTTCTTGCCCTGGTAGTTTACGATGATGCTAGGTGATGGAAGAGACGCTTAAGAATCAGGATGCCTCTTCCTGGTTTTTCTTTCCCGATTCCCCTCATCCTCCTTCTAAATGTTCATTTGCTCATTTGTTCATTCTGTTCCTTCAGTCTTCCATCTATTGGTTAATTATCTCCAAGCACCTGGGACTCCGGGCAGTAACAGTGGATGGACGGCCCCCTGGTCTCAAGGAGCTCGCAGTCTAATTAAAGATAAATATTTGGAAAATGGTTCCATGGAAAAGAGCCGTACAATGGGCATGTTCACGGTCTTCAGAGCACAGAAGTGGGTATGGCTAAGTGTGGTAACAAAATTAATTCAACCAAAACAAAAAAAAAGAAAGCAAGCTGGATGCTGTAAAAGTTTTTCTCAGATTGAAAGCCCCTTGCTCCACTAGATGCCCAGCTTTCAGGAATCCGTGCCACAGCATACTTTTCTTTACTTATGTTACAAACACGTGACAGGGTATTGCTTCAATCCAGGTCTCATTTATTGGGGGCTCACAGGGGACCTGTGCTGAGCAGTGGGTTCTGTGGGGAAGGAAAAGCCTGTAGGGTTGGGAGGCAGAAGGCCTGTGAGGAGCAGGTCTCCACTTAGCAGCTGCTGACCTTGAGTACATTGTGCACGTCTTCGGATTCTCCCAATGGAAGGCATGGTCCCCCCAGCCCCCAAGGCTACACGGAGATTTCAGGGGATGGTGCTTATCAGTGCCAAGATTGGGTTCCAGGAACTGACTGTCCCTCCTCCAGTCCCTGGGGGAGGCAGGTGATACGGAGAAGGGT